>JACATO010000001.1:0-670000 GCA_018389105.1 Nautilus pompilius | reverse complement strand
ACAACGCTTGGCCGGTCTCCGTCATCTACATCCTACGTTACACCCGACTAGGCTGAGGTAGGATTTCAGGATGTTTAACTAGAGAACATCAAAAAACTTCCACCTTCGATTAAGTAGCTTAGTGTCACGTTTTCCAGTTTTCCCAATTCCATACTTTTCACCAGACGGCTGGGATTTCATGATTACTCTTTCTCGTTACCGACTCGTATAAATATATGATACGATATTTTTTTTTAATTCTTGGTTTCCGCAGAGAGGTGTCATTTTCATTTTCATAAGTGCCCCATCGCCAGCCAGAGTTCCGGTTACCTGCGTCCGGTGGTGGGATTTTACGTGACCTCACCAAACAAGTTGATAAGACGGTATTGTCGACTGAATTCTCGATTTTATGTACGATTTAAAGCAGGAGGTGCACAACATACGACCCGCCAATGAATGTGTACAGTCATGTCTAATTCAATTAGATAAATTAGTTAAATGTGATACACCGCCATCTAGTGGTTGTTTTCCAATGTTCTAATCGTCATCACATTTTCGACATCTTAAGCGGTTGTGTAACCTGCAGACCTCGACGAAGGTAGCTGTCGACCGGGTCATGGGCCTGGCAGCGCTGGCATACGGCGCCGAGTGCTGGACCCCGTACCGTCGACATCAGCGGTGCCTCAAGGAGTTTCCCATTCGTTGCCGGCATCACCTGGGGGGGGGGGGAGGATCGCATGCCCAACGAGGAAATCCTCCCGTGGGGGCCAAAACACCCAGTGTGGAGACCATAATCGCCAGGAAGAGACCTGGCTGTTACGAACCTAACCGCAGTTGAATACTGTATCGACCTGTACTTCCCATCCCCAAACGTCAATGACCCTCGCTTACCGCCATTTACTCGCTATCCGTCGTCTACCATTGTCACAGCGATGACTCACGCTTGCGTCACAGGCCATCGACTGCTCTGACAGTCGAACTGTGACCGCCAGTGCGGCTGACGCAATCGAGGTCGCGTTGCCATTGGCTAACGCCGCTGGGGCGTTCCTCCTTGGAAAACATGGAACTGCCACACGCCGCACCTCGTGGGCAGGCGGTCAGCAAAAGGTGCTTGCGGAGACAGCGACCCAAGCGCCGGACGCACACCAGTTCGGCTCCGCTCCATAGATAACCTCGGTGCCAACAACCTGAACAGGCAAACGTTATTTCGCCACGTGCCAACACGTCTTTGTCAAACTCAAGTGCGAGTAAAACAAGAAAGGTTCATGATGAGCACAGGAAATTTAATCCAGAATGGACTCCCAAGTCCTTTATTTCCGAATCAAATCCTAGCACTTTCCCATGCCCAGTGTGTTTGGAATGTATAGCAGTGGCAAAAGAATATAATTTACGAAGACCTCACGAAACAAAACACCCAAAACTTAGCGATCTGCAAGGTGAGAAAAGAACGCAAAAGATAGAAGTCTTGAAAAAGCAACTGGGTCTGAAATTTTCAGTGCCTTCAAAAAAACACTCGAGGGCTTAAATTTATCATGGAATACGTTAGTAGCCGTGACAACCGATGGTGCTCCCGCCAGGATCGGTGAGACGAATGGCTTCATCGGATGCCTGAAGAGGCACCTTGGACCGGATCTCGCAGCACAACTAAAAGATTACCACTACATAATTCACCAGGAGGCATTGTGCGGAAAACATTTATAATTCAAAGATATAATGGACTTTGTTATATCTAACTGTTAATTGTATCCGCGTAAGATCACTAAATCCAAAAAAATACACTTTTCTGAAGGAGGTCAGTGCGGCTTATGGGGGCGATCTCCATCACACAGAAGTAAGGTGGTTGAGCCGTGGTAATGTTTTGAAACGTTTTTTTTGCTCTGCGAAATGAAATCGAGCTGTTTTTACAGCAGAGAGGAAAGGACGCTGACTGGGTCGCTGATTTTGCCTTTTTGACAGACCTCACTGGACACTCGAATGATCTCAACCTGAAACTGCAGGGGAGAGAGAGAAACTGGTTCGCGACTTGTCTGAGGCAGTCTGTGCATTTGAAATGAAACCGAAACTTTTTCAACCCATTTAAAGAAAGGGAATGTGACACACCTTTCGCACGAGCATTACAACTGGGACCGCCACAGCTGTGTGCTCGAAGACCTGCAGCAGGCGTTCACCATCAGGTTTGGGCAGTTCGGGAACGAACAGACTGCGTTCAGACTACTTGCAGATCCATTCTCTGTGGATGCTGGAACTGTACCTGGTAACGTGCAGCTGGACGTAATTGAACTCCAGTGCTCCGCAGTGATGAGAAGCAAGCACAGCAAGATGCCACTCCGACAATTCTATCAGGGCCTGGACCGGCACCTGTTCCCCAATATCACTGCGAATGCACAGGAATGGATCTCAATGTTTGGAAGCTCTTGCATATGTGAACAAGTGTTTCCCTTAATGAAGACGACCAAATCTGCCCTGCGAACAACAAGACTAACAGATGATAACCTGCAGGCAGTGCTCAGGGTTGCGACCACCTCAATGTCTCCCACTGACCACAGCCCCCCTTTTTTTGTAACTGACATCGATGTAACGCAGAACAACGGCAGTTCCTTTCCGTAACCCTCACCCGGAGCCGTAGACATCGCTCATCTTTTACCCGCATAAGAACCAACGCGAAAGAAATCTCTGGGGGGCGGGGCGGGGCAGAGATCGAGGTCGGAACCAGTCCGAGAAGCAGCCGTCGTTTTCGTCCAGGCTCTGAAACGAGAAGTAACGATTCTCGAACAGCCTTGGGAAACGAGATCGGTTACCGGAAGTAAAACAGAGTTAGTTTTTCCTCTCTTCAGCCGTGGCTATGGTAATTAGCTGCATCGCCGATCAGACTGCGGAAGTACGGGAACCGTCCCAACGACCACCATCTTTCTCCCCCCCCCCTTTTCTGGGCCCCTCTCTCGGTTTTGTGCGTCTGTGTAGAGCCAGCAGAGACGAACCGAAAAAGGCCAAAAATAACACCATAGGTAAATGAAGACCCCTTCTTTCATTATTTATTCTAAAAAAATTCCTGCCTTTTGCTCCGAAAACAGCTTTTTATGTATAATTTTTACTGAAGCGCCGAGTCCTTAAATATTAATGACAGCACCGGAATCGGAACAGAGGTCCCCTATCGCCCTGTGATGTACAACTAAGCAGTTAACCCTTCACGTTTCTCTAACAAGCGAAAGTGAAGCTCTAGAACCCTCCAGTGCTAGGCGAGTGACACCTAGCCAGCTATTCCCCATGTTATATATAGTCAAATACTTAATTAGTCATTCGTTATTATTTACGGTCATAAAACTAAAAAAAAAGACAATTAAAGTCAACTCAAGACTTCTACAGATGCTCCACGAATAGACAGACAACACAACCGTGACAATGATAAATTGCACTTCGTTAAAGTGTCTATACGTTGTTTTGTCCCCCCCTCTTTTTAAAAAAAAAAATTAAACAAGAGAACAGGTAATCGCCTCGTGTTATCCACGAGATAAGAAATCCAGCGCCACCTGTTTGTCCTCCATCAAAGTCTACAGCTGTTACCACAGCCGGCGAAATGTGTCGTTAAGTTCACTTGTCATTTAGTGAAGTATCGAGCCGGCAAATTCGCGGGCGTGATTGGAAATGGTCGGCTGTATATTAATTGAACTACAAATTTATTACAACCCTTGTTCTCCGGTAATTGCTTTTTTTTTTTTCTTTTTTCTTCCCCCTTTAAAGAAACAGGAACGCATATATCAGCGGGACGTGAAAATCAATTCCCGGGCTCGGTTCCAGGACCGCGTCTCTTTTTTGGCCGACCCAGCCGCCAACATTGATCCGACTGCTGCGAAAACAGAAAACGGTAACAAGATAAGCCGCCTAATCGGCGTAATCTAAAAAAAGTTTCCCGGTAAGTTCCTTATCAAAGCCACGTCTCTCGTCGTGGAATTAAGATAAAACGCCAACGCGCGGTTTGTAGTAGCCTTCCGAAGTTAACCCTGTCGTGGCTGGGGGTTGGTTCTTGACCCACACGTATTCAGCTTTAATTTTACCTGCGTATGTAATCATTACCCGCTTGTTTAAAGGGCGCGCATCCAACCATCATCAGACCTAACAGGTCCAGCTGAATAACATAACAAGAACAGATCCGCAGAGTCGATGAGCACAGATTTTTTTAAAACCCCCCTTTAAATATGTTTTTTTTTAAAAATTTATCACAATTTCTTTGATTTTCTTCCTATAATTAACGTACGGTTCCTTAATGTTGACGTTGTATCCGTTTGCATAAGAAGAGGAAATATCCATTCTTGGGATCTTCTCTCATCGTACACTTTTCATTTCTTCCAACAAGGCGACAGCTTTCCTCCTGTTTCATTCTCATTTCCTCTCAAAACCGATCTGATTAGCATGAAACAAACGATGCTATTTTATCGATCACGAGATATTATTAGCGACTGTTAGCTGTCCAAGAAATTATCGACTGGCGGGCGCAAGCTTACCAGCAGTGGCTAATGGTGTGGAGGTGGCACGATCTTGTCACAGTCATTTCCAGATGAAGTCTCGGCCTGGGAGGGAGGGAGGGTCCCTAACACAAAAGTTGGGTGTGGGTGACTCATAGAGATGTTCCCAAATAACTCGTCTTTTTCGCTACAGCAACAGGCATGGGAGCTTTTGAATGGTACATTAAAACGAGTACTATAAACACTGGTGACCACTGACAAGTTTAACTGTTAATTTAGAATACAAAAATAGTTAAGTTGTATTACAGCAACAAGGCGGTACAGCGGGCGCCTTACACAGTGACTGGGGGAACCCCGATGGGGCGGGCAGGATTAGGGTTAGGGAGAGCCTGTCTGTTTTCTCCAGGTAGCGTCGGCCGAGGTGTGCAGTGCATTCAAAGAAAATCCTCTGGCCCCTTGTTCTCAGATTTTGGTCACGCGTGTCCCCTGACAAAGTATTTCCGGTGACGAAAACCTTTCGCCTGGCTATGACGGGGGAGGGAGGGGTCGTCGTACAGGAATTAGGGAGCCCTAATTGGTTAAAGTGAAAGAAAGAAAACGGAAACACTATTCAGGCGAACTTGTGATTTTACTTACACGAAAGATGAGCCGTTGTCTCTACTTTCTACTTATCGCTATCAGTAGTACTATTCACTCCACAAGGTGGCAGCACAGATGCCAATGAGTCGACCGTGAAAGAAGTGGTTTGAAACAGAAGCTGCTGCTCTGGGGTTCTTCGCAAAAGAAAGTTACTCTCTAAAAAACAGTTAGTGTGTGGCTGCAGATTGTGTCTTTTCATTCCATCGTCGCGATCACGATCCCGACTTCCGCTGCCTTGTTTACGATGTTTCTAAAGGCTTTTGTTAAGTCTAAGTGCGCTGATCACCTCTACGGCCAACGGACGAGGTGCTCGAGTAGCAGTACATTTATACAATTAGAAATTATGAAGTTAATTCTCAAAGCCAGAGGCAAGTACACGGCTATCTCGGTCCAACTCCTGCATCTTTATCTCTACCGGGCCGCATCACAAACTTCGTGTCATAAAGATAATAAATATATGACATAATTCTGCTTGAGTTGTTTTTTTTTTTTTTTTTCTTTTTTTTAGCCTCCAATGACAATAATATAATAATAATAATAATAATAATAATAATAAATAATAATAATAATAATAATAATTCTATACGCTATCTATGAAAAGTCTGTTCTCTCTTTTTTGTGTGTGTGTGTGCAGCCAGCGTGTAACTATACACAACACTCGCGGAGCTTCTCTTGTCATCCCCATCTTCTGCATTAATGCGAACGGTCCGGCCGTGCATCCCCGCAGATGGTTTTCCGTAATACTTTCAACTGCTTTTTCCGCGCTTCACTCCTCCTCATCTTCATCTCTCCGTTTGTTCTATCTTCTATAAGGAGACGACTTAGTCTAATCCCTGCCTCGTTGACTTCTTAAAAGGACCGAGTTCCCCTTCCGTTCCCTTTCATTATTTAATGTTTTTCTGTCGAACCGACTAAATTTATTGGATGTGTCCACTCCATTAAATACTGGAGCCGTTAGATTCTCCTTCTAGAAGGATCGCTGTTTTTCATTCTGAATGGAACTGTCTCGTGGCGCAGGGGGATAGATATCCACTCCATACTCTACACCTGTCTCGCCTCCTCCTCCGCCGGAAGACTGAACCGTGATTAAAGCTGCAGTGAAATGCTTGCAGTTGGCAATATATAATAATAATAATAATAATAATAATAATAATAATAATAATAATAATAATAATAATAATAAACAAAACAACAACAATAATAATAATAATCTCTCATCTCGACCGACCGTTTCTCTTTGAAATTATCTCTAATGCAAGCCTCAATGCCGGAACTGTCGTGTCACGTGATGTACGAGAGTCATTAAAAGGCACACCACGTGTTACCGGTGACGCTGGCTCACCACCGCTGTTAGACCAGATTATTCGCATTATCGTCTTCATGGGCATCGTTGGAGTCCAGTGAATATTCCGATGGCGAAGAAGGAAAACCAGACCCCCCTTCACGGTTCTTCTGGAGACGGGAAGACGCCGTCAGCTCTTCCGGTAAGGGCAGAAGCACGTTTCGGGCTCGATCCGTACAGCGAAAACCGTCTGCCTTTATTTATTTAACTTTTCCCCGTAATTTTGACTCGTGTTGCTGAGAGAAAAGCGTGGCGTCTTCCTGCTGTGGGGTCGAGTGCACGAATGGAGGCAACAATAACAAGGGAATATCATTTCACCGGTGAGAATTTGATGTTTGCAGGCCTCAGCATCCCACCCGAGCGACGACAGTGGTCATAATCTAGTTAGTGTAGACTTTATCTATTATTGGTTTATCAGCTTCAGATGTGTATGTATTTTATTTTGTTTTGTTTGTTAGTCTGCATTGGTAGAATTACCGTTCCCCTCCTCTTCCTAGTTCATCATCAGCTTGTGTGTGTTGAGATTTGTTTTGTACGCATATCCAGACATAATGACATATATTTACAGTTCTAGCCCCTTACACAGACCCCTGACTGGACCAGCAGAACTCCTACCAACCTTCTACGCTTGTTTATATTTATTGTGAGATGTGTTGTTTTTCAGCATACCATCTGATGAGGAACGAAGGAAACAATGGTTGCATGCAGTAAATAGAATAGACCAACAAACCAAAAAGGCACGGGTGGGTCCTTTCCAAATAGGATGTCATCTGTTCAGATCATTTCTGCGAGGATGATTTCACTCTATCAAAGCACAAGCATTTGAAAACTGTGAAGGAGAACGCTGTGCCAATAATGTTCTCCTGGAGAGACCCTCCTCAGCAGGTAGATCTCACCTAAACATATTATGAACTTGGGGGGGTTGACAAAAAAGTTAGAGCAGCTGGCCGTTTTAATGACCCAATATAAGTACATGGTGTTGGCAGCATTATGTATATTAATGTTTTTTTTCTTCCAGGGATGTTCGAGAACAAACAGAGTGAGGACTTGTGTACCCTGTCTGGAACCAGGAACATCAGAATCATCTGAAATGGCGTCTCTTGATCATGCCTACACCATTGATCCTGATACACTAAAGAAAAAGTATGACGACGCTCTCAAGAAACGGAATGAGATAAAAGCTATTCTTAAGAATACGAAGCGAAGAGAGAAAATAGCAAAAATTTGCATGGAAGCGCTACTTCAGAGATGAGAAGAAGATATCTGAAGATGCTCATCACATGCTGGAAGCATACAAAGGTATCTAAATCTGTGTTTGAACAAACAAAGCTTACCATTACATGCTAATATTATTCTAGCACTATGCAGTCTTGTATATATAATAGAGCTACATAAAGAAAAAAAACACTTACAGCTGTAGCATACTGTTGAAAAATTATGGAATTTGGATTGCAGTTATTTTTAATGCAGTCAGTTTATTTATTTATTCCATCCTTTAATAATTCATTCATTCAATCATTTTATTTTAGACATTCCTGTAGATTTGTTCAAGAGACCTTCTCATGAATATTCCGAAGACCAGAAACAATTTGCCACTACAGTGAATTTTTACAGTCCGAAGGCGTATGCATACTTGAGAGAATATGTGCACTTACCATATCCTTATAAAATACGACGGTATGTAATGTATAGTTATGATACTTACTATAGTGTTCATATGTTACTAACATGTATATTTAAGGAAGCATATATTATAACTGATTGATCAGTTTATAATAGTATATACCCAGCAAGTTTTACTCTTATTTGTAAAGGTATTTTGATTTTGCAGATGTCAGCATGACAAGATCACCCAGATGCCTTTACTTATGTTTTAAAATGTTTCGAATAAATAAGTTCTGTTATTGTTTATTGTTCTTGTTACTTACACAGTTTGCAGCATGCACCAACATTGGTGCCATTGGTCAGTACTTCTGTACACTGTAATATAAATTGGTAATGCAGAAAACGGTTTGTCAGTATACGAGTAGTTCATTGACAATTATGCTTAATCCATATTGTAGTGTATTATCAGCTTTTAATGTAATTTGTGTCATATATGATATTGATTGATATTAAACTATTGCTTACAGTGAACATTTTATAATTTTATGTGGGTGTGCAGCATTTATTCAAAACCTGGCATTTCGGAGCAAGTTCTCTCCATGTTGAAGTCCAAGGTAGAGACTGATCCAGCTAATTACGGCTACTGTACCCAGATGCTTGATGGGGTGTCCATAAGGAAACATCTTGACTGGGACCCAAAGCGTCAACAGATGGTTAGTTTTGTTGACCTCGGAGCTGGTTCTCTCGACGGTGGTGCAGGGAAAGCTACTGAAGCATTGGCTGTAATGGATGTAGGACTGCAAGCACAGTGGAAAGTTCCAGTTGGCTACTTTTTGATAAATAGTATATCTGGAGAATTGCAATCTCAGCTTATTTTGTCGACAATGTGTTCATTGTATGATGTCAATGTAAATGATGTTGCTCTTGTCATGGATGGTCACAGTACAAACCAGAAGATGGCACGTGTACTCGGATGCTCATTGGAACCTGGAAAGATTCAGTGTAAATTCACACATCCTGCTGACAGTACTCGTAATGTTTATGTGTTCTTTGATGCGTGTCATTTTTTTAAAGAACCTTAGGGGTGCTCTACGTGCTTTGCAAGAGATTGTTTGACATAATTAATAGTCGAACACCTGTTACTAATGGGTTTAAGAGCCAATTACGGGGCTGAAAATCTTGGTATAATTGAAAATTTCTTGATGGATGAAAGGTCTGTGTTACTTGGTATGACTGACATGACAGGTGTGTTACGGTAAGCGCAAAAATGCTGTTATAGGATTTCCGTTAAATATTAAGGGTCTGCTTGGCCTATCCATGGAACTGCTGCTGGGCCAGTCTCCAGTACAGAAGTACTTGTTGACTTATAAATTGTCTCGGGACTATCTCGAGTTATTTTTTTCAGCTGTACGCCAACGAGGAGGTTGGAACAATAACCCCTCTGCCATGCAGTTTTCCAGCGCTGAGCCATGCAGTTGTTTCTATCACAGGCTCTGCCAAAGCAAATTGTGTGCCTCACACAACAACTTCATTGTTGAATGTTGCAGACACAGAGCCTGATGAAGTTGTACCTTTTATCACCTTTTAATCGGCTATGTACGATCACGCATACAGCAGTGTCAAGGCTGGACTGAGTGAATTTGTTGAAGGTATCCTCGAGTATATGGCTGGATGTGTTGTTCGTTCTGTAACAAAAAAATTGCCTTGTAAAGAATGTTCCACTCTACTGGTAAGACCTGCATCTGCATGTACATCTGCGTTTTTGAAGTTGAAAAACAATGGTGGACTTTTAGTCCAATCAGCAAATGTGGTTCGCATTATCAAACAGTGTGAAACTGTCATGCGTTCTAGCATAAACATTATGGAGGTTGCATCTGGTGAATGAGAGAAAATGATGGTATCCAGAATGCTAGCTGAAATGCCATCTAATTTGTTTGAAGAAATTTGTGAGCATTCAATGCAGACATCAAAAGGTATTGACACACACCATTATATGCTGGTGAAATTCATTTGTGAGCAGTTTATCAGGCTTCGCCCTTTCCACACCGAACTTGACCGATCTGATTCTGATTGGAGACAGTATTAGGCAGAAAATGAACAAGATCGTGCTGTTCAAGTATCGGTAAATATTTGTTTTTTCTTTCGTAAGTTGTATATCAAAATGCACCAGTTTTGGTTCAACTGAAAAGTGAAAATGAGTGAACTTGTAAAATATAGTATATTAGCACTAAAATACAATTTATGTGTAATAAATCAAAATGTCGGTGACGCTGAAAGAGAATTATTCTATCATTTGATAGATGTCGCTGTCGTCAGCCTCGTTTTCATATTATAGCGAAATCTGTCAAAACAATTGCACTATTGTAATGTGTTTTGGACTGAAAAATCAGTCTATATATTAAAAAATAATTAAAATATTAATTACAATGTTTACATACCAGGTCAGTGCCCCCAAAGAATAAATGCTTACCTCTACTCACACATTTATTAACCACTGTTAAGTATAATGTGTAATAACTGATATAAACTGGTTCTAATCGTCTCGCCTCCTCAATGTCCACATGGCACGCCCGGCTCTTTTGCCTTACCGGAAGTCAGCAGCGAGGGCCCATGGCGGCCTGGTGAAACTCGCGTGGATGCGCGGTCTAGTTTTTCTTCCACCAGCTCCGTTTAGCAAACTCCTGTGGCGCCCTCACGTGGGGGCAGGGTTGATGACTGAGTCTCCAGGTAGGGCAACCGCGGTACTGCAATTTTTCGTTTTTTTTTTTGTTTTTTTCTTTTTACCAGAGTTGTCTACCTTGAAGACGCTGGGCTCGCGCAAACAACATCATTATTATTCAAATGAGCTTGAAAGCGAGATAATTAGGGAGGGATTCAAAAGTGTCTGATAGAAACACTCAGGACTGTACAGAATGGTTGCCCTGCTCGCCAGCCAAGTCCGTGCACAGTGCGTCACATTGATTCTGAATGAAGCATCTGCAGCGTAGGAGATGGAGAAATTCAAACCCCATGTACTGGCCCGTATTGATGGGTGACCATTATGTGGCCAGGGCCACGCGCGTGACATCTTCGTATCCTAAATAAAGATATTCTAGCCGGAATGCAGCTTTATTGTTAAAGTTTAATCGAAGAAATTCGATCATTACCGGAATCTTTGCTGATAAACCAGTCAGCAGTGGGAGTCGTAAATATTCGTCAGGACAGCGCGAGCAAGTTTTTAAAACCCCGACGTTAATTAAATCCCTAGACGGTTTTTTAAATTTAATTTTTGAAATCTTGAAACACGAACCAAAGTATAAAAAAGGAATCTTCCCTGTTAGAAAACAACAACAACAACAACAAAAGTGAGGCTTTGAAAGCAGAGCGAGATGTAAGAATTCCTCTTCATCACGGGAAACGACCCCGACTGTCGATCCAGTTTTCCCCGTAAGTCTCCTTAGAGGGAGTAATTAAAGTCCTTGATTGTAAACAAGGACTTCAGCGCTTGCGGTCACCGTCATGGGTGCTTCAGATGCTCTCTGAAAAATGCAAAACTGGTCTCTCTGCCTCCATCTGCAGCCACCTCGACAAACCCTGGTGAGACTGGAACTTTCCATTTTCGCTATCCAGACACGAATTTTGATTAAGGAAAAAATGAAAAGTAAATGGCCGCTTCTTAAGAAAGACCGCGTACATCTAACCCGATCAGCTGGGGTTTTGGGCCATAATATACATATCCGTGTACACACTCGAATAATTTACTATGAAATACATATTTCTCAACAAAAAAAAGTTGACTTACAATCTTAATATCTCGGCTTGGCATCGTTAATTCTGTGGAAGCTACCTTTTATTTTTCGGAATTCTTGCCATTAGCAGCAATGTTACTGACGTTCTAATGCTACGGGTTTTAATATAATTAAATGTGAAAAAGTTTCCGTGGGAGCTATAATTAACGCGTGTTTAGACGCAGACACAGTGCCCTCCTTTCTGTCTTTTACGCCGATCTTACCGACATCTTGCTTCTATCAGTGCTGTCCGGTCCGGTTAATCCGAAGTTTAGCCGAACTTTGACCGGCAATCACTGAGTCGCGCCTCACTCACAGTTATCTGTTTTTACAAAATATCCCATAATTTCCTTATCAGAATAATAATAAAAAAAAAAAATATTCAAGTATCGCCTGCTGTTAAATGGATTCATATTATCTGATAAAATCGGACGCTTATAGAATAGTGTATTCCGTAGCCACGGAGGACCAAATGATAACATAAGCGACTCCATAGAGAGGGAGATAAGTAGTATATGACGTCATGACCGACCGACTTTCTGTCTGTGGCGATAGAATAACGAGATAATCGTATTGCACGTGACAAGCTGCCCACTGTGAACTGTCTGTAGCCGGTTCCTAAAGGAACTGACTGCTTAGAAAATGTACGCAAAGGGGATTTATTAGAATGCTTTGGAGAACACCAAACTATTCGGACAGAATTTACACCTTTAAAGTTTTTCCATTTGAAATTATTATTTACCGTTATCGAGAGAAAACGGAGAGTTTACCAGCAGGGTTGGATATAGTTGTAATACAAGAACCACCAGGATTATCTTTCGCTTTAGTGGTGGGCTTTTGTTGTTAATAATAAAAGCCAGCTTCAGAAAACGTACCTTTCGGCCGCACCATCGTCAGCACCAGCCTACGCTGCTGTTAGAGAAGAACCGCTTTATTCTAATATATACGTACGAGCGGAAATGCCAAGCAGTTCTTCGACACGGAAACCGCAGGCTGGTCTGAAACGTTTTAGCTCCTAAACGACGCCAGCCCTATAAAGGCTACGATGCGCGTAAAGATATGCGAGATAACTTTGCCATCAAAGCGGGAAGAGGGTCCCTAGACCTGTCTGAGACTCTTAGTTGACGGGACGATGGAATAGTAGTTAGGAAGGAAAAAAACAGTCGGACGCGAAGAGGGCATCGAACGAAAAAACTTAGGTGATAAAGCACATTTGATTTTTTTGTATTGTTGTTGTTGTTCTTTACTTTTGTTTGTTCCTTTTCTTTCTCTCTTTTCATGGCTTTCATTCTTATTAATTTCTTTTTTGTTGTTGCTTCGACCTCAGTTAATCGAAACAAAAAACTAAACGAGACATGGAATTAAAAAGTCAGACCTACTCTCCAGCGTAGAAAACATGAAGTTAACAATATTTCTGCTCTTCCCACGCACCTCGTGGATGCGGTAAAAGTTTGTACTAACTTGGTTAAAGGTTTGCAAAATTCTAGTCGATTTTTCTGCCGATATAGGACGAGGTCCTGTTCATCACTGTTAGCCATCGAGGTGCTCGGTTAGATCAGGGTTCCTAAGAGCTGAGAGAAGAATCTGCAACCCCTTTCAATTTTCTCGCAGCAAATGTGTCCTGAACTGCAAAATCCCTTGTCGTAGAAGTGGCATAAAACGATTATCGAGAATGGTTATGTACGCAGTGGAATCCAGAACGGAGGGAGTCTGTTTAGCGCCCCAGGTCGCTGCCTACACCACTGCACCAAAACCATCCTGTCCGACCATGGAATACGCACAAGCAGGCTTTCTGAAATGTTGGTCTTTCTCCATTCGACGCGAACTGACCAACAGAATATAATAGATGTCCAAAATGCCAATGGTTTGTGTATCATTTCCGTGATCCATGCGATCTACGCTTTAACCGGCTTCTGCAATAAACGGATTTATTGTAGCTCCCTTTATGCAAACAACTTCGAGCTGTAGGTTGTGACACATTTACATATTGGCGATGCCTGCAAGCCTGGTGCACAGATCGGACCTTATCTGGTGAACAAAGAGCTCTTTTGGTTTGGCCTATAGTCAACGATGGCCGTCCTGACTGACTGATGGTCAGTTTCTCTTTCATTTGCTTGGCGAAAAGTAATAATGATGTTGTGCACTCTCCCAGCGAGTTTAAGATTCCGCGCAGTCTGCCTACAGTTTGACCAGAATCTGATTGGCCAATCACCAGCTCCCGCTCTACTGTCCGATGAAATATGCTGTCTATAGCTTAACCGCGTGGCCTTGTGGGTAACTTCGGCTGTCCCATTATTTCCACACGTGATCACATAATTGTGGCAGTCGCTTACTTCCGGACGGTTGGACGAGTTTTCATGGAATGAGAATATTTCGGTGTTCAGTTCTTCCTGACTTTGGCTACACCGCTACGAGGCGTCCCAATATCATTCAAAACTCTCCCCTGGTTGCTGCTGCGAAGCACAATATCCGCAACCTTTGTTGGCTCGAATCTGTAAGAAGTCAGTATTATTTCTTTTCTTTTTGGAAACGGTTTTGAATAATGTCTGTCCACTTTGTAATTGTCCTTGACACTGCTAACAGTAGATATGCCAGACAATCAGAGAGGGTTAATTTTGTGTAGACAAACAGGTATGGATGGTATGGAGTTAATTTAACAACGTTTTCGAAAATGCAGGGTTCATCACACAACTACAGTCTATAAATTTACGAAAATCATTTTTACTAAATTTATTTTGTTTTTAAACAATTCACAGAAACAATGAACATATATAATAATAATAAAAAAGTAATTTCTTTTTCAAAATAAACCTCTCTCAATCTCTCTCTCCTTCACAATCTCTCTCACTATCTCACTCTATCTCTTACACTATCTTTCTCTCTCACACAGTCTCCTTCACTATTGCTCTCTCTCTCTCTCTCATCATCATCATCAGCTCTCTCTCTCTATCATCATCATCATCATCATCATCATCATCTCTCTCTCTATCTCATCATCATCATCATCAGCATCATCATCATCATCACATCATCTCTCCTTTCTCTCTATCTTCTCTTACACTATCTGTCTCTCTCACCAGTCTCTCTCTCTCTCTCATCATCATCATATCATCATCTCATCTTTCTCTCTTTCTCTTACACTATCTGTTCTCTCTCACACAGTCGCTCCTCTCTCTCTCATCATCATCATCATCATCATCTCTCTTTCTCTCTTCTTACACATCTTCTCTCTCGCCACATCTTCTCTCTCTCTCTCTCTCTCTCTCAGTCTCTCTCTCTCTCTCTCTCTCCTCTCTCTCTCTCTCTCTCTCTCTCTCTCTCATCTTTCCTCCGTCGAATAGTAGTACTATACGATTGTTAGTACCGTGCTACTGAAGACAACAGCTCACACCTCATTTACAATCCTGAGAACAGCAAGGCCAGCTCTTCTGGGAGCAGATCCACAAACAGCCCCTTTTTTTTATTAAAAGAGACTTCATCGGCCCTTTGGGGTCGTCGCTGTTTCTCTAAAGGAGATAATTTGGAGCCTCGCTATTATTTTGGCGACTCGCTGTGCGCCGCACTTTGTTAATAGAAACAACTGCACACCCCACAAGCAGTCTCGCCTGTCATTTAAATTAAAATCATCAGTTGCTGAATTTTTGTTACCGCTTCGTAACCATTTGTTTACCCAACTGTACTGCTCTCGTGATTGTTTTCTCCGTGGTTATTGTCGTTGACCTTGTTGATATTTCAGTTCCTGCTATCGTCACTCAGCAACCCCAACCCTGCCCGAACTCACGCTCCCAGCTTGCCATCAGTTTTATTGTTTTGTTTTTTCTTTAATATTTTCTCTATTGTCATTTATTATTGGCCACATTTGTTGTTTTTTTTTTTAATTTCAGCTTTAAATGATTTATTTTGTTATTGTCCTATAAAATTCTCTTTTAATTTCCTTTCAGGCGGAAGTCGCTGTCTGCTTGGTTTACTGTCTATTTCCTGTTCTCGACATTTAAATTTATGTAAACGTGATGTCAACATGATTCATTTGATTCCTCATGGAATTTAAAAACCAGCTTGTTTGTTTGTAACATCTTTCCCCGACCATGACGGTTTTTCTAATTGCAGCTGCTGCTGCGATTGCCGATGTCTTTACTGATGCCGTTCCTCTGGTCGCTGATCTGATCGATCACGCGAAGACCTGAATGTATTCTGGTGATAGATGTTAGCAAATTAAATTTTAAAAATAGCGATTTTACAACGCGTCTGTTCTCGCATGATGGTTAGTGCACTCAAAATATAGACGGATTAACTCCACGAGCCTGGATACTAAAGTAACTTGAAGATGCTGGCGAGGAAACAGAGACAGTTAAAGTCGTCTGGTACGGTCAACCAGTCTCCAGGTGACACTTACCTGGCTTCTTCACTGAGCAGCGCTTCACAACTTGAGCGCGAGTTTAACTAAGAGCCTAGCTGCATTTTCTACTTGTGCGGTCAGCAGGAGAATTGTCAGGGACGATAACCAGGTAGAGTTCTTTTACAGTATTATTATTATTATTATTGTAATTAACTGCTCGGTCGCTACTGCATGTTTACGTACGCATTTAAAGAAACCTTTATAGAAGTGATCTCGCGATTCTGTAGCTAATTACAGGCAGCTACGGTATTTAGGAACCAAATTTCATCTCTCTCTCCCGATACCTCTGTACTGTCGTCATTCTCTATCTCTCTCTCTCTCTCTCTCTCTCTCTCTCTCTCTTGTACTGACGTCATATTCTCTCTCTCCCTCTCCCTCTCTCTTTCTCTCTGTACTGTTTCATATTCTCTCTCTCTCTGTACTGTCGTCATCTCTGTCTCCCTCCCATCTGTACTGACGTCATCTCTCTCTCTCTCTCTCTCTCCTCTCTCTCTCTCTCTCTCTGTACTGACGTCATATTCTTCTCTCCCTCTCCCTTTCTCTCTTTTCTCTGTACTGACGTCATCTCTCTCTCTCTCTCTCTCTCTCTCTCTCTCTCTCTCTCTCTCTCTGTACTGACGTCATATTCTCTCTCTCTCTCTCTGTACTGTCGTCATCACTCTCTCCCTCTCCCTCTGTGCTGTCGTCATCTCTGTCTCCCTCTCCATCTGTAATGACGTCACCTCTCTCCCCCTCCCTCTCTCTCTGTAATGTCGTCATCACTCTCCCTCTCCCTCTGTACTGTCGTCATCTCTGTCTCCCTCCCATCTGTACTGTCGTCATCTCTCTCTCCTCTCTCTTTCTCTCTGTACTGACGTCATATTCTCTGTCTCCCTCCCCTCTCTCCTGGCGTCATCTCTCTCTCTCTCTCTCTCTCTCTCTCTCTCTCTCTCTCTCTCTCTCTCTCTCTCTCTCTCTCTCTCTCTCTCGCCTCTCCCACGCGTACACACAGACACGCCATCTCTTCGTCAAATAAGAAATATATAGATTTCATTAATCACGCAAGAAACTTTATACCTTTTATTATATAATTTTTTTTATTTTCATTCGTTTTGGACACTTTTGTTAAACATCAATCGTTATATTTATTAATTTTCTTTCTTTTCTCCAACCCTCCATATCTACTTTTGCAACTATTGCTAAGCCATCAATCTCGGTAAAACATATAAAAGCCATAAATCTTGTTAACTAAAAAAACAAAAAAAGAAACTATTTTGGACTCCTTACGCCCCCCCCCACCCAGACAATTTAAACAATTAGTTACCATGGAGACGATTTTTTTTAAAAAAGTGACGTCACAATATTAAAAATCTTTGCAGAGTTCACGTTTGTATTTCATTGTTTCAGGAATAAATCTCCCGGTGCCAAGTTTATACATTTCGAGTACGGCACCGACACGTATTGTTACAATAAAACTAGAGTAACTTCCTCTGGCTGTTTCGATTTTCAATTCACGTTTGTTTTTTTAAAAAAAATTATTAATAAGCGGATCTTTATTCGCAGGTTTTCTATATTAAAGCAGGAAGGTTTTTTTTAATTGTATCGCATCAGGATTGTCCAAAATCAACAGTCTATTCTAGGTGCTTTCCCTCATTTCCTGTTAATTCACATAAAGTAAAATAAGAAGTCAACGTAAATTTCCGATAATGAACAACTTCAACCATTCATTCCTGTGGAGATTAAATGTATGTAATTTTATTTATCTGTGGGGAAAGTTTCGTCTACTGATTCAGTAAAGATTCCATCTATAAAAACATATAAATTTAATTCTCTTTTATTGCGTGGTTCTCTCGAAAAGCTTCTTGTTTTGAAAGTTAAATTTCTAGTTTGTTTTGCCTCATCGATGGACTTGTTTTCCTAATAAGTTTCTGAGAGGAATTTTGACTAACCATCACTAATGACAGGCACACAAAACACAGACTTATACGATATAAACCAATAATCACCTCGAGTCTATTGAAATACCATTTCCTGACACATCATTTATGCATGTACATGTAGTTTCAAACTTTGCGCTTGGATCGTAAATCTAAAGAAGAAAACAAAACAAACAGATTAAAAAGAATTTTTGAAGATAAATCTAGGATTACTTTGCTGAATACTCGTGGATACTATTTAGAGGAGAAGATGGGGTTAGTGGACGCTGTACAATAGCAGTTTGGACCTCTCGTCCACGTCGTCACATCTCGCGGCTATTTCCTGGCGATGACAACGAGGCTGGTGGCGCGGACTGGAGAGAGACAACAGGGTACTACAAAAAATCGGCAGAAAACCAACATAAATAAATAGAGTTTGAAAAAAAGACAACAACGACATCAAATTCTTAAATTTAAAAGTTAGAGCTTTTGAAATATAAACCTCTATAAGTTAAGCACCGACAAATTGTTTCTTTTAATTTTAACTTAAAATGAGAGCGTTTGAGCTATTAAGAAATTTTGCTGTTGAGTAAAAGCATATCTGAACTTCGGTTTTGATACTCGTTCTCGAGAAGTTAGCTAAGAAAAGATGGAACCATAGCATCAGTATCTGTGCGTGCGCCAAGTGGTAAGTATAAAGTCGGGATTTATGCGTGCAGGTATGGCACAGAGACGCTACACAAAAGGCCAAAGATCGAATAATTGGAATGAAAAAGGCTGGTCGTTCCTGCCAAAACATACTTGGCATTCAGCTCTCTCCATCATCAGTTGTCATGTTGATGAAGATTGTGCTTTACTGATGGAGCATCGAGGTGTTAGAACTCTTCAGGCAAGTTACACCGCTTCCTCCAGCCACAGTAGAGTAACAGGTTCTTGTTCACCATGGCGTGCGTGGTGCGTTTGACTGTAGTAAACGATTATCTCTTTCCGAAAACATTATCGAAGAAGCTTCTGAATGATAACTTAGTTCCACTTCTTCCGTAACCTTTCGCTCTTGATGTTCAGAACTTGACAGCTGTTTCCCTCCCATCATCGCTAATACCGATCATTGTCAGTCCTTTAGACCGAGTTGGCGTCTTTACACGGAAAGCTTTTTATGCTCGTGTGCGCCTTGAAATAAGCTGTTCGTTCGTTAAAAGGACCCCTCTGCAGGAAGATAACAAACTGCAACAGATCGTCAATCTGAAAAGCGACAAATATCCTCCGTGAGACCAGTGACTGTCGCCTCGCGGAACACCGGAGTTCGTTTGATCGACGTTGGTTTACTAAACTTAATTGGGCCGACCGACTTTTCTGATGGGATGGGGACGTGGGGCACGAAGAGCGGCGAGAGTCGTCTTCTCCTTGAAAGTCTGACCGGGCTCGAAGCATCGTTCGGATGGATCCGCATCATCGGCGTGAGATGCGCACCGTGACTGCAACTCTGGTCTTGCCTTTTCTACCTGGAACTCCAAATATCAACGGGTACCTCGGAAAAACGTTTCCTAGATCAATATCCGTAGAGCGGAACTCACCGCGGAACTTCAGTAAAGCAGCGATTCCAGCGTAATGGTCTTTCTATGAATCCGGACCTGGATTCAGCAGCGCGTCTTCTGGACCACATGGGAAGTAGTAGTGCGTAGAAAAGGAATCCTGCAGTTCGAGATACTGTTTAAACTGGCCCGGTCTTTTTGCAAGAAGTGGTGGAGAATGCCGTAGATTACAGCGAGAGGAAAGAAGACGTGTGAAAACACCATTTTGGATAAGAGCCACTTGCACTTATCACAGACGCTAAACCTTCAGAACATTGAGTGCTACTTCCATTGTAAAATGCTAAAGTTGTGTCTCGTACCGCGCGCTTCATTCTCTCCCACATATTTTTTTTAAACAAAAAATGTTCAATCTTTTACCAAATACTAAATAATACTGGGAGATAAACACAGCTCTTTCTTTAATTTTCTTTTCCTTTCCAAAAATATCCATTTCGTCGCACTAAACCACTCTTTCGGACAAAAAGTCATTTTCGAATTATGCAATAGAGCAAAAGGTTTCTTCACTTGATGATCCGGTGGCGTTCAAAATTTATGACTGAAGTGTATTTCATTATATTCTTTCGCTTCGATCCGAATTTTTTTAAAAAAAGTTTAATTGTAACTTTATATGATATCTATTGTCTCTTTTAATCAAATATATTTTAGCCATACCACTGACATTAAAGATTTCACATACATTAATATTATATCTAAATAATTAATAATAATAATAATATAATAATAATAATAATCATAATAATAATAATATTACGAATAATAATAATAATACTAATGATTAATAATGATCATAATATGATGATAATAATAATAATAATAATAAACAATAATAATAATAATAATAATAATAATGATAATAAATGACTAATGATAATAATAATAATAATAATAATAATAATAATAATAATAAGAATAATAATAATAATAATAATAATAATAATAATACTAATAATAATAATAATAATAATAATAATAATAAATAATAATAAATAATATAATAATATAATAATAATTAATAATACTAATAATAATAATAATAATACTCAATACTAATAATAATACTAATAATAATAACTAATACTATAATAATACTAATAATAATTAATAATTAATAATACATACAGAAAATCAAATTACTCTTCTTTGGAGTTGCATGTGAAGTATGTGAAATTGCATCACTGCGGCGAATGGCGCTAACTTGGGGCTGTGAAGACGCCTTTACCGCGACTCGTACTGTATCGTTCGACGTGCCTGCCTGCTAGAAGAACTGGAATCTTAAGGGGCTGAAAAAATCAACCAGATAGGGCAGCCAGTCAAAATATCTTCATTTTTGCATATCACCGACAAAATATACATTAAAAAAAAAAAAAAATTCTCAGGTGTCACGTGTTCGGTCGAAATGTCCAATTATCAATAAACCAGGCAAATGCAAAACTCCTCCTGTGGATTCTTCTTTCTTTTTTTTAAAAAAAAATCGATTTAGGAAACTTAAACTGAAAACAAAACGGAGGCTTTAAACTTGTCCACTCACAAACACCGGATGGGAGGGGGTTAAGGTTGCTCTCTACGGAAATCTTAAAAGACGTAGGTGCTGTTCTATGGCCATAGAGGCTTCAGTAGAATTGCGCTGCAAGAGTCACGTGTTACCGTTAAGAAACAACAACAAGAACGACAACCACTCGGGTTCTGGTGCTGCCGATATCGCTACAGATAAACGAGGTGCGCCCCTCCCCTCAAGGTCGAATTAAAACTGGTTCTGGCCGGTTTTAAGGCTACTAAATTTTATAAAATAAACCTCGGGGAATTTCGAATTCTTAGAGGCGGAGGAATTTCCTTTTAATAACGAAATCATTGCTCGCTTACACCTGGAGTAATCAAAGTACAAGAGAAAAGGGGCCAAGACAACCGATATTGTGGGTGCGGGACTTCTGGCCTTCCTGCTGGCGTAGGAATACGTTCGAAAGGCGCCCAGCCGGTTCATTCGTTGTGGTGTGTTTCCGGTGTCTCCTTCCACTAGCAACCGAAGGCCGACGACGATACACCACCAATAACAAACCAAGTGCGGCATCTCCTCATGGCCAATGGAGAGCCTCTTTTATGGATTTTATGCCTGTCACCCTCTACTTTCATATAAGTTGCTACGCGTATCGGAGACCCCTAAAATGCCTCAGGCGACTCTCTGCTAAAAACGTTGCTGGCAATGGTAGAAAATTAGAGAACAAATAGAAATGGATGTGTTTTGTCTAAGGACAAAGATCTTGGTGTGACGGATGAAATGTGCATACAGATGTCAAGTAAAGCTCAACTTGGTAAATCCCCTTTAAATTTTATGTAATTTTTACCATCAACTGGAAATATAGTATAAAGTCAATCTTTATCTGTGACTGTTACATTAATTTCAACTTTATCAGTAACTGCAACTTAAACTCAATCTTTTTCTATAGATGTTACGTAAATTCCATCTATAACAGGAAATGCCAGTAAGCATCGTTTAAAAGTGGAGTTTTACACGTTTACTTAGTGAACGAATGCAGGATTCTGTCGAGTGAGTTAGAGGAACTTGATTTCGGCATGAACAGAAAGATGACGACATACTTTTGTTTGATGTGCTGAAGATAACTTCTGATCGCCGCCTGGACGTTTGCAGTTACCGATAATGGATCCCAATGACTTCTATCCAGAGTCAACCTCAGCCCCTGGGGCCATTCAGCATTGACAGTACTTTCAGCAAAAGCAATAAAAACAGGACTTTTTTTTTTCCTCCTCTTTTATTAGTTTTTCTTTTATAACCGGAATTTCAAGTACCCCAAAGCCAGAGATTAACGCATTCGCAATTTTCTTGTCGCTTGAGCCTTCAACAAGTTTCGTATTTTCATGCCAGGTCGAATTCGATTCTTTCTAATAAAATCCTCGATATGAAGTCTTGGTCATTATGTGGAATGCAGAGCTGCAGTCTTTATCTTCATCCCTCAGCGAAAACTATTCTCGCCCGGCTTTATGGAGGTTGTTCTAATGGCGGGGGGGAGAGGAGAAGAGAAGACGGGTATCGATCTATAATAAAATAATCCCTTTGTGGCAGAGCCAGGGAGAATTTTTATTTCGTTGAGAAGTATCCATGCATGATCTTATACCGCCACTCTGACATTACAGCGTGACCTTCTGGAACATATCTGGATACTTTGTCGGCCTAAACTTTTGTCTTTGGTAAAACCAAACAAAATCGCGGGAAGATCAGGGTCAGATTTTTACCCCCAACCCCCTCAAAAGTAGAAGATTTCAGACGCTGTCACTCTCGCCGTTTACTAACGCTCATATCTTGGCTGTCGCCTTTCACTACTCAGTCAGTGCCAACAGAAGTTTCGAGCCTCCCCCCTTATCGTTCAGTGGCCTTATTCCAAACCGATGGCCTCTCTTTCTGCGCAGATAAGAAAACCTGCCCCCCCGGGACAGGAATAATAAGTCTTCCAAACTGGACTCGGACAGGCATTCAGATCCCAAGCGGTAAAAACGGCAGCACCGAATGTAGTTACAGGCGAGAAAGGAAGATAATGAAACAAATCGAATAGGTTTCGGATAAAACCTCAATACCGTGTCAACCAGATAGCCAGGTGAGATAAGTAAACAGGTAAATCGATGGAACGCTGGAATAAATCGTCTGCATGGCTGCATAAATAGATGGACACCTAAGCACAAAGCCATTGCAAGTGTTACAATAAAAGGACACGTGCTTTCCAAGACCCCACGTCAATAAAACAAAGGGCTGTCCTGTGTGATAGCTCCTTGGAAAGTAGATTACTGTTAGACTATGCGACTGCAGGCGATAATAAAGAGAAATCATGAATCGAATTAAGAACTGTAGGATGCAAAACTGGAAAATCAGAGCTACCTGGCATTGGCTTACGCAATCACGTTCTAATATCTTTTATTTTAACCTGCGGCATCACAATGTCGACACTTCATATACCACATTTAAAGTTCCAAAACATTTCAGCCAATACAATGGACTACATCTGGAGCTTCAATCGTGGTGATTAACCTTTACAAAGGCGCAGCACGATTCCTGAACCGCGTTAACAACAAATTTTCCGCTATAGTTTTATCTTAGAAGCTGAAGACGACAGTGCATTTTCTTTTTTACCTGTTATAATAATAATAATAATCTTCCCAAGGTTATCCATATAAAACCATGGACAAAAATGTTGGACTCCCTTAATAGGGCTGGTCCAAATCCCTTCCCACAGTTCGCGTTGCAGGGTTAGTTTTGGTCATAATTGCCAACCAAGATAACTGTTTATGTTCTTAATAGGTTTCATATCTGGACTCTGTGGAAGCTGAAAAAATCAATTTTAATGTAAGCCGGATCTTTCAATAGGTTCTGGGCATATAGCTTGTTGCTCCATCTTCAAGTGGAATATGATCAAGCACAGTCATAAGAGTATTTCAAAAGATTGGTATGTAACCGGTGAAATTTAGACGTTCATTAATAAATACAAGTTCGGTTTTGCCTCTAAACCAAATGTCTCCCTCATCCTGCAAATTCGAGAGAGTTTGATACCAAAAATTACCGAGGGCCAGTGGTGCGCTGTAGCAGGCAAGGCGAAAACCGCTAGTGACACCTGTCGCCCCGTGATTTCTGTCAGATAACCCGACCAGTATCCGCACGTCTGTGCAGGTAAATGTAACTTCACCTAAATCTTCCGTTAAGATCAGAGATTATTACTCGCTACCACTGACGACACCAACGATAATCGCACTTCGTGCTCAGTCCAATCTCATCTTGATAGAAAAAAAAAAAGAGTCGGTTTCCGATCGTTTGTCTGAGCGCCGCAGTCCTTCTCGCGTCGTTAGATCTGGGGAAACGGTGGCAACCCTGTTCCACAGAGCTATTCATCACCTGGCCCGGTGGGGCAGGTGGTAGCGGGTTAGCTCCGTAAGGGGACCGTTGCTCCCTGTACCGGGTTCGATCCCAGGCTGGGGGCGGAGGAGAGTTGTCGCTGATGATCGCCATATCGTGAAACAGCTGTACGACATCTCCTTGGTGTCCGACGTGAGAGAGACCTCCTGGGGCCCACGGTGTCGGGGGACCGGGCCGTTTGTCGGCTCGACGAACATCTCTCAGTTACGAGGAGGACTCGGCATTTGGACGTCCAACTCGCTTAACAACAACCACACCAACAACAACAGAGCTATTCCTCCAAGCATCTGCACGAGTTTAACTCCTCCGGATCTGTTCTCGACGTCACTGGTTTTGACTGTGAAGCATTAACATCTACATTCATTACGACAAGACGTCACCGAAAGCCTCCCGTCACGTGACACGTATCCCTGGACCACCAGGATATTTGCAGACTGAAAATACGTATACAGTATTGGAAATAATTATGAAAACATACGGGTATATGCACAAATAATGAGTAATTGCAACCGAGAGACGTATCTAATACGTACATGATGCATTATTTATGGAAATATTTTTTTAAAAAAAAAATAACTTGAATACGTTTTACCGTGAATTTTACCTAGTATATGGATCCTTTTCTTTGTATAGAGCCCGATACTTTAATTCTTTATGCTTCGGTACCAGTTATGCAGTTATGACTGTGAAACCTTGTTCCCGAATACCCTGTAATACTTTCTACAATTCGTCCAAGGTGTTTGGCAGCCGTGTGACGTCACGTGGCCCCCCACTGATGTTCGTGTCAGGATTTTGTGCAGGCCAGGACGTTCGAGTGTTCCATCCTTACCTTCCAGACAGTTTCTGAGCGCATCGGCTGCGTGCTAGTTTCTCTGAGGGAATAACGTGGTGGATGAGAACCCGCCTGTACCAGTCGGCAGACAGGGTGTCTTCGGCTACATGCAGATCTTCGACACCTTAGACTGATACGCAGTGCCATTACTTGTGTCGATGCCTCCCGATGCTCCACTTCTGGTCATACCTTCCCGGTGTTGCCTTTGAATAAGCCGCTGTTGGTTACTGAATCAAAAGATCAAAGCCCGGACTCGCATGTAAATAGTGTCTTCTTGCAGGCTTCGTCATCTCACCGTTTGATTTCAGTCCTGCCGTTTGGCTTCCTCCCCTCAGCAAAGGTTTTCAGGCAGTTAGACCCCTACCGAGGTCCCTTTGTCTTACTGTTCGTAAAGAAGCGTCGACATCCGCCCTTGCTGTTAGGTAATCGGAAAGATCTCTGCCGACTCGTCGTCTGTCACATGAAGAACGTACCACGAGGTACCGAACATCACTTTTGGAGAGTTTGTGCTGTCTTATCCGACCTCGTCTCTTTCCAACAGTACCAATTTCGTGTAAACCTCCTCAAAGTCTTGCATGAAGCCCTTTCTGAAACATGTCTGCTGCTCGCAGGAGCCGCCACTTGGTAAGACTTTGATTTCTATATGCTTTGCATGTGATATTTCCTTCTCAAAGGCCGTAGTATTTACCACACATTCACTACACTACAATGACATCATTGCTTTTATTTTTGGCAAACGTGCATTACAACCAATCATAGTGGACTGTGTATACAAGTAATGAGACATTCCATTTTTACACAAGACGCAACAATTCCACATGTTATTTACATTTTGCACCTAGATTTTTCATTGTTTCCATAATTACTTATATATATATATAGTATGTGTGCAATCAATAGTAATATGCTTGGAACTTAATAAAACAACTTAATTCTTATTTAAACTAAAAAAAATATCAACAGTTCTTAATCTGGTGGAGCAGAGAGAGAGAGAGATAGAGGGATGACGTCAGTACAGAGAGAAAGAGAGAGAGAGAGGTGACGTCAGTACAGAGAGATTAAGTCAGTACAAAGAGAGATGACGTCAGTACAGTGAGAAAGAGAGAGATTACGTCAGTACAGAGAGAGATTACGTCAGTACAGAGAGATTAAGTCAGTACAAAGAGAGATGACGTCAGTACAGTGAGAAAGAGAGAGATTACGTCAGTACAGAGAGAAATAGAGAGGTATGACGTCAGTACAGAGAGATGACGTCAGTACAGAGAGAAAGAGAGAGAGATGACGTCAGTACAGAGAGGTGACGTCAGTACAGAGAGATTACGTCAGTACAAAGAGAGATGACGTCAGTACAGAGAGATGACGTCAGTACAGAGAGAAATAGAGAGAGTATTAAAATTTCGTTGTTAAAATGTAAATATTACCTCCCATTTAAATGCAATTTTATTAATAAGACATGAAAAGAGATTAAAAATTACTCCAGGTGGAGGCAAACAAATTAAAATGAACAAAGACTATTTAAAAGATATGTCAGTCATCAGGGCACATTCTTCCACACACACACACACAACACACTATTACGTGTAGGTTAAATAAAAGACGTATCTGTGCTGATTAATTCTGGTCATTGTAAAGGATAATTTATTTTTTTTTGTGTGCATTGACAAAACGACAAATTTGCTTACATACAAAGAACTCCTGAAATTCTCCTCTTCGCCTCCCTAGAGTTTGCGTACAAGCGAGTAGTGGGATTTGACACTTGTTTGTTCGAGCGAGGACTTGTCAGGGATGATGTTTCTTAGAGAGAGAGAGAAGAGGCAAGGCTTTTCCGAAGAGCGCGCGAGTCTTGCAAGCCGCCGACCTGGCTCGGGGACCTTTTAGAGATTGCAGCCTCTATCCGACCGTGCGCGTCTCGTTATCTCCGTCGTGCCCACCGGATCTTACTCCGTATCAAAGTCGAATATATGCAGCTTAAAACGTGTCTCCCTTCTCCGACGCCCCAAGGGCTCAGCCTAGTAAAGGGATAGATAGAAAGGAAGTAATTTTCAGAAAATTAGCGAAAGAAAGAGATGGGGGGCAGAGGAAGCAAATAACGTAATCCATGCGCCCCAGTTTCAGTTGGTTTTGGAGCAAAGTGATGAGCGCAAGGGGAAATATAAAAATCAATAAATTGCTAAAGTCAGAATCCAGTCAGGAGCTGCAACCAGCTAAAAAAGAACGTTATTCAAAAAAAAAGATTATATTTAAATAAAAAGAAGATTTAAACATATCTGCTGGACTGAAAGTCGCCCACATTAAATAAAGTATGGCATACGAATATATTCAGTCCAGTGGTACTTTATCCGATTCTCCTGGAATTCATCCACAACATCAGCTGCATCACCCATAACTTTGAGCCTAGAAAAACCTTCTTCTGTAGGTCATCTCACGACGTTTGAGTCCAACGAACCAAAGGATGGAAGTGATGTGGGGTGCAGCCTGGTATTAGTGGATCGTCGAGATTTATAATACCACGAGAAATAAGTACCTGGGTTTGCGCTTCTTCAATCGGCGCAACAGGCGAAGTACACAGGAGACCCCGTGTGATTTCCCCCAGTTTCCCTGATCTGTATTACCCATTTAGAAATGTGCCCATTGGCCACCTGGAACAACCATGACCTCCATTTTGGCTAGATTAAGGAAAACTCGACACGTGCTCGCCGGACTGGCCAGTGGTCCTGCTCAGCAGTTTCAATAATAATTTCACAAATGAATCTAGGAGATATGTGGTTAAATCACCGATAATCATAATTTAATATCAACAAAACAGTAATTTAAAAAAAAACACATTTCCGTAGGTGTATCCAATGACGTTTATTACGTTTGGTTTTAATGAACCCAGAAAGTGGTCTAGCGATCCCGTCGTTCTGTGGGCACGTGACCTCTAACTTCGTTACCAAGTTAGAGATCCGGACTATTATACACTGTGAAAAACATACATTCGATTAAATAAAACGATCCTACAAAAATGCGAGTTAGGACAAGCAAAAATTAGCAAAAAGGTGATGCAGATTTCACAAATAAGCATCTGGCGCTTTAAATAAATGACAGTTTTAAGAAAGATGTAAAGCAAAATATGAAGACGCAGTGTACGTCTCTTGTGTTTTAAGCTCAAGTTGGAGACAAAAATAACCATCTAATTTTCATCTTTAGGCCAGTTTTCTATCTCATGGCCCCTCGCTACTATTCTTCTGTTTGTTCCCTTAGCGCGTCCTACTGAAATGTTGTCATTTCACAGCAACCTCAGCAAATAATGAAAAGGGAGAGAATAAATCGACGCCATTTGTAGGGTCTCTATGACAATGGAGCAAATTAAAGGGAGGAGGCGTGGGTTTGTTGTGGGTTGGGGGTCTCTCTCCTCTCTAAAGATCCATCTCTCGCTCCCCTTTCCTATCGCTCTCACAATCTCTCGATCTCAATCTCTATCTCTCTCTCGCTTCCTCTCTCTCGATCTCTCCCTCTCTCTCTCTCTCTCTCTCTATCTCCATCTCCCAAATCTCCTCTCTCTCTCCCCTTCTCTCTCTTCTCTCCATCTCCAATCTCTCTCTCTCCGCCATTCCTATCTTCTCTCTCTATTATCTCTCTCTCTCTCTTTGTCGTCTCTCTCCATCTCTCTCTCTCTTCTTTCTCTCTCTCTCTCTCTCTCTCTCTCTCTCCTATTCTCTCTCTCTCTCTCTTCTCTCTCTTTCTCCTCCATCTCCATCTCTCTCTCCCCTTCCTCTCTCTCTCTCTCCCATCTCTCTCTCTCTCTCCATCTCTCTCCATCTCTCTCTTCTCTCTCTCTCTCTCTCTCTCATTTATTGGATTTCCAACCTATCGCGTTGTATCGAAGGTGCAAAATTGGCCCATTACAACGCGGTGGGGCAGCAGACACCGGTCGCGGGGACCGCTCTCCCCTGAAGTGTGCAGCGCAGCCAGCGGAGCAGGAGCACTGACGATTGTTACAGGAGCCGGAGACTCGCGGAAGAAATCGCATCCTATTCGTAGCCTGTTCGCGACGACATTCAGATGAACCTGATAATCGAATCAGGGAACTTTGGCTTTCGATCCGTGTTTTCCTTCTCCCCCCCCTTCATTGTCAGAGAAACCGGCCTGACTGTCCAGCTCCGGCTAAATAAAAAAAGGGGGCAGATAAGACGCCGATTTTATCATTCATGGATGATCATTGTAGGCTGGAGCATCATAGCATGGGTCGGCATCACCCCAAACAGTTGCACAGCGCCTGCCGGTCCTCGTCGAAGCTTTTTAACAGGGAATGCAGCACGTGTTGCATGCATGGAGATGCTGCTGCCGCACGTGACGCTTTATATGAACACAGGCGGTGGGCCATATGTTACGACGAAGCCTCGCATTGCCAGTGTTTTCGCGAAACTTCTGAACAACAGCTGAGGCGGCTGCTTCCATGACGTTTACGACCTCCAGACCGTAAATCTCTGGAGGTGTGAAGTGTCGTGAGCGCGTGTTCCCGAGCTGCCAAACAGCCCATTATTAGCTGGAGCAGGCTGGATCAACAGTCGCCTCCGTCCGACCATGGTTTTCAGCATCCGGCTGCTTCCATGCTCCTCAAATGCCAAGCGGCCGTCAGGGGGCACCGCTGTCCTGTTTGCCTCGACGATGCTATTTTAGCAGGGTAGAACCATGCTAACTGATATCGATGAAAAGGGTGATAATACAGATTAAGTTAATTTAATATGGTAAATATAGATAAAAGTGAAGTTATTATTATATTATTATTATTATTATTATTATTATTATTATTATTTATAATTATTATTATTATTATCATCTTGAAGATTATGGAGTTTTGCTTGCTTCTTTTATAAACACACTAAGTACATAGAGCTGGTGTGGTGAAGGGTTAAACGAACTTCGAGAATATTCCCGTCCGTCGTCTTCGGCAAAACTGATAGAAATAAGCAGTCTTAACTCGTCTTTGATAATCCACGACCTTAAAGGGGCGTTATGGGGTGTGTTGTGGCCCCGGCTCTTCTAGGCCACGAGTCCCGGTCCTGACGCCGGCCAGAGGAGGAAGAAAAAAGCAAAACCGATTACAGCGCCATCGATCAACGCAGCGGGTAAAACGATCATTTCTCCATCGGGTTCATCAGCAGTGCACGAATTTCCTGGAAACAAGGGTCCGGGGGGGGGGGGGTTAAATATTGGCTGCTCAGATTCCAGGAAATGCGAAGTCGTTATCAGTCGGCATCGAGGGGCTCGCGCCGGCAGAACACTCGGGAGCCTGAAGAGCCGGGTCGGGGGGGGGGGTCCAGGAGACGTCGGGGTGGTTGGTCACCCCTGTCGCGGATAGACACGAAGCCGGTAATGAACTCTGGGCTGTGAAGACCGATGATCTACGGTGTCGGGGGGGGGGGGGGTTTCCTATCGATCCGTTTCGCTGGTTATTGGTTTCTGGTTTCTGACACGGAAGGATAAACTCGGAGACGGTGTATTTATTGCTTCCATAAATACCCGCCCCCCTTAAGCAGGAGGGCGGTAGACGTTCGCTCCTACCGGATTTCCAGCCCCGAGTCCGCCGACCGGAGGGAATCGCTCCCTACACCAGCGGGCGCCGAATGGAGGCGAGAGGTTCCGCCTTTGAAGGGATCTAGATTTATGCTTCTGAAGAACGAATGGCGAAGATGGGACAGACCCTGCCCACCTGGTTCCGCAATAGATGATCACGGCGAAAGCTTACGTCCTAGCAACGATTACCCGGGGAGAAGCCGACGGGGGCCCGTATTATTCGCCCCCCCCCGCTCCCTCCTCCCAATCTAATATCTAAGAGACGCCATTAACGCTTCTCCAGTCCAGAAAGGAGTAACGAACAAGTAGTTGTCTCAGCAGCCGGCCGTCGATCTGATAAATGTGGGGGGGGGGCATAAAGTACCCCCCTCCCGTTTCCTTAAAGATGAACGTCAGTCAGCTCGTTCTGAAGTCGACCCCGATCTATTTCGGTGTCTGGGCTGCGCATTCGCTGACGCTAACGGATGCGATAATTAAAAAAAAAACAACAGCAGAACAAAACAAAACTAGAAAATAGCGTTTGTTGGGAAGTTAATTCACGCACCTTCTGAAACTGAAGTTGTGATAGTGGACACGGTCACTATTAATTACCCGCCACGGGTGACGGGTGTAAGCAAGGGAGCGGGGGAGGGAAGGGTTAAGGTTGGGGGATCGATTTGCGGTCTCTCGCGCTCATCATCAGGTCAGCAGCAGCATCATCATCATCATCTCTCTCTCTTCCCCAGCTCTCTCTCTCTCTCTCAATTCTCTCACATCTCTCTCACATCTCTCTCTCTCAGCTCTTCTCTCTCATCTCTCTCTCATCTCTTTCTCTCTCTCTCTCTCTCATTTCTCTCTCTCATCTCTCTCTCTCTCATCTCTCTCTCACTCTCTCTCTCTCATCTATCTCTCCTCTCTCTCTCTCTCTATCTCTCTTCATTCATCTCTCTCTCTCTCTCTCTCATCTCTCTCTCTTCTTCCCATCTCTCTCTCTCTCCATTTCTCTTCCCCCATATCTCTCCATCTCTCTCTCTCTCTCTCTCTCTCTCTCTCTCTCTCTCTCTCTCTCTCTCTCTCTCTCTCTCTCTTTACAGTTTAAATTTAACACCATTTTTTAAAATGAGAAAGCGAAGAGATACTCTGTCTCACTTATTATACCTTTTATCGCCGGTATTTTTTTCTTACGCCTCCATTTGTCGTACTTTCCATTATTATTTTTTTTTTACTGTTTAGCCCGCTAAAGCGAAAGGCGGCGCTGTGACAACTTTTCAACGGAAAAGCGATGAAGGAGAAGTGCTGCACCCTGCGAGCAGTCTGGGGCGAACTATGATTATTAAATAAACCATGCATTTTTTTCATCTTCTTCCGATGCGATTATCGGGTGCCAAGATCTCTTTTCTCAGACACTGCCAATTAGGTTTGATTATATCGATAGTTCCTTCAGAATGTCTGGAGAACCTTCTGGCTAAATGCGTTAATTTGCACATCCATAGAACAGCGAAGTTTGGTTGATTTTTTGTTTCACTCCCCCCCATCTTTTCGTGGTCCAGAAGCAAAAAAAAAAAAAAAAAAATTCTTGAGATTATTTCACCATAGCAACGGTTCTAAGAAAATGCTTCTGATGCAACCCCCAGAAAAATTTTTTGCAATAAACTTGCTTCCGTTGAAATCGCGTGAACTGCCACAGATATATATTCTGGATTAACGCCGAATCTCAGCTCCTACAACGAAATCGCATTATTAGTTGTTTTTTGTTTTTCAAAATCATTTGTTTCACAAACGGACCCGGATATCTGCCATCAGGCTGCCCTCCCCGTGTGTCCCCTTTCCCCCTTTCTTGTCATCCCTCGGGTTAATTACGAGGAATTCTGTGCTGGACAGAGTGGCCAGATTGCATTCTTTCCACACCCGCAAGAGTTTGGATGACCTGAAAACAAATACAGATTAAAAACAACACAGACAAACAAAGGAAATGAGTTTATTATAAGCCTGAGTATAGTAAATCCCGGTGACCTGTTCGCTAAGCCGCGGGTAGCGTGTTTGTAATCTCCGTTCAAGGTGAGAGTAGCGAAAGTCGTTTATAAATGCCATCATCCAGTGTTAGTGCGGGGATTACTGACAAGCCCACGATTGGACGGCCACGGGGGGGGGGGGGGGACGGACTCTCTCACACAAAGCGCCCACCGCTGCGTCCATCTCACGTTAAACAATGCGAAGTATTCGTACTTTCTAAAACAATGTGTGGGGTCAGGGCGATCAGCTACGTATGCGGGAATTCCTCCTCTCTTATGTAGGTGAACTGCGCCCCTCTGCACTAACCTTTCGATCACCGATTGCGCATGCGCCCCCAACACCCCGGATCCGCGTCTAAGAGTTCTTCGCGACAATGCTGGAAAATGACGGCCAACAGCCGAAAAGACACAAGCCTTTTGAGAATGCACCGCTGCGCGAGCCGAAGAGTGGCTCAGGTGTACACCCCTGCTTTAAGAACATGCATAGTTTTTAAAACAATATTTTTATTACTACAAGAAAAAAAAAAATCTCATCGCTACATTTACAAATAAACGACGCAATTGTCGCCAGCTTAGAACTTATACATCCATTAGTTTCACTTTAATTGCATGATCTTCTTCGATTGTCAGCTTTTATTGGTACTACTGACGAAACATTGGTATAGTTTTATGGTTTCTGCAAAAGCTACCAGCGACACAACTGAAAATCTGTACTACAAGACAAAACTTACATTGCTGTCTTACATATCTGTGCTTCCTTCTAGCATCATCATAACCAACAAGTCGCCGAAATGCTGCAGTCTGTAGATAAACTTAGTTTGTTCCATGGGCAACCATTTTGTGACAACTTTCGCTGTTTGAAGAAAATTTCGGTAAATCTGAACTTATGATATTTTTACGTATACAAAAGACTTCACGTGCGTCATGGCAACGTAAAGAACTGTGCTGTTTGGTTATACGTCATTGTTGTGGATATTGCTGTGTGCTGTTTGGTTATACGTCATTGTTGTGGATATTGCTGTGTGCTGTTTGGTTGTAAGTCCTCGTTGTGGATATTGCTGTGTGCTGTTTGGTTATACGTCATTGTTGTGGATATTGCTGTGTGCTGTTTGGTTATACGTCATTGTTGTGGATATTGCTGTGTGCTGTTTGGTTATACGTCATTGTTGTGGATATTGCTGTGTGCTGTTTGGTTATACGTCATTGTTGTGGATATTGCTGTGTGCTGTTTGGTTATACGTCATTGTTGTGGATATTGCTGTGTGCTGTTTGGTTGTAAGTCCTCGTTGTGGATATTGCTGTGTGCTGTTTGGTTATACGTCATTGTTGTGGATATTGCTGTGTGCTGTTTGGTTATACGTCATTGTTGTGGATATTGCTGTGTGCTGTTTGGTTGTATGTCCTCGTTGTGGATATCGCTGTGTGCTGTTTGGTTGTAAGTCCTCGTTGTGGATATTGTTGTGTGCTGTTTGGTTATATGTCATTGTTGTGGATATTGCTGTGTGCTGTTTGGTTGTATGTCCTCGTTGTGGATATTGCTGTGTGCTGTTTGGTTATACGTCATTGTGGTGGATATTGCTGTGTGCTGTTTGGTTATACGTCATTGTTGTGGATATTGCTGTGTGCTGTTTGGTTATACGTCATTGTTGTGGATATTGCTGTGTGCTGTTTGGTTATACGTCATTGTTGTGGATATTGTTGTGTGCTGTTTGGTTATATGTCATTGTTGTGGATATTGCTGTGTGCTGTTTGGTTGTATGTCTCGTGGATATTGCTGTGTGCTGTTTGGTTATACGTCATTGTGGTGGATATTGCTGTGTGCTGTTTGGTTATACGTCATTGTTGTGGATATTGCTGTGTGCTGTTTGGTTATACGTCATTGTTGTGGATATTGCTGTGTGCTGTTTGGTTATACGTCATTGTTGTGGATATTGCTGTGTGCTGTTTGGTTGTATGTCCTCGTTGTGGATATCGCTGTGTGCTGTTTGGTTGTAAGTCCTCGTTGTGGATATTGTTGTGTGCTGTTTGGTTATATGTCATTGTTGTGGATATTGCTGTGAACTGTTTGGTTATACGTCATTGTTGTGGATATTGCTGTGTGCTGTTTGGTTATACGTCATTGTTGTGGATATTGCTGTGTGCTGTTTGGTTATACGTCATTGTTGTGGATATTGCTGTGTGCTGTTTGGTTATACGTCATTGTTGTGGATATTGCTGTGTGCTGTTTGGTTATACGTCATTGTTGTGGATATTGCTGTGTGCTGTTTGGTTGTAAGTCCTCTTTGTGGATATTGCTGTGTGCTGTTTGGTTATACGTCATTGTTGTGGATATTGCTGTGTGCTGTTTGGTTGTAAGTCCTCTTTGTGGATATTGCTGTGTGCTGTTTGGTTGTATGTCCTCGTTGTGGATATCGCTGTGTGCTGTTTGGTTGTAAGTCCTCGTTGTGGATATTGTTGTGTGCTGTTTGGTTATATGTCATTGTTGTGGATATTGCTGTGTGCTGTTTGGTTGTATGTCCTCGTTGTGGATATTGCTGTGTGTGCTTTGGTTATACGTCATTGTGGTGGATATTGCTTGTGCTGTTTGGTTATACGTCATTGTTGTGGATATTGCTGTGTGCTGTTTGGTTATACGTCATTGTTGTGGATATTGCTGTGTGCTGTTTGGTTATACGTCATTGTTGTGGATATTGCTGTGTGCTGTTTGGTTGTATGTCCTCGTTGTGGATATCGCTGTGTGCTGTTTGGTTGTAAGTCCTCGTTGTGGATATTGTTGTGTGCTGTTTGGTTATATGTCATTGTTGTGGATATTGCTGTGAACTGTTTGGTTATACGTCATTGTTGTGGATATTGCTGTGTGCTGTTTGGTTATACGTCATTGTTGTGGATATTGCTGTGTGCTGTTTGGTTATACGTCATTGTTGTGGATATTGCTGTGAACTGTTTGGTTATACGTCATTGTTGTGGATATTGCTGTGTACTGTTTGGTTATACGTCATTGTTGTGGATATCGCTGTGTGCTGTTTGGTTGTAAGTCCTCGTTGTGGATATTGCTGTGTGCTGTTTGGTTATACGTCATTGTTGTGGATATTGCTGTGTGCTGTTTGGTTATACGTCATTGTTGTGGATATTGCTGTGAACTGTTTGGTTATACGTCATTGTTGTGGATATTGCTGTGAACTGTTTGGTTATACGTCATTGTTGTGGATATCGCTGTGTGCTGTTTGGTTGTAAATCCTCGTTGTGCAATATTGTGTACCTTACGCTCTTGGCATGGATTCTGACGCCTCGAAATTTTTTAATCTTTAATTTATTCTTTCTTACATGCATTTTATAAGCAGTGATTACTTCTTTTAGTACTGAAAATAAACGTGTAAATAGTATTAATACGTGCTAAAAGAGCGAGAAGCGCATAAAGGAAACCGTAACGAAGGGAGGTACCTTGTAAAGTCAAAGTGTTGTCTCCTATAGTCCAAATCTGCAAGTGAATCCGGGAGACTTCCAGCAAAAGCGTTTTTAGACATTTTAATATTAGAGTTTCTTCCTCTTGTTTGTTTAATATATGAGGTGGCGATGAAAGAAGAGAAAAGAAAACATGGACGCAAACCAAAATAAAAAGAAAAAATTCTAAATTATTTTGTTTGCCGAGCATCAAGAATTTCCAAGACTATTCCTTCCGGATTGAAAAGCGTGTAATACAAGGCAAAGTTCATTTCAACAAACAAACAACCATTGTGTGGCTTTGTTTTGTTTTACCGCTGCATGAAATCAAATTAACTTCGATTGTCTTCCTCCAAAAAACTTTAAAAAAGGTTTAAAGAGACAGAAAAATCTGTTCATCTTGAGGTAAAGAAATGCAAGAAAGAATATGAATTGATCTGGACGAAAAGAACAACGAAGAAGGAACTCGAGGAGATCTCTGAAGACGTCGAGTCAATACAATGAGAGAGTTTAAACTAATTCATAATTCGTTTATAGTTTCTTTCTCTCTCGATGGACCTATTGATGTTACCGCCTTGACAGTCTTCATTCATCAGACTGTGCAGTCAATGCAGCGAGATATCACACACTGATAGATCGATGCGGGTCTATAAACATACCTTTGTAGTTCAACAAAGCCACCGCAATTGGCCTGTCTACAAAATTAACTTCGTCGTCACTGAATCGTAGCAACCTTGGTGCCAAAGCACAGAATATCTGTCTTTTAGCATCGTCTAGTACCAACAGTCTAACTAATTATGCCAGCCCCAACGACACATCATCTTTTAATCATTAACCGAACATACAAAGTATTATAATTCTTATACTCAAGTAACTGTAATATTTATCTGTATACTCCACTATTTTTTTTTTTTAAAGTATGCAACAGAAATGGTTAAAATCGAGATAGTCTTCGCCACTGGCAGCTATCTGCCCATAGGAATTTGCACAGACGATACAGGAAATGTCGGTGAGTGGGTAGATAGTCTCAAGAGAAATCGCAGATAAAGTTGTCGCGGCAACACCATTCCAAATCCGACGACAGGGTGATCTGGGGGGATAGTATCTCCTTCCGATGTGCGTCACCAGCGATCCGAGAACCTGCTGTGTGATTTCCATCCACTCTTCACGCAAGGTCAGTGCCCAGCGATCGATCTCATCCAAAAGGTGTTCGACCATGGCGATTGGGGAGCAGCAACCGTCGGCTTCTTTGAATATTCAACAACGGAAACGGTGCCGCAGTATGGTAATGCAGGGTCTCGCCCCTGTATGTGATCGCTGTTGGCTGTTCCTGCTGCGAGGCATCCATTCCTCCGAAACTTAAAACCCCCTTCTCTCTACCCACTCAGCCAAGATGGCGTCCGCCGGCGTGGAGAGTGAAGGGAAAACATACACAGCCGATACAAAGTCAAAATCGCATGCTTTTCTATTCTGTTTTTATTAACTAACACGCGAACAGCTTGGACGCTATGGCTACCATTTCAGAGACGACGTCCGCGATCTCGTGGGGCGGGTCTTCCCACAGTTCTCCGCGTGAAGTTTCTATCCCAAAATGCTTAGCGCGGCAGCGGATCTGCTGTTCACAGCGCACTAAAAGCACCACGTGCTCAGCGGCGACCGACTTTGTGACTTCGAGTCGCTGGTGACGCTGTGCGGCAGGTACAAGGGATAGGAGTCCCCCACAAGGTGGAGTCATGCCGGGCATCGATGCTACTAAGTTGATTCTCCGAACAGTATGTTAAAATAACAATCTCAGCGCGTTTCGAGACTTTAAATGCCCTAAGTATTACAGAAGGCAGTTTCGAGTCAACCTGTCGCGCAATGGAAACCCAAGATCACCCAGTGCTAGTTTTGTTGTCAAGGAGCACGGACCTCACTGCCACATAGAACATCCCTGCTTCCTAGCAAAGGTGGACACGTGCCCCCCCTCCGCGCGTGTGTAGTGTTGTACACGTGTGTTGTGTATGCGTGTAGTGTTGTATGTGTGTGTGTATGCGTTGTGTTTTAGTTTAAAACGTTGCAAACTTTACTGTCATATTTTAGAATAACTAATATAGTCACCTGTCACAAAATTAATATAAAATCTCCCCAGTTTTGTTAGAAGACGAGGGATACCGAGAGATTATTTTATCCACTAATCAAAAATTAAAAATAAAAAAAAAAATGTCCCCGTAACTATAAAATAAAAGAGAATTCTAAATATACATGGGATGGCATATTTTAAACATATTCCTAAATGCAAAATATAATCACACAAAGAACCTTCGTATGAATCTATCTCTCACTCTCTCCCTCTCTCTCTCTCTCTCATCATCATCATCATCATCATCATCATCATCTCTCTCTCTCTCGATCTCTCTCTCTCTCTCTAAGTAGTTGTTTAAAGCGAATAGCGAATCAGAGGTGATTTCTGTTTCTCCCTCTGGTTTGGGATTCTTTTTAGAACGGGATGAAGACAAGAGCCAGGTTCCGTCTGGATCCTACACTGGACATTTACAGGGTCGGCGGCCCAAAATAGAGTTTGCTGATTTTACGATCCATACCGGTGCGTAACCTATAATGTCTCAGAATTATATTTAACAAGTTTTGGCAGCGCTCATTCTGCCTAAGGAAATGTCTAAAGGTGTCCAGGGGCTAAATCCCAAAGCACTCTGTTTTTTTTTAGTTTCTTTATTCCCCAAATAATCCAAGACATCTGAAATCCAGTTGTCCTCCGTGTTTTTCTGTTTGTCTCACACATCCTCAGTTCACCAGCGAAAAGCCCCACTTCTCCAGCCTTCCCTTATTATTATTATTATTTTATTATTATTATTATTATTATTATTAGTTATTTTAAAAGTATAAATTAAAAGAGAGAAAATGCGAGGCTTCATATATCGAATTGTTGATAGTTCACCCATGAAAACTCGGAACCACATTTCGACAAACATTTATGCATTTCCCATAAAATTAAAGTCGCATTTTCTCTAGATTCCCCCCTTATTCGATCCCTGCATTTAACACGTCTGCACGCGCCGCGTAGCTTTCGTCTTTGTTTACCCGCATATATTGTCAATGGCCAGTCTATAGTAACCTTGCTTGGTAAACCGACTGCCCAACTGTAGCTGATTTCCCAGATACAGACATCTGCGAAATGCGTCGAACGCCAGTGGGAAGTTTTCAAGGATGCGCGGAACAAATCAGAGACCCCTTCGTTTTCCGGAAGAGCCTTTGCAAGTTGTAGAATCCAAAATACGTGTTGTTCTTTTTTTTTTGGTCTAAGCTGGAGAACTACTGGGCCTCAGGCGATATACATATTAATTATTCGCCGGTCGGCTCCTTGTTGGTGTCGAGTGACATTTAGAAATGGCTATGGTATATATATATATATATATCCAAAGTGTTAACTGTGATACCGTACTTGTTTTACAAGGTCGGTTTAATAAGTTTTGCTGATGGTCATCAGGATAAGTCTTCTCGTGTTGTCCGAGAGCGTTAGGGTTAAACCATAGAAGGGGGGGGGAGGAGGAGAAGAGAGAAAAAGAAGTTCCGAGCTGAATTTTCCAGTAACTTCCGGAATATCAGATTTCGCGAGTAACTGTTCCCCATGATTGTATAAGAAGATATCACACGGGAGGTTGGTTTGTAGCCAGTCTTCGTGTTTAATAATTATAACTAAAGGTTCGTCTCGTCTCGTCAAGTCGTCAGACGGCCATTTTGCACACCCGTCTCGGGCAGTCGCCGTCCTTTCCTTCCTCCGACAGCGGGAGAGTTCAGCGAGCCAGGGATATAGTATAGTCCAGTCCAGAGCGCCTGCGCCGACGGCTGGCACCGTGACGCCAAAGCGCCACCTGTAGGACACTCTCCTCACAGAAGGAAGCTGGAGAGCAGGACGCGGTCCTCGTAGCTACCGCTCTCCCAAAAGCTCCTCGGCGGGCTCCGGTAATGGGAGTGATAATTTCGGCCAAACTGAAACGAGGCTGTCGAACGGAACGAGTGGGAACCCCGACGAATATCCAGAACAACAAAAAGCCAACGTTGTTTTGCCTCGGTACGCGAATTTTTAAAAAAAAAAGAGGATAATTTTTGGCACCAAGAAACCTTATTTTTGCGCAGTAGCTGAAGCGAAACCAGGAAGCAATGAAGAATCCAAAATGACCAGGTGTTTAAGAATGTAGCAAGTTAGAATCTTCTCTCTTTGTTTTCTCCAAATGGGAAAGAGTGATGCTCCAACCTAATTTTGAATACCTGGTTACCTTAAGCGACAGGGAACCGTAACAACCCATTACAAACCCTGTGACTAAGGTACACTGAGCACAAGGTTCTCAGAGTACTCAAAAAAAACCTCAGAAAATGGTACATTTACAAAGTTTGTATTCCAGGCGTCTGAAGGAATCCGCAGAGGTTTCCAAAATACTGAAGAAATTACAGCGGACAGTAATCACGAATTTATCTACAAATGGTGGGCCTTAGGGTTTAAATCGGCTAAAACCTCCAACGTGGCTTCATGTGACAATCACCAGCAACTCCCCCCCCCCCACACACGAAACAAATAATTACCAGAACTGTAAATAAGTGGAACAGACTGGGTGCCACTGTGGTTAATTATGACAATGTAAATCAGACTGAAAACCTATTCAGTATTTTCTGTTCTCTTCCAGAGTGGGTGGGGGATGCTTCATATAAGCCTGCCATTAACAGTGGGACTAAACTCATGGGCACGCGTCGCTGAATGAGACTAAAGGCCCGCCTACACGGTAAATATAGATGAGTCCGCCAATAAACCGAGCTTCAGAATTTTACACTTGGAGGTCGACAGGTACGACAAAAGGTAGTCCAGTGAAATTGGCATTCGTGTTTACTGTGTTGAGGCAATAAAAATTTCATTAGAATCCATCTCTATCAAAAGATATAGTACTACTTATTATATGTGCATGTGGTTTACTCCCCCCCTTTTTTTACCAGCAGGTACACAATGATGACTAATTCTGTTTACTTAAAGTCAGGCCCCGTGCGAGGAAGGTAAGGTACTGATACTTTGATGTAATCCAATGATATCTTTAGTTGAGAAAAAAAACTGACCAAAACAAGACCCAATGCATATTTTTTAAAAATAGATCTTTCTAAAAAAAATGGCTAAAACAATTTTGAAAAGAATCTGGGTTCTACTTATAAACAGGCTTAATTTAATATATAATTTGAAAAAAAAGAAAGAAAGAAGTTTAATGATGTATCAATTTTGAAACTTTAAAGGATTTCAGTAAACATCTTTTCATACTTTTCAAACATGTATGGGTAATGCGGAAGCTCTCCTGTCAAGAAGACAACAATCAACTTTGCATCCTTCATAGTTGAGTGACCAGCATCTGCTATATTGTGTTATTCTTTCTCTTCAAAGATAACATGATGCTGAGAGTTCTTTTAGCATTACAGTGTAAAGTGAGAGTGGGACACAGTGGGACATGCTATTTTCTGGCTATAGCACAGAGGAATCTGATAGCTGTCACTGGAAGAAGGCTGGAAAACCATCTGCCATGGCTTCAGAAGCTGGAAAGTATGTGGTAAATTGTTCAAGCTAAAGTGAGCAATACCACATTTTAGGATACCTAAAGTAAAAAAAAATACCACACATAAATGTTTTTTTTTTTAAAATAGACAGTTTAAAAAATACAGAGACGTTATAATAGCTTTGCATAAGATTGCAGAAAATAAAATTATCCCACAAAGAAATATATAGTCATTGGGAATATGTGAACATTCATAAATAGTGACACAAGTTAACGTAAAATTATTACCACTTTCAGGTACCAGCTCTAAATGTTGTGTGAAGAAGGAAAAAAGTTAGATAAATTCCTGCTAATGTCATGAAATTAGCAGCACCAGATGTTGTTGGGATAAAAAAGCAAAAGAATTCAAAGCACTGCTGCAGTGTTTGGAATTCCTAAATCTAATCTTTAGCGATAAGTTGGAAAAAAAAACGGTAAAAATTGAAGAGAATCTGAATTTAGTTCAACTGGCCCTAAAATATGCATGCTGATGAGTGTTTGTTGATGTTGAAGAAGCAGATTTAGCAAACTACTGCATAATGACTTCCAGAATTTACTATCATTGCCAATCAACTTTAGCAACTAAAGAATTAGCATACCAATTTGCTAAAAAAAAGAAGAAATAAATGGGAGCAGGAGGGGAGAGCAAGAGAAGATTAGCTTTCTAGTTTCATGAAACTCCATCCAAATATGTAAATCAGGGAATCAGAAACAACTCATCTTGCAAGTTTCAATAAAACTAATGTAAATATTAACATGCATGTTATACATATAAATCTAAAATAAATATATCGTGTTTCTAATTTTTATAATAATACTTTAGGTTATGTATATAGCCCTGAGCCACAAAACCTTTCCGTGGGCAAACTACTGATGGTGATCACGTGTGCAAATATATCATTCATTATTTATTCTGCATTTCTAGTTTTAATGGCCACGTGTAACTGCAAGAGTTACCTCCCTCTTTTTTAATTTGTGTTAAAACGTAGACAGCGCTCCAAGTCTCGCGTGGGATCGCGGGAATTTCAGTTTGATTTTAAAAGAAAGAAAGAAAAAAAATTATTTAGACGAACTCTTGTCAGATTGTTTGTTTTGGCAGGTATTTTATAGGTGTTTAAAAAAGAAAGAAAAGAAAAAAAAAAGAATTCAGGGGGAATAACTGTCTAGTAGTAGTAGTAGTACTATTAGCGTTTGCTTCCCCCCCCCTTGGATAATTTCGATAAATGAACCATTTCCAGTTTTTATTATATTTTTATGTAACAAACAAACAAACAAACAAAAAAACCCACCTGTGTTTCGTTATTTGTTTACAAATCTACGTATATCTGCTAACAACATCAGTATATCGAACTGATTCGTAAAAACACACACACACACACACACGCGCACCTGTCATTAGAGTGTTGTTGTTAATCGTCTCACCGTAAACCATCATCGTGCAACCCAGTTCTTCGGTTGTTGACAGGAAATAACCAACGAACTCTTCGTATTGATTGCATCTTAGACATCGCCCCAAGCACACCGTCAAGGGTTAGGTCATTCGTAAAGCTGGCGGTGTTCCAAGGCCGAATACATCAGGCAGGTGGAAGGGAACACCGTTAATCGAAAGGTGCCCAAAGATCAGAATGTCCAGCTTAACTTGTAGAACAACGGGCAATAACTGCTCGCTGTTACTCCCGCGATCATCATCGTCTTCTATGACTACAGACTCGTGATAGCGCCTTGGTTACTGCTCAAGTGCCCCGTAGAGCCCGGCTTACCTGTGTCGTTAGCAGAATAGTTAATTAAAAACGACAAAGCAGCTACAGTATTACAAAGTCGTGCCCTTCCCATGCTCTCTCTCTCCATTAACTGACGCAGCATCCTCTTACAGGTCACTGGTGATAAACGGAGCCCGTTTGGATCTGTATAAAACCCAATTTTTAGCACTTAAAACCAATTTCTAAAAATAGTTTCTAACCAGTTTGATTTTGTTGCTGTCGTTTCTATGGACGCTTAGTTTTGAGGGGGGGGGAGGGGACAGATAATAAAAAGAGGAGGAGGAGGAATTCCAGCCGAGTCCGATAAATAAGACAATCAGTAATTTCGTTAGAGGTGCTAAAATTTCGACAAAAGACGATGGAGATTCTAAGAGAACGTGGACACAAGTGAGTGCCATTTTCCTCGTAAGGAGAAGTCGATGGTTTTGCAGGAATCGTTCAACAAAGCAGATCGGCCGGTGGTCGTTGGCAGGGTGTATCACCATCGGTGAGGCGATCGGGGAACCTTTTCGCGAGACGGATTCATTCTGCTTTGTTTGAACCATCCCCTTATTTGTTGTTTTGTCGGGGAGGACAGGAAACGTAAAAGGGGCGACAATTCAAATGCGGAGAAACGGTTGGCAAGGGAGATAATTAAACATACACCGGCAATCGGTGTGCGGCTGTAACCGTCGGCCCGTTCCAGAGCTTTTCGTCAGATGTCTGCCACTTTTGAAAAGGATCTGGTCCTGGCGCTTAGGGAAGTGGTGGAGGGCACCGGCTGGCAAGATGCTGGCGACGTTGATTCATTTAAAATAGATACATGTAACAGGTATGGCGACAACCACTCTCTGGCGCATTTCCCGAACTCGGTCGCAGCTGTTGCTTTTAGGATCCGCCCACCCACCCCCTCTCCTGTCACTATCTAGGATCCGGCCCTTTCTCCCACCACCCTCCCTTGTCACTGTCTAGGATCCGGCCCTTTCCCCCGCCCCCCCCCCCTCTCCTGTCACTATCTAGGATCCGGCCCTTTCTCCACCACCCCTCCCTTGTCACTGTCTAGGATCCGGCCCTCCCCCGCCCACCCCCTCTCCTGTCACTATCTAGGATCCGACCTTTCCCCCACCCACCCCCTCCCTGTCACTGTCTAGGATCCGGCCCTTTCTCCCACCCCCTCTCTTGTCACTGTCTAGGATCCGGCCCTTTCCCCCGCCCACCCCCCTCTCTGTCACTATCTAGGATCCGACCCTTTCCCCCACCCACCCCCTCCCTTGTCACTGTCTAGGATCCGGCCCTTTCTCCCACCCCCCTCTCTTGTCACTGTCTAGGATTCGGCCCTTTCTCCCACCCCACCCTCTCCTGTCACTATCTAGGATCCGGCCCTCCCCCCCCCCCGCCCCCTCTCCTGTCACTATAGGATCCGGACCCTTTCCCCACCCCCCCTCTCTTGTCACTGTCTAGGATCCGGCCCTTCCCCTCCCACCCCCCTCTCCTGTCACTATCTAGGATCCGGCCCTTTCCCCCACCACCCTCCCTGTCACTGTCTAGGATACGGCCCTTTCCCCCACCACCCTCCCTTGTCACTGTCTAGGATCCGGCCCTTTCCCCCACCCCACCCTCTCCTTGTCACTGTCTAGGATCCGGCCCTTTCCCCCACCCACCCCCTATCCGGTCACTATCGATGATCCGGCCCTTTCTCCCACCCCCTTCTCCTGTCACCACGTTGTCTTTCCTGCTATCTGCATAACACTTTAAAGTGAACGGCGGTCTAACCGAACATTTTCCGTATTATCAGAGGCATAACATCGTTAACATCCGAAACCAAACGAGCAGAACAACTTGAATCCAGCCCCGGCTGGATTACCTGTTTCTCACCCATCTTGTCTCTCGCCTCCCCCCTTTTTCTAATTCTAGGTTGTTTTGTGAAGACGGAGATGACATCGTGCTGGTCCGTACCCCCGACGGAAGCTTCTACTCTATGACTGCTGTCTGTCCACACGCAGGTAGACGGCTCACACCCGCCCCCCCCAACAGTTTCTGCTCTCTTTCTCTGGTTTCGTGTTATCGTTTATTATTCATCGTCTTACGTCAACCAAAGGCACGGAAACGCAGGCCGAAGCATCCGGCAGGTTGATGAACTCGACAGGTGCGCCGAGAGAGAGAGAGACGCCACGTAATTGTTTACATCGGCACAACCCACTCACCCCATTCAACAAAATGCATCTCCCTAATTACTCTTATTATAGGTTGTCTCTCTCTCTGTGTGTAACACACTTCGATTTGTATTCCTAACATACCACCAGGTCACTATGTATCTTACTTAGTGGCGAGACAAGCAAAGGTGATGCTATAGATGAGCGCCCTGCTTTGCTAAAGGAAGCCCAATTAGAAACGAAGGTAGCAGAAGTAGGCTAGAGAAACATTAAAGCATAGACATCCCGAATTACAGGTGTCTCGATTAAAGCTGCAGACTGAAATCGAATATCCGAGAAGCTCAGAGATAATACCACCTGTACAAGTTACTTCTGTTTTTTCAACTTCAGAAAACCCCCTTTAAAATTTTTGAAGTTTGATTGGAAAATGTACTAAGGGACTCAAATGTGGAGAACAAAAAGGTTGGGTATCTGTAAATGTTTTCTATAACGAGCTACCTTGCAAGTCTCCAGGTGTAGATGTATCTTAACCAACAAAGCAGCGATGGCTACACTAAGCTTAAAATATGTCAAGAGAGATTCTCCCAAAGATGAGGATGCTTTTAAGTCTGATTATTTTGTCAAAGGAATTTGCTATACGTACTGTACTTATATATTTTGAAACTTACTATTTTTTTTTGGTAGTATGCATTTTACTTATCTATTTGTTTTCTTCTAAACTAAGGAAACTTTAGGAAATATTAGAAACTATAAGTATTCAGTGTGCTTTTTAAAAAGTCATAAACTAGGATTTTCAGATAGGTTAAACTTTAAATTTGTTTGCTGGTTTACTTGTTTGTTCTTCTAAGCAAAGAGCTATTGTAATGCGTTATACACTTTAATGCCCCATTATTAGATTGCATGCTTTCATAATAAACAAAATTGGCTTTCACAGGAGGAGCTCTGGATCAGGGTGATATTGAAGACCTGGGTGATAGGTGGGCGATTTTTTGCCCATTACATTACTATGAATTTGATTTGCAAACGGGAGAGTCTTCATCTGGTTTGAAGGTGAGAAACTTATTTGCTTTTTTGAAGATTTTTAAGAGAACTATGTTCAAAATATCTTAATGAAACAAAAGAATTATGGTAATCATGTATAAGGGATGTACATTCATATGAAACTCAGCAGGCTCAATTGTGATGATTCTGTTTCCCCTGGGTGTCACTTGAATATCTTTAGTATATATATATATATATACCTTTATTGCTGTTTTTAATTGCAATTCATGATTATATAATTGTAGAAAGATAGCACTACATTTAATAAAAATTATGACTCAGTTAAATTTCCGGAGAAAAGGTTTGTGTTATTGATTTTCAGAAAGATTAACTCGGCACATTTGTGTGTGCGTGAGTGGCTGTCTTCTCTTTTCAAATATCTTTTTAATTTGATAATTTCATCTTTCAGAAAGCAACTGGTAATTTAACTGTGGAAGTTTATATATTCATTGTTCTTTTCAAGACAGCTGCAGCAGGGAATCCAATGGAACTATGCAGAAATGATGTGATTGTATTTACTTTTGCTATGCAAGAATTATTACTCACAGGCAGTAGATGTTATGTGATGTATGAAGTTACAGAAAATAGATTTGATGTTTTCTGTTTTCACTGTGGAAAACCTTTTCAGAAAACCAAATGATGTCAGAAGAGACATGGTCAGGTGTCCGGTATAGTACTACCTGAGCTGGCTTAAATTGTGTGTCATCACTGATCATAGTTAGTTGTGATTGTATCAGCTTCTGACATATGCAGGAATAATTAATGATGAAGATACATTTTATGATGTGTGGGTTAAAAAATGTTACTAAATCTAATTTTTCTTTCCCCTCCCCATCTTTCTGCACAAAAACATCTTTTTATTTATGTATTTCTTTTTTTATTTGTAGAGGTGATATCTCAACTATGCAGTTTATGGATTTCAAGAATGAACCTTTTCAGAATCATCTGTTTGATGGAATCTAGTTCCCAGCATCTCACGTTGTATATTAATGCATACTACATATGGTCCATCATTGATGTGGCTTTCTTTTAAATATTTACAATATGCTATTACAGACTGAAGTATATCCAGTTCATGTTGCGGATGGACGGGTCTATGTCAAGATATCAACGACTCTGTCACTGGAATCATGGAGAAGAGATTCTATGCAGGAACAAGATTGCAAAATTTCGGATGCAGGTATCATTAAAAATTAAGTTAGGAGACATACAAATCTACATTTGTTTAGGTAATGGACCTATCCCTCCTGCCTCCCCATAGAGTCTCTACTCCAGTGCTCAGGTATTTTATAATACCTATCACATCATTTTTTCTGCTGTTGTTTTTGTTTTATTAAATTTAATATTTTCCAGCAGCATTCATTTTAGACAGTAATCTTTCTACCTATATTGTGAACATCACACATTTGTTACTTCTTACCACTACTTTGGGATTGACCTTATTTTTAAAGTCATGCTCCCTAGAAATTAATCTACTGAAAACTTTCTTTCTTTCTCTTACTAGAAGCATATTTATGTGTACTTATAAAGGTCTTATTCAATCCCAGTTATCTTTTTCCCAGAATGCACTTTGCACAGCTTTCTCTCTCTGTAAGCCTGGCTGTTAGAATAACTGAATTTTGAAAATCAAATTTGACCTTTCTTTCAGAAACCTGGGGCCTAAAAGTATTTATGCTGGTAAACTGGACTGGATGAACAGTGCATTTGCTTTACTAGAGAGGGCATGTTTTCCATCTCTACGTTCGTTTTTGAATAGTTAGAAACCACAGGATCTTTGGGGCTAATTCAGTATCACAAAAATTATATTAGTAGCTGTTGCTATCTATAGATATCAGGTGTTATAACTACCCTAACATACAATACCTATACCTATATCTATTTCTAGATCTTGCACCAGACAGAGTTTCAAATGGACCAAGTGATGGAAACACACTGAGTCACTGGGCAGTTACCATTTTAAACACTGGCAACTCCAAGATGAAGGTGAGAATCTGTTGTCCGATTAATTCAGTTTTTTCCAATAGAGAGGGAAATTCAGTTTGTTAAATTCTGTTAAATGGCTTTTGATTCATTAAAAATTCCTGCGGATTAAATGTTTTTGAAATGGGTATATTGCAGAAGTTTATACTCTGATAGTAAGTACACATCTACGTAAAAAAAAATAATACATACCAAAGTCAACAGTGCGCCGTCGTATTTTCTACTGGTTATTTTAACTAGTAGCCTGCGAACCAGATCGTGAACACCCAACCCCTCCTCCCGAGGGAATTTGCGGCACAATGTTTTTGAAGAAGCTTAGAATTTGCTTAGAAGGTCGACCTGCTTATGAGACAAATCTCCTTCTCTTGGGAAAAGAAAATAGCAACTTTAGCACTGACCCTGTTATAAGATGGGGTCAGAAAATGAGATTTCGAAGACTCATAATGTACAATATGGTGTAATTTTTTTAAACATAAAAATTTCGCTAAAATGTAACTTATAATTAAAGTTTCATGTGGCTGCTTTTCTTTTCCGTCAAGTCCACTTGGGATGATTATTACTAGTGATAATTTCATTTATCTTCTAAATGAATATGTTTATTACACAGGGGTCACTAAGTTTAATCAGTTTTTCATTGGATAAATACACACTGGCTTGGGTTGCACCACCATCAGGTAATTGGGTGTACATGTATCTATCAACGTGCCACATTCTGCTGTTACAAATGTGGTTGGTAATTGGATCGTAGTTGTTTATTGAAACAATGTAATCTCTCAAGATTTCCTTGAGCCCTTTTGTGCCAACAGGTAAAGTACCCTATCAAAGCAGGTACTGTATGTCTATTGCAGACATGTTTGAAAGCAAGTTCCAGAATTCAAAATTGTGCCATATTTCTGGGTGTATCATAATGCATTCACTAGCCAATTAACTTATAATTTTTAATTCAGTTACTAAAATAAATCACAATAACATCAATAATGATAATATAAAAGGAAAATACTGATTGATTGATAATATTTTATTACTGTGATCAGTATGTAAATTGTAAACTCAACATTATCTTCCAAAAAGTATGGTAAATGTTGTGATATTGATTTATCCTTTACTGATAAACTTCATCCACTTTATACCTCAGTAATAAGATGACCAACCTGACATTTGAAAAATAAATTGGTCTTATAAACGAGTATCAGTGGTATAAAAATATTTGTTTACAATTTCTGCTATTGGGAACACTCCATCATGATGCTGTCCACAGTGGACCACATAGCTCCTGTTAATTCATTTATTACAGAGAACTTCATATGTGAGCTTGTAGTGTTAGAGAGCTACTGGATCTGTTGGTCAACAACAATACACAATTGTAAAACTTGAGCTTGCAGGTGTCGAGAAAGCATATGCATTAGTGTGGCACCATTCGCTCCAGTTCAAGGATGGTATTGTGGAGCTTGTTTTTCACACAATTTACTTTTATTTGAGAGCTCATGGGAGGCTACTACATTGATTTGGTTTTGCTGATATAGTAATCAAGTTGGAGGTGTGAGAGTGTTGATTGGAAAGCATTACAGCAGGACCCTGCATTTGCACGAATGCACCCTGGAAGTCCTGGAAAAACTTCAGCATCTTTATGAAATGTACCGTGATTATAAGGACAAGGTGCAAAATGGTGGACTTGGACAAACTGCGATGTTTTGGATTCAGTGCATGAACAAGATCTGGTTGGTGTTGAGATTTCTTCAAGCTACAGAAGGGATCAACTTTGATCTGTGCCTGGCATGCGTTCAAGACTTATGCTCTTTGCTGTTCAGCATGGACCACCACCACCACAATGTTTGATACCTGTCTGTTTACTTTCTGACACTTGTCAACCTATATACTCTCCCAGGAGTGGTCATTTTGCTGAGAATCTGTGGGTTCAGTGTATCCAGATCAGATATGGTAGCAACAAGAAATCCTATTGACTTGACAATCGACCAGACAATCAATTCCCATGCAAAATCCAGGAGATGCATCATTGGATTCAGCAGAAACTTCCTAGCCTACTATAAATGGTGTGACAAAACTTTCCAGAGTAAACTACATAAGTTCTACATTGGAAATGGTGGGCATGAATGATTCTGAAGACTGAGCACACAAGGAAATATGGCCAACTGAGATTGGACATGGCAAGACAGATCTGTGGTTACTGATGGTTGCCTTCCAAAACTACTTCAATCCTTTTCAAGTTGAAATTAAAGGAGGTCTGTTCTGTCCTTTGTCTGGTGCACAAGCTCCAGCTGAAGCAGTTCAAAACCATTGTTCAGAAAAGTCTTGTTGACAAATTTCGAATTTCATGTACTTCTTCAAAAGTAGTTTCTTTTGGTTCTCTTGAAAAGAGCAAGAAGCTAAAGTCTTTGAAGATGAAGGTTGTCCAAGTGACAGCACAGTGTAATCTTTTTGGACAGCTGCTTATTCTCTTTAAAGCAACAAATTCAGTCTGCAGAAGAGACTGTTGTATCCAGTAGGTCCAATTCCATGGGCATTTGCTACATTAAATGGCCTTCCAGTGAAGACAGACAAGGCTAAGCTTATAGATAAGCTTGAAGATAATACCTTGCTGGTTAACCATGCTGGCAATAATGTCTTGGGTGCATAAATTGTTGACAGGAAACCTACTGAAGTCACTCACTCCTCTGCCTCAGACATTTGGAGAGTTATTTGAGAAAGGCTTCAGTGTTCTGCCCATGGTGAAGAGATTGGACTTTGTCAACAGTACCTACAAGAATAATTCAATTAAGTCAGCTGAGAGAAGATGACAAAGATTTTTGGATGCATATCTGGTGAAAGGTCCAACAACGTTCAGATAATGACAACAAAGCTAAATTAATGAAGTCTTTATGTCAGAGTGGCAAAAAAGATATATGCCACACAACTCCAGGGTTGTCAGATCTTTGGCTGTGTGGATAGCTGTACCTCCTTGACATCATCTGATGGCATCACAGTCAAAAGCTCTCTTTCCCTAGCACTTTCCTTGTCTCAGGAAGAAATTGACACATGAATCTTGTTGCATTGTTTCCTTGTGGCTGCATTATCTACAACTCACCTTATTGTTTGTCAACTAACACTGGTATGTTCATGTTGCTCTTGTATTATGGTAACCAACTACAGCAGCATTGGAAAATTCATTTGCAAGGGAAAGATCATAGTCAAGCAGACTTTGGAAGAACATTGTGTTGATGGACTTTTTAAGGACACTTGGCAACAAGTTTGTTAGCTGTCTGTATGGTAAACCACCATACACAGAAGTAAACAAGTTGTGTCATGAATTGACTAGGCAAGAAATTTTACACAGGATTTGGTCCAGCACATTTTGGCTATGATGGAATCCGCCCGAATATTTTGCTACCATGCTGATTGTAACCAAAGAATCATGTTTTGGGGGCCAACTACCAAACACATGTATGGAAAAACTTGCATCTTTCATAACTAGACATCCCCACCATGGAAAAACATGCATCTTTCATAACTAGACATCCCCACCCAAACTGGACATGGGTGGAATGGCAATGAGATTGGAGATCTTGAGTATGACCAGACTGAAGGTGACATCCTGCCACAAGAGTTAGCATTCGTTCTCTCCAAGACTGCCCTTGACATTGACACTGATGGTGATGAGGAACATGTACAAGTGACCAGCTTAGCAGATGTCGTCTCCAGTAACAACATTGGCGACAACTTAACCTTAGTACTAGCTTGCTTGCTTACTTGTGAACATTGCTACCAGTACTGCTGATGGAAACTGAGCCTATTGTAAATATTATTTAATACAATTAATATTAAGCTGTGTATGCATATGTATGTTTTTCTATTTGTTTTAGATATGCTAATATATATAAGCCAGTTTAAATTTGTATTAAATATAAACATTATGTTATATTGTCTTTATATTATATAAGCCAATTATGATGATATCATGACATCATGGGGCATTATGTTATACTGTGAGGGGTATATCTATAAGAAATTGAGATACTTTTCTATTGATACCTAACTTCATATGGTTTTGTATGTTTATTAAGGTATTATCAGGAAATATCTATTCCTACTTCTGTTAAGTTTTTGGCTTATTGGATGTAGGATGGTCTTACTTCCACACATTCTCTATAGAAGTAGAATTCAAATTGCTAAGACATAAGGTCATCAAAAAACAATGTTTAGAAAGTTATCTTGGTTTAGGAGGTTATACCTGGTCCATCTGAAGATTATGCATTACAATCTAACTTCTTTTGCTGATGTTCTGTACCAGAAATAAAAACAGTTTGTTCATTCTGGTCATTAGAGTATGCTATTTCTAACCATTATACTAAACAATTTTCTTTCTCACTGCCAAGGTTGAACTTACCCACACTGCCAATAAGTTATGGAAAGATGGAGAAATAGGGGATACTGGGTGTGTAGAGCCGCCAGATCAACCAAAAAGAGATTCTAGTTTGATTGTAGTTGCTCCTGGCAAGGAGAAGAAAAGAAAGAAAGGCACTCCAGTGGTATGTAGGGAGGATGATATCTTTCCTTTAAAAAAATAGTTTTTGAATTTAGTGGATTTTTAAACAGTTTTTTAATGAAATTTTATTTGTAAAAAATGTATGTAGATTTTGCAGTTATTTTCACTTATAATAAGATAAACACTTGTAAATATAACATCATCATTATGTGCCATCCTTGATTCAGGGGGTTGACAGTCTTGGATCATATCCATTATTCAATAGAGGCTAGGGAGAAAGGATTTTCACAGGATGGACTTCCATAACTTCTCCAAAATACTACATAGCTCATCAAAATTGACTCAAAGGAAAATCACAAAACAATGAAGTAAGCTGCCATTTTTTCCCGGAACTAAGTCATGTGATAAACACGGTTACCAAGGAGAAATTTGAGAGTTTCTCTTGAGTTCATTGTTTTTTTTTATTGTAATGGTGTTTTCCAATCCTGCAGATGCAAGTGGCACTCTAAGGCATCCTGGTTTTGAATGTTGATTTTGGATAACCTTCTGTTTGTGCTGATGTTAATTTTGACTCACAAACCATTCTATACTGACACATCTACATTGCATAGTACTCTTCTGTTGATGACTTTATTTGACTGAAAAACCTGTTTATACTGAATGTTTTTAAAGCGGTCAATACATGAAATAGTAGGTGTATTATAAGATCTTCCAGATTGAAGATAAACTTTTATCAGATTATTTGAACATTCTATTGTCCATTCTTTAAAATATACTTAACATCAAGTTATCAACCAGAGTTTTAATATTATATATTGCTAATCAAGCTACTGCATGCTGTCACTATCAGATTATACCGCCTTATTTTTTAAAGATGTACTTACTGTCAAGTTAATGTAAACTTAATTTTTATTATATATTACTAATGTAGTTACTGCAGGCTCATGCAATTTTATTTGTTAACAAGTGAAAAATACAAAATTGTAAATACACCATTATTATTAGAAATTATTTTTCCTTTTTTTAAATATAATTTATTAAATGAAACATTTAATTGGAAACAAGCAAACAAGATAAATATATGCATATACATTCTACATGCATTAATAAACTCCTCAGTAATTGTTTTTGTTCTGAAGGTAAATTTGTCTCTCTATTGACAGGGGTGAATCTTTCTCTGTTTACTCACCACGACACATCAAGTTTTGTGTACTTGGTTTGTCTGCAGAAAGGCTTTATGTTTTTGTTTGATTTTCTGTCAGAGTAGTAGAGAATCTCTTCTCCACTCATTGGCCAATATAGAGCAGTGGGCAATAGACCTGTCATGGGACATCATTGCTCGCTTTGCTGACTTCAAGCTCCCAGACAAATCTGGTCTCCCCAAAGAATTCTTTGACGACTTTGTTCAGGTAGCAGCAGAAGAAGCTAAGGTAGGAAACCCATCCCACAGCTCTTGCTTGTCTCCTAACCATCTAGTTTATACTGACATGCAGCTCCATACAAATCAAACTAATGCTTAAGAGAAATCTTTAACTTTTGCATTCTTAATAATAATAATAATAATAATAATAATAATAATAATAATAATAATAATAATAATAATAATAATAATATAATAATAATAATTTCACAGTATGAGAAAGAATGATATAATAATAAACATCATTATCATCCAATGATATAAGATACTAGATACCGGTTTCCCAGATTTTTTATAACCAGCTGAAAAGCATCTAGATGAAGTCTTAGACAAACATTTTCTCATTGCCATCTTCAGAATAACAGAGACTTTTTAAATAACTTGTACTGTCCCTTAACAGCAAACATAAGCAACTTAATATGGTACCTATTATAATGATAAGTTCTAATGTTAATTAGTAATGGGGCAATAAAATGTACTTTTTTCTCTTAATATATGAATAAAGAGTTACTCACGATGGTTGATAACAGAACTAATTGTTTACTTTACAAATCCATACGTAGGAAAGCACTTCAAACCCTTGGAATTCAACTTTAAAGTCTCTGTTAAATAAAAGAAATAGTTGTTTAGTTAAACCTCTGATTGGAATTTGTCTAAATTTGAAGCTTGTGTTTGTTTTATTTACTGCATAAAAAAGTGTATATACACACATTTTAGTATATAAAACACTTCCAGTGGTTCCTAACCCTCTTTGCCCATATCTGTGCAGAATTATTAATGGTTCTACAAACTCTACACAGCACCAGATATGTTTCACTAGTTGTTTATTGGCAAAAATGAAGGTGCTAAACTACCATTCATCCTGAGTATGGAGCACAGTGAAGGTTGGCTACATGTAGGTGAATAGCCATCAGTAATTGGAACTACGAATATAGAGAAATAGTGCATGATCAAATGTCATTAGTTTCATTTTTTATACCCTAATACATTTTAATGAATTATGCTTAGAACCTAGAATGACTTATTTGCAAAGAAAAGTTAATTTATTTGCTTTGTTGCATTTGGTGAAATCCCTGCTGTTGTTTTAGATCTACATGTGAGCTAGCAACAGAATAGAACAGTCCAACAGTTATAGTTCAAATTCTTTATGAAGGGAAAAGAAACAAGCCCCTGCCCCTTTATATCATTCATTTTTGAATGTACTGACTTTTGTCCTATTATTAATCATTTGCCACAGAATTGCACAGACTTAGCTTCTTTTTACTCTGTTTATGTTCACCTTTTTGGGTGACTGAAAGCCAGAAAGAAATTCTGGTGAGGATGAGGGGTGCGTGGCATGATTTCTCGTCCTTTTGGGCCATTCCGTATGCATGGGGTTTTTCCCCCATTTTTCTCTCTCAGCTAAACATAGAGGGATTTTCCTGGTACATGTAGTGATTCCAAGGGCACCTCTTGGCAGGCCTGCAACTTGACTGCCCACCAACCATGCACAGGTAACTTAGATAGCCACCAAGATTGATGCCCCACCCACCTCTTCTAGCTCACTTCTGCGAGATGTACTCAGAATCTCATTGTGAAGAGGACAGGGGGTTAAAAAAGAACACCAAACATTTTGGAAATGATATACAGCCTCCTTTTAGCCAATACATTTTTCAGGGTCTCAGCTCATTCATTAGGGATTAAACACTTGGATTACATGGACTAAATTCCTTCAAGCCAATCAGTGAGAGTTAGCTTCTATATTATGGTACACAGAATTTAGCTCTGTATTTAGGTTAGTGGTAATATTTTCAGTATTTTTAATAAAAAAAACTGAGTTGTTAGGTATTAACTATATTTCCGCTAACATGCTAATTAAAGATTATGACAAAAAGTAGATTTAACAATAAAATGTGAAATCTGAGAAAAAAAAAGGTGGGGGGAGGAATATACAATTTCTGTTAGTTTAGATATATTACATATACTATACAACTGAACGGATTCAATCAAACAGATAAACACTACATAATATAAGGGAAGCTTCATCTGTGAATTAGCAGCTAATTAAAAAAAATTGTGTAATGATGTACACCTGTAGTCTAATAGCTATGTTAAAGCAGCAACTGCTTTCTCTTTTGCAGCATTTTGAGCTGATAGAAGAGAGACTGAAAAACACAGGCGGTTTCTTTGGAAAGCTGCCCATTCACATTGGTGAGTTGGTGTTTCCGAATGAGCCGTCTTCTTCACAAGTAGGATACAGAGCACAGACCAGTCATTCCCTGCCATTTGCTTTGGATCCCTGTTCAGTTATCAGCAAAGTCAACTGTTGTTACTTCAAGTAACCAGGCTGCCATATGTCAACATGCTTATCTCTCCCAGTACTGTTATTCCCATCATCCCCTGTAGTTTTGTTGTTAGATGGTAGAAGACAATCTGAACTCTCTGCTATTACATCAGTTACATAAACATTAGCTAAGTAACAAGTTGATCAATGAAAAATGATAAAAGAAACAGCAGAATCCATTGATAACACGTTGTTTTGAACATCCATCTTTTAAGGGCTGGTCATACATCACATATAGAGAGAGATATCTTTACAGCAGCATGAGGAGTTCTGTAATCAGACCAGTTTATTATTGTTTTTAAATACAAAGTTATGATAAGACAGGAACAAGACTTCAAAGAAAAAGTTAATGTGAAAAGTCAAAGCAGTGAGCCGTCTTTTGATTAGCATGCAATTTTAACAGGATCAGCACATGAAACATTTTATCTGCTCTTTATAGTGCATGGGTCAATATATAAATGCAAAGTTGCCTGTGATAATACATATTTTTTTTTTTTTTTTAGTTCAGTAAATGTGTTGTATTTATTGTTTGTCTTTTTAAATTATGTAAATGTGGCAAGGGGGAAATAAAGGCCTGGTTATTGATCTTTGAGGCTTACATTTACTATCAAGAATAATTACTTATCATCATCCAAAGGCTATCATTTAACTGTTCTCTTGTAAAACAAGACAAATCACCTGTGATCCTATTTATAGATTTCTGCTAAGCGCTCAAAGACTCGCTAATCCCAAGAGCTGCTCCAGAATAACCATTGATGAAAACAATGGTTCGCTTAACTGTTTTTGTTCTTAGTACAGAGCCGGTTAAGATGGGGGAACTGATTGCAAAGTCCAAGACTAAAACAAAATTTGGGTAATATAAACGAACCTACAGGAAAAAGGTGAAATAAAATTGCACTTTCTCTTTTTATGTAGAAGAAGAAAAAGAAATCTATGGAAATGATGCTTTTGTTTTAATTTAGGTCTGTGGACCTCGGCTCAGGAGACGGCTCACAGCTTATTGGCCAGGCTAGCAGTAGTCCACATGGTACACGAGGCAAGGTCAGCACCACCTCCCTCTCCTCTTTTTATGTTAATGCAACAAACACAGACTATTCGTAAATGTTTTCTAATGAATTTAGACTCAAATAAAAACTAAACATTTAACTGCCATTTATATTTTTAATAAAAAAGATTTAGAGTTTATGCTACTAAACCAAGCTTGATGAACTCTTCCCCCAACATTTCTAGTGCATAACATATGCCTCAGACTGCCTCGTTTCACTTTCCTTTTCCTGATAATTCATTGGGTTTCCGAAGAACTACAAATTTACATTGATCGCAGCAGGTCCTATCTTTGAAACTGCAGTATATGAAGCCGGCTGATGTGACAGAGGGAAATCTTTAAAATTAATTTCTGTTAGCTTATGATCTCATTTGTCAAAATACGGACAAAAATGAAACTACAAACTGCCTATCGTTATTTTTTTTTTTTAATATAAAGTTACATTTTTTTCATTCAAGAAATGCACAATAGTGTGAGCGTGTCAATAAAAAAGCTGGATCACAAATGTGTAATTTATTGTATCGCCAGCTGGGGCACCCAGTGTAGCAGCTCAAAAAAAACTGCCCAGATTCTGAAGTACCTATTCCCAAAATTGCTACACAAACACCCGAAAATTTGTATTAGATAAAGTCAGTCTTTCACACTGGTATCTATCTACTAATAAATAAAAACACTAACAAGAATATCCATGGTTTTATTGATTTCCCTGAAGAAAACGAGTTATAAAATTCTTTGTTCTTTTAGTAATAGAGAGAAAGATGGTTACAACTGAAGCTCAATTACTATTAGAAACATAGCTGATAATTTAATAAAATGTTTAAAAATACTGTTATCATATCCTTGTGATAATTTAACTTCAAAAAAAAAAAAAGAAATGTTTTTTAATGATTTTCAAAACGTTTTGTATTTGTTTCTTTTTAGTAGCTAATTTCTAAGGACTTCAGTAAATCATAAATTAGTATCTCCTTTCATAATTATCACGATTATAAATTAGTCATAGAATCAGTCATCAGTTGATATGTAATCATAATCCTACAGATCCATAGAAAAGCCTGTCCTAATAAATTTTAATTTATACCAATCTCTCTCATTAATACTGACAGTGAAAACAAGTTAGCTGGTTTACATACCTTACATTTTGTCTAGTAGAATATAATTCCCAGCAGCTGACATAGTTCTATGAGTTTCAAATATTCCAAATAATTGAATGGATAAAAAAAATATGAAGTTAACCAGAAAAAATATCAAAGTATTTAAGACAAATTTAAAAAAAAAAACAACAAACAAACAAGTATGCTGCAATCTTCAGCAAGCCTTTGACTATCTGCTAATAGAGTGTTTTCCTCCAATATCGCCATTCTGATTTGTACTTACGGGTGTAATATTCCCTACTGGGAACTCATATTCAAATCCACCATCTATCAAATGCTCTGCTGTAATCCACTATATATCGCTGCACACCAATGATATCAACCAGCCTTGTGCCTGACCATGTAGGCAGAAAATACCCTTGAAGTTTGTTTTACTATAAGAAAATCAGTTCTTTATCAGTTTATCAAATCCAATTTGTTGTAGCTGCTTGTTTTTTCCCCCCTTAATTTAGAGGCCTGGATGTCCAACCAAAGACACTTGAAAAATTTGCAAACAATGGAGATGAAGAGTCTGTCAAGGTCCTAGAAGTGATTTACAAAGATGAAATTACTCATGTGGCAGCTGGCTTGAAATGGTTTACCTACATCTGTGAACACCAAGATCCCCCTCTGGTACAGTTTTAACTTTAGCATGTTATCATTTTTATAAGTAATTTCTTTCTAAAACATATCTAATCTGTTTGATAAAATGCATCTGATCGGACAATTTTTCTCAAAATAAGATATTCCTCCCCATCTTTGCTGAAAATTCTTGAATGTGTGAGTGAGTAGTAAGGATTTTATTAAACTTAAGGCAGCTTAATGAGGTCCGTTGGTGAAATTCAACTTCATGACACAAGCAAGAAAATTTTCTACAGATTATTATTATTATTTTTCTTTCTTTTTCAGAACTGTATAACAACATTTCACAACCTTGTCAAGAAATATTTTAAGTAAGCAGCCATTACATAATGAACTTACAACTGAGGTTTCATTACTGTGCAGACCATAAAAACGTTTTTTTTTTTGAAAATGCTGAGTACTTCCAGGGAGGAGCAACTCAGCGGTTGTTAGTCTACTGGACTGGGCTCTGAGTTCAAATTCCAGTCAGGATTGGCTTAGTTTGGCATGGTTTCTTTTCACTCTTCTTCACCAGCTGACCAAGTGGGTTTCTTCCTCCTCCTGAAAATGAAGAGTTCCAGTAGGGACTTTTGTTTGTAGCCGCCCATGCCAAGGTCATACAAACCACTCACAAGCCAGATAAAGGATCTGTGATCCCTGTATCTTGGGAAGAGGATGACTGACTGTCGATGGAAAGTTTATTGAACTCTCTAGCTTGTTTTCAAAGATGGTACTGACAAATTTTACTTAATGCCCACTCTGTACATTGTCTCTGTTATTTTTCAGAGGTTACCTAAAACCACCATTTAATGCACAAGGAAGACTGAAGGCTGGCATGACTCAAGAGGTGAGTAGATGCTGTATATTATTTTAATGTTAAGCCATCAACAAATGTTTTTTACTAATATATCAAAAATTGAATATACACAGGCTATGGGGAGGAAAAATTTTCTTCTGTTAATTAATTGTCCTTCAATTATCACTCTTTTCCTAATTCTAAAACAAAGGGGCTCTCATATTCTGAACTGTATATTAGAACTCATGTTTTGAAATGTATCACAAAAATTCCTGAATCTGTACTGTCAGCTGATAAAACCGATACAGTGCAATTTTTGTTTTCAGTGGTACATTCCTTTGATAAAACCAAATGACTGAACATTCAAGATGGCAGCTTTGTGGAATTAAAAACCATTCACTAGTAATTTATTCCATAACAACTTTAGCGATGTTGTGTTTAGTCACATTTTAATCTGTATATAATCTTTCATGGAAATAAAAGTACTGTTTACTCTCTCTACGAACTGCAAAAAGCAAGCATCTCAAGTTGTTATTTCCATCAAGATTCCTTTTCCTCCTCTTCATCACTTTCAACAATGCGTGCTTTCTTTTTCTTTGGTGCGGTATCAGAACCAGATTCCTGGAAATAAAATAAGATGGTCTCGCATACAAACTTTCAAAATGGCATTTTTATTTCTAATGCAAGTTAGATGTCATTCTGATACAGATCCCTGCAAAAACTAGTAAAGTTCTTAGCGAGCTGAACCTTCACACATGTGCACACAGTATATGCATGTGAATTGAGATAATTGCATCTTAGCATTTAAAAAGCTGAAACCTTTATGGGACCTCCAGCTCAGCAGGTGGACATCCAACTTTATAATGTTATTTACCTCAGTATTCAATAGTGAATTTCTAAATCCATTCCTAAATGGGCTTATGGCATAGGTGAATTAAGGGGTTGGTAAAAACTGTTACATTATATTGTTCAAACCAGATCAAGCAATAAACAAATGATATTTAAAAAAAAACCAAAAAAAAACAGCTGTTGCAAATGAAGCATATATACATAAAGAGTTATGGGATGATAATAACAACGAAGATCACCAGAGTGGATTTTTCAGGAGTAGAGATCAAATAATTATGAAATTGAGCAGTCATGGCCAAATAATAAATTAGAAAACTCAAGCAAATCATCCTTACATCATCACTTTCCAGCTTTTTGGCCTTCATCAATCTCTTTGCTTGCTTTTCCTCTTTCTCTGAGTCGTAAGCATCATCGCTATCAGAAGAATAAATGTTTGGACGATCTGAAAGAAAGCATCAACATGCCATCATTAGGAAAAAAAAAAAAAAAGTCAATGTCTTGAACATCTGTGCATATGATACATCATATCCATTCACACCAAAAAAGTAAATAAGTAATTTCCATTTCCATACTGTATAATAAAGCTTCTACTTATGGCCTCCAAATATGGTTTGAATACCTATGGCATTCACAATTAATGTAAAAGATGACAGTACGTAATAATTTGGTAGTTGCAGACTATCAGATCAACAACTGTTTGGTATTTGACAGCATTATCAATATTTAGATCTTTTTAACTGCCAGATTGATTGGGCTCCTGGTGGACCAGTGGCAGACTACTGTCATACCATGGTTAAGGGCTTGCGAGCCCCAATTTCAAATCTTAGTTGGGACTGGCTTAATTTCTTCTTGCTCTTACAGCTGCATGGAAGAGTTCTAGGTGGTTTTCTGGATACATGTAGTGGAAGTTCCATGGGCAACTCTTGACTGAATAAAAGACTTGCATTCTTTAGCAAATGTACACGCAATTGCTTTGATTTTTGGACATATACCTTCTCAAAAAAAAAAAAATGTAAATATCTCAGATAGGTATCTGACCTTAATTAAATAATTATAAATTTTACAGAAAGGAAGCAATATATACATATATATATTTTTAAAAAAAAAAAACAACAAAAAGTTTGGTGACTTCAGGTAATTGTATAATTGTTGTTTTTCTTCATAACCAACATGAAAACAGCAAATGCTAATTTGTGAAAATATGCTGGTAAACTCCAACACAAGATATCCCACAATGAAAACGCTTGTTCTTATTTATGTCAGCCCCAATCTGTCCTTTCCAAATTTTGTAAACAATATTAAAAATAACTTGAGACTCTCTCCTAAAAAATTCCGACTCTGTGTAAAGGTTACATGTCTACTTCTATTCTCCAATCTATCTACTGCATGAATATACTATAAGCTTCTAAGACAAAGCATCCTGAGGTATGACCAAACAATTTAACACCCACAACCCCTGACAAAGCAGCTCACCAGAAAACCCTTTCTAGCAATGACTAATACTGCCATTATATCCCCTTATTAGCATCTTTATTTTTATTTAGAAAAAAAGCAAAAACATTTTCCTATAAAACAAGAATGTGAGGAACAGCTGTTAATGACAGAAGCAAGGTTCCAAATAAAGCTGATGGAACATGGTTTATTTGGTTTTGACCAAACTATCTGATTCTATGTAAATCTGATAACCTGACAGGCAGCTTAACAATACATGGGTTGCACATCTTCCTCAATTTATTACTCTCAATAACCAACCAACAAAACCTCAATATTTCCCTTAATTCCTAAATTACAGCAAAACCTTTCTTCCTCTGAAGCTGACCTACTGAACCTACCTTTTTTAATTCCTTGTTTATAATGCTTCTTGATAGCTGCCAAAGAGATTGCTGCATCATCATCCTCATCATCATCATCAATACCACCTTCCAGATAGGAAGACAACATGCCCCTTGCATGTGCTCGCTCTCTCATCCTCCTCTGTTGACTCTCTCTTCTAATAGAAGCTCGTAGCCGCTCCTCCTCTTTCTATTTGATCATCCAGGAAACAAATGTTTACCAAAATTACTAAATGTAAAAAGTACCAAATTCATCTTGATCTACAGTACTGTTAAAATTAAATTTTTTTGTTAAAAATCATTGGTAACTGTTAACCCCATTTGTTGTCTAAATAATGATTAAAAGCACTCACTCACTGCCTATCTATTATGTTGAAAAATTTACCTCAAGAAGATCTCTCTCACAACTTTATTTGAGCAAATTTCTTTCTAATTTCAGCTCATTTGTTTATATAAATGTTTAGGTGCTCGCTGCCACCTAACTAAATACACTGAATGGTATATACCATCAACTTGACTTTATACCAGGAACTATCATTTTAAAAAAAAAAAACAATATATATTTGTTTGAAATAGCTTTCAGAATTTTACTGTTTAATTAGAAATATAGAGTGTATTTCTGAAATTATCGACCATCCTACAATACTTGATGTCATCCATGAGTACCAAAGTATAAAAATTCTACTTGTGCCTTCACTTTTCACCCTGATTTCTCACTATGAAGGTAGGTCACAACAAAAACTGCTTAGAAGTCAGTTCCAAGCATCTAAGCCCTCAAAATTCCTGAAGTCCCCTAGGCTAGGACTGAACTATCCATTTATCTTGCCAACAGCAAATGGAATGAGTTTATCAACTTTAGCCATCATCTGTTGTTGTGAACCAATTCTCTTTGATGTTATCTCCAAGAACTAAATAACAAAAATTACCTTTTTTAGTGCGTGTGAGAGAGAGAGAGAGAGAGAGGGGGGGGGGGGTAGGCTCAGCAAGTGTAGTGACACAGTTGTCCACTAGGAAGTGTTGCCAATCCTGTACTACAAGGGAATTGGCACTTCAGACTTTGGCAGGGAAATCACTACTAGAGATAATTTTTTAGATATGGGAGGAAACCCACATGCCCCTGCTGGTGAAGAGTGAGAAGAAACCATGCCAGGGAGGTATGCCAAACTGTGATGGCAATGACCAGGATTCGAACTTGGACCCTCAAAAATGTGCGCGCTGATGCTGGGCATTCACAATGAAGGGCGAAAACCTCTAGATGCTTATTGTGAACGACAAAATAAAATAAACAGTTATCAATTTAACAATTGAAGTAAAAGCCAGCCAAACAATATAACTATTTTGTTTTCCAGATCTTCCCTCCCTTTGGTAGCTAACTCAGAAACATCCCCAAAATCTACCAATGAAGAGATACTGATGAACCACACCGAAGCGGATATGCAGTTTAAAATAAACAGTTTTGTTGTAGTGTGGTGTTAGAATCTTGCAGGCATGAAATTTGTTTGGGTTCATCAGTGTTATTTTAGGATTCTAATAATTTTGGTAATTCAAAGAAATTCCAGGTTTTTTTTTTTATTATCTAAATCCTAACTTAAGTAAAAAAGGAAATGAAATTCCTGCATTTTGGCAAAAATTCCCACCAGTTTCATGCTACCTAAAATCCATTAATGAGAAAATTTACTACATTTTAAAAATTAGACTTTAATGTGAATTAATGTCAGCTAAATCTTTATATCATTTGAGTTGTATTTATCATCATCACAATACTTGCTGCCTTGATTTGTCTCAGACTAAACAAAAATATTTCAACTCTCATTTACTGCATTAAATTAAATAATTAAATTCTACTGACTGGATGTATTCAGAACTGGATCATGAAATTGAAATTAAATTTCTTTATTTTAAAGCAATATTTATAAAATTAGTTATCCCCATCCCCACCTCAAGAACTGAAGAATTTAGAAGAAACAAAAATGTCCACTGACCTTAATCATTTCTGACCTGTGAGCATCCGGATCAGTGCCTGCTATAGGAAGCACTTTCACCTTTTGGGTCTTAGTTGACCTGTCAGCTAAGGACATGGTCATCTTTCGATGGGTAAATGACTCTATGGAATGTGGCCTACACACAAAACAAACCACAAAAATAGTAGTTTTTTAACACAATGCAATGACAGCACCGGGAGAAAAGGAAGGTAGGTAGATGGAGTTGTCAAATATCTGCTGGTGAGGTTTCATAGGAAAAACAAAGCAAAAAAACAGGCAATAACTTATGGACTGGGAAAAATGTCAAATTATCTTCATTAGTCTTCCCAAACAGCGGGAACGACTTAGGGAAAGATTTTAAAATAGTTTAAATATAAAAAGAAAACTTAATTTTATCATTGGCTCATTTCTGGGAAATGGAATTAAAAAAAACTTTTTTTTTTTTAAAACTTGGACAAAACCCATTTGTATTATTTAGCTCACTTCTGGCTGGTAGTGCTTTCTCTCCACAGGTTTGCTGCAGATAAAACTACGCTAGAATTTCACTATTTTACAGACAACCTGAACAGTCACCTTCATTTTTAATGACTGTCACAAAGAACCAAGAGAGCATCTTTGTGTGGCATTAATGTGGCAGTAAAACTGGAAGATCACTAAAATGACATAAAAAATTGCCCTTTCAACAGAATTGCTACTGTAAAGACTTATGGTAATACATGGCCTAACATGAGTCAAAATGCATTAAAAGTATTTAAATTACTTTCAAATCTCTTCCAAGCATTGGTACAACAGTCACAGGCCTATTTTCATATGTGAAAACTGCTAAAAATTAACACATACATATTGCACCAAAAAACATAAAATGTATTTATATATATATATTTTTACACTGACCTGAATGATAACTTGGTTCTAAAGATTGACTGTCCCTGTAGTCCAGTACCTTGCCTGACAAACAGGTGGTTGAAGTCTCCATGTAAAACCATCGGGTATACATCAAATATTTCACTGCCAAGATGTAAGGATATGCTATCGAGAGAGAAAAACCTCGATGAAACTACTAAAAATTACTTCAAATCATACAAATGTTAAAACTCTTAATTTGCAAAATCTTGGACAGAAAATGTACTTCATTCATGACACAGGGTTGGATAGTCCCAAGTTTCAAGATTGTATAACCAAATAATTCAGGCAAATGGAGAGACATGTCATCACTGGATTTGGAAGCTCCCTTCTTGGAAAACTAACATCTGAGTTGCATGCATGCACACATTTCAGAATAAAACTCTGAACAACAAAAAATTAAATTAAAAACACACACATCGAAGAAAATTTAAATGGAGATACCTCATCTCTGTAAATAACTACAAAACTTAATAGTATTATTCTCTCTTTAACAGTAAACAAAAATCAGTTTACCTGTTATCTGACCAACGTACTATTCTGGCATTGCTTTCTCTTAATGGGTCACCATCTTGGTCTTTTATCTCATTACCATGTTCGTCTCTAAGTGTTCGCCAGCGAATTGTATTCTCTACCTATAAACACAAATCAACAACTGAGTAGCAAAAAGATAAATATAAATTCATACTGTTTATAGGTTTATTGAAAATGAAAATATTAAATGTTTAAAAAAAAATTAAAACTGTAAAAAAGCAAGCACTTATAAAGCTATCTATGGTCATTTTGTTATGTCAGGTATTATGTGAATGGATATTACAGCATTAGCCTTAGCTCACAGCTGTGAGATGTTCTTAGACCCCGAACATCAGGATAGGGTTCACCAAGAAGACTGGATATTGGTATTATATTTCCAAATCTCCTCAATGTCAGCAAAGGTGCACTGGATTAAAGATAATAAAACAGAAACCAATGAATACAGAGTGCCGTTCTTGGGTCGGTGTCGGAATATGAGAACATTAGAACCAACTGCTGAAAAACTCCTCTGACCCAATGCACGATTGTCAAAATAGCTACTTACAGATACATGTGCTCTGACTGACTATGTCAACCAACATTTGTTTTCTTTTTAAACTAAATAGGCAGAGTTTAACTTCTTTTCAGGCTTCTGTTTCTGATAAAACTGAGTGAAAATCCTTGTAAATAAAAGCTAAACAGATGGTGTAACATACAACAACTATGGGATCATAAGCTCTGAACATATCTTAATTTTAATGTTGTATGATGGGTGTTTCAGGTATCATACAGATTAGTTTTAACACTGATAGAATGTTTTTTAGGCTAGTACCTTTAGTTTCAATCTAGCTCTTCCTTCTTCATCTAAAACTTCATCTTCATCAATTTCATCTTCATATGTTAAGTGATCAAATGGCCTGTGAAGATAAAGCATTTATACCAAAAAATAAAGAAAAAAACAAAAATGAAATGGGAGGCAATGCACACTCACCTACAGAAATCATGTAAAGAGTAGATGCTAAGAATTTTGAGAAGACTACTAAATTTGCATTATTGTTTCTTAAAAAACATTTTCTTCAACACAAAAATACTTACTAGCTGTGTGTGTGTGTGTGTGTGTGTGGAGTGTTTAGACAAAAAACAAACATTATCTTTTAGATGTAAAACCACAAAAAAGTGAAGCTATCTAGAATCTTAAAATGGCAATTAAATACACACACAAACAAGCAAACAGTAATCCTACATTTTCTAAACTAACATCGGTGCCATGTTTAATCAGGTTCAATCTTTAGCGTAATTTTGGTTACAGAAATGACAACACTTGCTCATGGTTCAGATGGTATTTTTTGTGTCCAAAATAAGTTTTGATGCATATTTCAGTCTGTGTTTTGCAAGCATGCTGGTCGATAACTATTTGGCTGGTAACTCAAATTAGGGGCTTCAATTAGCCAATGATAGCTTCCTGCCTCATTTTTCTCATTGTACAACAAAATAGATGTGGAAACAAAAAACTGGAAATTAAACAACTTTACGGGTAGCAGACCTCGGTGAGACAAATACCTACCTGGTTTCCACACTAAGGAAGTTTGGCAGTTTAACAAAATGAAGATCCTTTCCTAACTTGGTTATAATCCTGGGAATCTCCACTTCAATCCTGGTTTCTGGGGGCTCTTCTTCCACCTCCCGTTCCTCTTCGATTATGGGAGCTTGCTAAAAGAAAAAAAGGAAAAAAAAAATCTATCACTGAGAAGCATCCAACAAAAAAACAATAGTAAGTTGGTTAGTGCTGTCATCATTCACAGTATGTCAAAAAAAAGTCTCTGGGTAATTTTAATGTCTTGTGACTAGTCTTTCAATTAACTTACTCATAATCTTATTAAAATACATCCTTGTTTTGGAGACCACTGCACTAAACAACTGTAAGTAAAAGAAAAACAAGTCATGGCTATAGCATACTAGTTTCAAATCATCTTGGTTCTCCTTGTCCTCATCTGATGTAACATCATCCATATCACCAAACAGAGCATCTGCAGTTGCTGTAAAACAAAAAGAAAAAAAAAATCATGAAAATAATATTTAGTGCAAAAGAAAAGACGACTTTTGCCAACCCAGGTTAAAAATAAGAAGATAAAACTATGGTCTAATTTGACTGATTATTCCACTAAAGGAATACAAACAACTTGTTTAGTAAAACAAACAAATGTAAATTTTGACCTTTCCTATAAAACAATCTTGTGATCTTTTCAAAGCATAATATCACTAAACCACAGAGGAAAAAACAGATTCATTAACTAAAGCTATTTGCCAATATAAATACTGCATATTACCTTTTAAACTCTCACGCCCGCTTCATTAATTTGTTTTTCAATGATACTCACCATCAATGTTATTTTCATCATCGGAGCCTTTTTCAATATCTCCATCTTCGTTAATAATTGACTGTTGCTTTTTCTTACCATCATCATCGTCGTCATCATCTAAATCACTCTTCACCGAGCCAATATCTATAAAAAAACGACAAAAACATGCCACTGAGCCGAAAACAGAAAACGGAAAACACATATTAATCCATAAAAGAATTAAAGCAACACACACACAATAACCAACTTATCCATGCCATTTTAAAAATATAAACCTATACATACATATACATATAGTTCTGAAAACATTAACAGAAAATTTTATAAATGAAACGCTTTCAGAAAATTTAAGTATCTACTGAACACTATCATTGTTTTAAATGATCTCTCATCCAAAATACTAGGGACGTTCAAACGAAACCCAGCTGGAATAGCACTGTCATAATGATATTCAGCCAAGGGGTTTCATGTGAATGTATCCACTTTAAAAGCAATGCTTCTTGAGTCCAAATTCAGTAAGGTTGTGGTTGTAGTGTCAAAAGTTGTCTTTGTACCAAATGTAAAAAAAAAAAACAAACAATTAATTAATCAATGAGTAAACCTGATGGGAGACAATTATTTTATTTAGCCAAGTTAAATACGTAAAAGGCTCAGTCAAAAAAATCCCCGCCTTTTTTTTGGTCCTCAAGAAGTCTTGCTTTTCTTAAAAATTCTTCGTAGAAGGTTCTGCTCTAGCCATTTCTCTAGCTAAAAAAGGTTTTGTCATTTTGATCAGCAAATTCAATCAATGTTGTTACAAATTAAAAACAACAACAAAACTGTATAACAGAAAGTGATAACAATTCAACAGAAAACAATACACCTATATCTCATATTTAAAAATGCTACATAATTACATTAATTAAAGAAAACAAAATTATTAAACAAATTTATAAAATCCAAATTCATCACCAGAAATGTACAAATGAGTAAAGCAATTTTTACTAAATAAACCACCACAAGCTACATTTTAAAATGACTATAAAATCCAGCATAATGTGTTTTACAATAATTAAATATCTTTATGCATAAAAGCTATTTTAAAAAAGGCTAATCAATCTAGTCAATAATTACCTGAACTTATTTTATCAGATTTATGCCTTACACTTTCAGCATCAGAGCCTTTCTCTGAATCAGATTTTAAAACACCTTCATCCCCACTTTCTTCAGATTTCAGTTTTGCATCTTCATCATCACTGTTGATCTTCACACTCAGTGAACCAGCTTTTTCTTCAGAAGATTTAATTTTCTCATATTCATCATCACTTTCCACTGCAGATGCTGCACCACCTTCCACATCATTTCCACTCTCTTCACTAGAGGCCTTTTCTGCATCTGACTTCATTTTTTCAACACCATCATCACTTTCAACACCAGAACCAACCTCTGCATCTGATTTTGTATTAGCACCATCATTGGCACTTTCATCACCTGAATCTCTTCCCACATTGGTGACATCCCCATTATCACTTTCATCAGCACTCTCAGCAGCCGAGCCCTTGAATTTTCCTTCTTTCCCACTTTCCCTGTCACTTCCACCAGGTGTTGGTGGATTGCTAGCAATATCACTATCTGCAACACCTGGGGTTGGAGGCTGACTCCCTTCCCAGCTGCCACCTCCACTGCTTGCTTCACTCCGAGCAGGACTAGAATGCTGTTCCTCATCACTATCATTATCACTGTGCTGTGGAGTCCCAGGGTGACTACCAGAACCACTCTGGTCACTACCAGCAGGACTGCTGGCTTGGCTACCAGCATTAGAACTGCTCTCCTTGGCTGAAGCTGGTCTGCTTTCTGCATCACTCTCCTGGTCACTTGCTGCATCACTCCTGACTGATGCTGGCCCAGACTGATGACTTCCTTCAGCCTCTGACTCAGAATTTGAACCCACCTCATCTGATCCACTACCTGTGAAAGTATATATAACACTAAATTACTCATCTATACGGTATATATCCAACAATCTCAAAATCATCAAAACCCTCACCCTCAGCTACCAAAAACTAAAAAAAAAAATTACAAAAATATTCAATTCTTTTCTTGTCATGAATGTTGATATTTTTCCTTTTTTTTCAGAATAAACTTAAAAGATGAATGCAGTGCCTTGCCATATTAAGATAAGCACTCCTTATAACAATGAAATACCCCATTTTACTCACAATACTTTCCAGCTACTATTATAAAGGCAAATCCAGTCAAAACTAAATCATTTTGTAGATATAGCATACCAAAGAAAACCAGTGTATGGGTTATCCCACCATTTATACAAGATCATTTACAGTAAACTCTGTAAATAACGGCACTCTTGGGGAATCAGGGATGTCATTATGTTGAATATTCCGTTATATGGAGCATCCATATAATTAAGGTATAAGGGAGGTGTAAATAAGTAGAGTATAAAACACACCTGTATGTGCTGCCAGTTTAATCAAAATATTCAAAAATCGCATCTGCATCAAGTTGCATACGAAAAATACACATAAATAAAACATAATCCACTTTAAAAAATATGCACAAGTTATATACTGAACATACATGTGAATAAAACAATCATATTTAGAAAATGTATGTACAACACGTTACATATGCATAAAAAACAATTATACGCTGCACAACAATGTTTACTTCTCTTCTGTTACCTGCTCCTCCTCTGGCATTGTTGTTTCAATTGCTGCATCAGGAGAACGATCGACAAGCCAACATTGTACTCATGCATCAAAACATTCCTGCTTACACCTTTTTCTAATTTCTTGACTATTTCAATTTTATGGCAATGTTAAGTGTAGTCCTCCTTTGCTTTTCTCCAGGACTTGCTTTGTCAAATTAGGAGCCATTGTTGAGGGGTACAAAAGTTATCATATGATAAAACACTAGAGAAATGAGCTATGCACACTTCCAAGATGGCAACTGTGAACAAACTTAAGTTGGTCGCCGTGTCTGCCACCAGAGCCGTGACATATGCCGTTAGATAGAGTGCCGCTATATCCAGAGTTTACTTTATCTAGTATTCATTCATATAATCCAGTATTCATCAAGGTATAGCAAAATCTGAACCAGGCAATAACTGGAGATCTTATTGATTCTGTTTTCAGGTTTTTGAGATGAACAGCTACCATTATGTAACTGTATTGTGGTTAACCATTTTAAAATAAAATCTTACTTCTGTTTTGAAGATGCACATATGAATATGAATTAAGCATATATTTTTTAGATTTTTAAAATGTAAGGGAACTTTAGAAAAGATCCCCAGATATTTGCATTTTTTAATCCATTTTTTAACTAAAAATTTTAAACCAACCAGACTTTTCTACATCAGACTGGTTTTGCTCATTCTCTCTCCCACTGGGTGCTGGTGAACCAGGAGCTGATCCTAGAAAATAAGAAACAATTTAAAAGGAGTTGACTCTAATGAAGTTTAAAACTTCCTTTTACAAAGGATGAACAAAAATTCCTTTTAAAACAAACACAGGTTTGTAAAATTGTACACGAAGTCTTTTCATCACTAATTATGAAAGTGCATACATTGGGAATTTGATTATAATGATTCCAAGTGTTTTAGTTATTGAATACCCAACTTTTAGAAAAAGGAATACCAAAATGTTTTGTAAACAAGTGCCTTAGTCCTCCCAAAATGCTTTCTCAGGCATATGCTACTGCATCACTCAAAGACTTAAACCATAAGGTTTTGTAATACAGCTTATTCTTTGTTCCATCTTATGTTACTTACCTTTCAGAGTTTGTGAATACCCCATATAGTGTTATTTTCTGTAAAGATCATAGACAATAGAGAGGGAAATATGGTTCTAATGTACACCAGGTGGTTTATCGTCCACACTTTCAGTAAGTTCAGAAGTATAGATTGTAAATATTTTACTTATATGTAATAAATAACTTTTTTTCTATGTCCAATTATAGTTTGCTTAACTACTTCATAAGAAGCTGTTCTTCATTACCCTGCTGGCTTGGCAGGCTACCTGAGTGCACAACTTAAGCAGTCTTAAAACTGAAAACCCCTTGCTGATATAAAAGCACTGAACATCCCTACTTGAAGAAAATCCACACCAACAGATTGGTACAGAAAAGAAGAAACAGGGTGTGGGGTGGGGAGAGGGAGTATCAACAAACTGCTCTCCACCAGAATCTAATTCCATGCTTCTACATCAGCTTGCTGGCTAGCAGACTGTGTGCTTAGTCTGACCATCTGTTTTACAACTTAAAGGTGTATATTACTGTTGTTTTGATTTATACTGTTCAATATTAAACCAAAAATACATCAGCAATATTTTTTGTTAGTAACATATACATTAGGAAAATTCTGTAAAAGAACCGCATCTGTACTAATACAATATAAACTGTACTACTATTCAAGTATTTTCCTATTAGTTTTTTTTTTTTTTAAAGAAAACAAAATTCCTAAATTAGTTCTGAACATTACTCCAAAAATCAACAGAACACATTTGAAACCATTAAGAGAGAAACCACGTGCATTACAATAAAATGACATAAATGCTATGCACTTTGCAAATGGGCGATTGATCACTAACTTCTAAAATGCAATTATTAATTCTGTAATTTAAAACTTGATTTAAAAAAAAAAAAACAACTTTGCAAAAATCAATAAATTTCAAGTAGATTTGCAATTAAAAGAAATTTTGAGTTTGTAATTTAATTCCAATTAAAGATATAAAGAAAAATATTTTAAAAAAAAAAGAAAGAAAAAAGTTGTTTCATAAGACTTCAAAAAACTAGTAACATCACCTGAAATTTAATAAATTGGTTGTTTTATTAGTTACACTTGTGCATGTAGCCTATAAAAATTTTTAGCTTTCACCTTTTTTCGTGTATACCCCTCTCAACAAATCTTTTGCAGCAGGATTAACAGAAACAAACTCCCATTTGATTTGTTTCTGCTGATCATCTACTTGATGAAAAACAGCCACGTGGCTCACAGTTTCAAACATCATCAACAACACACAAAACATCCAGGTAAGAATTCAGCATCCAGAGCCTGGTATTTTATCATAGTACACTTTCTGATTAGTTATTGTATCAGTGCACAGAGCTAACTAGCTGCATTTTTTTCCTTAGTCAAATAAGCTGAAAAGTTTGATCTCCATTTTTCACCTTTGAAAAACAGTAAACAAACTCATTTTCTTTGCAGTGATGCTAAGTAGTATTTTATAAAGAGAGGAAGAGGGAGCTAGTTTAAGTATACATAGCTTGTTTTATAAGCACTTTCTTCTACAGAACTAATATCAGGTAAAAAATGTTTCTTAACCAAGTATTAAACCATTAATATGTATTGAGTAGAAAATGTATGATTAAATGTCAGCCGAAGCTAAGGGACATTACTCAGTCAAACCTGGACATTCTGCATAAAGAAAAAAGTTTGAAAATTATTTACAAACTACAATTTTAGGAATACATTTCTTTTGTTATATTTAAGACTTTGTGTCAGTCAGCTTTTTAACCAAAGAAGAAATAAAATGTTTAGGTTTATTGGAGTTATTACTGTAAGAAGAGCAATACTGTTCCTTGCAACTTCAAATTCTTTTTAATTCAATATTGCCAATTATCATCATTATTTGTTTCTTGACAGTTTCCTGGTGTTGCATTAGAGAAAAAAATTGAGTTTTTGCAGTTTTGGATTTAGCTTAAAAGCTCATTTCCTGTAATTTATAGTGTTTCTTCCCCTTTAAACATTTTCTTTTCATTAGGTTAAAAACAAAATAATAAACAAACTATAAAATGTGTCATATCAAGTGAGAAAGTTTCTAAATTTAAAATAATTTTAAACTATTTTCAGGATAATTAATATACTTAATATTAATCCTCCTGGGATAGTTTATATGAAATTGTTGAATACATACAGACATGGTAATTGACTTAGATCATTATTACTCTTATGTTTGACCCTTTTAATCAACTTATTAAATTAACAGTACCAACAGAAGAAATAAAATGGATTAAGTCTTTCATTGTTGCTAGGAATGCAATAGAGAAGACTAATGGCTACAACTTCACTGTATCATATCTTGCAATGAAGGCCTACTACAGAGAGCCATCTTGCGCCTGCCATTTATTATTTATATACATAGCATCAGACAACTCATAAAGAATACTACTACAACTTTATATGCTCATGATGTTGATATCTGGGCCTCTAACACCAAAATTTCTGCAGCAGAAGATAAATGAAATGAAATATGAATTCTACTGCAAAGTGGGCTAGGTTATGGAAAAACAGGTTAAATATAAAGCTGGGGAACTCTCTTTACAATCAACAATCATAGAACAAACTACAGGTCTTAAATATTTCACAACATACTTCATCATGATAAGCCACCTCAATACTTAAGGATCACAACAAACACTCAGCATGGGTTTTGAAAATATATTAGCAATGTTGTAGAATCAAATAAAAGGCATCCTCTAAAATGAAGGTACTTCTTGGGGTGCTGAGATACAAGCAAAGCAATCAAATTTGTAAAGAAAATAAAACAACATGTGGATCATCCTATACAAGTTATAGAACAATGTTCCTTGCTGACTTAAATAAACAATATTATGCCAGAGTTACAAACAGGTAAATGAGAAATTTGAGATAAATGAGTTGAGGAAAATTTATAAAAGGGAACTGGCTGAAGCTCAGCAATCTGCACCACGGGTAACACTACAGAATGCTATAATCAATGAAAATCTGATCTTGCCATGTACTAAATTAGTCTATCTTCAATATTTATTCAAGCTGGTGAATGAAACATTAGCTACATTGCCTCAGGACTCAGGGTGGATGGATATATGCAGACAGAGCAGTGAAAGTAATGCCAGATGGAAGGGGGTAAGGTAAAGGTACAACATGCCAGAGTTATCTGTAGCAGCTACCATGCAGAGGCAGCTGCATTTAAAACAAAAAAAGGGCTTAGAATACCTGCTTTCACTTGAGGTGCCCTACCATGTAAATACCCTCAAAGACTGTAAGCCTCTCCAATCTCTGAAGAATGTGGGAAAACTGGTTTGGAATTACAGGAGCAACGATTGCACAGTGTGCTAATGGAATTATCTGAAAGAGGTTTCACTTCTACATTGCGATAGATACCAGGGCACACTGGTCTTCTATGAAGGGATGGATTGCCATGCTACCGCTGAAGTACCTCAGGGGTCAAGCAGGCACTGACTTCTCGAGCTTGGAAGCACATGTCAACCGAATAATTAAAGATCTATGTAAAGAGTTAAATAAGAAAAACAAACGGTCGAAGAACTTGAGAGATCTGAATAAGAAAACGTGCAGAGGAGGAGGATTTCTTTTTTTTTTACAAGTTAACCAGAGATCAATAGGCTTGGGGCTGGCTGGCTACTTGGGTAGAAGTCTCCTAAATACCCGGGGGGTCGGGGACCGGCTAAAAACCGTTTGGCATCATCTCAGGGAAGTGTCCGAAACACCCCCACCAAGGAGGGAGGGCGGCTCTGCTCAGATACAGAACAACAACGACAACAATGGAGATTCTTTCCGAGGTTGAATCGCCGTCTCTCGGGGGATGGATGGAACCCCCCGGGCGGGCGGGCGGGCGGCTCTTCCCGGGTGTATTGTTCCAGCTACCTGGATCACCTGAAACCGGAACACCGTCCAGCATCGGGCACGGGATGATCGGGCCCGAGGACCCTCCGTCCCCCGTGTTCACAGGGCCTCACTGCGAGAGAGGAAGGGGCGAAGCGAAGACGAACGAACACCTACCCCCGTCGTCGCCGCCGCTGTCGGCATCGCTGCCGAACAGGTCCTCCATGTCGGCCATGATGGACGAGCCCCGGTACGGCTATGGTAACGCTCGGGAAACCCCCCCGGTCTTCCGATCTCGCTCCTGGGACTGACGAAGGAAGATTTTCGGTGGTGGAAGCGTCCGGGAGCCCCTCCAAAAAAATATATATATATATAAGGGGGTAAAAAGGGGGGGTCAGCCGTCCGTAGCAGGTCCGGAGCAAACCACGTGATGCAAACAAAGCCACATGCTGCCTCGGCGGTAATGGAGTCGGGAGGCGCAGACCCGACGAGCGGCTGAGCCCCGACAGGAGGAGATGGGAGTCGGAACGGCCCAACCCTGACGGATTCGGGCGCAGCTTCCCGCGGGACGAATCGCCGTCGTCGTTTGGGGAGAGTCCGTCGTCGAAAGGCCGCGCGCCGGAGAGGCGGTCCGAGCTGGCGCCGGGGGGGAGGGGGATTCCTCCCAACCCCCCCTCCCCCCTCCTGTCGGGCTTCGGAGATAGTATCGGAATCCATCATCATCATGTTCTCTCCAGCGGACGGCGGCCCCGCTCAAGATGGCGAGTAAGAGCAGCTTCTCGCGGCTGGTCGCGAAGCACAGGGCTTCCATCGTGAGGGACCTGGACGTGCGCAAGGTGCTGCCGAGGCTGGTGCGGCAGGGGGTGTTCAGCGCGGCGGAGGAGCGGCGGGCGGCGGCCTGCGCCGACCCGAGGGGTCGGGCCGAGGTGTTTCTGGACATACTGTCGGAGAAGGGCGACGAGGCCGTGCACGAGTTCTGCGCGGGGCTGGAGGACTGCGCCCCTCACCTGCTCACGTCGTTCCTGCTCCACAGGCCAGGTAAGTCGCGGCATGAGAGGCGGAAACGGAGCGTTTGGGGGATGGGGGTGGGGACTGACGACAGACCGCCGGTCCTGTCACATAATTAAGGAGCCGAACAGCTGCAGGCCGGGGTCCGAACGGAGCTCAAAGGTGTTTAATATTTAAATATTCGTTGTTGTTTGATTGAATTCCAGAGGGCTGCTCGCACCTGTCCCGAGTGGGTAACACACACCTTCGATGAGATTTATAAACAAAAACAGGTATTTGGACAGCGGATCGTCGTCGACTTGAGCAGGGTTTTGTTGGCTGCGTTTTAAATCCACATATGTAATTAGGTATGACCCCCCCCCGTATCTGTCTGTCCGTTCACCGTGCTCGCCCTGTTAGTGGGAGACCCTTAATTGATGGCTGGGGAACCAACCCCATAGAATAGCCATCGTCCCTGTCCTACCCCCTCCAGCCGGCCCAGAGAGAGAGAGGGGTGAAGCGGAGCGGACCTTGTGCGAGCCCCATCCGCCCTCTTGAAATCACATCCACAGTTTCCCTTTTTATTACTGGTTTTGTTTTGTTTCTTCTTCTTTTTAAATCTTAAACTTCTTTCCATGCCCAACTACCCCCCCCCAACTACCCCCCCAACTACCCCCCCTACCCCACCCCCCCAAACGGAAAATTCAGCAGGTCTGATGCGGTCGCACTGGTCGAGACGGTAGACGAGCAGCCGGCATAAGTCATCTGTCCCTGCTGGTCGGTAGCTGGACTGATCGGGTGGGGTCAGTCTCCGGTGCCGTCAGGGTTCACAAAGCGTCGGATCCTGGTCTGAGTCCGTGAGTAAAGAGCGCACTGGGAGGGCTTTTCGGTTCCAAGGAGTGGGAAGATTGTAATGAATCGATTATTATTATTATTATTATTATTCATCTCTTTTACATCCTCGAAGGGTCGGTCCATTGCAGCACACAACCAGAATCTGCTACCAAGAGTAAGGGAGTTGCTGCGTATACTGAACGGGTTGTAATAATAATAATAATAATAATAATAATAATAATAATAACGTGTAAAAATTCTTTTCATACTGTTTTGTTTTGGCGAAGATTCCTATCGATCTAAGATCTTCCAAAATTTTTTTTTCCCCAGGATATGTTGGGATAAACAACCTCATCAGCACCCGTCCCCCCCCTCACAAAAGACTTGTTTGTCTATTCTCAGTGTCCGTGGCATACAAGTCTTCTTCCTCCTGTAAGGTCCTTATTTCGAAAATTTACTCAATATTGATATGACTACGCAGCAATAAAAGAACCTGCCTGGCTCTTGTTTCCTCTCTCTCTCTCTTTAATTGCCTTCCCAGGTATATCTGAAAAAAAAAAAAAAATAGAGGAAAAAGTCAAAACACCATTTAAAAAGCAATAGGTGGTACCTGTAGCAGGTGAAAGAGTAATTGCTGGGTACTCATTTCTAGCCAGTCTAAGAAATATCAAGGATGACTTCTAGTGGTGGCTTGAGATCGGCGATGACACACCGCCTTTTATTAGAAACACTGTTGTTTGAGCAGACTCCTTTATGTACTAAGCTGGGCAGACACATGACACAGGTGGATGGTTTTCAGCTGCTTTTTTTCTGCTTCAGTCCATGTGGAACTGAGTTTTCCCTTCTGTTTTGATTTTGTGTCATGCTTGAGGCATTTCTCATAATGTTATAGTAGTAACGGTTGACCCTCATAATCGAAGATGGCCATTCGGATATTACAACTGATGCGTGTGAGCCTGTTGTGTAGGAGCTGCTGCTGCCTATTGCCTATCCTATGCAGCAACAGTGCTTCCTGGTAGTGTAATCAGACATCAAGGAATATCTGAGAAGACTGAAAAACTCACCACCTACACTCCACAAGTAATCAGAAAACCCTACCACAAAATCTTCATTTTTAGATGTGGAAAGAAACTGAAGGGGCCAGAGAGAACCCACCTGACCAGTTGGTGAAGAACTACATGATTTATCATTGGTGCTCTAAACTTGTCACATTTTCTCAAATATGGATGTTCTTAAGTAAATTTATGAGCAGCTTTGTGAGATGCATCATATCACATGACTTGAAGGTGGAGGATAGGACAAAAATGTATTCCAACAATATGCAGAAGTACTTATAAAATCCCTGAATTGATGTCTGATGGCTGGGTGGTTAGCCTACTGGACTACCAAGGCTGAGGGGCCAAGTTTAATTCCTGTTTGGGGTTGACCCAGTTTGGTTAACACTCTGGCACAGTTTCTTCTTGCTCTTCTTCATCAGTTGCTTGTGTGGGTTTTGGTTTTCTTCCTCCTCTAAAAATGAAAAGGTCTAATAAGGATTTCCCTGTCATGGTCTGAAATGGCAGGCCCTTGTAGGGCAAAATAGACACCAATGAGGATAAGGGATAACAATGGCTTTATAATGCTCCACCACCAGGGTTGTCTCCCTTGTAGAGACTTATGAACGAAAAAACATATTTTTAAATGGTAGATGTAAGCTATGGAAATAACTAAGCTTTTTTGCTGACTTTGTGTTCAGCTTTATCAAAGCAGTGATATATTATTCTTATTTAAAGTTCATAGTAGCATCATGCAACACTGGTAGTGAAATGAAACAAAGCATTAATCTAATGAATTATTTGATGAATTCTTCAGTAGTAGTGTCACTGTACTTTCATTAAAATGCTTGTCATGTTGGTAGATGCAGTCACTTGCTGCTTTAGCCTATAAAGGCACTGGCCTTTCTATGATTGTTGGCTCCTTCATCTACTGATATTTGCTTTGATGGGTAGAAAACACTTAATTTTTTTATAGTAGTCCACTACACCTGATCAGTATAGATATCCCTACATTTTCAGTTTCTAAATGCCACTTCTTACATGACCTTTATTAATAACATCACCATTCAGCATCTTTAAGATCATATTATAAGGCCTAGGGCAGGCCCATGATCATGATGTCTTTCTTTGATTGATTTTATCTAGCACTGTTTATAATAATGAATTCAGCTCAGCTGAGCTTTACTGGGAGTATCCACATCACTTCTTTTAAGAAAGATGCATTGCAGCATCTCTATTAGCACAGATCTATACTGGTATCTGTTTTTCTTCCCTCCCTTTCACATCATTTTATGGGCCTGTTGATAAATTATCAGCCATATGCCAATACTTTCTGGGCAGAAGGTTCTAGTTTTCAATCACATAGACCACAATCTCAGCCTTCGTGTAATGATTTTTGAGTAAGGCAGCTTGGAACTTATTTTTATTACTGTTTCCCCGCCCCCCAACCGAAAAAAAAAAATAAAACACACAATTTTTCATGTGTGGAAATCACACCCAAGGATTCTATCTCCATATGTACACAATATTACTACCTGCTTGTCATACACTGTAATGATAATCAGAGTTCCCAAAGCATCATAGTGTGCCACTGCTGTATGTTTCTTTTCAAACTAAAACACTTGAGAATAATCATATTGCTTTAAATTTAAAGGGTCCACATCCATCCACACACACACACACAACAGTCTTTTTATTTAAAAAATGAGAGAAGTAGCAAGAAATTGGTAGTTCATATGTCATTGACTTCAAAAATTAGAAAGGTTTTTTTTTTTTTAAGAAATTAAATGTATTTGGATAAAATGAATGTAAAAGGATTATGTACAATACATTAAACGCTTCAAATATACTTTTTAAATGAGTGAATAGATATGATGAAAGCAACATCTAGAAAGAGAACAATTTCGCTCTGATAAGGTCAGTGTATACATACCTGGACTAACACAAAAGGCTGTGTGTGAAATTCTCTGTCACGATACACTTGATATGTTTAAGAGGAGTTTTGCCTTCAGATTTATGAAGTGAATGCAAACAAATTTTTTTAAAATATAAATTCCAGAAAATGTGTCAGATTAACTTAACTGATTTGTGTGTCGCTAGTACTGCCAATGAAGCGGAGACACTTGGTCTTGTGAAAGAACTAACCCTTCTAAACTGAAAGCAGCAAATGTGGGAAATAATCTGAAAAGAATGCTGTTAGTTACATTTTTCCATAGTGGAATTACTACTAAGAGAAGCTTAAGTCATCAGTAATTGACAGGTTGTATTACCTTGTAACTTTAAAAACTAAACACTGTAACTTTTCCCTTAGTTAGAAACCAACAAAATGGATCAAGCAAAGAGAAACCTAAGATATTGCTCTTCGTTGACCACATCTGTATCTTTTAGCTTACTAACCATTGTGATATTATTTCTAGCATGCACCATTTTTTTGCCACAGCTGTTAGCCCAACACATTATGCAAGTGTTTAGGTTCACTACAGAAATGGCTGTGTGACGTCTCCTAACGTTCGCTGACAGCTGTAATCAAACATCGGATCTTAAGAATATTATAGTTCTTGAAGCAATTTATTGAGTATATGTGATATGGAAAGAGCTTCTGTAAAGTGGGTTCCCCAGAGAAATCATGACTACAGATGGTAATATATTCATAGATGAGATTGCCTGGAGACAATGTTCGTTGCATTTGATAATGGAATGTTGATCATTCTTGGGAACAAAATGTACTAATGCAGATTAAGGAGAAAATAAAGGATACTTCAGACATTGAAACTAAATTTAGTAGCTGCATAGATAGCATCTTATAGCTCTGTTTTAACCAAATTATGGATTTTTGTCTCAGAGAAAGATAGGCAGCAAATGACTATTGACTTATTGATGATTAATAATTAATATGTATATAGATGCCAAATGTCGTTAAGTAGCAGTAGCTGGTCTCCCTCGATTATTTCTGGAAATAAGGTGTGTTGTGATTTAGAATTTCTGATTTTGCCGTATTCCATATGAAGTTTTCATTTGAAAATTTTTCTTGAAGAGAGAAAATAGCAAAGGGACTGTTATGTATGTATTTTTCTATTGAAAATAGCAAATTCCTGTACAAATGTGTGCTATTACTTTCAGATTCATGAAGGACATTTATACCTATGTAAGTGAAAAGGATTATAACCTATTTCTTTGTATTATTTCGTTTAGTATTTGGTTATAAAGCAGATATGTGGTTTGCCATTGTGATTTATAAATGTTTTAAAAAAATAGGCACTACTTAAGTTGGCAAGCATTCTCAATGGTAAATGTACAAGGCCATTGTCGACAATTCCGTCAGTTCATAAATATTTATTTTATCATTTTGAAAATTGATGCAAAATGTTGAAAACATACACGCACGAGAGAGAGAGAGCGACGAGAGAGAGAGAGAGAGATGATATGATATTTATTATGACGTGGAGAGTTATTATGGAAAGGAATGGCTGTCAAAGATTAAATCCTAGCTTATCCTGTTGTAAAAATCCTGCTGAATTTCTGAATGCAAAATTCAAAGCAAGATAGAATTCCTCCTCACTTTTCTTTGCCTCCAAAGTTATGGTAACCAAATGACTGTGCGTGTAAATTTCTCTAGCTTCTGCTTATGATGATTTCAATGAACACAGATACTTTTTTCAGCAAGAAGATTCTCTCGCTATTTATCCCTAGTGCCAACCAGCTAATGAGCGCAGTGTCAGAGATGAGGTAATCTCACCTCTTATGAGTAAAGCTCCGATGTGATTATTTCTCGTATGAGACTAAGTGATTTGAGTTGTGTGAAAAGTCTGACGATTTGTGTGTATTGATAATCACTCTTCGCATAGTTTTGTTGATACACTTCCTGTGTCGAGGAGGATTTTACAGACCCCGGTAAGGTTACTGAAAGCTGAATCCTTGATAAGTTTGTTTGATATGTTTAGACTAAGGTGTTGATTGTTGCATGCGAACTTAGGCTTTTGAGTGGGATCTTAGTATGCTTGTCGGTGCCTCAGGTATTGGTATTCCCTAGGGTTGCGTTGCGACTATGGCTAGAGATCACGTTAGTAATTCTTCATGCATAATATCAGAAAACCAACCAGTTGGATCACATCCAGAGTTTTTCTGGTAGGTTTGTCCCAATGTGGATACTCTCCCAAATGAAGTAAAAAGAAGAAATCGATTCATAGTGGAAAATTTTTATTTACTTTTTTTATGAGTTAAAGTAATTTTCTATTGACTATTCAATGTTTCTATTCAACATCAGTATGATCTTATGATGTTTATTCGATAAAGTTTTACTTAAGATTAAGAGTATTAAGTGTCAGTTGTGTTGAATGAGCTAAATAAAAGAGTTTATTTACTCACAATTGGGGGATTTTTAATGGGAAATTCAGACCTGACTGAACCAAAAGTTTTGGAGAGAGAGAGAGAGGACATACATCCATACTAACGCATAGTTATGCTCAGCTTTGATTTTTGAGTCTTGGATTTTTTGATAAAGGGTTGTTTAGTTTTCAAATGCATAGATGATGATTTTTTGTTTTGTTGTAATGTAGCTTGCTCTTTGCTTCTGATGTTATATTTTTTTTTTTGCTCATTGTTTTCATGTTTTGTGGTTTTTTTTTTTTAAAGAATGGAATTTTTATAATTTGATCAGGTTCTTAGCATCATGTGTGCAACTGTAAGAATTGTGATCAGAATGTGAGACAGGATCTTATGTGAGATGGTTAGCCCAGATAATGCAATAACATCTTATCGTGGAAAGAAAACCGGCCAAATTCTGTGCTTTTGATGAAGCAGTGCCATAACTAAACAGGGCACTTTTAAATCTTTGCAGATCAGTAATATTTTAGATCTGTATCGACATGATACTTGTAATTGTGCTTCATCACACATACACACGTACATTCCAATTAATTTTCCCTGAGCTGTATGCTGATGTGTTTTTAAAGTTGCGCACTTAAGCATTTACCTTTTTTATTTAAACTTTAATTGGGCAGTGATACAGATTGCTTTTTTTTTGACATCATCTACAACCAATGCTGCTGACTTGGTTGCAATAAAAGAATTAGGAAGTCAAAAGTCAGTTTGGCAGTAAAAACAATGGTGGATCATATTTCATAAGACAAAAGTTCAAATGTATATGAAAGATTTTCTGTAAATTTGATTTTGATGCATATTAGGGCTTTGACAAACTAATCCAACCTGCCAATAAGATTAGAGGTTCATTTTTTGAAAATTTGATTTTAAACCCCTAAAAGCCACTAAAGTGCATCTAAAGAGCATTACAGATTTTTCTGAAGTTGTCAACCAGATTGTTACATGATGTACCGCTTTAGAACGTTAACATTGAATACATGCATTAAAAAGCTATAATGCTCTTGAGATGCAACTAGGGGCAATTCTTTGATATAGAACAAAACTATGTAGATGTGTATCTGTTGCAGGGGTTTTTTTTCTCATAGTGGTGCCAAACTTTCACAAATATGATAGCACACAATTCATGATTTTGAGTAGCTGTGTTTGTGCTTTAAATTTTATCCAGCTCGAGTTGGATAAGTGGATTTGAATGCTAATGATGAATCATTTGATTGATGCTGGATCAACAGTAGGAGATTGGTTTTCTATTCTGAATAGTTTCCTTGTAAATTAAAGTACCAATTTCTATTTTAAAGGCATTGTAACTGATCATGCATGAACGTTAAATAACTGAGTAAGTGCAAATTAACTCACTTGTGTGTTGTAATAAAAATTGGTCATTTTGATTGGATAAATTTAGCATCATGATACAGTGGATCTTGCACTGTATTATGGGATGATTCAAAATGGTGGATGGTTACTTTGCGACTAGGTTAAACAATTCATTTTCATTGAGAAGCTTCATTTTGCTAACAACAACCGAAAAAAAAATTGGATATGTAAATTGCTTTCTCAAAATTCCAGTGTGGTGCTTTGTCAGAGCAGTATCGTGCAATACCAAGCTACAACACTTTGGAGATAATCCTGCACTGCTGACTATAAACATCCCTTTTTGTTACCTTGCTTTGTCATTTCCTAGAACTTATTGTCAATTAGATATTCTGTTTAGTGTTCATTGAGATTCCCTACATCCAGTTTCATTCAGTAGTTGCTCCATACGTGTGCTTTGCTGAGTAGGGGGAAAGTATTTGACTTTGTGATATTGATAAACTGGAAGTAATTTTACAAAAACAATAAAATAAAGACACATTACAACTTTGGCTTAAGTTGTACATTTGCAGAGTTACAGAGTTAAAAAATATGAAAACAGAACCTACTCAAAAGTTACTTACTTGTCAGCCAACATTTTCACCTGTAGCTGAATAGGAATTTTGATAACTTTGCCTAAACTTGATTGTTTCCATAAACCCAGAATAAAATGTCCTTTTTTTTATTGCTGCAGATAAAATTTCAGATCAGGTAATTTACTGGTAACTTTATACCTAGGTTCGCATTTTTTAAGGGAACAAAACGCTGCAAGTTTTTGTTGTTGTTTTTTTTTTATTTTAAAAAAAAAATGGAATTCTGCTGAAATTTAATTCGGTGGTATCAGGGTAAAGTGAAACGAATGCAATACTTTAGAATGCTTTCTAAAATCTTAAGGTGATTTGTCCTTGCAGAAAAATCCAACTATTTTTTATGAAGCTGAACAAAATCTGACAGATTTTTAAATATAAACTATGCAAGTTCTAAATAATTCGAGATAAAATGCTTGTTTTTTTTTTTTTCTTTCTTTTTTTTGTCGGGGAAAAATTAAATCTGCCCAGGTGTAACCATCATGGCGCTGCTGCTTTAGCCATGCTTCATATGAACAGCCATAGTAATTGGGTAAAATATTTCTTTTATTTATCATCTGTTTTGTTTCATAACAAGCACATCTTTTACAATCGTTTACATTTTTCAGTTAATATTCTCTATATGTTTACTACCAATATAATATAAACTCATTTTTATTTGCATTATTTTGTTACTCAGAATTTTCTGTTTGTTTGTTTTACGATAGATGCACGGGAAGTACAATGCATTCTCATGTTTGCATCTTCCACGATCCCTTCCCTTTCTAAATATTTTTTTATCAGTAAGTATCAAGTTATTTTTTCACAACATTTAGCAGACGCCATTGCATCTTAAAACAGGTCGGATGAAACCAGAGTCAAGCCTTTCCCTATGATAATTAAGGAAGCATTCCCACAATGCTCTGCTGACCCCTGACCTATCTGTTTTTTGTGCATGTAAATGTGACCATAATTATAGTAACTGGCATGCATGTTTTTGAGTTTTAGCCAAGTTTTACTATAAATGAGCAATTAGAGTCAATCTGCATGGCACTGTATTGGGAGAATCTCTTTGTGAACTATTATCAACAGATATAGAAGCTTGCTGCACTACTAAACTGCATGTGGTAGGTTTGTAAAAAGTGCATTATTTGTTAGATAAAAGGTGATTGTGTTATTCTTTTAAGTTGGTAAACAGCTCAGGTGGTTGGTCCACAAAGTTTTGCTGATTTAGACAGATCTAATGATAACATCAATAAAACTAAAGCAAGATATATATATATATATAAGCTACTACTAATTGTAATTTGGTTTGATGATCACCATCTGAACATCATTCCATACTTGTTTCAGCCAACTAATACCCACAACAATGGATTATGAAGGTTACACTCCTGGTTTTGTATCCCTTGTTTTAAATAATTTTCTTTCTCTTTTGCATTTGGATGTTGGGAGGGAGCACTGGAGTGCATGACAGAAATCCTTAAGTAGGCAAAAGATGAAAGGAATTAATCTATGATTCTTTGTAGGGACTAAGCTCTTAGTTTGATAAGACTAATGCAATTAAATGGTAATTTTGTACTTGTAAGATGAGTATAGAGCCTTGCATGCTAAAATGATTACTTTTAACATACTAGAACTAGTGTTTTAGGATTTTATGCTATTAACAAATATCCCCATTAGCTATTCACTTTTGCAGTAGAAGAAACTAATTAAAACAATCAGGTAAATTGAATCACCAGTAGGTGGTCTGGTACATTACTTCTGATTAGTTAACTGAAACAGTCAAAGTGATGGTTTTTGCAGATCTGATTGCCTGCTCAACATTTATCGTCTTCCTGTACTTTCCTAAATCAAATCTAACATAGAAAGCACTTTTAAAAATGATACCTGCTCTTACAAGGAGAGATTTAAACTGTCAAGTTATTCATATTTAAACTTAGCCTTTTCATTCATTTGTTTGCCTTGAAACTATCTAACTTTTCTACTGTACAAAATCTTAATTAGAATATCGTAATGCTAAATTACTTTGTTTGTTCTGTTTGAATTAATAATATACTTATAGAGGATCCAAGAACACTTTCTGTACATGGTTAAATGTCAGCCATAATGCACGTCCCAAAATGTATTTCTTTACTATCGTCATTGCTTTTTTAAAGCCAAGTTCAGACCTTTTAATTTTTTGTCTAGGTATTGGAATAATGGAATTGACATGTATCAACATTTATTAATAGATGAGCTGCTTAAACATATTTTAACAAGTGTTTGCAGATCACAAAGTCATAAGTTTGAAACTTCAGTTTAAAGCATTATGGAACAAATTCGGGTATTTATAGCCTTTTAGAAAGACAGTGTGTTCGGTTTTAGCATTTGCTACTGCTGTTTATCATTTGGTTTAAATGCCAAAATTGCCATCATAAATATTCTCTCTCCCTCTCTTACACACACACAGAAGGCGGTGTGGTAGATATTGGGCTGCTACGGTTGAGGGCCAAACTTTGAATCAGGTATGACTTGGTCAGCTTGGTGTACCTCCTTTGGCATGGTTTCCCCTCTCCTCTTCACCAGTCAGCTGCATTGGGTTTCCTTCCACACTGAAACTGAAACTAAGACAGCATTTTAAATGGTATTGAGCGGACATGATTTTTTCTTATCTTAACACCGCTGAGTTGTATTGACTTTACCCGAGTGTGCGACAGAAGAAGGAGAAGGTGAGGTGTGTGGATATATGTGATGCAGACCCACTCTTTTTGCACAGATGAATTCATGTCGCTATATTTCGGGATGACATTGTCTAGAGGGATTTTTCTCATCTTAACCCCTGCTAGTTGATTTGCACACGAGTGTCACTGGAGAAGAAGGAAGCAGGTGAGAGTGTGTGGATAATGTGATGCAAACCATCACCACTATAAACTATTCATGTGAGAGTTATATTTTTAAGGGAACATGTTAGAAGCATCATCTTCAGTTGCAGAGGAAAATGGCAACAATATATATGTATGTGCAAACAGAATAATAATGAAATGTTCTAGTTTTTGTCGGAGATTGAAGCAAGAAGAAGATAGGGTAGTGGCAACAAAACTCTGCAACCAGACAGTTGTTTATATTTGACCCTTGCAAAAAAAAAAAAAAAAAAAAAACAGCATTAATCTACTGTGGTCTGAGTTGGCTACAATTAGAATTTATTATTTGTTTAAGCCATTTGTGTCTAGCATAGGTAGTGAAGGTGGCGGACTACATGTGAGAAAGAAGCTGAAGTAGCTCCAAACAGTGAATAAATGAATGATATTGAACATCGTTGAGTATGATCACACTGACAGGTCTCTGGTGTCATCTATATGCGCTTGAAAGGTAAATGAGTCAAATTTCTATTGAAAAAATAAGATATAAATGTAAGTAAGTTAATACAAAAAAGCCCCTTTTTTTAATTGTGTGCAGTAAATGAATCTTATTATTAGCAGACTTGTTTACCAGTAAGGCTAAGAAGATTGCTGTAGCTCCTACCCAGATAGTTCTCGCAGACACGTGATGATTGGTGTTTTAGTTTTCAGATCTCATATAATGTTATCAAAGTATGGATATCTAAAACTCACTAAAATCACAGATCCGGACATCAGTAATGATAGTATTCAGCTACAGTTCATATTTCTGAACTGAATTATCAAATTTGATATTTATATTTCATCTCTCTCTTTTTTTAAAAAAAAAATACCTGACACCCACTGGCCACATTGTGGTTTTTTCTAATCTGAAAAATGAAGAGTTCTAGTAGGGACTTTCAGGGCCATGCAGGGGAACTTATTTGCACAGCCAAATCTAAAATTTCAGATTTATAGCATTTTTAAATGCTTCATGATTAAGAATGTAATTACAAATAAGATCAGGAAAAAAAAATAGTGTAGTTTTTTCCTAATTTTAAAAATTCTAAAAAGAAAACGAATAAATTTAAGAGAATTTAGAAACAGAAATTTCAAAATTTTAATTTCATTTTTAGAGAAAAGTGCTACACTGATGAATGAAATGTGTGTATCTCAGAGGTCAGTGACCTTTTACTGCATACATTGGCAAATGAGAAACACCTGTTATGCATTAGTCACACTTCCTTTGTCTATTGGATCATTTTAACCAGACTCTGTGATAGTGAAGTTTTGCACAGGTAGGTCTTTAATAAATTTTATCCTCATTAAATAAATGTTATGGGAATAAAATGAAGTCAACAACAAAAAAAGATGACAGACTTAGCTCATGTTTAGATTACACTGGCTTGTTTGTCAAACTCTGTGATCTCTTGAAAGATTTACGAAAGTGTTTTCAATCAGATTGTTGTTTGATCTTAATTTATCTTTAAAATCTACATTTTGACTTTTTTTTTTTCCTTTGTATTTTAAAACAAAACCCAAGTTCTATTCGGGACTCTTTTATACATCATTAACTACCCAGATGATTCTTAATAGATGCAGAGAAGCCTGGAGGTACAGTAATGTGCCTGATGGGGGAGACAAATAATGGAATGTTTAACTGTACATGAAGAACAGGGTGGGACGCGGTGACTAAACCACCAAATAAAATGTAACATTAACTAGTTTTATTTGGAACTTGTGATTACATTGATTCACCATGGTTCAGACTTGTGACCACAGGAGACATGAAAAAACCTGCATGATAACAATTTCTACATAATAAATACCTATTTATTCATGAAAAGAAAATAAATTAATCTTTATCAGGTGAAATGTGTTCCTAAAGATGCTATTTTGGGCTGGTGAGATAAATTCAAACCAATGATCATTGATATGATATAATTCCAATTATGCTAAAGTTTCTGAAAAAAAGCATATTAATGAGAAACTTTACTAGCAGTTGATAAAAATGAAAAATGATTAAGTTTGTTCTCATTTAAATATTAGTTGAGATTTTAAAAGAATATTCACACAGTCTACTAATTAGGTAGTTATAAATGCATGGCTGATACCATTAGTTTGATGGCAAATTCTAGAAGCACTAAACTTTTTGTCTATATTTTCAGCAGCTATATGATCAACCTTTTTTAACAACCAAGTACTCACTTTGGAATACATTTTATTTGACCACACAAAACTGTAATTCTCTAATTAGACCTTGACATTTTTTCTCATTTTGCCAATTCTGAAATTAGTGGAGGCAATCTTGTTATCTCGGTGCTCAGAATAGATTGCGATTGATTTTCAGACTTGTTGCCTTAATTATAGTGAGTTGTACAGACCAAGGGAACTAATTAGCATGAGAAATTGGCCAACGTACTCTTGTGAACAGCGCTCTTCCACTATGGGGTTAATGGATAACACTGCTAAACAACTCTGGAATCCATTTCACTTATATCGGATCAATTCTTTAACCATTTAAAAACTATTCCTAAATAATGTAGTATGCAGTATGCTGGTATTTTCTGTTGAAAATATTTTCTATTAAATAGTTCAAGATGCATTTAATTTTTCCTTTACTCTCAGTTTATATATTTCCCTTCTTGTAGGTTCTGTCCAATTAATGTAACTGGAAAACCTTCAGGTGACATTTACATTTGTCGTGTGAACAAACATTTGAAAATGGTTAACATTCACAGTCACATTTCGGAAGATGTAGACATGGCTGTTAACAAACATTGATTTAGCAAATTTACATCTTTATTTTGGTACCATAAGATAAAAATAGTTTTCTTTTTTCATCTCTGGTTTTAATGAGCTGTTAGATCTTGAAATAAATTGTGATCTAGTTAAAAAAAAAATTTTTTTTTTTTGAATACTTGTCATTCTTTTAATCATTTTTAGTTGTGCTACCTGAATAATTCTAGCATCTATTATGGCTCGGAACTTCCATAAGTGCAAGGCTGGTGTTACTCTTGTCAACTTGTATGGACCAGCACATAAGTGTTTTCCTGCTTTTATTTAGAGGATGTATGAAATCCTGGAAAATTTATTTAAAGATGTGTATTAGCTTTAAGTCATGGTGGTCGCCATTTTGATTGAAGGAATTGTCAGATTGAGTCCAGCTAAAAGGAAAAAAAGTGATTAGGGGATCCTATCAAGGAAAAGTCATGGATTTTGACTTTTTTAGAAAGAGTATGAACTCTGTATTTCTTATTATATACTTTGTTTTATTTATTTAATCTTTATGCATTTCTTTTCCGGTTGTGTGGATTTAAGTATTATCCCAAAATCACTGGAAATTCTCTGGTTGTCTTTTTTTTTTGGTTTGGGTTTTAAAATTACAAATGCTATGCACGGTGGTCCCCTATTGGTGGACTAGTAAGGAAGGTCAAGGACATAGGTTACTCTTGCTGCTTCTTTTCACTCTTTTTCCCCCAGCCTGTTAGGCTACATGGATTTTCTCCAAGCACTCCCGCACACTTAGAAATGGAGAGCTGAAGCAAGGCGGGGGTCCCCCCTCTACACTTCTTTGTGGACACACCTAGCGCCACTCCCTGTGTTGTCTACCTTGTAGCCATCTCCATGTACACCATGAACAATTTTTTTGTTTTGGTGAAATTTCTGGCCTTGCTCCCTTAATGTCCACTAAGTCATTAAGGCCACTTGAATGAGCATTTTTATATTCATAAATAAATTGCCTTTGTGAGAAAAGCGAACATCACGAACAGCTTTTATGATTTTGTGGATAGGATGTCTTTTAGAGGAGATAAAAAAAAAATGGAATTTTATCAGATAAAAGCATTTGCTGCTACAACTATGGAAGCAGATCTTAAAATGTCAGTATTACAATTGACACAGCATTCTTTAGAACTTTGGAAAATAAATTTTTGGTATCATTTGAATGTAGATCTGTTTCATGCTGGTTTAGTAGAATTTATATAATTAAGGCAGATTTTAAAAATAATTATTGCTATCAACAGGATCAGGTTTAAATACCTACTAAAATAAAGGATCAAAGGTTATTTTTAGCATTCCTAATGGATCTAACATTTGCAACTCAGATGTGAATTTTAAAAATATGTACATCTGTATGCAGTCCTGATGAGGTTTATATGGTACTCAGGGGATACCAAAGTGTAGGCTAATGATAAAAGCAGATACATATTTATACTTGTTAAATAAGTAAACTATAGAATGTATGTGTGTGTGTGTGTGTGTGTGTGTGTGTTGACATACGCACATATCTGCTCTATTTATGTTGGTTATTTGTTCTTGTTTTTCTCAACAGCTTACACTGAAACATCATCTGACTTAATTTTTTCTCAATCACTTTACCAAAATGGGGTGTGTGTGTGTGTGTGTGTAGGCTGTCAAGTCATTTGTATTTAATTTCTTTAAGAGGGGAATTCACTGACCTGACACCCCTCAAGTTTTAGCATAGTGGTTTACTCTGCCATGCTATCAACTTTGATTTCAAGGTGAGATATTTACAACTTTACTTGTCCAGAACTTCAAAGTAGGTCAAACCTGGGAGACAGAATGACTGTCCAGGTAATAACTTTTCTAGTCTTATAATGGGGGAGTTGGTGAGGAACAGATTGGAGTAACCTACCCGACAGAGTCTGCAGCATAAACAGGTTAGTAGTATGTGCAAACTTCAGCAGCTTTTGTTATAATGTAGATGAAGATCACCAATACCTTTCAGAAATAATTAGTTGGAGGGGAACAAACAAAAATGCAGGTAGTATTAAGCAGTGAAACATCCCTTGCGATATATAGTGTGGGCATGGATCATTTGTCAGTCAAAATGTAAAAGGGATGAGGCCGGTGAACAACAGGAATTTAGTTCTAGGTTAACCTTTGTCAGAACTGAAGGAAGAATTATTTCTCAATTGTCTCCTATTTGTTGTATTACTCATTTGTGCAGTTTGTGTTTCCTTATTAATAGTTGGTGGGGTGGAAGCCACAAGATTATATATCTGCAGGTTTCTATTGACCGGGAATTTTTAACAATGAAAAACATGGCATTAATAAGAATGAGTCAAAGAAGGAAATTTAAATGTGAGCTGAAGAATGGAAGAGAATGATTTTCCACTTCAAACTATAAATTTCTGATTTCTTTACTTTCCTGGTCACTTAGGAATTTCTTTGACTTAACTGTTGAGAAAGGGTTAAAAGAAATACTGCCGAGCAGCTTTTGGTATATTCTTCATACTATGTTAATGGACAGAAGAAATCAATTTCAAAAAGGTTAGAATTAAATAGTGTTAAACTCTAAGCTGTCAGAAAACTTCCTCTTTCAATGGCAAACTCATTTGTTTATAAATAATAACAGATGGTATTTAAAGTACAGATTTGTAAAGAAGAAGAAAAAGGTTTTCCTGGTATTCTCTAAGGGGTGCTATCTGCCACAAAATCTCAGGTTTTATCTGAGGGATCCATAGTCTGGAAGGTGACAGAACATACCCCCACTCCAAATTAGAATCAGATGTTGAAGAGAAAGAAAATGTCCTGAACTATCTGTACTCTGCTTAGCAAAATATCATCATAGAATTTGAATAAAATTAACCAGAAATACCATCTACTTTGTTTTTTTTTTTTTTAAATCCACAGTGACAAAGTATTCATGTTAACAAAGTTATTACTGGGATTGACATCAATCAGAAAACTTACCACAGTAGCAATAAATTTAAGATTAGTGAGACTAACTGATTGTGTGTTTTATCTTGGTTTAGTATGTCATCTAATCTTTCTCGTAAATAGCTGGTTTTGTTTCCTTTTCATCTCTTATTGAAGCAAATTCCTGTGAAAGAGGCCTATGTTTAATAATGATACCAAAAGATGAAATCAAATGATACTGTAATTAGTCATACCCCTATGAGAATACAGTTGGTGTTTTGGAATCTGCTACTTATGACATTTATTCTATTTTTAATATCAGAGATAGTCTTTTGTTTTTCCATTCAATGCATATTGTTTATTTAAGTGTCTTATTATCAAAATTCAGATTATAAATGTATCACTATTTTTGCTCCACTGCTCAAAAAGTTGTAGTGCCAGTTTATCTAATGTTCTGTGAGCAGTGAAGCAACACTGTTGTAGCAGCAAAGCAACTTATGGCAGAAGCTTCTTGATTTTCCTACCTTTTCCAGCAGTTCCACCTGATGTCTTTCTCTTTATATATTCCATATTATACCACATTAAAAAAAGGAATCTTAAGCACTGTTGTTTGTATGGAGAAGGAAAACTAATTTATATTCTGATGCAACCCAAGAAATGTTACTGTGGTGTAGATCAGTATACTCTTGGACATCTTATGGCAGGTCAGTAAAAACAAACTGCTGTACTTCACTAAAAGTGCCTACTCTTATTAAACTTAGATAAGTTGAATTTAATCACCATTTTATTGTTCACTAACATCATCATACCTTGTGGTTCCTTCCTTCCATATGTTGCGTATCTTGCTGTGAGCTGTTGTGGACAATGAAGAGACACTAATGTGCCTTTGTGTTGCAGTCTTCCTTGTCCCAACAGTACTTGGTGGGTGGCAGGTCTTTGTGATGTGGTTGGTAAGTATCACCGCAAATGCAGTGAAAGTCCCTATCAGAATTTTTTTTGTTTTTAGATGTGAAAGGAAAATTGATTGCTTAGACTGGCTGGTGAAGATCAAGAAGAATAATATGCCAGGGGGTTATGGCAGCTCAAGCTGATACTGTAACTCCATGTAGAGTAGCTAGCTTTTTAATGAATTAGATTATAATTGGACAGTATAAGGCTTTTTTGAAGACAAGATGGAATTCTGCTATATAAATACCATTGAGATTTGATAGTTGTTACATGTTGCAAAAGGATAATGCAATTTTGAAATACCAACACACAGAAAGTTATGTCTTTTCATGTAAAGGTGTAGATTGTATACTTCATTCAGATTATTAAAAGGAAAAAAATATATTTAAATTGAAGATTATCTTTATGTAAACCAGGATAGAATGGCAGCTTTAACACATTTCTCTCTGCTAATAAATTAAGGAAACAGTCTCACTGTGCATTTTAAAGTTAAGATTACTTTCTCTGTAGCAAAAATATAATATTCAAATAAAAAGGAACTACCATTTCTGAGCAGTAGGTGAAAGTATTAATATTGTCTCATTTTAGTATTTTATATGGAAGTAACTTGAATATTGGCATGAGAAAAAACAAAACAACAATTTTTGCAGAAACAGGATTAGGGGAACAAGATTTTCATCTTTTTTGAGTAAGTTTTTGTTAATAAATAGATGGAGATTCTGTAATGTTTGAAATGTGTGCCAAGCAAAAAATTGAGAAAAATTTATAAAAGGATATTCTGCTTGCAATGCATCCTTTAAATGTGCAACAACTGCTGTACTACAGAGATACGACAGACAGTTTCTGTAGAAAATCATATTTTTGTCTCTGCAGGTTCAGTTTTAGTTTGTTCGGCTTGTTATGCCTTGCTGCAAGTACCACACTATGCAGAGTGTTTTAAGCTGTCTTCAGATATCTTAATTGTTCAGGGCTGCTCTAACTGGAATGTCTGCCAATGAGGTCGATACAGCTTCAGGTATCTGGCAGCTGACCATTAAGAGCTATGGTGTCCATAGATTGACATATGTAAGGTGGAGTGTGAACAGGGTTTTTTGTTCTTATAGAAAGAAAATATACATTTTTTAGTAGGAGAAAAAAAATATATTTTTCTTTTTAATTTTAATTTTTGTATAAAAATAATGGATTCAAGAATACCTTAATTTGTCCTTTCATAGAGAAGTTGGGGCTTTTATAATAGTCAAGAGACTGTGCCTTTTTGGAAATAATCATAATAATAACTAATTATTATTAATATTATTAATTGTTATTTTATTAATTACAAAAGATTTAGGTAGAAAGTCAGACAATCATTCATTCATCATCTAATTATTATTACTTTTAATTTCTTATTTAGATCTATTCACAAATTATCATAGGCTAACTAATTAAGTACTTAGAGTGGCCCCAGAAACTAAGTAATCCACATAGTTAAGATGATTGTGTATTTTCAATCTTTTCACTCATGCATTAAAAACGTCCTGTTTTATTATTATTATTAGTTTAAAAATTGGAATAGTTTGACTTTCTGAATAGCCATGTTTGTCCCTAAATTAACCCTTGAACTTCAAAAACACAAAGAAATTAACTTTCATTGAGATGTGTATTTACCTACAAGTGCACTCTGCTACTGTTCTAAATCTGGCTTGGAAGTTTTCTACATGGATTTTTATATATAATTTGAAATCAGGGTTACTGTAGTCTTTACATTTTTCCAACTCATTTAGTTGGCAAAAATGTTATTAATCTACACATTTTATGGGGAAATATCCCTTTCATGTTCAAGAAGTGTTATCTTATTGAAAACCACAAAGATTTTCCATTTTTTTGCTAAAATTATTTATTGATGCTGTTATTCTGGTCATCCACAGTAATTTGTGAATACAGAAACAGAATTGGTATGAGTGGATTTTCCCTGATATTTAAAAGGGCCATTCCAGTTAATGATAAGCAGATGTTGTAACCTATAAGAACTGGAGTACAGACTTTGGGGAAACTTCAGTTAATAGAGTAGGTTCATGGATGAACTTTGCCTTAACTATTGATGTTCTACTGTTGACTATTAAGATGAGTGATTGTCTTTTTCAAGAGAAGCTGTAAGACAACTAACCATTCATGTGTGTTCTGGACCCCAAAACCAACAGAATGAACATTGTGCTGTGAAGAGAAGTGTGAAAACTGAGCTCTGACAATCAGTCTCAGATATGATAAAATATGCAGGTGTGCACAAACATCATTAGACATTATCTTTTCAGAAATAGGTACATTAGAAAAGTGGTGAGACAAGCCACTTTTTACCTTATATTGTTAATGATTCAACTGTTAAGCCCCTTTTTCTGATAAATAAAGGTTTTCATAGTTCTTAGTAGTTATGCATGGGTTTTGTGCCATCCAGAACAGGAATTTTGACTGAATCATCTGCAAGCCAGGGCAGAATATGGCAGCGTGTCTGTAATGTTGTAGGTGCAATTTGGACCACAGGAAACTCAAACAGTTTATGATGGAACTATAACTTTGGTATGTCAACATTTTTCAAGAGGATTTCTGCTTGTCTATGCTAGTGATAATCTGTTCAAAGGAGGCAGTAACTTTAAGGAAGATGGTGTCACAGATCTTATTGCCTATGCAGCAAAGATTTAAAGAGAATCAGGACATTACAAACTCTGTCATGGCATGACCACTCACAGAACATGAACCACAAATGAGCACATGAGGGCTGTCTTAAACTGACCCTGGCAATAGTGTTCCTGTTCCTGTAAACTCTCTTCTGGGGACTCTCTGACATGGATTCTATGTCAGGAATGAACTATAATCTCACAGACCAAGATTGTTGATCTTTTCCACACAGTATGTCAGCCAAGGCAAATGGATACGTCACTAAGTATTAGCTCCACTTATACTTTATAGGTGCCATGTATGGTTCCAGAATATACAGACATTTTTTCAAACTTAGGTATCTAGTTACTTATGTCCAGTCTCTGCAATAAAAAAAACTTTGTAACAAATACTCCATTTGAGAGTAAAAATAACTTTATAGATCAGGGTTTCTTAATTGAGAGTCTATGGACTCCCGGGGAGGGCATGTGAAGCCCCATCAGGGGGTTCATGAGATTTTTGAGGGAAGTGAAAAATATTTTCAGTGTAAACATAAAATTCTTTATGTGCCTATGCTCGAGTAAATTGCAAATAAAAGGTGTCAGCATGCTTGACCACCTATCAGGAAGCGAGTGAGTGAAAGGAGAGAGTGCATCCTACTTGGCTGCTTAATATTCTATTGAATCTGATGTAGTGGGGAGTGCATTGTCGGGCTGGGGGAATTTATTGCCCAATAAAAATGCTGGATTTTTACCAAGGCATGAAATATGTTAGTGCCAAAATAGCAGGTGATTCCCATTTTGGCTATTAATTATTATATTGGGAATCTGCAAATGGCCAGTACATAGCTGGTCAATGCGCAGGCAGCTTTGGTACAAGCACATCTAAGATGACCATTAATTACTTTTGCCGTTTCTACAGAAGTACCAGTATTCCGCTTCTTTACATTCTTTCTGGTAAGTTGTTATAAGTTTACATTTATTATTATTATTATTATTATTTGAATGTGTTTTATAAGTGATTGGACGTGTCTTCGCTCAAGTATTGGATTTAAATTGTGAGTGTAACCATGACCGTTCTCATTTAACCGGTTTTAGGAACAAATGAACATTTTTTCTGATGTTAACCCAATTTTATCAGTACTATGAAAGGAAGAAAGGGCTTTGCAGAAATAGGGCTGCTGTCAATTTTACTGTGGCTACAACAGGTGAGAGGGTGGTGTTATGATACATGTTGTTGCAGCATAACTTTCAAACTAGGACCATTCCACTGAGCCATTTTCATCATCTCCTCTTTGGAGTCTTGGGAAAATTTATTCATAAAAATGTATTAGTAACAAGTGATGTCAGTCATTTAAGGAAAAAAACAACAAAAATTTTTGCAACATTTTTACTCTTATTTTTTATCTATATTTTTCAAAATTTTCATTTTTTTATTTTTCAGATCACAGTTTTCTTAACCCCCAATTTTATTATGTCACAGAATCGTTGTTACAGTGATACATGTGTGCAGTCTGGCTTCAGGTTTATACTTGACAAAGATGTTTTTCAAAAGTCACGAATGATGCTTCCTTTGCTCAAAGGTTCTCAGTAATAAATACTTGGACTGTCCACCCTGGGAAATTTTGATGAGACGCTAACTTCGTTTGAAACGAAGCAAGCACGGTTTGAAGTAAGAAGCACACACTCTGGTCATGGATTTGCTTGCCAGAAAAAGCCAGCACTGGAGGCAATTTATCATGCAGCATTAAAGATTTCTAAAGAAAAGAAGCTGCATACCATTGCAAAGAATCTAGTAAAACCATGTGCTATGGAAATGGCCAAGCCGATGTGTGGTAAAGATGCAAAACAAAATATTGCTCAGATCCCTCTGTCAAATGGTCTTATTCAGATGAATCAAGTAAATGTTAGAAGACATCCTGCATCAGGTTATAGAGCAGTTTAAGGAAAGTGCTGCAAAAATCAGCTTGCATTTGGATGGAACAACTGATATTTTGAATTACACTCAGCTTTTTGTTTTTGCTCAATAAGTGCATGAGAATGACATCAAGAAGAATTTCTCTTTTGTGAGCCGCTGAAAGAAACAACAAAGAGAGTAGATATTATGGAAATGATGAATAAATTTTTCAATTATAATGACCTTTCCTAGGAGCTACTGGGTTCTATTTGTACTGATGGTGACCTACTATGTTAAGGAAAAATTCATGCTTCACAACTCTCGTTAAAAATATAAATACAAATGTGATCTCACATTACTGCATTCTTCATCAACATGCGCTGTATCAAAGACACTTATTTTTTGTTTGAAAGAAGTGTTAAATACTGTCGTCCAGATTGTCAACTTGATCTGATCAAGAGCAATGAATCACTGCGTCTTTAAAGATCTATATCAAGTGGATTGGTCTGAACACATTATCCTTTTGTTTCACGTGGAAGTATGCTTGCTTTCAATAGAAAAAATTCTGAAAAAAGTTTTCGAACTACAGAATTTGATTGAGATTTTCCCGCATGAAAAAGGATCTGATCTCTTTGCGCAATTCACAGCTCCAAAATTTGTAGTTTCACTGGCATGTCTTGTAGACGTGTTCGAAATGTTGAACTCTTTGAATATTTCACTCCAAGATAGAAGAGTGACAATCTCAGAAGCCGAAGAAAAACTAAAATCATTTCAAAATAAGTTGGCACTTTGGGGAAGAGTAAATTCTGGTAACTTTACCGATTTTTATTTTTAATGAAATTACTTCTAACTTAGCATGCCCAGCAGGACCAGGAATTTGGGAGAGTGTTATTATGTACTTAGAAACTATAAAAGTTACCTTTGAAGGATATTTTGAGAGTAGCCGACCTTTGCATAAGGGAGTCTTTTCACCATCTGTCTTGTACAAATTAATGATGACGACCAGGCAAAAGATGAGATTCTTGATTAGTGCAATAATCAGAAACGTCATGTTGATTTTGAATCAATGGAACTGAATAAATTCTGGTCCGAACTTGGGAAGCCATTATCTCACCAATTCTGATCAAACATGCCTATCAAGTTCTAATTCCATTTGTCACATCCCACCTCTCTGCAGGTTGGGATTTTCTGTGCTTCTAACAATGAAGACCAAAGATGTTAACACTCTCAAAGACGTTGCCTAGAATTGATGCATTGGCCGCTGATAAACAGCAGCAATCATCGGACTTGACTAAGATTCAGTTTTAGCCTTATCTGTTGAGCAGTGTACTCAGTGGATGAAATAGTCTAATTTAAATTTAAAAAAAAATTAGTTATGAGTTTTAATAAAGGTTTTAGTGTTGTTATATCTTGTCTTTTTGACATTACCTATAAGAAAAAATGAGGTTTTTTTTTAAGGGACCAAAATATGAATTAGTTTCTTTAGACTTTGTTAAAGCAGAGAAGCTCCGGTGAATATGGTTTCCACTCAGCTGCAATCATCTTTAGAATTTCTCAAAGTCAAAATATAAAAACAAAAATTACTGAATCTCCATGGAGAGGGAGGGTACATGAAGCTTCATGCTTGGTCCAAGGGGCATGTGGACCGAGAACTACTGTTATAGATTTTTAAAATCATTTGCTGCTGCTTTTTTATTTAGTGGTTTGGAATTTATGAATTTTAGATCAGATTAGTGATTGTTTTAGCAACACATCAGCAGATCTTGTTTAATAGACCAATGTGTTGGCATTCTGCCTTATTCTTATTGATTTCTGGCAAAAGAGATCTCAACTGGTTCCTAGTTAATGTTGTAGAAGCTGTCTGCTACCACATCATAAACATAAAATATGCTCCTTGCAGCTGTTATCATATAAGCTCTAACTGGACAAAAGCCTTACTAAACATATGAGATTTTTTAGCTTATTAGACATATTTTTTTATCTTCAAATTTTGTACTTCATGCTTAATTAATTATGTGGTATGTGCACACAGCTTTAGTAGATTCCTTCAGGGGGCCATTTGATTTGATTACATTACTGGATTTTTCTCTAGCTGGGTTCTGTGCCACTGCCAACATTTATCACTCACATCAGCTGTGTGTGTGTGCGTGTGTGTGTGTGTGTGGCCATATTCCAGGCGACATTGTGCCAGCTATCCCTGTACATTTCATGGGCATTTTTTGTGCTAAAATTCTATGAAGCTTCTGATGTTCCATATTTTCCCTACTCATGGATATTTAAAACTATGTAGATGTTCCCTGTACTTTTACATACTTAGCAAACATTAAAACAAAAGGATTTTAAAAATAAACTTGATTTTTTTTTGTCTTAAATATGAATCAAGTTTCCCTTTGCTAATATCCTATTAGCAGACATTCCTACCATGCAATGGTATGAGAACTCCTTAGCACCCCCCACCATAACTTAATATTGGCAGGGTTAATATTATTGTCCATGACCTGCATTATTGACTGCAGTGTATTTTTACAGTGGTTAACTCTTTGACAAATTCTGCTTGAGTCAAGTGATATGTTAGCATCTATGATGTTATATTGCGGGAAGCTTCTCTTATCAGCAGATACAAACCGATTTGTTTGGTTTTGTACATCTATGCTTTAAGTTATGGCTTATTCCAGTCAAGAGCCATCTTTAAAAGAAAATTAATAACCAGCTCTTCATTTAAAGCTATGTTAAATTTTAAAAAAAATGGATTTGAATCACAAGTCATTTGGAACTTTTTTTTTGTTATAGATTAAATATAAACAAGTTTTTAAAATCTTAAGCTTATGTAATTTTAAACTGATTTTGTTAAAAGCTGTATGGGGGAAACTGGACAGACAGACTTATTTTTTAAGCATGTCTTTCTACGAACTCAGAACTTATATAAAATAATCTGTCACGATTTTGTGTATAGCAAGGTGACTGTGCTTCTTGCCACCTCTGATCAAATGATTGAACATCATCAGGTTTTCATCTCACTTTGAATGTTATGAAGACTTCTGAAATAGGTACAAAGTATTGCAAAGCATAATTTGAGGTTATAAACTCTTTGTTTTGTTCCTAGTTTGAAGTAGATACAATACTTTTTAATTCACATCAATCAGTAGAAGGTTGTGTTTTTAAATAGCTAAGTACTCTTAAACAGTGTTTGCTTCAAAATTCATAGTAAAGCTGAGACATTCTATTGTTAATTTGCATAACAGGATAAAACATTCATGAAATGGAAATAAAATATGCTGTAAATTACCAAGGTTTTCAAAAGATTTTCATGAATGAACTAAATGCTAACAAAATTTATAAAAGCTGTTCTAATTATTGAATGCTGCCATCCCCCCTTTAAATTTTACATCGCCTGTACATTATAATATATTCCCATTTATTAACCCTTAGAGGATTACACCTATTTATTTATGGGGAGGGGGATTGACCCTGACAGAGTAATCCCATAAATATATGTTTCCAAGTTTTCACAAGCTGTAGGAATATGTACCTGTATGGGCTTCTTATAGCCTGCGAAACCTTTGAAACACATGTTTATGAGATTACTCTGTCAAGATCAATTTTCCATAAAGGGTTAAAGAAAAAAAAAATTAGTTATTTTCCTTTTTTTTTTTTTAACTATTAAAAGTTTTTCCCCTTTAACTATACTCTCATAAAGAATAACTGCATAAAACCTACGCAGGATGATTTTTTTCTCTTTTAAATTTTAGGTTACAGGGGGGACATTTAAATGACAAATGATAAAAATAGTTGCCATCATGGGACGTTGGTTGGTGATTATGTAGTGAAACCACCACTGGTAGTTGCATCTTTTACCCTTTTGCTCGTGTGGATATTGACATAAAACCATAAAACCATCTCATTACTAATGGTGGGTATTTTGGGTAGCCAGATCAAATGCATTTTTAAAGAGTGATGCTCTTAGTAAACTTGGTTTGGTAAAGTCTGAAATTAAATAAACTGTGGTTCAGCAGATGGGGTTTGTTTACCATGACACCCACACACTTTGACAGTTAAGGGTTCCTTTCGGGACCGAAGAATATTTCTTAAACTTTTTCAGATCTGTAGTTTCTGTCCGAACCCAAGTGGAGTCAGTATGGGTTCACTGGTGCCATACCTGTCTTTATTTTCAAGTGAAGTTTCTTACATATATGGTATTTGAAGATATTTACCGTATTCCAACACCCATTGACTTGATTTTCGTATAAACACTTTTAAATTTGAAATGTAGGCTAACCACGTGTCAGATGCTCTCTTCATAGAAAAATTCTGGTATCTGTGTTACTCTATCATAAGGTTTTGGGCGAACTGTCAGATTTTGTGATTCTCATAATTTCTTTAAAAGAAAAAAATCAGGCTTTTGGGATAAGCACAGTAAAACTTGCTAAACAATGATGCATCTATCTGATATTTACAGGTACAAGGAAGATGGTTTCATTTTTGTATTTAATGTATCTTGAGGCAAAGTTGAAAAAAAAGAGGAAAAAATAAAGCAAGCTCATGAAATAAAGAGAAAATGGTTATTGGAACATCTTTAAGCTTTCTGGGTAAATGTTACCCTATTTTAACAGAGATTTCATCTTGTGGATATATGTTACTTCATCGTCATGATTGGTTTGCCTAAAGGCAGTCCTGTGGCTCAGAACCATATCAGAGAGATGAACAGCTGAGGTGGTTTCCTATTGTTTTCTTTAATGAAAGGCCTCACTAGAACTTCAATTTTGGATGTGAGAGAGCCTGGAAGAAACCCACATGGTTATCTGAGAACAAACCATCACAGGGAGACATGCCAAACTGAGCCAGTTCTGACCAGGATTTAAACTTAGGTTCTTGGCCTAGCGGTTCACTATTATAAATTTGCAGTTTTCCATCATTACTGGACATTTTTATTATCAGTAAAAACCCTTTGGTTCACTTTAACTGGGACTTAATATCACACCCATACTCTTAATTACACAAATCAGCTGGAAACTCGCCATAATCTTTCTTGACCATGTGGCTACTGGTTCCAGTTAAAGTGGATTAGAAGTCTTTTTCAATGAGTATGAAACATCTCTTACACTAATGATAAAAAAAAAAAAACTATATTTATGCACACTAGGGATGTTCAAATAAAACCTTGCTGAAATAGCATCACTGTATTGGTATCTGGTTGAATATCAAACAGCATAATGATCCTAAAGCATAAGTCATTTGTAGTACTAAAGAGAGAGATGTATATAGTTCACTGATGTTTGATGGAGAATTTAGGGGAAAATTAATCATGAAAAGATTAATATCTCTATAATAAAATTATGAATGAAGATCATAGTTTATTTTGACACAACTGAAAACCTAACCAAGACAATATTTATGATGCTTAAAAAATAGATATGGGTACATTTTTTCTGTGTAATTAAAAAGAGGAGTTATTAAATGGCTGGAGTCTTGGCCTCATTACCTTGTGTGATAAATCTACATATTTATCATATCTAATAATAAAAAAAAGTGCCTAGACAATCCCAGCAGTAGTTCAGTCATTTGCGAAATACATTGCAAAATCAATCATTAAATGGAACAATTTTTCCTTTCAATAAACATAAATTCGAATGAATCATAAGAGTGTAAATGAGTTCTGTAATTTTTCCTTGTTTTTTATCTTTTTTTTAAAACATTAGGCCCTTCCTTCAACCATATATGCTTCAACTCTATAAGAGATATAAAGATGATGATCTCAGAGTATCAGTTATCTACATTCAAACCACGGTTTTCCAGTTTATGGCCATTGAATTCACCTGGACTATTTTTAAACAGTGGGTTAACTATTCTCACTAAGTCTGTTACCAACAAATGGCTGGTAGCATCAGTATTCTTCAAAGAAACCCATTCATATCCCCATTCCTTCACTGAAAAAAGCAACAACATTGTACTCTATTCTCAACTGCTCTGACCAGGACAGATTTACTCTGCTGATTACTTCCTAAGCAATGGTCATATGCCAGCTAATATTGACAGTGCCATGAACAAAGTATCCAGCATCTCTGGAGAACAGATACTACAGATTGATTCCTAAAACCACTAATTCAAACCCAACAAATATTAAAATGGATTTTGCTTAATAATTTTATTTGCAGCAAATGAAGTCTGAATCTCCACAGCATACTTGTTCACGGCTCCATCATTGGTGCGTTGTCCTCACTGGCAACATATAACTCTGTTGCTAAAGCTTCACATAGCCATAATTGTGAAACACACAAATATAACCATTCTATAAACAAAGGAGGATGTTTCAAATACTAGTAAATAGCTTTAGGCATTAAATATCTTGAGTTTTTATTTGGTTACTTTATAGTTGTGGCCATCACTGTATATATTTAGGATCCTTTGGGCTTTTACTTTAAGATATGTTTTTTCATTTTCACCTTGAGCAATATTTTGTTTGTTTGATCATTTGATAGAGATGCAGCTAAATGCGTGTTGCTAATATCGGTTGTATCCCTGACACTTATGCTTAACATTTTAGATTCGGTCAGCAACAGTTTGCGGCAATACACTTTAATCATTTCTGTCATCTTCATCACCAGTGCTCACTGTGTACACACAACCTTGAAAATAGCCACATATTTTGTGGCAGTACTGTTGCACCCTGCTTGCTGGTCTCAATGCTCAGTTTACTCATGAACATCTTTACCATCTTGCTATTTATGTACATTTTCATTACCTGGGTTCCCACATTTGGTAGGTCTCACTTTTTTTTTAGTTATCACACCTGGCTAGCTTGAAAAGGACCTAAAAAAAATAGACAAATAATACTTGTGAACATCTTTACCATCTTGCTATTTATGTACATTTTCATTACCTGGGTTCCCACATTTGGTAGGTCTCACTTTTTTTTTCGTTATCACACCTGGCTAGCTTGAAAAGGACCTAAAAAAAATAGACAAATAATTTCATCTACTACTAAAAAAGCTACATCTAACACATTTAGCATCATGTTTTCATTTTCTATTTTTTAATACTTTGATTAATGAAACAAACTGTTGAATAGACGTAATTCCAATGCTTTTGTTCTGTAAGTTTCCAGTGATATAAAAGCAGTAGCACTAATTATTTTTAAAGTATTTGATCATTAAAATGATCAAAACATAAATACTCAACAAAACAAACAAATGCATATTGACAGAATCAATGCAATTTTTGTATGATCATTATAATAAGAGCTGTTGCAACAAATAGCAACTTTGAAAACATCTGTCGCTATATATTTATTAATAGTTATCATATTATTCTCCATTGTTATTCAGAAATCTAAACTAATCAGTAGATATTTTATATTCTCTGCATCAAACAACAAAATCACACTATGCTATATGTCAAACAGTTTTACTGAGCATTTGATTGGGTTTAGATTATTTAAAGTAAACTAAATCCCAAATCCAGGGCATTTGCTCAATAAATCAAAACTCTCATTATTTTGCCAGAATACATATTTACATATTTATTAAGCATCCATGCAAAAAATCTCTTGTTTCCAATTTCAAAAAAATCTGCCTGAATTGAAAACGATTAGTAACACAAGTGAAACATGCAACCATCTGTGTATGATGACATTTTTTAAAACAAAAATAAAAAAGATTATTTCAGAGGTCTGCTCTCACTACTATGATTGAGCAAATTATTATTAAGTCGTTACAAAAGAAAAAGCTTTGTCAGTTTTTATATATGTTAATCTGGATTCATTTTTTGCATGCTTGTGAAGGTGCATATATGAGGGCTGTCGAAAAAGTATCAGACCTTAGGCTGGGAAAAAAAAATTATGTACTTGATGGGGTTCAATTGCTAATACCCTTCGAAGTGGGCCCCTTGTGCCTCCACAGTTAGCCCAGTGATCCTTCCACTATTCGAATCACGTCTTGAATGCTTCTTCCAGAATGGCTCTCAGCTCCGCCGTCGCATTCCACATGATGTCCTCTCAGCTCTCAAAGTGGGAGCCTTTCAGTGGCATCTTCATTTTTGGGAACAACCAGAAGTCAGAAGGAACCATGTCTGGCGAGGAGGGAGCCTGGCAAATGAGTGAAATGCCTTTCTTTGCCAAGAAACCTTGGATCAGCTGTGACAAATGACCCGGGGTGTTGTCATGATGCAGCTGCCAGTTTTGCGAGGCCCACAGATCCAGTCTCTTGTGCAGAACTGCATCATGAAGATGTCGGAGGACTTCCTGATAGTACTTTGTAACTGTTTGTTATTCTGGTGCATATTTGTGATGCACAATGCCATGGTAGTCGAACAGTCAGCATCACCTTGATTTTTCTCTGGACCTTGGCAACGTTGGGTGCTTCCACTGTGATGACCGAGCTTTGGTTTCATGGTTTTACCTGTACACCCACATCTCATCTCCAGTTATCACGGTATTCTGGAACTCTGGATCCATGTTGGCAGTATCCAGCAGGTCCTGCGCAACCTCAAGATGAAGTTGTTGTTCCTGAGAAAGCAGCTTGGGCACAAATTTTGCTGCCACTCTGCGCAAGTCCAAATCCTCCTTTAAAATTGCATGTGCAGAATCTTTACTGATCCCACCCTCATCACGAATTTCACGCACTGTCAAACAACAATCCTCCATTATCAAGGTCCGCACTTTCTCGATAACAACTGCATTGCGGCTTGTTGACGGCCTCCCAGAATGCTGGTCACTCTCCACAGATGTGCAGCCATCTTTGAACCTGTTGTACCATTCTTTAATTTGGGTAACACCCATGGCATTGTCACCAAAAGCTTGTTGAATTTTGCAAATTGTTTCTGCTTGGGTATCTCCAAGCTTTTGGCAAAACTTGATGCAAGATCGTTGCTCCACATGTTCCATCATCATGGGCGAAATGAAAATGCAACGAGTAAGTAGTACAGCATCTCACACATGGCTGCCTGACAGCGACTGACGCCTCCAGCAAGTCTGCCAAAAACTACTCATGCGCATGAAGGCATGCGGCTCCACTATGTACACTTTTGCCTCCCTAACGTCATTACTTCCCATGGGAAAAAATAAAGTCAGATACTTTTTCGACAGACCTCGTAGATAAGTTATATATCATTTTTTAGTGTGAGCTTTCACATACATTGTGCAAAACCTGCCTTTTTAAAAATCATAAAATGGACATTTGCTTCACGGGTTCAAACCAGGCCACAAAGCAAGCGAGCCAACTCATGACATTAAGAAAACATGGGGCGAGGACACAGCAAATGAGCGCACAGTACAACGATGATTTGCAAAGTTTCGATCTGGAGATGTGAGCCTTGAAGATAAGGAACGTAGCGGACGTCCTTCCAGCTGTGATGATGACTATCTGAAAGCCTCAGTTGAGGCCGATCCAAGAAAACAGTGCAAGAAATTTCTGGAGAGCTTTATGTAAGCATTACAACTGTTTCCTGGCATCTTGACACAATGGGCAAAGTGAAAAGGCTTGACAAGTGGGTGCCTCACGAGTTGAATTAGCAACAACAAAAATCGTCTATTGGAGATCTGCTCTTCGCTTGTCATAAGAAACAAAAAATGACCCATTTTTTGACCAAATCATTATATGTGATGAAAATTGCATCATTTATGACAATCGCAAACGATCAGCACAGCGATTTGACAGAGACAAGGCACCTAACCACATTCCAATACCCAGCCTCCACCCAAAGAAGGTCATGATCACTGTCTGGTGGACTGCAGTTGGTATCATCCACTATAACTTCTTGCAACCCGGCGAAACCATCACAGCTGAAAGGTACTGTCATGACTTAAATGTTGTTCATCAGAAACTCTCCCAATGACAGCTGCCATTGGTGAATCAAAGAGGCCCAATCCTGCTCCATGACAATGCTCATCGTTGTGTTTAAAAAGTGACTCTTCAGAAACTGAACACATTGGGGTGTGAAGTTCTCCCTCACCCAGCCTATTCACACCAGACCTTTCTCCAATAGACTACCACCTTTTCAAACACCTCGACAGCTTCCTCCATATGAAATCCTTCTCCAACCAAGCAGCAATTGAAACTGCCTTCCAATAGTTTATCGACTCCAGAAATCTGGATTTTTTTCAAAATGGTAAAAATGCATTTGTAACTCGTTGGCAAAAGTGTACTGATTGTAATGGAACTTACTTTGATTAATTAACTTCACATTCAACAACAATGCTAAAAACCAACAACATTTGTAACAACCTAATAGTTAGTCCTCAGGCAAATGCATTTTATTTTGATTGTTTAAAATTTGCAGAATTTCCCATATAGGTTAAAACTATTATTTCATGGCAGCCTGGCCATTTTACTGGGCAGTGGGGTTTTGGACATTGATGATTGTTCATTATGATTTAATGACACTAACATTAGGAAGATTGTCAAGGAAATGAAGGTATCACATCTCCATACTTTTGGCAATCTCCTGATTTCTACTGTTTTGTGTTTTTGAATCTCCGTGTTTCAGAACGTCTTCTCAGTTTTTATCTTTTACACCAATTAAGTTGAAGAATTTAAAATGCTAATCAGAGGGCTAACTGAAAATTTTATACCAACCATTTTCATTGCTTTAGCTACTTACAGAAGTGAATAATCAGTAGATTGGCATTGTAAATCTGGTTTCTATCTGCCAATAATTTGGAAAACTTTCTCTTAATGCAGTGCTTTAAAAACTCCCAACGGTCTTTGATTTTAAGTAGCTGAATTGCCTGCCATTCTTCTAAAACAGATCTATGGCTGATTCTTCTTCTCTTGTATTTTGTTTGGCTAAGTTTTCTGGTGTAGTTTCTGTGCAGTGAATTTTTGTATTTACTTTTCTTCGAGTATTGTACTTTATCTATCATATTGATTTGACAGCCAAACACATGGAAGCAATCAGCAATGATCAGAACCTAATTGTGAGTCTCTTAAATGTTGCACTCTGAGGTTTTATAAGTTATTGGTAGATAAAAATTAAATTCAGATTACATTAGCAGCTGCATTTTAAAATTTTTTTTTTAATTTTAATTAACATTTTACAAGTATTAGATATTTATTTTATGCAGTTGACATATGTGAGATCTGACACCAATGCTTATGAATTATTCTGTGGATAAATAGTTTGTACTTATCTATGCGGTATACATGTCTTATATATAGAGTTACATTTCAATAACTGTTTTCTTACAGATATCACATCTGTCAAACTTTACTGATTAATCAGATAAGCACAGAGTTTTTAAAAATCTGAACTGTAGTGTTATGAGTAGACCAGGGTTGGGCAAAATACAGCTCATCAGCTACCCTGCATCACATACACTGGCCATAAAATGATTTTGAGGATGGAAACTCAGTAAAGTATTGAATGATCGTGTACATTCCAGCATGTTTGGGAGGTGTGATGATTCATGTAACTAAAAGCTAAATGCTACACGATTATAATTTATGATTGATGTCAACCAATAACTGGAAGCCTAACTGCTCTCTCACACTCGCGGCTCTGTTATTGATGAATCATGACACTGGAGATCCAGTGCAATTGGTCAACGAAATACTGGAAATTCACTGTGTGCATAGAGGCCATGTGAGTAGTCAGTGTTATTTCCTCAATGCTACTCTGCCTGAGTCTTTTTCATCTTCCTTGTTTGGGTTCTCCATTTTGAGGGGTGGTAGTTTTCATTTGTGACTTGTTTAACATGAATGCTTCTAGGAAGAGAAGAGTGTACACCGAATGCAAATGCTTAATAAGGATTAGATGACTAAGCATTTCTTCATGGAAGTAGGCACAAAATCTATGGTTAATTCGCAATGAAAGTGTGGCAGTTTTCAAGGAATACATTGTGAATTGTGACTATAATTCCAAGCATACAGGCTTTTGCAGTAAGCTATCAGCCAATGGAAAGATAGAAAGCTCAATGTTCAGTTAGAGAAACAGCAGACCATCTTCGGTAAGCAAAATATCGTAGCAAATCTATTGATGACATACAAAAATTGCAAACCACGATAAGTCATTTTTAGATTGGCGAGTTCTTAAAAAAAAATTTGAATGCATCAGTTAGTCTGGGAGAACAAAAGTGCATCTCATTGAAGAGATTGGTGCAAATTTGGCAGCATAATGAAATAAGAAAGCCGAGTTGTTCAAGTAGCACTCATTGACACTAAATAATGGTACAGACAAAGACGCAGCTTAGCTACCTTTCTGTAAGAGGCATTAATAACTAGTTTGAAATCTGAAAAATTTGTCCGTGGAATCTATGAAGGACAAATAACAGCACAAGATTTGCCTGATCTTTTTCCCAATAGATGGGTCCCTGAACATTAACAGATAAAAATGTTGGCCCTTTGAAGAGAAAGTAAAAAAAAAAAAAAAAAAGATTAACCCAAATATAGAAGTCATGTTTTAAAAATTTTATAATTTTCCAGATGTTTGTAAAAGCATTATGGGCTTGAACCAAATGTGGTGAGCACAGCCATTAAACTCACTGATTTTACTTCAGCTAGGGGTAAATCACTGAAAGTTTTTTATTCTGCTAAAAAAGAAATGGATGAGATGCACACAGATGCTTTGTGTTACAATTGGCTATTGGCTTAGTTTAGGAAAAGTGCTGAAGATAGTGGAGAGCTGAGAAGAAATCATCCTTCTTGGAAATGAAGGAAAGAGATGAAGATTTCCCACAGCTCAAACATACAGATTGGCACACTAACTTTACTTTTGCTTTGGATGTTATTAGGCATTTAAAGGATCTGAACTTGAAACTGTGCAGTAGGGGAGTGTTTGTGCATGCACTATACTCAGCTGTGAAAGTTTTCAACATCAAGTTACTCTTGTTCTCAATGCAGCTGATAGACATCATGTTTTCACATTTCATTAAGTTGCAGAATGCCTCTAGCATTATCCAGTATGACACGGACAAGTACAGCGAGATGCTCGAGTTATTTGAATGAGGAGTTTTGTCATTGGTTTGTTGACTTAAGGAAGATTGAGGGAGCTTTTTTTTTTTGTTCCATTTACCTTTGACTATGAAAAAAAAGGCTCCAGAACTTTAACTGAAACTGATCAGAGTTTACAGAGCTGTTCATCTCTCAAGGTAAAGCTCAGCTTTTGAGAGCCTGGATAGGTTTTGCTGACTGAAGCAAAATCTTCTGACCTGTGAGACTTTGTCAAGAAAATGCTGGTGGTGTTCGGTAGAAATAGGTTTACGTTGAGGTCATGGACGTCTGATGAACATCTAAGAGCAGTGCTACACGCACCTTCCCGTCAGAATTGACAAATGACTGGATAATTCATAAAAAAATTGGGGAGTTTCACATGTCCCACTGAGATGTTGGTGTAGTAGGTGTTGCCTATTGTTGCTTTCCTACCTAGAGAAGTACCACCAGGTAAAACCGTCATAGTTTTATGCCCCAGCTTGCACCAAATTGCACCAACAATGGTATGTTGTTGTTTTTTTTTTCCTATTTACAAATTATATACATAAAGAGAATCAGAGATAGATGCCAACTCCATGGCAACACAATTAGCCAGGTGGGTTTCACATTGCAGCTGACATTTTTAAAGTTGTTATGCAGTATTGTTGGTGTACATTACAGTTGGTTTGATATCGATATGCAATAACCACTTCAAATGCAATGGTCTGCTTACTGTGATAATTTTTAAATATATATATATAAAATAATAGAAAATAAAGCAAATATTTAAGAATAAAAAAAAAATAGTACAGAGTAACATTTTCTTAATGGTACTCTATATTTCTATCCTAAGGAGTGTAGCTTAGTTGTTTGATCTCTGACCTATCCAGCCTTAAAGAAGAATCTTCTGATATATATGAGAGAAAGTCAAAAGGAAAAGAAGTTGTAAAATAGGTCTCCTTTTGTAGAAAAAGACATTTAATGTGTTCTTGTAAACATTGGTGTTCTCTGCTTCTACTGTCAGATTTTTTAAGGAGAAAACTAGAGGAATCTAAAGAAAACACTGTTTCTCCTCCCACATCCCAATAGCACACTAGTTACGGTGAGCCCACATCCTTGACATGTTGTTTGCTGATTGAACTGCAGCTATGGTGTAATGCATGTTCTTTCATTTTAATTTAAAAAATGGAGTTGTTATTATTAATGAGTATTCTTACCTTTCTAGTGGGAATTATAAGTATTATTAATTATATTCTCTTTTTTTTTGCTCTTGGTCAATGTCTTTAATATTCCTACTTGATTCCTTCATTACAAAGTGATTTAAGTTCAGATATTTTTTGTTTTCATGAAACTTTACATTTTCACTGTCTCTTTCATTATTATTAACAATTGATTCTGGACAATAACAATTTTACCTTAAGTGCTATCTTTAAATTTGTTTTAAACAAAAGCGAAGTTTTAATTTACTGTTTTTCAAACTTCTATCATTGGTGGGGACCCCCTCAAGAAAGTTTAAGGCTTCCATGGCCTCTACCGTTATTTCTCCCCACTCCCACTATTTTTGAATTTTGCATTTTTATATGTGACAGAATAAAAGACAAACCAGGATATTTCTCAAATTTATGCTTCGTAACTTCAACAACCACCCCACCCCAAAAACAAAAAAAAAAAAACACTGGCAATGAAAAGGATGAACTTGTATTTTTTTTACAAAAGAATTTTGTTTCTTTGTTCTATGTTTCCTAAAGCATATCTCAGGTCATCCTCTGGGACCAGCTAGTTGCATTTTTTTGTCTTTTATGTTCACTAGGGCTAAAAAGGCAGCTTCACAGAAATAAGTAATGAGGTAATGAATCAGATACTTGGGTGCTTTCTTGGCGAGTTTTGGGTACAAAGGGATGAGTGAGATCCAGGAAGCAGAATGTGGTACTGTACTCTCTGAAATTTTCTTTAGCCATTGTGCCATATATGTACTCTCTCAACTTTTTTGGTTGGCTTTGAGAACATTATTCATGTTAAGAGTGGTGGGGTTTTGGACGAAAATGACTACTTTGTCTGCCTGTTCCATGAAGTAGTTCTGGATTTCTTCATAAAGATGAGAGAGATGAAAGGACAATTTTTCTTTAACATCTTTGATCAAATTTGCTTTATCTTCTAACACTTCATTTAGCATGTTGAACATTGCAAATCGGTCTTGAGAAAGCCTTTTATTTCAAATGGTAAGCTTTATTTGGAAAGTCTTGATCTTCTGAATGGCATCAGGAATGTAAACATTTCCCTCTTGCAGAGACATGTTGACTTCATTTAAGAAAGAGAAAATATCAACCAGAGATGATACTCTGTGTGAACTCAGGCTCATTGAACTGCTCCTTTAAATTCTAGCTTCAAAATCTCCCTTCAGGACATTACAGTGAACTTCTGCATGGAAAAGAAGTTTTCTTATATGAAAAGCCCATGTCTTGGCAGAGTTGTTGTAAAAGACAAGTTTAAAGAACTTGACTTTGTGGTTTATGTAGTGCACATCCAGTATTCGCTTCAACTTTGGATGAAGCATGAAGTGTGTAACAACAATGTGTGGCGCAACCTCATGCGCAAGCTTCTGAAAGCCAGACCATGAACCAAGTATGGCCAGTGTTGTCTGTGCATACTTCACACAACTTCAAGGCATAAATGTCTTGAGGTATCATAGTTGTTTCCAGGGAATTACAGAACAAAACCCCCTTCTTTTAGTTTCTTTTTGTGTACTTACCAGACAGACAGACAGAGCTGAGGTCACTATTGGGCCATTGTTGTTTTGTCTAATTGAATACTAAACCAGCCAAATGGTACAGCTTTGACTTTGAGCACCACTTGCTCCTAAATGTTGTCACTTATTTCTGTAATTTGTTGCTTGACTGTTACATTTGACAATAAGGGTGTTCAGTTTTTTGCAAATGTACTGGTTCCAGAAACAGTCTAACAATGTCTTTGGCACACAGCAATTTTTATGCACTGTGTAATCTTTAAAAACACAACATGGGAAGCTTCCAACCCAGCATAATTTTTGAACACAAAATGTGTCCCCTACATCCAGATGGAAAAACTCTTCATTCTATCCAGAAATTCAGAATGCATGCTTGGTATGTTTTAGTAGTGGTTGGTTTCATGGCCTGCATTGAAAGTATTTCACTGCAAATAGCACATTGAGGCCTTTCTGCTCATCCAGTTTCAACACAGGTGAAGCCATATTTTATGTAAGCATCAAAATACTTTTGTTTTTCAGCTGAATGTTATAAAGAAATTCTGGAAAAGAAATAGGGAGAATTCATTTCTTGATTGATTTTGTATATAATGGTTATAGGTAATGTCATGCATCTGGCAACATGGCCCTGGCATGGATCCTTTCTTTTCTTTTGTTGACAATCTGGATGATGTTGGACCATTCACCATTTCTGGTTTCTAGCAGGTCTGCTAAACTAGTATTGATGTCAAATCGCCTGATGTCATTAAGCTCATCACAATGAAATAGGATATGTTCAAAATCCTCTTCCTCACTTCCACAAAGTTGGCAAGTTGGGTCCTCAGCCGGTTTAAACCTAACTAAGTAGCTTTGACAAGGAAAGTGGTGCAGTCAAATCCTTGAAAGAGTGACTTGATCTTTTCTGCTGAGGGGTTTATATCTGATGGTATTAGATTTCTTTTGTACAATGAAGTATTTCCAACCTTTGGAGTCACCTGCCCTTTCTCTTAATCCAGATGTTTTTGGAATTTCTGATGTCACATCATTGGGATACCACTGTTCCAGTGGTTTTATTGACTGGTTCACTTTCTGCAACGACTTTTGCAAGTGCATCTGTGCTTTCATTACCTTGTATGCCCACATGGCTGGGAATCCATTGGAGAGCAATTTGGGCAGAACAGGTGTTAATAGCCTCATGAATAGCTTGATTTTGGTTGGAATACTCAGGTTTGTATGACTGCAAAGATTGTAGAAAGGACTTGGAATTGGATAGAATGACAAACAATTGTGAGGTGTCATCTTTGGATACGGTTGAAGTTTCCTGGACTGCTCTCTCTATATCCCACAAGTCTGCACATGGTATTGAACATTTTGGCATAGGGAGAATGATGTTAAGTTTCCCTGATGGAATATGGATGCCTGCCCCAGCCATATCAGTTGTGGGATCCAGTGACCCATCTGTGTAGATTGGAGTGCTGGAGGAGTACTGATCTTGGATCATCGCTAATGAAAGCTGCTGGAGCTTGGTGGGAATATCTGACTTGCTTGCAGCACTTGGCAGTGATGTCTTTATCTTAGGTGGTGACCACTTCCATGGAGGAACTTTGTTCTGGATTGTAAGTGAGTGGAATTGAACACTGCTTCTATCTGGGAGCCAGATACTTCTTGACTTTAGGATTTTTGAACACCTTACATAGAATGAGTGAGGGAAATGGTTTTTCTTAAGGTGCCCTGGAAAGTCTCTGAGCATGAAATGACAGCTAAGTTGCCTGTTTAGAATCACTGATTCTATATATAGGTCCAGAGGAGGAATGTCAGTTTCAATTTCTAATGCCACTACTGAGGCTGTTCTGAGAGCTCCTGTGATCATATAGAGAGCTGAGTTTTGAATAGCTGACAGTCTGTTTACTTGTGCTTTGCTGCATGATGACCATATCTCCATAACATAGGACATCTTGCTTCTCACATAGATGAGGTAAAATGATCTTAAAGTAGTGAAGTCTACACCACACTGTGGTGAAGGGATGGTTTTCATGAGATAGAGTCTGGTGCACTCTTCAACAAGTTGGTCTATATGCACTGACCAGGTGTGACTAGGGTCTAAAGTGAGACCTAGGATCATTGGGTTCTTGTTGAATTTAATCCTTTCGCCATTCAGCTGTATGCCAAGATTGTCTAATGGCAGAGAGTGCTTTCTCTTTTTCGTAATTACTGTGTATTTGGTTTTTTCTTTGAAGACTTTCAACTTCCACTTCTTTGCCCAACTATTTATGGCCCTCAAGCATATATTGAGTTGTGATATTTCATAATCAAGATTTTTGTGAGTTATGAAGATTGTGCCATCGTCAGCATAGGTGACTTGTTGACAAGATTCAGGAACAACAGACGGGATATCGTACATCATGATATTGAGTACCAGTAGGCTGAGAACTACCTCCCTCCCTGTAGAGTTCCTGTGTTGATCTTGAATTTTTCTGAAATTTCATTTGCTATTTGGGTTTGAATAGTGCAGTCACTCACGAAACTTTGTAGCATTTTTAGGAGTCTGCCAGATTTGCCAATTTCTGCTGCTTTGTTAATGATACCATCCCACCACACTTTATCAAAGGCTTCCTCCAGATCTATGAGAACCACTATGATATATTCCTTGTTGTGTAAGGCATCATGGCACTTTTCAGTTACTTGAAGTAGAGCATTTATGGTGCCTGATTTGGGATGAAAACCACACTGGGATCTATGTAGGATCTTGTTGTTATAGAGTCTCCATGTGAGTCCCTTACTGATTAATTTCTCTGTAAGCTTGCTGACTTCCATGTTGATGGATATTCACCACTTGTCCAAATTTGATAAGCTGAAACAGACATGAGACAGAAAACTAGAAAGTTTACTTTAAATGCATATTATAGGCAGGTAGAACTACAGGGTGTGAAGGTCTGTCTTTAGTTGTTTAGGTGCATGTTAAGACTAAACAACAGGGAGATAAATTATTGGGTGTTTTGATTGGTTTAGTGTCAACCAATAGACTGAAGGCTATGACACTTACCATGATTTACTCCAGAAGAATCAAATGGAACCAGAGTTACTGCAGTTTTCTGCTTAGCACAGGCATTGACAGTTAATTATCTTTGATCAAGTAAATGACTAAAAATGTACATGGGTTACTTTCTTTTCCTCTTTTCTCCTTTCCTTTTCTGAGAATGTATCTGCTTTTCGCTCATTGTTTCTTGGAATTCTTGACACTTATGCAAAATAGTTTCTGAGATGCATCACTGACTTAGTGGAGACTGTAGCCCACTGTTTGAGAACCAATGCCTTAATCATTTTAAAAAATGCCTTAATACCCTTAAAGCAGTAGATGATTGCTTACATGAAATCTGTAGATGCCTCAACATTTTTCCTACATAAAAGAAATAGCAGCTACATTAAAAATGACACTAGTATATTCCCTAAATTTCACAGAGAGTAGTATTTCTTAAATGCTGTGGTTGGTTTCAAATTTCAAAAGATTTCTCATTTTTGCATTGGACTATTTTTATTTGCAACCATGCCCCCCCTATTTTTAACTTCCATCAGGTGTTGTAATGTTTTTATAGCATGTAATTGATACTGATCACAAGTATCAGATAAGCCTTAGTATCACCTTTGATCTATTTAGGGCAGGTGATCACTGAAGATGGCTGAAGTGGTTAAAAAGATTAGTAATTACTTGGAAATGTATGTAGTACTATGCAAAATGTGTTAATCAGTCAGAAAATAAAAGTGAAAGCAGAATAAAATCAATTACATAGGACATTTGCGAAGACAGGAGGGTTTTCAAAATCATGCCAAGAAAATATAACTCATTAACTTCATGACTTTTTACTGTGGTCATATGGCAACAAGCCAATCCCTCAAACTCAAACTGTTAACAGGAAGACAATAAGTCTAAAGATAGGTGGTTTGACAATGGATTTAGTACCAGGATGGCATCAAGAAATGGACTAGAGAGTCTGTAGAAGAACTTTTTAATTAAATGGTTCATGAAGAAACATTGATGAAAAATGATATTCAATCTCAGCATTGGAGAACAACACTTAATACTTTCCCATTCAGAAAGGCTGAAACTGGATTTTCTGTCAGATGTTCAGAGTGGTCAAAATCAATCTTAACAAATTAACCTAAAGCAGTCGAGCATTGACAAATTATTCAATCATCACTCCTATCTGTACCACGGATAAGTACTTGCAGGTGGATGCGTCTACATTATTCCTTTCAGCTATTTATATTGCCTTGTTTTCCTACGAAATGACTTTATAATCCAGTTATCTGGATGACCTAGTGCATTATTATTTTCTTCATGATAGAATCTGACACTGAATCTTTTTTTTTTTTTCCTGGTGATGTGGAGGTCATGAGTGTTCATACCTTGGAGCTCTCTCATTGTTTAGTCGGTCAGACAGTGATGGAGAGATTGTCAGGTGGTGTTCAAGCCATCTGCTGGCTAATCTGTCTGCCCACCTGAAGATTGATGTCTGTAATGATGTTATAGCCTAGTGAAATTTTTCTCTGTGCTGATGCTGGAGGATTTCTTTCACTGCATGATTGAGAAGACAAACTGCTATGCAGCACAGACCAGGCAAGCAGAACTGACAACACCTGGATGGACACCAACATCAAGAAGATGAAAGCTTTCCTAGCAGTAAATATCACCATGGATCTCCATTCTGTGCCGTCCATTGAAGATTTTGGAGAGAAGACAACAGGCTTGGTGTCAAAAGTAATGAGATTCAAGAAACTAAATTATTATTGGTACCTCTGAGACACCATTTGGATGGACTTTCTGCACTATAAATTGAATTTTTTCTTCCTTTTTATTTAGATCACTGACCAGAATGTTAAGTTGCTTGTACTACTTGAGTCATTCCATGAAATCTTAATATGCTTTTTAATGACTGAATCAGTTTGGTGCATTTTGTGCAGCCATCTTGGAAATTGTTTGAATGTTTGTGCATATTAAATATTGCATTTTTTACCAGGAAATGGTTAAGAATAACACTTTAGAATGATGATATGAAAGACTAATAGAGTACCCCATATATATTTAAAACAATACTTTGAATATTTAAATTGTAAAATTGTTTTATCTAATGCAGAAACTTTAACTTGCTGGAAGATTACACAAATTATTTAAAAAGAAGAATCACGATAATTTTTACTGTTAAATTCATGTCTTAAATGTTGATAATATGTAATGGAAAATATTCAGCTAATGTATTTATGAAGTAGAAAAATGGATAAACAAATTGGACTCCAATAAAAGGAGATCAGCTCTAATAATATAGCATTGGTGATATCTTTTCCACAACTATTATAATACTTCTTTAGACACTCTCCAGACCAATACTTCATACAATGTAAAAAATTTAGATGCAGAAAAACTGTATACAGTTGTCCCTCCCCAGGTATTCGCGGGGTTACGTCCCTTGAGCACCCGCGAAGAGTGAAAAACTGCGAATATTGGACGTGGTCCATAAAAATGCCTATAAACGTCAAAATATAATGTAAAATATAATTCAAAATATATAATAATAATTTAATAAAAAATACAACACTCAGCAAAACACTTGAGATAGCTACACGCGGTAAACTGGGATGATGCGGGGCTGCTGGGCTGCATCTGCCTGAGACAGCGCCTCGTGGGCAGCAGCCAATCAGCAGCAAGGAGAAATGAATAACGCTCTCAGATTGGCTACTTTCAAACCTCCAGCCAATAGCGTTTATTTTATATTGATATTTTGCTGAATTTACGTTAGTATTTATATTACAAAATTAGTAAATTATATTGTTATTAATAATTTAGCGTTAAAAAGTGTGAAAAAATATATATTGCCATGAAAAAAGCCATTTAAAAATCGCGGAAGATATTTGCGATTCCGCGAATATGCGGGGGTTTCCACGAACAGTCATTAGTCAGGTTTTAAGGAAAATTCCGTGAATAACCGGGGCCGCGATTACGGGGGGGGGGGGGGGGGGGGTTCGACTGTATAATGAAACCAAATTTTTCATTTTGTTTATGGACGTAAGCAGATAATACGTATATATACACTGACATCTGTAATTGTGCACTCAACAATGACATGTCCTATATACCCTGATATAATCAAGCTATTGGTGCATATGGTTATATTTATGTTAGCATATAACTGTTAGCAAATACATGATGTATGGCATTGTACTATAGTAAATTTTTTAGAAGTTTGTTCACGCATAACTAATTTAATCAGAATGTTGTCTTTTATAATTTTATTAGTGGTTACACATTTATGAATGCCAATATGTATATGTAAAAAAAAAAAAAAAACAAAAAAAAAAAACAGATCTCTTTACTAACTGTCAATCAAGTCATCAGCATAACATGATAGGTAATTATTTTTTTGTCAATTACCTCTAGTAAGCTCAACTAAAATTCTAAAAACTATGACAGCAAAAGGAAAATTGGCTTGCATTTGTTTAACGCAATGGATCCAAAACGTTCTTTGAAAACCAATGATTTGCCAACAAACAGAAATTAAGCAGCATTGTAAGTTTATAATTTTGTTGTATATAATATATATAATTTTAAATTTAATATTGACATTTTTTTGTTGTTGTCGTCCCTTGCAGATTATAAGATGTCACCCCCCTGATTCTCCAGTTTCTACCCATTTCTTCAGAATAATTAGTACACGATGATGAGGGGAATTACTTAAAATACTGACATCTCATAAAAAAATAAGTGTAGAAATGCTAATTGTTTAAATTTATCAATAATATCATCAAAAATTTCATTTTTATGTTAGTTAATTTAATGACTGATGTTATTGCTATATTTAAAAACTCTTAAGCAGCTAGGAAAAAAGATAGATAAAACTGAAATATAGTTTGCTGTATGTTGTTGAAAGTTGAGTATCATTGAAATGTAATTAATTTATAAGAAGTTGAAATAACCATGAAAAGTTCTGAATTTGCAGCTTTTCATCCTTAATTTTTTCTATAACAGTATGGAGTTTCTGCTTAAGTATAATTGTCTAAGAACTGGAAGTTTTGTTATCAAAACAGAAGGAATATTATTTACAAAATGTATGTTGGTCACAGGGACAAAGAATGAAATTAGATGTATGTTAGTCACAGTGATAGTAAAATTCGTTTGTTCGAAAATCATTCAAATTGCAAACTAAAGCATTTATTCAACCAAATTTGTTGTCTGTGTTGTGTCTGTATAGTTCTCTTTGTTTTTTTTTTTATCTGGATATTATCATGGTTGGTTACTTTGTGAAAACAACAATAGTCTACAGTATTTAGTTACTAAAGTGTTAATGGGCTTCATTTTAGATTTACATTACATTATATTGTTGCTTTGTTGATTTGATTTATGTGCACCCATTTTGGATAAACAATAATGAATTGTGAGATGGTCTGGAATATTTCTGGCAACCAACCGAGATTCACCTTGAAATAAGTCCGCCATAATTTAAGCATTTTTACATCATAGGGTTGTGGATGCCAGTTACGCTATCTGATGGCATGCCAAAACAACTAACCTCTGAAATTGATACGTAACTATAACTAGAAGCAGCAAAAGATCTAGTTACATACACCAGTTTATTGAAAGAAAAGACTATTAACTTTTTTGTTCCAGGAGTTTAACTCAATCCAGTAAATGTTCACAATGTTTGGAAACATATTCAATAATAGCTTCCAGGTGTTGTAATATATGCAGGACTGTTCCAAAGGATAAATTACTGGTAGGGTGCATAAAATGTTTGGTGCTCTCTCTCTCGCTCTCTTTCTCGATCGATTATCCAGAAAATTATTAGTCATTCAGAACCATGATTATAGTTCTGATGTGAGAGCAGAAACTGCACCAATCAGTGAAATGTTGCAAACATATGCTTGTTTCATTTCAGTTTCCAATGCTAAGCTTCTTTACTCATTTGCCAACTGTCTTGTCTTGTGCTACAAATGTCAAAAGAAGCTGTGTGTGGGGGAACTGGAGTAAAATGAGGCAAAATCTGGTGATATTTCATTGATTGGTGCAGTTCTTGCTCTGACACTGGTGGCTGCCACACATGAGCCAAGTGTCACATTTTTCTTGATTATTTTGCAGTAATGGCCAATCCAAAGTATTCTTCTAAAGTTGTTGCAGGTGCCAGCAGTAGTGGCAATGATAGTAACGGCAGTAAGTGTGGTAAAAGACCATTATCTGCCAAGAGTAGTGAAAGAGTTGGCACTAAGAATATGCATGCTGGGAAATCAAATGGTGGCTCAAAATAGCAGAGGAATGTGCTAAGCATCCAACAGAAAAGTGGGGTTATTGAAAAAACATCTAACAATTGTCGATAATACATACACTGTATTGTATAATAAAACATTGTATTGTATTTATTTGATTTTTTAAAATATGTATTATATGGTATAAAGAGTATAATGCTTTTGTTTATTAATTATTGTTGGGAGTATGAATTATGCTGTGTAATACAATCTATGCAATATCCATTAACTGGAAATACATTTATCTAAAATACCCTTGGCCCAGCCATTCTGGATAAAAGGTTCTCCTGTATTTAACTTTGAAAAGCTTTAGGAACAAGAACAGATGTCATGTTATGCTAATACTTTTGAATGTATTTTATGAACAATTTTGATCTAAAACTATATATAAATTATATGCAAGACAACATGACAACAACATACATGTATTGAATTAATTTAAAAAGGCCAGAAGTAGCTCTACATTTTTTGCTTGGAAATAAAATGTTGATACTCTTGACAAAATTGTTCCTTATTGGACAGTTTTAAACATTGCCCATTATATAACACTAATACTCTTGCAATCATTAGAGAGTAACAGGCAAAAAATAATCACCAAACTAAAAAAGCTGGAAAAGCTTGATTGGTGCAAAATATGAGTAAATTCTGGTCTAGAATATAAGTCACAAGATGTTCAACACTAAGTCTATACTCTAATACACCCTATGCTTCATTTAAGCCCATTTCTAATGAGGTCATTAAGATGCTTGTTATCAGTTTAATCTTTTGTACATGGTAGTAATATTAAACCATCAAATTGTTCATTGACTATATAGCCTCTGCAGAAAGATTTCAATTTCAATTTGCTAAAACACACTTCATCTTTCTATACCCTAGAGGCAGCTGTCAGTATTACTTTGTATGCCACTGTTAATGTTGGGAATGAGCTTTGCTGATTTACACAAATTACTGAATCAACAGCATATCTGTAAGTGATGCTGCTGTATGCAACATCACTTTTTTTCAGCGTGTATTTTGAGATGATGTGTGAAAGTTTTAGTTGGCATCTTGTTGGGAATTTAGTGCTTCCAGAAATGGTTTAAATACAGTTTCAATGTGTGCCATTATGCTACAGGTTTCTGCTAGAAGAGAATCTTAGACAGGAGCAAATTCCTTTCTATAGAATGAATACATCCTGATTGCACTGCTGTAGTAGCATTTCCATCTTGTGCTTTGTGGGGAAATGAGATATGGCGTATTCGTTCAACTCTGCTTCAGACTCCCTGGTCAGTTGCAGAGTGTTTTTTTTTTTTTTTTTTTTAGTCAGTTTCATTGCTTTGATGGCTCCTGAAAAATCTAGTTGTTCTTTCTCCAAGATTTCAGTTGTCTTCATTTTGATGAAAAATTTCTTTGAGAACACAAGTGAAACTTTGAAGTCAAAACGAAGCGCATGCTTGAAAGAAGACCTGATCCTCTAGTGCACGTTCCTTTGCCAATATTTTTGGTGGGGGTTCTAACTATGAGAGCCTTTACTATCTCAATGTATTTTCTACTCACAACTTCAGCTGATTCTGGTCATGCTGTCCAGTGGGGTTTTGGACGAATTATTGAGTTGAAGTGTATTTTCTGCATCTGTACATAAATCAGTGAGAACTGCAGCCAAAAAATACATATATGCTCTCAAAATTGTCATACATACTTGATATAAGGATGCTTGATTTGCTGATATGTTTGTAATTAAGTTGGTTTTATGGGCGATACATAGCATGTATGCTATTTTCCTTTGCAGAGTTTCAGAAATCATCATCTGTGTATCTTTGAACTCTTGCCAGGTATACTAGAACCTCTGTTATATGTCTGAAATCTTATATCTTCATCATAATTGCTCTCTGCAATGGATGAAAGAATTTCTTGAGCAAGACCCCCCACCACACCAGTTTTGTCAGTAAGCTCTTTGACTTAAGTAAGACACTATTCTTTATCCACAAAGCAGATAGCAACTGCTATTTGGTTCTTGTGTGACACATCACGAGTTGTATCAGCAATTGAACCACTCAGTCCAGCCACTAAAACTTCGGAAGATATAACTTCATGAACAACGCTGCCTAACAAATGTATAAATTCATTCTGAGATTTCCCCAGATGTGTGACATGGAATGGCTGCATAGCTGTACTTTGCAGCCACTGTTTAAGTACAGGATTATATCAAACCAAGAACTACCTTATTTGGTTAAAGTTACCATTTTTAGTATTTTCATTTTCCTTCATTGCCATTTCCTGGTGAGCTAATGTTTTGACCCGTAACATCAAGAAATAACCTGCATGCTAAAACAAATGCAGCATTTTTTTGAAATGATATACTTTAGATTAGGGAACTTCTTGTACCAAACAGCAGAAGACTTACACTGCTTCCTTATTTTGACTTCTGAGCTATGTTTGGGATAAGAATTTAGCTGTGGCTGACATGGACCAGATGCTATTAGATATTTAATTCTGGTTATCTGTCAGTTCCATTTTCTTTTTCCAGGAGCATGGTCCACCAGGTAGGTCATCAGATTTATTGGATATACATTCAAAGCATTTAGTTTGCTGGTGTTGCCTTCTGTGCTGCCATGTTTAGGTCTGCAGCAATCCTTGAAACACCTTCTGATATCTCTACTGCCTGCACAAGAAACGTTTTATGACCAAAATTATCACTTTTTCTTTTAACAATTCAAGTGGTAAATTACCAAGAACTTCTGCTGCTTTCTCTGCTGTAGCATGCATCTTAAAAATCTTTGTACAATTCTTCCACCGCAGTTATTGCCAATTCAGGAATTTCAGGTGGATCTGTGGGACATTAATTCGGTGGAACACATCTTGCAGCAGGGTTTTGTGGCATCCATACTTTATGTTGAATCTTCAGTACTTTTTGACACTGCTGTACCCGTGTGATTAACTGTGGTTGAGATTTCTACCTCCATTTCACTGTTTTAGATAAAAAAAAGACATTTTTTTTTTTGTTTTTTTTTCTCTGTATATTCTATGGCTGCTGAAGTATTTTCAGTGGTGGCCATTTTGGAATTTGTTATTTCATGGTATATAACAAACTTATTCATTGAGGTTGCTAGGTTGGCCAAATTCACTGCTTCTCATTTTCTTACTCTCCAGCTCCTCCAGGTGTAGTTGAAAATATTCCAGCAGTTATCTAAATTATTAGCTTACTATGCTTGTGTATCATCATATAAATATCACTATTTATGACCACTTTATATTTGAAGATAATAGATCTACATAATAATATAAGTTAATTATTGAGTAATAATTGATAATAATTTTCAAAAAAATCAGTCAGAAGGATGCTTTTTAGAAAGCATTTAAATGCAAATATTTTCTTATAAAGTTCCCTAAAGTAAAAATATAAATACTTTTTCAAATTCTCATATTTAAATGTTTAAATTCTGTTAAAAATATATCTTCAATGAAACATACCATGATGGAAAATTTATTTTCCTTGCCATAAATAGAAAATATTGAATTTAGTTTCTCTTATATGCATGATATCCCTAATCTTTGTGGTCTCTTGTAATAGTGAAGGATGAAGATTGGTGAAGATTTTGAAATTTTATAACGACACACTGCATCATTTCAGATGTCTGTTGTATATTATTGATGACATTTAAAATGATTTATAATTCAGAATAAAATACTGTTAAATTAGACATATTCAATTTAGTATTTAGTTTAAAGGGCCCCACTATAAAATTTCATTTCTTAGTCAACAGCATCAAACATAGGAGCCAATTTTTTAATGAGCATTGAATGCATTTTTAGCAAAACTATTGGTGGATGTAACAGCTCTTTCAATCTGAAAACTTATATGGAGGGGTAAGACATCAGAGGTGATATTATAGCATAAGTAGTGCTCTCACTTATATACTAGGGATTTTCAGATGAAACCAGGCCGGATATGGTTTGATTTGAATATCTGCAGTATAAATCTGCTGGTATTTATTTTAATGGCAGAGTATTTTCTCTTTTCTTGCTGTAGCTCTGAACTGGCATTTTTTAATTTTAAAAATATTTCTAGGAAATGTTCCGACATTAATTAATAAACACATTTGTTCTTTAATTGTATGAGGAAAGAAAGATTTAGATTCTCAGCTTGATAGATAGTGCTGTAAACATGGTAACAGATATATACAAAGCTAAGTAGTAATGTGTGTCTTCCTCCCTTTTATCAAACAAAGAATTCATAATGTTTACCAGGTCAGCATGCTAAACCGGATAAACCACTTCACTCCCCCATTCCTGTTTTGTTGCCCCTGGCTATCTTAGATCGTCTATGATATTGTTAATGGTTTTGATAAATCTTAGGTGATCGCATGACTAAGCATTTGCTCCTTATTGCTCGTAATTATTTCCATGATATTACTTTTGCATAACATGGTTTGAATCTTATACATGAACCCTTTTAATGGTGGAGATGCCCCTATGACGTAAGAGTTTTTTTAGAATTGTTACTTGTTTTTCCATGCTTTGAGCTATATATACTTGGTTTTGTGAACAGTAGCATGATGCCTCTTGATGTTCTGTACCATATTTACAAATGCAAGGTGCCCTTTTTTTTTTCAGGTGTTTCTACTATTTTTCTAACTTTAAATCAGGAGAGTTTTTACGGATTCTCGCTCTGTTGAATCCACCAGAAGCTGACACATTGGAACTTAGGGTACTTAAAAAAAAAAAAGATCACTCTCACACAAAAATACATACACAAATTTTTGCTGTATTTTAACTGCTAAGTTTTATCAGGAGCAGCCACTGCTTTAATCAGACGTTGACTCTCTCTTCTTCGACAACAAATAAGTGCTATAACATCAAGAAGTTCTAAAAATCCATAATAATGTGTCAGCCACCTCTTATGCTGCTGTATATGTGAAATCAGATTTAGTACAGTGATATTCATGCTTCATCGATTGTTTTCATTTAATTATGTTTTCATTAAAAGCAGTATTATAATTACATAATGTAAGCATTTTGGTTTATTATTTTTTGATGTTAGAGACAATATCAGAGGAGGCATTGTTATTATCATCTTTAGAATTTTACCAGTCATTCAGCAGGGATTAAACCATCTTTATCCATTAGACAAAAGAGAAAATTTTCAAAAATTGTGTTGCACGATGATATTGATGGTTGCTAAATGACTTGTTTCTCTTTTTTCTTTTACTCTAATATTTCTTTTGACTTTTTTTTAAAAATAACAATCTAAAATTTCCTTTTTTTTAAAATGTCATGGAGAATGATGTCAAGGCAGCAGTGTATGTAATACAATTTCTCTCAGCGGTAAGCCAGCTGTTTTTTGTTTTTGTTTAATGCATATAATAACTTTTATGATTTAAAGGAGTACAGGTTCATTATAGTTTCAGCATGTTTCTCTACTTTTTGTGATTTTTGCTTCTGGGCTAAAACTAACGATTACAGGTGGTTGGATGCCAGGGTAAATAATACCTTCTTGTTACTTTGGAGATGGTCGGCCATCTTGTGTTTTCAACTCTTAAGTGAGAGTAAAAAAAAAGTAATGGCAGCAGAGTGGGTGAGCTTTGTACTCAAGTGCCTGAAGCCATCTATGATCTTCTCAACAGAAGACCTCTTGTATTGCCTGTACCCCCCCTTTTTTTTGTTTTTTGAAAGTATACAAAAGTTCTAAATTTTTTTAGTTTACTTTCTACAAAGTTTTCCTCTCTCTCTAAACACTCAGAATAAGGAAGATCCTTCAGTCCTCCAATGATTTCAGAAAAACACTTTTGAACCCTTTTTAACTCGTCAGCATCTTTGGCAAGATGAGGGGATTAATACTTTAGTTACTGCACCCAAAATAACCCTTTGCTTTGTGTGAATTAATGCTTCAACTTTAATTCAAATTTTCTTTATCCATATCAGGTTGTTGTTGTTGTTATCATTTTTCTGAAAATAATAGTGTGTCCTGGAATTGCAAATGCCTTTTTTTTTTTTCCTTCTTATTAGTATTTATGTAAAATATACTGTAATCTTTCAAAAAAAAGGAGCAAAAAAATATGCAGATTTAAGGAAAGGGTTAAAGGGGCATGGAAGATTTATATCCTTTTACAATAGGCTTCAGGTATTTGATAAAAGGAAAAAAAAATACTTAGATTTAAAGTTTGAAGTCAGAACAAGATGTGGACATTATCTTGACTTCATCTAGGAAGAATGTGCCATTCAAATTGGGATATGACTAAAATTGGGCAGAATTCTTTCTCTGCCAGACAGATGTCACATGTTGCTTATTTACTTAGCCCAATGCCTGTTTGGCAAGGCTGCCTATATGGACAGTCCAGTGTCCACAAGAGATTTGCATATAGAGGAGAAATGATCTCTCTATGTTTGTGATATTTTGTTTTTTACGTGCCTGAATTGGTTTGATTATGTTGACAAGTACCTAAGATATTGTTCAATATTCATTTTGTTTTGTTTTATTAATTGCGCTTATACTACAAACCACCTTTCTATGTTGGTCAGGGCCAGCTGGGTTTGACCTACCTCCCTGCTATGGTTTCTTCTCACCCCATTTACTCAGCTGGCCATGTGGGTTTTCTCCCAAGCACCCTGGCTTCCTCCCACACCTAAAAATAGAGAGTTCTAGGAGGATCTTTCAACATGTTCATTAGTCAGTCAAAGTAGGAGCCACATTGGGGCACTGTTTGGCTAGTCTCTGTTTTTGGTATCTGCAGACCACTCTCTTCACCTACCTGCCCAGCCACTGCTCTAGGTCCTGGCCTTGGTTAATGGTCATGTGGGACAGGTGAAATACGTATTAAAAAGGAGAAAGAAAGAAAAACGAGCTTCTAATGCTCAAGTAAATGGTGATTTAAAAATGAATTTTTAAAAAATTTTTTTTTTTTACTTTTTGTTTGGACTTAGTATTTTAGTGAAGTATTCCAAGGACAAACTACCTGATTACTACTACATTATATATCCCAACATTTACCTGCTTGTTTTTTTCTTGTACTACTGCTATTTAGTTTTCCATAAATACAAAGAAGCTGTCAGGGTTGGTGCGCTTTTTACTAGAAAAAGTTTAAAATGCTCTGTTCATGTCACCATGCAAAGGAAAGTAGTCAAACCAAAGTGCTAGTATGTTTTGTATCAAGAGAATTCTTTGACTGTAATCAATGCTAAAGGTTGTCACAATTTTGGTTATATCTTAACCTGCATAATACTAATTTTCAAATTATAGGCACATTTCATACCAATATGGAATTTTAGTTTTTATCATTGAACATCAGACTTTAGTTTCCATGCTGCATTTTACATGGATCCAGTGATCATTAACGAGTGAAATGAGTCGGGGAAAAAAAAGAAAATAATGGATTATTTTGGATCTTGTTTAAGTTGAATAATATGTAGCTTGTTAAATTATTACTTTTTAAAAAAAAATTTAAATATGCAATACATAATATTTTCATCTTCTATTTTTTTTTTTTTTTGTTAATTCTCTAAAAAGACAAAGAAATTCAATTGTGCACCTGAATTTTGGATAGCAGATTTCTAATTTTTAGACCAATAATGTATATGGCAGAACAGATATTTCAGTACCAGCTATTATTTTTTTGTTTTTAAATGTATAAATCTAAAAGAGTAGTTTGTTCCAAAAAAAATCTAATGAAAACTGCCCGATATTACATTTGTAAATATCGTATAAACTTATCTCCCACTGACTGTGTATTTTGTATATAAAGAAACAAGTTACAGAGAAACTCATGAGCCATCTTGTTTTTTGTGTTTTGTACAGTTTTATGTCTTAACACTCCATTTAACAAAATGGCTTTCATTTCAAGGATTGTTCGTTTTTCATTTGCAAAGATACTATTTATTTGATTTCCATATTTATTCAACAAAAGTTTCTTCAACTGTCAGCCATAGGTGAATGAGTACTTTGAATATAAATATTTACCAGCTTATATATGATTTAGCTTATTTGCATTTGGCTTTATAAACACATGTTCTGTGTGTGTGTGTGTGTGTCACAAGGTCACCCTAAAGTATCATAATTTTACTCAAGGAAATGGGTTAGGCAACGGTTGCAGTGTGTGTATGACTGAGTCTTCTAGCATTCATTGTTTGGGCTGTGTACATGCATTAATTATTGCACATTCTTCATGTTCATGTATTCATCAGCTTCGTTTAAAAAATTTTGCCTGAGTGTTATCTTTTTATCAAAAGAAGTTTTTTTTTAAAAAAAAAAAGCTAATGTTTACGCTATTGGCTTAAAGCAAATTTGTGGACTTTTACCCACCAAAAACTTTTTCAACCCTTTCCATAATTAAAAAGGCCAAGAAAATCAAATGAGCCTTAACAACTTCCAGTGTTTATTCCATAAATATTTTCACTATTCTTTCTGGATTATGTAGTGCCTTCCACACAGCAGTCTCTTTTTAATAGGGCAGTGATTTTTTGCTTCACAGTACTGTACATAAGTATGTTGTTGCCTTGTAGAATTGTAAAATATATAAATGCAACAATTCATCTAATGAAATCAAGGACAAATGCACGTAGTTTCGTTTTAGTGGGTTAGCCGACAGTGTCGAATGATGTAAGGCGGAGCTAATATAGTGCGTAATGCTAGCTTTTCCTTGATTACAAGGCTGTTTCCTTGTGTGTTTACAGTAAATGTGAGAATACAGCTCAGTCCACTTCTGTTTTGAGTCATCCTGAATTCAGTATTCTTGGGTGCCTGCGTATCATTTACCTTAGGTTTCCATTTTCTTCCTTAGCCAACAGATGTTTACACTACACTGGAAACACGAGTCAACTTCTAACTAATATTCTCTAGAAAAAAGAAATGTCAGATTACCTATACATTAATTTTTTTAAAAAAAGCAACTAAATATGTACCATACACAACTAAAAGGCAGGAGAACAGAGCACTGCCATAATGGAACAGCAAGTGACACCCACGAGGCTGTGCTCAGGCTGTAAATACCATGTCATCAGACAACAGAGCTGGTAGAATGTTAAAGATACCTTGTACAATTGATGCTTGTGATATACCATCATTTACAGAAGGTCACATGATTGGACAATCAGACTGGTTAAAGTGAGAGGCAGATAGCACAGAATCCTTGGCTCGCAAATGGGAAAGCGCATAGCATTATTGTTAATTTTTGTCAAGCAAATGAAAGAGCAGCTTCTATAAATGTTTCACAACTGACAGCTCAGTGTAATTTGCATAAACTGGACTATATTGATGTCATGCTTTCTTCTATGTTGTATAAGTTTTAATGTAAACGTACATACCACAATAAAATGTATTTATGATTCATGTGTGCTCATTTTCTTCTGGCAGGATTCCATAAAATTTATAAGAAATATTCTCAGACATTGGTGAAACATTTAGAATTGTTTCCTGAAGCAAAAATGACTCGTCTTCATTATGCCATTTATTTTCTTGAAATTACCACAGGGCTGTTGATAGCTCAGCCAAATGCCATCAAACTACCACCTCAGACTTTATTGTTCATGCTTTATTTTTTGTGTCTTGCAGTCTTCTGCCATTTAGTTAAACATGTATTTTTGGAAAAATCAAGTCATTGCCTCTTGACAGCATCTATTCTATTCAAACAACTTTATACAGTTGACCCTGAGACGGACATACCAGCACAATATTGGCCAATTTTCTGTCTCTGAAATGTTTGCTTGTTATACTCTTCTGTATACATTTTTTTAAAAAAAATCTCTCCTTTCTTTGTCTGTCTGTCTCTCTCTCTTATTATCATGCATTACTCATACATTATAAAAAATATATTGTAATTATGCCTACTCATCTGTTAAGTTTTGAAAATGCAGATTAATAACCTTTCATGTCTCATTAGTAGGTAGCATCGTATCCAGAAAATTTATTTAAAGCATTTAAACTGTCAGTATTTTTTGCATTCTATGCTGCTACATGTTAGATATAGCTGAACATTTTAACAAATATTTATTAAAAATTTTTAAAAATTGAACAGGTTATTTTACTTTGAACAGACTTTTTTTAATGCCTTTATGTTGTTGGTTTTCCACACCACAATTTTTTTAAAAAAGAGAAACAGAGAGAGAGAGAGAGAGATACTACTCAAACTTAGAAAAAATTACAAATTCCCCTCTCAGTAACTCTCTCTTTACCGAAGGAAGGAACTCTGTTTTTCATGTTTATTCATATTTCAAATCATATGTCGAACTCCTTATTATAAGAATTTTTCTTCAAAGATAATTCACCACTAGGGTTCTGGTTTTGAGTAAGGATACATTAGCTAATATTTCATTATCCTATTATAAACATTTTCTATTTTTATTTACTTAAATAAATATATAAATAAAGTATTCATCCACTGCACCATCACAGTATTTCTTTTCAAAATAAGTTTGCCTCTGGTTTGCCATTACACTTGTCTACTGATTAACTAAAGAATGCAATTCAGATCTTATTGACTTCAACACCTGGCGGCGAACCTGAGAAGTTGGATTCCACCTGTATTTGCATTTCCCAATCTCTCCTAACATCTAATATTCTGATGATGACAGCAGGGGCGAACATCTCTTTTGAGAATTATTTCATATTATTTTATTTATGGCCAAAATTGTGATAAGAAATCTTGTTTGTTTTCTTTAGTCAGAAAACCATTTCTGAGATAGTTTAGGGTAGTAGACTTTTCTTTACTGTTTTAAGGGGCTTGCACAAGTTTAGATAAGAGAAACAAGTAATGCAATGGTTTTTATTTCTATTTTCCTATTTTAGATTATATGGTGTTTTTAGTCATGTATTTGTCTCAATTTATCAACAGTTTATATTATCACAATTGTCCATGATTCGTATTGTTTCCAACTTTAGCGGAACTTTTAGTGGAGCTAAGCAGATGTTGTTAGCTTCCATGGAATTGCATTGCTAGAACAATTTACAGCAGAAAGAAACTTGTTTCTGTTCCACACACACACACACACACACAGTTGCTTTCTTTCCCTTTCCTGTTCTAAATGTTTAAGATTTTTTTTACAATTTCAACTTTAACGAAGTCCATACATGAAATAATGACTGATCAGAAATTGTTTATGTTGGACAAGATGGCATCTTAGCTTATAAAAACTGTACTAGGCTACCTATACTTCTATGATTAACTATCCACTCTTGGCCTTCTATAAAAGGGAAAGGTGGATTTCTGAAGACATCTTTGGCTCAGAGAGCTTTTTGTTTTTTTTTTTTTGGTTTGTTTATGTATCTACATATCAAAAGCAATTACTATTATTATTACAGCTTGCTTTATTTTTTATGCATGAGTTGTCTCCCTTTAATATCTGAAAGGGAAAAAAATATAGTTTGATCAAAGTTAAGCCAAAAGAAATCTGGTAATTTTAATGCAATTATTTACAACTAAAATATTTGCTAGCAAATCCAAGATATATCCAAAATCTACAAAATAATGATAATTTTTTTGAAAATTTGTATTTTATATTAGATGCAATGGTTACTTAAAATAAACATGTATGTAGAAAGTTTCAGGCAATACCTTAATCTATCTGTGTCTACATGCCATATTTTATTAGGTTATTAAATTACTAGTTTTAACTTTTTTTTCCTTCCTTTTTTAAATTACAGAGTATATTTTCCTTGTGAATACCTCCCTACTTTATATTATGCTTCAGAGAAGTTAAAAAATGGCGGCTGACTCAAATAGCACAGCTGACTTAGAAAGTGTTTTAGTAATCCAAAGGAAAAGGAAATATGTCCAGAAAATGAAGGGTCACAGAGGTGCCAATACTGATTAATTTTTTTTGAATTTTCTCACTATCATTACTTTTGGTGTGTGGCTCCCTCACTGATAATCCTCAATGGACAGCACAAATGACTCCATCTCTACTTGATGACCTCGCCATTGTTATTGTTCTCCACTGGTGCAATCCTTGATGTTTTTCTTTTGCTATCTGACCAACTAAATGATGATAGATCCAAGGACTGAACATTCAAGACCGCCACATCACCAGAAAGAAAGGATCCACTGTTGGATTCAAACATTTATCAAGTGAATAAACAAACTAGGTAACAGCACACTTTTAAGCAAGTAGCTTGACTAGTAAAACCACTTTTGCACAAATAGCCACTAGCCAGAAGAAGGGATAATGTAGATCAGCATCCTTCTACATGTATGACCTATAATATGGATGGAAGTGGTCATTAGATCAGTCCTCAGTGCCTGGCTTGTTTTGGCTAACTTGAACAGGAAAAGGTTTTTAAAAAATATTCTTAAACCACAGGTTTATGGAGATAAGGTTTCATCCACTGACAATTAAGGATACAGCAGCATACACTGCCAAAAAAATTGTCAGGTTCCTGAGTAGAACAAAAAGGAAAACTGGTGTTCATTGCTGGAGATTATGATTTACAATTTAAAAAAAAGAAATAAAGAATTGTGTACATTTATTTAGTCATTGGTGGTCATTTCCATAGCATTGGGAGTGTTAATTTTAAAAACAATTATTAATAAAGGGAAACATGATAAGCTCTACAGTATGTATAAAAACCCTATCAACTTGCAGCCGAAGGGAGATCAGTCTTAATTAAATTTTTTAAAATTCAGATTGTTCTGAGATTCTGCAGTATAGTTTATATATTTCTTTTATGTTTAGAAATTCAACTATAGTTATTAACTAAAACTGTTTGAGAGTATGCCATGTAGAGTAGATAGAGGAAGTTATCAAAGCAAATTAATTGGCATTTAGAAAACTAAATTTTGCTTTCTAATCCTTTCGGTCTCAATATTTGGACATTGTGTAGGTAATTAGCATTTACACATTGTCACACCTGTTATTCAGATGCATTGTTGTTAGTAATCATTTTGATTTCCTTCTATATGTGCCATTACTGCATGGATATATAATTCCCTTTCATCATGCAATAAAAAATTATATTCATCTGAAATTCTAGACACCTTCTTGTCTGTGTATGAGAAGTAACAAATTTTTTTCTTGTTCTTGGCAATTTCAAGTACTCTGGGACATAGTATCTCAATTATCAAACTATCTGCATGGTTTGTGATTAGAAAATATTCCTGAAGTAAAAATTGTAGATATATATGGTAAACTTTTAAGAAAAAAAGACAGAACCTTTCCTTAATAGCAACCATTCTTTTCTTATCCTGACTTTTGAAAAGTACACTATCAAGCACCCTAGATGAGAGAACACATCTTCAACATCTTCAGAGACTATTTACATTCTGCATTACACAAAATTTGTAGAGAAGAGCCCGTGTATACAATATCTTATTTTTAATCTGCTGCAGATTTTTTTGTTTTCTCTCTTTCAAACTCTTGGAAGTTCTCAAATTTAAGTCTCCCTGCACTAGAAAACCATTTAGGGTTACTAGCTGAAATCGGTCAGGAAGTCTATTTATATAGCTTCTTGTTGAAAAATATCTCATTCATACCTTTAGCTAGTTTCTTCATCACAAGCTCTGTAGTCTATCACCTTTGTTCTCTTTCCTCTTTGCAGAAGCTCTGTCCAATGATTCTGCCCCCACACAGGCTCTTCAGCTAGGATTTGAGCTAGCATTAAAGGAGAGAGACGCAGTGCTGAGGGAAAACGCCAAGGCAGTAGAAGAGCGGGATCAAGCGCTGAGACAATACGAGTTAATGAAGAATGAGAGAGACCAGGTTCTAGCAAGCTTGGAAAACCTAACAGGAAAGCTGCCAAAACAGAGCAACATGTGAGTAACAAGGAAAACTGTTGAAAGCTGGGAGCAACTACCTTCTACGAACTCCTTTAGCCTTGATATACTAAGGACAATATTTTGCTCCCTTGAAAGAGAAGAAAAACTATTACAATTCTTATAAAGATTATACCTTATTATTAGTCTTTGGATTTTCTAGCATTTACTAAACAGAGATAAATACTTGTTCAAGTTGTCTCAGTGTTTTGCTTGCAGAGAATTTTTAATTTGCTTTTATAGAGCTTTAAAAACATATACATATATATATGTTGTGTGAGTGTGGTGTATGTATGGTGTGTGCGTGCATAGCTGTAATGGGAGATAACTGGTATAGAAAACTAATGAAAGCTGCAATAATAATTGCTTTGTTATGGTCAAGGGGGAAACAATTTAGCAGCTTTCTGCACTTCTAAAGTTCTCGTTTTATATGCGGGTGTAATATCACTTCACTTGTCCCCATAACCCATAGGTCAGTGGGGCACCTGAGAGGTCCGGCAGCATCTAGGGCATCTTACAGCTTGGTGGAGAGATTTAACTGATTATCTGTCTATTTAAGAAATCCGAATTTTGTTGAAAACCACAACTGCAAAATAAAAAAAAAAAGGGAACTATGATGTTTTTTGATTTAATGATCTTTATTAAGTCGTTTTGTTCACTGGTTACTTATGTATTGTTTAATGACCACTTGAATTTTTTTTTTATAATTTCTAAACTTATTAAATTTAACTTTTTTTTTTTAAAAGTTTTTGCATTTAAAGATCGTCTTCTACCATCTGGGGCATTCTGTTTTCACCCCCTCACACCTTTTTCCTTCATCTATTCTATTTTACCTAGACTCTCCCCCAAAAATAAAGGCAAAACCATTAATTCTACTCATTGAGCTACCCTATCTCTCATTTAAAAATTTTTAAAAGAAATGCAAACTCCTATATTTATTGTTTGTTTTGTTTTTGTTCTTATTTAAAAGTTTAGAGTCAAGTCCTCTACTGGCTGCTGAAAGGAGCGAGTCTCCTTCAAGAAAGGATTGGGAGAAACTGAAAGGGATGGAAGGACCAGTTGTGGAAGAGGTCAGTAAACGTTTACATCACTCCGCCATGCGTGCGTGTGCGTGTATGTGTGTGTGTGTGTGTGTGTGTGGTGGTGTGCACACATTTATCTTTTTTTTTTTAATGGAGATGAATTTTTAAAATAGGTTTGGCTGATATAAAAGAAGTTAGAATCATTTACAGATGAAGACTTATTGCTGAAATAATAAACTAAAATTACACTTGTTTAAAGGAAAATTTTTATGGAAAGTTGTTCCATTGGATTTTAAAAAGAAAAAAAAAACCGTTTTCTCTTTTTGTAACTGCTGTCGGGGAGAGGCTAATTTCAGTTCACCTAACGACATTTGACACATCATCATAGAACTGCAGGCATGAGAGGTGGGAAGTTCTAGAACAATGTGTTACCCAATGACAACAGCAGTCTGTTTTACTGTCTTGAAATGATAGAAGCTTGGTAATTTTGATAAGGTGATGAGTCTGTGTGCCTGAGGGTGGGTTTTACCTTGCAAGTGAAAACCTTTGAAGATTTTGTTTGGCTTCAGCAGAAGAATCAGCCACGGACTGCCCCGCCCCTCTGTATCCAGTGGCTGAGATGGTGATGGATTGTTTGGTTGCACAACATAGCGTTTATTCATTTGCTGTAATGTGCAGGTTTGGGAATAGACTTTGAATTTTTTTTTTTTTTGTTTGGAAAGAATAAGTAATCTCATCTACCAAAATGCAAAAAAAAAAAAAAGAGAGAAGTGATGTTAAATGAAGGAGAACAAAATATGAAGTTTAACCAAAACGGCATCTAAAAAATGCCTAATTAGTGATAAACAAACTGGAATTTTAAAACTAAATTTATTGATATTCACTTTTCTTTGGTTGGAAATAAACTTAACAAGTTCTTGAGACTTTCTTGGTGTTCCACAGAGGAAATAAAGCATCTTAGGGTATGGAAAAACCATATGAACATAGGAATATATCTCTGTCTTTGCTCCACTTGGTTTTAGGGAGAGTTTCAGATTTGTGATTCTGAAAATGCTCCCATCAAAATTGTGCCATAAAATATTTAAAAAAATTCTTATCCTGATTAAATTATTAACAAATCTTTAAGGTCAAGCCATCAAATTATGTTCTTATAAGGAATAGTAAACTCCAATGGAATCAAATGATATGCTTTTGTTCCAAGAATTAGTAATAGAAACTCTAGGATACTCAGTAAATGCAACACTGGTGTGTTCTTTTCTTTTGAAGATTCCATGTCTCAGATCTTTAGATAAAGACCCCATACTCATTACAAGTATCCCTGGTATTTATCTCATCTCATGCAGTTACGAACCAGGCTACATCAGTCAGACAATGTCCTTACAATGTTTTATTTACATTTAAAATTTATTCCAGTATAAAAGCTTAATCCTATTATGTACCCTGAATCTCATTTATTGACTCTTTGTAGATAAGTAAATTCACATCTACTTTGCATGTTTACTAACACATCATGGACATCTTATTTAATGTCAACCTTCAGAATCTTTAGCGACTTCAAAAAACCTATTAGATTTTAAATTTATTTCAGTCTACTAACCATTTTTAAGACTCAGCTTTTCTCTTACTGAGCACCATTTTAACTTCTAGAACCCGAAAACTCAAAGGTTAAGGTTACTGTCCACATGACCTGAATCTGGTTTTTAATCTTCCAATAATCTAGAAATTTTCAAAATGCAACACTACAAAAACTCACTGCTGGTTGCTTCCAACATTTAAATCAAATCGTTGTGGTAGGTGAAATAAAGAAAAGAGAACAACTTTTAACCAGATAAAAATGATGCTAAAAACAAACAAACAGCCTGAATAAGTACAAACAATAGCAAAGGAATTAATTAACCTTGGATCTGCTTTTGAAGATCGGCAGCCATTTTATCAGGTTTTACTCACAGACAATTGAGTCGTATTTTGCACTGAATTAAGGGAAGGTTTGTAAATTATTGGCAAATAGATATCTAGATTCAGGTTGCGTGTTCATTTGCTTTAAGAATTCAATCTACAAAGTGGTATTTGACAATTATATTATTAGTGTATATTCTTTATTTATCGGAGTTTGTAAAGTATCAGTTAGCTCACATGATTCAGATTTGTTCTATACTTTCATGACTGTATTACTAGTTGTTGACCTTCTAAATGACTTTCAATGAGGTTGAAATTAGATTTTTCAGAGGATGAGAGAGATTTTCTGACTTCAATAATGTGTTTAGAAGGACTTCATCACAAGAGGCAGGGAGGTTTTTACTGGGAATGTTATTTTGAATTTTTCTTTCATCATTGATACAGTCAACATTCTCTGGTCAAATTCTTTAGAAATACTAATAATGGAATTACAGAGTGAGTTCTGAAGGGGTCTGATAAGTTAATTTAAAGTAATAATGAAGGTCCAAGCAGTTGTAATGTATACTGACTGCTTCAATACTAAACAGAGTAAAACGATCAGATATGGAAAAAGGAATAATAAATAAATAAATGTTTCCATATCAGTACTTCGCAGACTGGGTTGTGTTTTCAAGTTCTTTTGAAGTGAGAGTGGAGAGAAGTATCGACTTGAAAATTCATATTCTATAAGCTGCACGACTGTGATTCTCCAAAAAGGGTTTTTATGATAGGAGAGCTGTTGCTTTTTGGAAAACCCCCTATTTTTACTTGCAAGGTCTCTGAAAATTTCACAGCAGTAAGCGAAAAGGGGGAAAGGTGTTGGACTTCTGCTGTGGTTGCTCAAGCAAATTAGCTGGGTGCGGTTGGTGGGGTGGGCTCTTATGCTACGGTGAAGGTGCGAAGGTAGGTGGTCAAGAGTCGCCCGCAGAACCTCCTCTGAATGTATCTCAGAAACCCTACTAGAACTTTTTCATTTTTAGATGTGGCAGGGAGTGTGAGCGCCAAGAGGAAACCCGCATGACTGGCTGGTGAAGTAGAGTGAGAAGAAACCATGTCAGCAGGGTGTATGTGTGCCAGACAGGGCCAGTCACGACTGGGATTTGAATTCTCGGGCCCTCAGCCCATCAGTGCAGTAGTCCACCACTGGAGAACCATGCCACTTCCGGGAAGTAAACTATTGAAGGAATACTTTATTTTATGGTGTAAATTAAAGTCTGTTTAGTGAAGTGTTTAAAGATCCGTAGCAACGTGAAATGTTGGTTATTTGGTTATTTGAAAATGGTTTATAAATAGCATTTATTTCACTTGTTTCCCTGTTTTTTGAATTATTGAAAGTTTGCTTTTTTGCAGACAGGTATCTTGCATTTTGGAAAAAAAAACAAAACACGTGATATCTTAGCAGGAACTTCCCCATATCAGCAAACAACTTCTTCTAACTTCCATTTTTCTGCTGTAAATAATGGTTGGGAATTGAAAAGTTGTAGGGATGTAGAAACAGACTGTAAATTATCCACATCTGTTATGAGACTCATTAAAATTAAGATACAGATATACTATTTTTCACAACTTTTAATGCCAGGTATGATTACCTATTTCAGTTTATTCTATACATAAACAAATACAACTGATATAACTGAACAACTGGTTATATACAATTGCAGTCAAAAATTACTGTGGGACACACTATATGAAATGATAATATTTATCCCACCCTGTTAATTTGGTCACTCTCATAAATGAATTTATCTGACCAAAATTTACATATTTCAGTTGTGATTATGTCAGTCAGATGTCTACATGGGCAAATAAATGATCAGAATGAGTAGTCACAATGCCAAAAAGAGGCAGATTCCACGATATTTCTCTGTGTATTCAGTGTAACGTTATAGGCCTTTCATTGTGTGGCTGGTCAACAGCAGATTGCCTAACATTTTTAGATTTCTTGTGGATCTGTAGTCAAATATTATTACAAAGTTTACTGAGGCAAATACTACTGGCTCTGTAGCAAAGTTAACACTATTTCAAGAATGTACATGCCATTAGTTGGCATATTCACACTTACAATCAAAATTCTTTTGCTGACAGTGCTCATGCAACAGAGATGAGCCAAAGAATGGTCCATCTTTAATTTGATAAACTCTTCTACCGAGCATACATAATGCATAAAAAATCCCTTAAAATGCTTTGAAAGCTCTGCTTGGAGGACATCCAGCAAGACATCTAAATATTAGCATGTTTCAGCATTTCACATCTGGATGGCCTTTGGTTTGCAGATGACCTAAGAAAATCCATCCTCCTCCCAATGTTTTCATACAAAAGTCATGCATGGAAGCTGGAGTATGATATGGGCTACAATCTGGCTGTTTTGAAAGACAGAATTTATGTACGATGAAAATTGTATGAATCCTGCCAGGTACATACTATCTTAAAACACATCTACTGCCATTGTACCAAGGAATACTGATATTTGATGCCCATGTTTTCTGGAGGATGGTGCTACAGGTCACTTTTTTTGTTTGACCATAGTCTGAAAGTGGAGTCAAGGCTTTGAATTTATCTTCTGAGTACTCCCAAAGCTCTGATATAAATCCAATTATGCATTTGTGGAAGCATCTGGATCACCAACTAAAAACAACCGAGTGTGGAATTAAAGGATACTCTCATACAGATATAGGGGGGGGGGACCTACTAGATCAGACAGTGATACAAAATCTTGATGAGTCAATACCAAACAAGCAGAGACCCTTTGTGCTCCAAAAGTGACCCAATCAGGTGTTAGTGTAAAGGATTTCTCTCCACTGCTTGTCTTTATTTGCCATTTTCCACAATAAACTAACATACTGTAATAAAAACAGGCGGTCAAATTATTATGACAGGGCGATGTAGTTAATGGCTATTCTCTGATTCAGAGTGAGAATTTTATTTTAAGTAACAAATCTGAAATTGTTTTATTTTGATCTTTGTTCTGCTGAATAAAATCTCTCTATTACCTTTGCTAGGGACCCACCCAGATACTATTACAGCATTGAACGTCCATGTTTATATATATATACCTGAATTAAATTTTGTCTTTAGTTTACTATTATTTTAAGAAGTAATTCATCATAAGAACAGTAAAATTAAATACTCAACAATTAGTATTACAGTTGTTGGTGTTCAGAAGATGAGTCCACAAGTCTGCCACATCTTATTATCAGGGGTCTTAGACAAGTCTGGCTGGGATTTGTTCTGGGTGTTCCACAGCATTTATGGTTCTCATCAACTCTTCTGGAACATATGATACTGTTTCTGAACAGCCTTCAATAATGTCATACCAAAACTCTACTCTACTCAAAAATTGCTTAAGAGTTAAATTAATTTAACCTAATTACTAATATTAAAAAAAAGACAGTATCAAGGACTTAGAAGCATTAGCCTGCAGTAAAATTTATAATAATAAATAATAAAGAAAGACTTGTTCTTTACATTGTCATGAGCTGACCCCCCAGTAGTGTTAATGAGGCTTGTTGAAAGAGTTGTATGCTGTTAATGAAAGTCTGTGAGTGTTAATGAATTGTGAACCACCAGCAGAACATTTGTGGGATGCCATTTTTGTATGTGAACTCTGGCTCCAAACTTGTCATCAAGTGATAAGGATCTGGGATAGATCAGATCAGATTTCCCTTCTGCCATAGGCTGTGACTGGGCAGATTTATTTGGAAAGCACTGAATCTCTTCTCCATCTCCCTCTTCTGACCCATTGCAGGCAGAGGATGAGTGATGTAGCATGAAAATAGGCCACCTCTGTGGTTGATACTATTAGGAAGAAGGTGTTAGCACTCTGCTCTAATTAAAAACAAACATTATTTGTACAGGCAGACACTGCAACACAAAGAGTTTCAGCAGAGTAATTTTCTCTCTCCCTATCCTAACATTAGAGTCTTTTGTTAACTTGGCTATTTTTTTTTAGCTACTGACATCAATAATCAGCTGAAGCTTTAATAAAATTACTTCTCTTTAAATTCCTTATTAAAGACCGTTAACTTTGCTTAAATTGTTAAAAATTAAACATGCTGATTTCAATTTACAATAATATCTATAACCGTCCCAAACTGGTGAGAAAAGGATAGGCAACACTGGAACAAGTTAGATTTTAGCTGATCAAAAAGGATAGAAATCTTTGTCTACCTCTTTTGTTTGGATACATTTAAATTTGGTTTATGCTAATTATCTCCAGCTTTTCTATACAAGAAGGAAGGGAGGGAGAGAGAGAGAGAAGTATGCAGAGAACAAGATGGGGTTTCTTTTAAAGATGCTTGGTAATTGGAAAGTCAGTCGCTCTCTATTTTGAAACAAAATTATAAGTCTTTTGTTCTGTAGAAGCTTCATTCTAGTTTAATTTGAGAAATAATTTAATGCCATTTACCCCGATTACAATTAACATTTTCTCTGCATTTACTTTTATTGTGGCTCATCCCCATAAGAAAAGTCTCACAGGGTTAGTTCCAGGCTTTGTGCAGACCATGTTGTCAGCCTTGCCAGCATTCAGCCAATGTGGCATTTTTGGTCACACCTGAAACACCCCAAAATGTTGTTGTTAAAATAGCATAAAATTATCTTTCAGGTGACACAATGATGAAGTTTCTTTCCTTATCAGAACAGAAGTTACAACACATTTTTAATAGGAAGTGACTTTTCAATCACCTTTGTATATTTACAAATTTTTAGTATTATAAGATAATTGTTTTAATTAATTTTTATGCTGAAACACCTGTAAGTGGCACACTTAGCTTATTTATGCAAATTAAAGGTTTCTTTCTGGATATTTATGGCCACGTGCTTCTTACCTGGGGTAATATCTGCAGTAATCTTATGCTGATTCACTTGAATTCAAGTGCCCGCGTTTTATTCCTAATCACGCTCGGTTGTGTGGGTTTTCTCCCACATCTAAGAGAAGCTGCTGAAGTTGGCACTGCTTGGCTTCTCATGGTGCAGCATAAATGCGCTCTAATGGATAACCACGCCACTGCACTCCCTTGCCAAGGTAGTCTCCCTTGCAGAGACTGGTGAATAGAAAATAAAAAAAAAAATGTTTTCAAAGATTTTGGTGTAAGAAACAAGCCAGTCTCATTTATCAGATAATTTATAAATAATCTATTGGAAAATTAAAAACAAAACGAAAACCAACTTACACTGAATTTATTAGTTGATCTTAGAAAAATATTTTAATTAAGGTAAGTCTTTATCAGAACAAAAAACGGAAGTCGTCAAAGATAAAAGGATATAAATAAGAAATAGATCTGTAGCTTTTTAGTGGCTACAAAAGGCAATTAACAGGAGACAAAAATATTTGTTCATTCTTTGCTATACTTTGTTTTCTATATATTTTTCTTCTTGTTTGCACATACTCTTGAAGATATTTTAAATCATTCTTGTATTTTTTTACTTTTGTTTTCCTATCAACCATTCAGACTTGATCTTGAATATCTCTTACAGAAAGTTCAGCAACTCAAAAGAAAAGTAAATGGGTGATATCGAGTACAATAAAGCAAAAGCCACTGCCTGTGTGGAAAGTAGCAATCTGGAAAGTCGCAGTATGTTGTCTACCTGTTACACGATCAAGGAGGGAGATGACGAATGTTTTTTTTAGATTTTTCAGATTTGCAAGGGCTCTGCCAAAGTTTTGCTTGCACCATTTGTGGTCAACATTGTCCCCACACCCCCTTGATGACTGCATTGTGAATTCAATTTTTTTTTTTCCGCCATTCATTGAACCTACACTTGTGTTCAGCTTGCTTTCATGCCTAGATGGTAGGATGGTTTGTTGCTGCTTTGTCTCCAATGACTGACCAAGCTGTGCATTTCGCTGAGCGACACCTAGCCTTTATTAGCCTTGTTGTTTCCGATACATGTTTGGAGGTTTTGTCAGCCATGAAAATAACCGAGTCCATTATGAGATTTAATCCCTGCAATATTCTTCTTGGTTTTTCGCAGTAAAGTCTTGCATGAAAATGCTGTCAGATTTTTTTTTGTGGCGAGAATTTTCCCAAAATGAGAGGTTGCATTGGAGGGGATATGACAACTACAAGACTGATGAGGCATGGATGCAGGATTTGTTGGCTTTTAATGACCTTAGGGAAAGTATAATGGAGCCATCTTTGTCAGATCTGTACCTTGTGTTTGAAAATTATGTCATCACTGTATCGCATAACAAAACAAATTATTTTCCTGCTGTTGAAAGATTTTCTTCTGAAACCTGTGTATTAAGAAATCTGTAGTGAAGAAGCCATCCATTGTAGCCATAGCAACAATCTACAAATTTTGTTTCCATTCAGATTTATCTAAAATTTTGTGTGTGAAGATAGATGAACACCTTTAACAAAGAATGCTTTTTTTTAAAAAAAAGGTCACCCTGACTATATAAAATTTCAGGAAGATGAGTTAAATTCTACCCTTTCTAAAAGCGAACACAAAAAAAAATGTTGGGGGTATTATATATTTTAATTTATAATAATTTGAAATAATAACCCGAACCCCCTTTGTTGGTTACTCTGTAAATGGTGGCTGTTCCAAACTAAGTGTAATATGTGCAGTTAAAACCGCCTGTTAATAATGTACTGATCCCAAGTTTTTATTTTTGTTAGATGAAAGGTAAGGAAATGAAATCTATTTAGAAGGAAGTTCCGGCCTGCTTTCTGGAGATAAAAGGAAATTAATAACTTGGATGCTGGCAGAGTGTGATACCCTCTCCCCCCTATCATTCTAGGATAATTAATTGAGTTGCTGAGATAAGAATTTCTATTAAAAATGAGGTAAATATGGTAGGCTAGGCTTCCATCTTGCTATTATTAATAAAATGGGATTTGAAGTGAGTAAGAAAAAAATCTGTAGGATGAGGTAATCATAAACTTATAATTTTTCAAAATTCATTAGTGTTAATTATTTAATAATACCATGCATTTTCTTGTAAGTAATCCAGATGCTTGAAAATTTTAAAAAGGTGGGGAGGCATTTACTAGAGAGAGAGAGCATAGCTACCTCCTGATCATGTTTACATTAAATCCTGTTTTCATGTGAACTCATTGGCCGTATAATTAACTGATATCCTCTAACGAACCAAGTTTATTTTTACAGGTAAATTGGCTGAGAATATTTATTTTAAAATTTGCAGTAGAAAGTATCTTTTTGTTTTGTGTTTGTTTGTTATTTTTTTACTTGTTTTTGTGGTAATATCCACTCCCTTCAATTTTGGTTAGAAATACTTTAGAAATCTTTGTTCTTTTTAGTAAAGATGTCAGTGCAAAAACTTTTATTTATCCTGTAAATAGAAAGAATATAAATACATTATCATAAACTTAATAGTTTTCTCTTTTTCCTGTTTTTTAGGGGTGGGTGGGGGATTGACTAATGTCAAATTATGACAAAATGTTACGAGGTAACTGGAATCGAAGTTGAGGAGTTCACTCATAAAGTTTAATTTATAACAGTCTCATGACAACATTCCTGAAATGCTTTTGTTTTGGTCTTTTTTTGCTGGTGGTAGTTGCCAAAATGAACCTGCTGTGGTGTCAGTAATTAAAAAAAAACAATTCCTGTAGGAGAACCAGTTTGAAAAAGATTGCCATTTTTGTTTATGTTGCATTATGGGATTACTTAACTTTTTTTTTTTTTATTTGTGGGCAGAAATGGTTGTCAGTTTTCTCTGGTAGCAGCTTTAACTGTTTATATAGAGAAAGATCATGTCACATTGTGGGATTGCTTTATGTTTTCAGCTTTATTTCATTTTTTTCTGGGGCAGAAATAGTCGGTCAGTTTTTGCTAGTAACAGCTTTAACTTCATACACAGAGGAGAGATGACTTGACCAGATACTCACATGAGATAATGTGCACCTCCTACAAACTGTTTCCAATTAAATGTATTATCTGGTTAATTTGGCAGAGATGAGGCTTTAGCAGGAGATATCTCCAGGAATATCTGATATGTTCCAGAGCTGCTTTGCCCTGCCTTTCATGGTACAGCTGTCTTGTGTACTGATAAAGAACAGTCAATAGGCCATGTGCACTTGCTTATAATTTACCAACAGTGCTATCTACAGGAAACAAGGAGAACATTAAAAAACAAAACAAAAATGTTATATTTTAATATATAACTCATATGGTAATCATTTTTTTGGATTTCCTGCGACCATGCTATACAAAATTATATAAATACATTGCTTTTGACGTATCTCTCTCCACATGTCCAATCTCATGCCCTTTTTTGCTTGGACTCTGGCTTAAACATTTACCTTGAGTTTGAATAACAGAAGCAGCACCATCAATTCTTCGGACTCCAGATAACTAGTATAGGGAGTCAGGTCCTTTTATTTTTTGGCATAAAAGGAATTTATCACTGAGCAAAGAAACGAACTTGGGACCGTCAAATATCTTTTTTGCAGTTAAGCTTCCTACTTACTGTCAGTCTCTTATAGTCTTCGGTTTTCAGAAGAACAAAAGTTAGTGACAAAGAATAGAAGTAAAAAGGGCATTTTGTTTGTCAGAAAAGATATTGGCGGAAGAAGATATCTAAAGTGACAGGAAAAGACAGCGCTTTTCTTCTTTAGGACAGGTTTTTATGAAAAAAAATTTAGAATAAAAGCAAAGCTACTTTTAAACTTCAAAGCAATCCAAGTATAGGAAAACAGTTCCTTTAAAAAAAAAATGAAAATGAAAACAAATGCTTTAGAATTTCTATCTAATTTGTATCTCTATGGCCTATGATGACATACACTACATATGAAATGTCAGAAAAGCAGGCCTCTTTGGTCTTTGTCTCTTTCTTCCTCATCTAGAATTTGTTTGTCTTTCTTTTAGACATTTAAGAGGCAACCTGATAGTGGCTTTTAAAATTATTGGGTTTCTTTAGTCTGGGGTCATGGAAAAATTTTCTTAGCTACAATGGTTATTAATATTAGGATTCATATGGCTGAGATTTTGGAATGGCTTGATAAATGTGTTTAAGTAATCAATAATGTCAGAATAAGTCTGTTTTAAAATCATGCAGATAGACATTTTCCTTTCCTGGTGTTAGGGATTGCATCCTGCTCTCTCTCTCTCTCGCATGACAACGGAACTAAACTGTCGTTTTGCGCCTCGTAGTAGACCCTTTCCTAGAATTGCAGTACCTTCATATGAAACAGAAGCCAAATGGTTTAATGGTTTGTAAAGGGGAACCAGAATTACTGAAGTTTTGAAGGTCCAGGAGATTGACTCTTTTCTCCACCCCTGACTTTACTGGCTTGAGGATTTGCAGGCTCTCATTGATGCTAATAGTTACCATGTTGTGCCCTTGATCTGTTGTCTCTCTCTTCTCTGTTTTTTCTCTCTCTGTCTCTCTGTCTCTCTGTCTGTCTCTCTCTGTCTCTCTCTCTATCTCTCTCTCTCTCTCTAGTCTCTCTCTCTCTCTGTCCTATCTCTCTCTCTCTATCTCTCTCTCTCTCTCTCTCTCTCTCTCTCTATGTCTCTCTCTCTCTCTTCTCTCTATGTCTCTCTCTCTCTCTCTCTCTCTATGTCTCTCTCTGTCTCTCTCTCTATGTCTTTCTCTGTGTCTCTCTCTCTCTCTGTATCTCTGTGTCTCTCTCTATGTCTCTCTCTATGTCTCTCTCTCTCTCTCTCTATGTCTCTCTCTATCTCTCTCTGTCTCTCTCTCTCTGTCTCTCTCTCTCTCTCTCTCTCTCTCTCTGTGTCTCTCTCTCTGTAGCCCAAAGAGTGATCATGTGTGTAAGTTGACTGTAAACACTGGCAGTGCTGACGGTTGAGCCAAAAAAAAAAAAGAGAGAGAAAGAAAGAATTCGGCTAAAAATATAAAATTTCAAAACTTTTTATCAGAGAGAATGTTTAGAAAATTAAATTTTATTAACACTAAAGTTAAAGATTATTTTTCACCTGTTGCTTTTGGAGATCAGATATCACTGAAAAATTATATTCACCGCCTTTTGTTTCTTTTTTTAAAAATTTGTACAATTTATTTAGTCTGATTCATCAAATTTTCCCTAGAAAGTTTTTGCACTATTTCAGTGATAAGACCTGTGAAGATTTATTAGCTTTCTAAATTTTCCACAAAATAAGTGCATTAAAAATATTTTGGATTGGCTGACTAACCATATTTTAAAACCGTGTGTGTGTGTTTTCAGTTTTTAACCCTCCGTAATATATAGTACACCTGGCTTAGCCTAGAAGCACCATTAGTATTTGTGTTGAGCTGGCTGTATGTTTAGTCAGCTCATGCAACTCACCTGGTTGGAGCAATCTGGATTTGTCATTATGAAGGATTATATTAATGACGGCGGTACTTTGTCGCAAGTGGCTTAACCTGTGATCAATAATAGAGAATTGAAGTATAGTGCGTGTGGTATGCATAGATCTAAATCACCAATAATGCAAAACAGCTTGCTGACATTTCTAGCAAAGTAAAGAATACTTACAGTGGCAGTAAGGAGCAAAAGCCGTGGCAGGTGTGTGTCGGTGGGTGGGGTGTAAGGTATCTAAGACAAGCTTGTGTCCATCTAGAATTAAAATAAGATAAAAGTCTCTCCAACTTTACTACTCTCAGACTTGGGCTCTTTGTAGAGTTAGAGAGTCTGTGACTATTAACTCATCCTACTACTAAAAATCCCAAGATACAAAACTACAGTATTTTTTTGTTTGAAGTTTCTAACCCAATCCCCCCTTTTTATTATTTTAAATAATTTTCTGATTAAAGAGCAATTGGATATCTGTTTGTTTGTTTTTTTTTTTAAAAAAAAAGAAAAACATATCAGGATGCCCTTAGTTTTTTCTCAATCAATTAATAATAAATCCACCTGATGATAACACTTCCACTTTATTACAACCTGCCACCCCTTATTAACAATTTAGCTTGATCTACCACTGGGGGGGGGGGGGGTTGGTTGCTGTTTTCCTAGGGCCCTGGTATATGTTACTAAATTCATGTCACTCTGCTGTGACCCTGACAGATGCCTCAGCACTAGTTTGGGTTCAGCTAGCATTGTAGGCTCCCAGCCGGCTGGCCCTCCCTGAGTCACCACCCACCCTCTCTGCCTGCCTGTCCACTCCTGCTGGCTGGTCTCTGGAAAGGCTGACCCATGGCACACCACACTCAGAGGAAAAGGCGGAGGCACCACCCTGCCCATCCTCACAGGATACATAACCCACGGGTAGGTAAATAACTCCGGACCAAATCCAGTAACACAACAATTTTTATATTTCTTATTTATATTGGGTACAGTTACAGATCCTCTGTCAGTTGGCTGCATTTCTAACCAAGATTTAGATGCTGTAATTTGCTTGTGTCTGTATTTCTTTCGCCTGTCAGGGTTGTAGCCATCTGTTTTTAGGCACCGGCATTGTTTCTGGCATCATCGCTAAGAAACTGCATTTAAAACATGAAAAAACAAACTCTAAGATGACATTGAACCAACAGAAAATTTTCAAGTGGTTATATATTTAATCTGAATCCTCAGAAAGTCGGCCTTTTTTTTCCTCCTCCTGTTTGTAACTATAACTTTTGTGTGTATTTAAAGTGTTCTGGTATAAATAAGACTGTATCAGCATTCAGAGCTCAAACCCCTCCCTCCCCCAGAGCAACAGGTCCTATTACTGAACCCTGCAGCTTGGGGTACCAGGTGGCATGTCCAGCTGTCTGTGGTTTTTAAATTCTGCCCATTGTTAGTAGTTGCTGGTAGTGTGTGTTCAACACAAGAATGGACACTGTGTTAATAAAACCCCTGCAACAGCCTAAATTTACGTCACGTTTTGTAAAAGTTTACAGGACCCTTTTTTTCCTTTCTTTAGAGCAAAGTTTTGTGTAGAGCTTTTTAGCGAAAGTCCTCCATTTTAAGACTTGTCTGGTATGTGGAATCTTTCCCTACTAAAGCAAAGTTAATTAGTTAACTGATGGCTTCTAAATTCTGTAGAACTGATGGCCCTTTCAAAACATTGGAAAATACTAAAGCATTTTAAAGCTGCATTATTATTAGTAAGAGTGAGAATAGTAGCTACTGCATTATTAGTACAGTAATAAGTAGCAGATTTTCTTGTTTTTTTTTTTAAAGGAATAGTGAATAAAGGAGACAGTTTACCTAGTGTAGTAATCGCTCACTGTGATGTTAAGTTCTGACAAAATAGTATTAGTCTAATCAGTTAATAATAGGCTTTCAATTAGAGAAATTACTTTCATTGGTTGCTGAGTTGTTATATAATGTTGTTGTTTTAGGAAGTTTGTGCTTTCTTGCGGTTTTGAATTAAGTACCGTGTTATTTACCTCAAAAAATCTAAAACGAAATAGCAAAGAATGCAGCGGGGAAAAGTCCGGTGTTCACACTGTTATCTGAATGAATATGGCACTTTAATTAAATATTCATAGTGATATTTTGGAGATTGCGGATTTAATAAAAACGGTGATATCAGAACCTGTCTGAATGCCACATGACGTAATGCACAATTCTGATGCATCCAGGGTTATTTGTGATATTTATGACAAAAGAGCTAGCTAGCTGAGAAAAGTATCAAATTCCCATGAAATTAATGTCATGGGTAAGTTATTACAAAAAGAGGGGGTTGGGAGGCTTGTTTAGTGTTAGAGTATGGTAGCTGTTGTGTATTATTCTAATAGTGATGATACAAGTCTGATCTTTTAAAAAATAATTTGAATATCTAATGCGGTTGTTCAAAATAGGGAATGTGAATGCTTTTCTACCAACCAATGAACAACAGAATATCTGAGCTTTATCAAAGCTTCAGTTGTTAGTAGGGGATGGTGGCTTGCCTCATGTTCCCTCAACAGCTGGCAGGAAGATGAAGTCTTTGAATGCTTCAGGGAACATGCTAACCATAGCTTTCTGAAAGGCCAGTAATTTATCAGTGTCTTGTGTTCTGTTAATCATCTGGCAGGGAACTTGCTGAGAGCTAAGCTGGTACATCACCTAACATGAACTACCAGATTGTCCCACAATCTGTAGCCTTCTCCCATTCTGAATTAAACACATGTTCTCCTGCTTCCATTTTGTTATGGGCCATTACCTCAAAATGATTACAAAAGCATACCTATTACTTCCCTTGTTGCTCTTCAGTCTTCTAAATCCCCTTTTATTTCTGATCTCTTGCAAAATTGAAATGACCTTTGTTCAGCAGAATTCCAGACTAATGCAATTCTCTGCAACATTCAGACCCTCTTCTCCAGAATCATGGGAGATTTTGGTGAGGTCATTGCAACAACAGTATAAAACAGAAAGATTGAAATAAAACTCTATCATATTATTTTACATAGTTTCATCATTAAAGATGCTGGACCCATCTGTCATATCATAAGCACTTTAATTTGATTACTCTGCTTTCTGATTCTGTAAACAGAGATATGATTAACTTTGTAATGCTCTCCATTATGCCAAGTCAGTTTTTTCATCCAGCATATGGAAGATAAAAGGATTTAAAATTTTTTATTGAAGGCTAAGCAGACAGAAGAAGAAATATGATGTTGGAATCCTTGTAGAAATCTTTGATGGGGGGAGGGACTTGCATTTAATCAGTATATCAGATATATTAATCAATAACAACTTGCAATGTTGGTAGTCTGAGTTTCTATCTGACAGTAGCTAAGGAAACATCCTTCCTGCTGCAACACTACAGAAGTCGCCTAACTGCTGAACTGTGGCGGAACTCACCGACTGCCAGTATTGAGAGTTAGTGCTACAGATCAGTACTACAACCGGTGGCCACATTCGGTTCCGGAACAAGGGGGTCAGCTTTTGTAGCAATGGACTCTGGGAAATTCTTCCTTAATGAATATTGAAGAGAAGCTTTCTTGCCTCAGGTGATTAGTGATCATTGATTTTTACTAAGAAAGCTGTTTTTTCTGTGAAATGTTTGTTTATGGCAATAATGTGAAGTTTTTAATCGATATTTTTATATTAAAAGCTTACTAAGAATACAAAAAGTTTGATTGATTGATTGCTGCTTCTAATGGATATTGAATGTTAGATTGACAGCAGTACAAATTTAGACAAGGAAACCACACATTTGAGAATTTGGGACCTAGATGGTATAGTACAAGGGAGGTAAATGCCTGTTTTGTTTTTTTTTAAATTTCTTGTTGCTCTAGCCACGGCTCTAACTGTGAACTAACTCCCCAACGAAAATTAAAAAGGATACTTTCATGAAAATGTCTTTGAGCCTTCAAAGTTCTAACACAAACTTTTCTTGTCATGTGCGGATTTTCTAATGATTACCATATGCATTTAAATACGTTCACAGAAACAGAGCATTACAATTCCACATTTAACGTTCATGTCTCTCTATTTAATCTGCATGTTGGATTTTTTTTCTTTTTTCAACTCTTATCCGACCAAGTTTATCTTCCACCTTTTGCACCCTTCCCAACTTCAACCATTATCTAGAGTTGGGTACGTTTTAGTTGTTAGGGGTTAGTATGAAATGTTTTATTTATTGTAGGTGTGTTTAAGTGAAACCTGGCCAGACACCATTATGGTGATGCTATTTTTAGTTGGATTTCATTTAAACATCCTTAGTATTTATTAATATTGCATTTTTTACCATTTTTTATAAAAAGTATACACAAATACATTAATTATATATTAAATATTTCATTGGCAAATCCATAATTATGGCTACTGGTGTTCTTATGAATAATATCTTATATATATACAGCTGTAGGTGATTATTCTAAATTACCACATTTTCTCAGAAGTTAAAAAGTTCCCAACCAAACTTAATAAATAGTTCTGTCTGTCTGAGCCAGTTTTTTTATTATTTTTCATTTTGTTGTCAATTTAATTATGAAAGACTTTAGCAGCCAGATCCCATAACTCCTGCAAAGAAGCACTTACCTCTGACTTACTCATTTTATTCATGCAACCTGGCTGATGTGACGCTATGAGGGACTTGGGAATAGCAACAACTGGTTGGTCTTGGGGTGATGGCCAGTACTACTATTACCGCATGGGCTTCCTCCCACATCTGTAAGTGAAGGATTCTAACGGGGATTTTAAGTTTGTTCCTGAGTAGTAGCATGGAAGCCCACCACAAGGGCACCCTTTCTCCTTAGTCTAGTTTATCTTGAATCATGGAAGTGATTTAAGACTGTTACCTCTCTTTCCTGTTTGACGATGACACGATGCTGATGATGATGTACAGTATACATTTTAACATGTTTTACTGTTGTGAAGAGAGAGGACAAGCTTAGTAACTTGTTATTCAATTTATTATTATTGTTGTCGTTGTCATTATTAATAGATACAAGACGGCCTAATTACTGGTTTATTATTACTGAAACTAATGAGAAATGGCGAAGCTAAACTAGTTTCTGTAGCTATTTCCGTTTTCACATATTTACCCTGTTTTGATGGTCTGGCATTTTTCATTATGAATTTGACACTGCTTGAAGGGGCTTAAAATTTATGGTACGTATGCCTTGTATTTTGTTCATCGCCCTGTCATAGTGTACATTTTTTAATGGTGTATTATACATAGCTTTAGATAGGTCATTCATGTCAATGGCATCTAAATTTTTTTTTTTTTCCCAGGAGTAAATAAACATATAATTGATTTCTCTGGATATCAGTTGTCGAAGCCAATACTATTTATTGTTGGCACTGATTTATAAATACATTTGTGTCACACACCAGGCTCAGTGTCAAATAAAGAGAAAAGGAAAAAAACAATACTGTTATAGGGGAATGATATAGGAAAATCTGTATTTTTAGAGTCTGGTATGGTAACAGTTATCTAATGGAAAAATTGAGCCTTGTGATGTGTATACACTTTTTATGATAATACTGCAAGGGAAATAACTCTTACTGACATTTTTTGTAAACCATATAGTGCATGATTTCATAAATTGTAACCTACAACTTTTTCTTTATTATCGAAATTTATTAGAAAAACAAAGAAATTAATACAAACAATTTTGTGCTATTTCATAGTCATTATGCAAAATGTTATTGTATATTTTCAAAGAAAAAGAATTATATTTAATGTTTTTTAAATTTTTTGTGGCAGTCTACACAAGAATGATTTTTGGAATATAATTCAAGTTATCGCCCTTCCATGTATCATCCATGAGATACTCTAGGTCCAACATTTAGCCTTTGCCACCTAAAAGAGGACATGACTGATAGATAATCCTTCCAATATAATTTTTAAAGTTTTTTTTTTTTTAAATTAATGAAATCAAAACCCGATTCTCTCTCTCTCTCTCTCTCTCAGACATTTTGTTGTATTATTAACTATGGATTTTTTTTCCCTTTATAATTAATTATATGAAAAAATCTGTCAAGACTTCAATTTATCAGATATGTTATTTTGTTTTGTTTGGACCCTTTTGTTGCAACATGCATTTTATTAATATTCCATATGGATTTAGGTATGTGTTATTAAAAAGAAGAAAATATAGAATAGAATTGTGAAGGAAACAAAAAACAGAAATATGGAAACACTTAATTTGTAGCTTTACCATAATCAGAAATATGTTCAAGAGAGTTTTAAAAAAGCAAACAAATGATTTATAAACAATAAAAATAGAAAAAATACATAAACACAGGGAAAAATTAGAGGATGGTAATATATAAAATAGACAGGAGAAATTTTGTTAATGACTTATTATAGGATTGTTTCATTTTATTGAGAAAGGAAATGAAGTTTGCATATTATTAAAGTTCAAGGAATAGAGGGGTTAGTTCAGGTATGGAAAGATATAATCCCAAAAGGTATGATCAGTGGTGTGTTGGCCAAAGAAGCTACACCAAAACTTAGTGAACTACAAGTCAGGGGTTTGTGGACAACTTGAGCCACTTGTACAGTTGAGAAGTAGAAATGCCAGCCAAAACTGAGCACCAGAAGTTATTTTCAGGACTAACCCTGAAAATGGCAACAGGAAAAGAATAAGAAATATAGGCTGTTAATGGATTACTTTTGTTGCTGATAATAAAGTGAAAGGGCAATGCACAAACTCACTTTCTACTTTCTTTCTGGATGGTACAAGTTGATTGATAAAGAGATTCATGATTTATAGATAATGATCAGAAGTTGGTTGATATTTAACGTTTTGAAATTATGATGTTGATTCTTAGTCCTGACTTGATTGAACAGTGCTGGGTGAGGGGTGAGGACAGTGTGGTTGGTTTAGCTTGCAAGATATGAGGATCACCATGAGAGAGAGAGAGAGGGAGGGAGGAGAGAGAGATATTTTACACATTTGATCTTGTGTTTGTTTACGGCTTTCATAAATGAAAAGAAAGTTTTTTTTATCTAATTCCAAAAAAGTCCACAATAACTATGAAACAATTTACTTTAATGTATTTCAGTTGATATGTTGAAAAGAACAGGAAGATAGTGTGAACTATCTCAGATATAAAGGGTTTTAAAGTTATATTTTGAATTGTCTTTTTTAATTTAAAATTGTAGGTACTAATCAAAAAATGTTAATCTCTTTCTCCACTCTCTCCATCTCTGGGGGAGAGGGGGTGCTAACCACACACACACACACACACACAACACACACAGCTTGTCTTGTCACTTTTTTTTTTTTTTAGTCTTCAGAAATGTCCCCTACTGTATCAAATTTTGGTCAGGCTGCCCTAGTAAGGCCATGGGAAAGAGTAGGACTAGTGTATTATGCTGTTAGTTAGCCTCCTTCATTTATCTCTAAAAGTGAGATCCCAATAAGATCCCAGGAGTCCTAGGGGACTTAATTCTTATTACCCATGCAGGACAGTAGAGGTTGAAATAGAAGGTGGCTGCTGCCTGCAGCTGTTTATAGTTAATGGCTACTGAGGCTGGGATCTTAAAGCAGGTGGTAAGATACTTCTCTTTCTTGGCAGTGTTTAGGGTCCAGTCATAAGTGTTTTTGCTTTGTTTAAATAGTTTTTACAGGTTGTTATAACTAAGTCAACCAGTGCTGAACACCTGAGTTTCATATGATCAAGTTTCTCACACAGATACAGTTAACTTTTATCTGAATGACTATTTTCGCAAGGAGAATTTGTTTGTTATTCTGATCCTGATTTTCTTTTTTGTTTTTTAATACTTGAAATTCTGATTTAGCCAGTGGGAACCCATTAGTATACATGGTACTGATTATCCAAACACTTTAAGGACAAAACACCCTTCCAAAAACATGACTACAGTGGGTGAGATCATAAATCATGGTGTTCTTAAAACAAGGCATCCCAAATTAAATGATATGGTCACATAGGAGCAGCAGTTTGCCTAGAACTGGGGCTGGCGGGATCTGGATTTACTGCCATCCACATGAATGGTTTGCAGACTGTTTTGTCAAATGTGATGAATTTGGTGGTATCACTATCATGGTATGGGCTGCTGGAAACACTGATTTCTGCAGTCAGCTAATGGTTCTGAAACAAACCTTTACAGTCCAGCAGAGAGAGAGAGTGTGTGTGTGTGTGTGTGTGTGGATGATATTCTGTGCCAAATTTTTGTTTCTCCTGCAGCATTGTGGACTGCATCTGACATTCCAGGACAACATTTCGCTCAGCTGAGTATGACTTGGCCATTCCAGACACTCACTGCTGAATTCTTGTCATGTGACATTTATGTCTGTGTGTGTCAATGGTATAAAATATGAACTGCAGTTCATTAGGACTTAAGATCTAATTTTTGACAAGTTTCATGTGTTGCTGGTGAGTGCTTACTGTACCGTAGCCAACATGAGTAGCTATTGTGTTTTAAAGTGCTTAAGTTTACTACTATTTTTCTGGTATTTGAATTTAAAAAAATAGAAATAAAAAAACAACAAAATTTGGGGAATGATATAGGTCTTGGCTCTTGAGATGTTTTAAAATTTTCTTAAAAGTCTACATGGGAGATAATTCATATCTGATTATTTCCCCATAACCATTCTTGCTTATTTTAATGGAATAAGTGTATGCAGGTGGGTTTCTTTCATGCCAGCAAGAATAATAATCATTGATCTAGAACAGAAAGTAGAATGCATGTTTAACATTGCAGCCAAATTTAAGGGAGATGAAGCTTTATTTTTAAAAGAAAGAATAAAACAACAGTGAAATATTCTAAATGGACATTAAAAATAAATATGTCTACCTTTAAAGATTTTCTTTTTTAAATCCAGACCTTTAACATCTTAAAAGCTGTACCTTAATTTGCTGTTGCTACAGTTTTTTTTCTTTTTCTTTCTGGAGTTATTTTAGTGCCTTTATGTTTTCATCATCAAATAAAATTAATTTTTTTCCCTGTCCATGCACCATTGTCTATAAGGGAGACAACCCTTGGTGGTGGGGACTGTATGACTAGAACTTGGGGTCCTTGATCTTTTTATCTCCCTAACAGAAAAGATTTATATTATGTATAATTTTTTTTTAATCAAAATGAACGATATTTAAAAATTTTTTTTTATGTCAAGAGATCGTAGGAATTTTTCTACAGAGAAACCATAAGAAGACTTTCGCAAAGTTTGCTGCTGATGGTTATTTTTTGTAATTCTTAAGCGAGATCTTCCTTCTAGTAAAGACTGCAGCGTATCAGGATTTTTTTTTTTGGTTTAAAACTACTGAGACTTCCACGAGGACCTGTGGGTGTCGGGGATGATGGCATATGGTGCTGCGGAGTGACTGTCAGATGATCGAGATTGCCAGAATAGACTAGATCGGTTGGAACGTGCTGATGCACTAGTAACCAGCGAACTTGGTCAGAGGTTAAAAATAACAGCATAAAAGTAGATCGCCTTCTGTTAACTGAAGCATGAATTCCCTTTTCCACTCCTTAGAGCCAAGGAACTTAATTCAGTTGCTTTCCTTTACCAGAGTGGATGTGTCAAAGGTCATCTGATTGTCTAATCTCTTAGACTGAAATTAAGAAAACACTTCAAACTATAACAAATTTTCCTAAAGCTATAATTTTGCATAACTCCCTAATTATAGTGTATTGCTGTCATAGGTTCCTGCCCCTCCCAAACTCTGACCCTTTTAGCCTAAGAGAGAATAAGAGAGACTGCTAGAGATGCTTGTATAGAGCAAAGAAAGGTGGGGGGGGGGAGATAATTAAAATGCATATTCACAAAAGAAAGTAAATATGCTGAGAGTCTGCAAGCTATCTGGCTTGTATTCAGTAGGTCTTTGAATGAGACTAAAATGAACTTAGCCTTATTTGTTGAAGTTGGTCACAAGGACAACAAACCAACTACAAGCAGGTCACATTTCGAACAGATTCGTCTACTCCTCTTCCAGGAACAGAATTCCTCTACCACTATTATATTGTGTTATATCTTACCTGCCTTTCAACAGCAAGAGCAACAAGTGAGCTGTGCAACCAAGTCCACCTTTCAAAGAAATTTTTCATATGTAAGAGATCTAAAAGAGAATGGATAACCACTTAGAACTTTCTCCTAATATAGCTTTTGTGTTTTATAAGGAAGAAAAATACTCCATTTACTTAACATCTAAAGAAATTGAAATTTAGTTTCCATTATCACCAGATCATGATATTATAACAGAGTCTCCAGAGATAGATATAGTTGTTTGCTGTGTATATTGTAATAAATCTTGACCATTTTAGCCCAAATTTTTTTCTTTCATACCATTTAAAGATAAAATTAACATTTATTATCATTTTCAGAAAGAACAAATATTGTAAATTCTAAAATCAACGTACAAGAATTCTATGCATCCTTCTTTTATTTGCATGTAAAAATCTTTGTCCAAAGCGAATTCCATGATTTGCAATCAACAGAAAATATTCTAGTTTGGATTTAAGGCTAAATATGATGGACAGCCGAGTTGGATTAGTGAGGTGAGACTAAATGAAATTGTAATGAAGCTCTGCCATAACAAAAGAAATGGTTATCTGTATCTGGTACAGTATCATGTTGCATTATTTGTTTGTTTTTTAGCAGTTTTAATTTTAAATGGCTACTTGCATTTGTTTTGTATGCATTATCATTTTTACATAGGAAACTAACTAATCTCATGTGGATATAGATAGTAAATTGTGTTTCAAGGAACAGCATTATATGATATTTTCTTTTCTTGTTTACAACAGTGCAGTAGATTGCACAACACTCATTTTTTTTTAATTGTTAAAAGCTGTTTTTATTTATTACAGCTTTTTTCACAGAATTGAGCAAATACAGAACCCTGTCAGAAGAAAATGAGTACCTGTGGCATGTATGTACATTTAGGGGTCATACAAAATGGCAGAAAACACAGCGTTAATATCACGTTTTTTTTCATAAACTGATACATGTCAAATGACAGCAGATGTTAAAAGTGCCATAGGTCTGCGTATGGTTTCCCAGAACCATGCAAATCTGCACTTTAAATGGCTTCCAAGAACAGATTTTTGCTGACCATATGTTTATTGTAACCCAGTTATGCGAATAATGTTGGCCTGTATGTTGTGGTACATTTACAGCATTGGTGATGTCTGCAAGCCTCGTTTGTGAGAATTGGTCCTCACCTGGTGAACAAGGGAAATTTTGGTTCATTCTGTATGCTCATTCGAGTTGATGATAATTAGCTACTCTTTAATTTGCCTGACAGAAGTTGACAATGATGTCAAGTGCTGTTCCTTTTGTGGGTCTAAGGTTCTACACTGCTTTTCACTTTGACCAGCCATGCAACATTGTCTAAACAGTGATATATCACAAGCTCTAAATGTGTAAGGAGTTTTTAATATTTTACCAGCTTTGTTTCTTGACACAAGCTGGTTATAGCCCGAGCACTCTGCCTTATAGGTAACACAAACTGTTCCATTAGTCCCATAGGTGCTAATTTTCCTGGCAAGGTTTGTATGTTGCTTTTACTTTTCTCTTATATTGCTTCATAAAATGTAAAATAAAAAAGAAGATAATTACGTTATACATTGAGTAAAAATGACAGGAAAAATTATTTAATATTAATCATTTATTAATCTTTTTTAGAGAAATTTTTTTTTAAAAAAGCAGAAAGTAAATTATTGATTACAATTTTATTTCAGTACTAAATTGCTAATCACTAATTTCCAAATGCATATAAGACATTAATAATCAAATATTTGTATATCAGTACTTTCAGAGATCAGAATCTTATGTTTTTGAGCTTTCTTAAAATGAGAGTAGAAAAACCAGTGGCAGTAGAACTCCTAACAAAGACCATACAGTACCCATCTTGCAAAATATGACTGACAGCCAAATGCCATTGCAGCACTGCACAACTATGAAGCACTCACAATTTCCTTCCTTTCTTGACAGGAGAGCTACGGCATCAATCCATATTGTTTTAAAATATTGAAAGTTTAAGTGATGGAATTTCCTTGAAATTAATGATGTTGGTAAGCTGTTAACTGCTAATGGGCATAATTTACTCCCTAATTTATCTCATTTTCTTTGACTGCTATCTTGTACATTAACAATATATATTAAGTAGTAAAATGTGCAATTTTATTTGGAGACAAGCATATCTTTTGAACATCATGAATTTTCTAGAATGATATTTATCTACTGAATCATTTGTCAAATGGATTTAGGAATCACAATATGCTAATATCTAGAAGAAGCCCCATAAGCCATGTTGTTGTCTTGGAGGAATCTATCTTTTGAGCTGCCCCTTTCAGATCTGAATTATGCTTAACTGGGGATTTTCTGGTAGCAATTAGTCACTAATGAAAACCAGAGTTTGTTATATTATCATGATCAGATGATAATGGAGACTAAATTTCAGTTTTTTTTAATATGTCAAGTGAATGAAGCATCTTTCTTTCTTTCATCACAAGTAAAAACAAAAAAAAAGCAAAGGGCTGCATTAATAAGAAGTTCAGCCATTTATTCTTCTTTAGACAAAGTCATGTATTTCTTGCATGAAAAACATTTTTCTTCATTTTCATTTTTAAAATTATCTTATTGTAGTTATATATGTGTGTGTATAAATATATTTCTGCTTCATGTGAGGGCCTAATTTTATTTTATTTCATGGACCTCCTAAGTACAAGCCAGATGGCTTACAGGGTCTCTCAGCATGTTCACTTTCTCTTGTGAATATGCATTTTAATTATCCCCCATTTTTTTAGTTCTATATAAGCATCTCTAGCAGTCTCTCTCATTCTCTCTTAGACTGAAAGGGGCAGAGTTTAGTAGGAGGGGGGGGGAGAAACCTATGACAGTAATATTCTATAATTAGGGAATTATGCAAAATTGTAGCTTAATGAAAATTTGTTATAGTTTGAAGTGTTTTCTTAACTTCAGTGTAAGAGATTAGACAGGCAGATGACCTTTGACACACCCACTCTGGTAAAAGAAAGTGACTGAATTAAATTCCTTGGCTCTAAGGAGTGGAGGAGGGAGGGAATTCATGCTTGAGTTAACAGAATGTGATCTACTTTTATGTTATTTTTTATCTCTGATCAAGCACACTGGTTGCTAGTGTCTTAGTATATACCAGGACACTTCTGAAAGTGGCGATAGCCTGTGTGTGTATCGTACATACCCTCTGTAGTGGAGTCTTAACTGGATACTGATTTTTTTTAAACTGGTGCTATGTACAAGTAACAACAAGCAAAATATCTACATGAATGAACACAGGAGGATGTGGTCATACAGTTTAAATGACCTGCAGGCCAAAAATACCAATCTGTGGACAGACTTCACAAACTCAGAGGTAAGCCTGTGGCCATTAAAATACAAACTTCTAAATTCTTCGCATACCTGTGTTCACCTGTGTAGGAGAGAGGTGTTTCCTGGTTGAAATAAGTTGTTTAATCAATATAGGACAGTAGTCCCTCTGATGTTTGGTTCAAAGGATTAACTAGATAACCCCAGCCAAGTGTCTATAATGATTTGATGAAGGTTTGAAGTACTTGTACTTACACAAACATTTGTGAACAAACCTGGGTGCATCACTTGCATACTCTAATGAGATAAGTTGCCTTCCCTTTTTTTCAGGATTCTCAGAATTTTTGTCATCTTTTGTTCTCTGACCACCTACATTTTTTTATTTTAAAATATTTAATTCTTGGTTTGCTTCACTGAAGAATGCAATTTTTTTTAAAGTCTGTAACTGACAATAAATGCACAATGTTTTGTTTACAAACAGCAGATGGTATGGTGATTTTGGTCATGGACCTGTGATAATTTCTTTTGTGTTGGAGAAAGATAAGGTAATAATTCTTGGTGCTAAATAGATCTTGGAAAGAGGAAATTTGAGGAAGGGGAAACTGATGTAGCATTAATCCATCAATCATTAACTGTGATAGAATTAAACAATTATTTTGGTTATTTTTCACTCTCTGCCAGCTACCTCACTTAATTTGATGTTATAATTGCAATAACCAAAAAAGATTAACATGAGAAGAACTAAAAAAGAAAAAAATATATATATATATTTCTTGGAAAGCTGCATGGTCATAATAGGTTTAACCCTATGTATACCGCATTAGTTTATACCTTGCTTATATCATCTAGAAGCACTGGGTTTGCATTTGTGATGAACTGGCTGTGTATCTGGTCTGATGCCCTCAACGAAGAGAAAATAAGTTCTTCCTCCTGGCTGCATTTTCTTAAGATAACAAAAGAACTCCTGCAGTTCTGCTGTAGTTTTGTTTTTTTAAAAACAAATTTGGTAGTTTATAAAAGATAAGTTTTAGGTTTTCAAGTTCAAATGAACCTGCTAAATGATATATTAGCTGCCACATTTGTGAATGTAGCAATGAACTGCATCATGCATATTTATTTTATTGGTTATTAGGTTTAAATGTATGTTAGTGTGTAAATGTTGTTGTGTTGGTATTTTGACTGGAAATACGTAATGTGACTACAAGTTAACTATGGGATGTTTCATCCCTGATTCCATGGTTACGGTCTCTTACAGATGTAGTGACATCGAAGAGAAACCTGGCTTTTTGTTTGAACATCGCTAACAGTATAGGATGATTGGCAAAAAAAAGCAAGTTTATTCTGTTAACTCTACTGAAAACCAAGCAGCATGAAGCAAATGGATTTAAATAGGATAATTTCTTTGATCAGAAGCCTAAAAATGTAAAATTATTGGCATCTTTAACACGACCAACTGAACATTGCGTTTAGTCAGATTAGAAAAGGAATTACAAAAATATAGATACGTGGCTTTAGAAATATGTGAAACCATGATTTTAAAATTGTTCATTTTGTTTTCATCTATTTACTTATGTATTTTTAACACTTTTTTAGTTTTAGGTGGTAATTCGTTAGTGTATAGTTAAAACAGGTTTTAAAAGAGCTCTACAAATTAGGTCTTTGTTTTATATAAAGCAGGATTGTATTGAGTGTGGAATGTGTTTCTGTCTATGAACAACTGCAAAAACGTTCCCATGATGGAAAGTAGTTCCTCCCACCCCTCCCTCTAGAACTCAACCAATAGATGATTTCCACCATAATATATGATGCAGAAAGAGATCACTGCGCTATAGAAGAACTGTGTGGAATACGGCTTTTAAAATTATCTTTTTATTTTTTAAGAATCTAGCATTAAAACTGATTAAAATTGAAAAAGAAAACAAACAGAAGAGGTGTTTCTTTCTGTGGGGTGCTAACTGATGTCGTCTGTGGGGGTGATAGATCACACGGATTTTTCCAATGTGTTTTATGCGTGGAAAGTGATGATTCCACTTGAGTCACCGGTATTTAACTGGTTGTAATCGCCACCGTCTTCATCTGTCACTGGGCTTGACATTCTTCTTTCTTTTTTTTTCCTAATCATTTTAAATTTGTATGCAAAAGGATAGAGATGCTTGTCCTCTAAAATTGCTGCATTAATTAGAGGAATCGCTGCATACATGTATGAAATATGGCATACATGATGCAGCGAGCAGGAGCTACCTGTGATGTATTTCTGTGAAGAAAAGGGCAAATTTTTTTAGATTCCCTTGACTGCCAAATCTTTTAATTTTCACTCTCTCTCCCCCCCACTCTTCATTTTTCAGAAATTAAAAAAAAAAAAAAATTTTTCTTAACTAGGAATTATTTTGTTAATTTCAAAACTTTTCTTTGTTTGTCTTTCAGCCATCAGCATCTCTTGTTTGTTCTTCTCTAATGAGACAGACCTCGGTCCCCGTTACAATTTTAAATAAATGAGCCGTTCAAAGCGAAAGACTTCCTAATATTTTATCTTTGGGCAAGATGCTGTTTCAGCTCTCTCTCTCTCTCTCTTTTTCGTAACAAATAGCTAAGGCGGACTAGCGTGCATCTGTATTGATTTCTCTTTCTGGAATTGAACTAAATCACATCGGCTAACATTAGGATAATCTATGACTGAGTTCTGAACACAAAGATATGTCTGGCCAATTCATAATATTGAGAATAATCCTCTTTTGTTTGTTGTTTTTTTTTTAATATCTTACTACTGGCCGGTATAACATTTAACCCTTTATTTACTAAAGTTACAAAACAAGAAAACAACTAATTTTATTTTGCTAAAATAGTTTAATAGATAAAACTTCAAGTTGTTTTTTTTTTTTTTTTAAAATTCGCAAACTTTTAACTCACATTTGTCACCCTTTACCTGTTTGACCCACAGCTTTCTGCTAATAAGTGAGTGAGCATTGCTAATTCACATTATCTCGAATATGAAATATAAATATGTGATGTCTGGAATCATGGAAGCTCTGATGTTATGTTCATATTTTCTTTAGTAGATTAAATTAAGTGCAGTCAAAACAAACTTTGCAAAGTAGAGGACCCAATACCTTAGTAGTCATAGGGGAACTGACAAATGAAACTACATTCAGCAGTCTTTCCCAATTCCACCATCAGGAGTGTACTGGAACTGACCTTATCTATAAACAGCACATCAGTAACCCACTTTGAGTCTCTGTATCCTAAAGTAAGACCTAGTGACATTATTATATTTTGTATTAAAAAAACCCATACACAGGGTGCATTAATTAATTCCTTAAATTGCTTTTGAGCAAAACTTAGTTTCAGTGAGACAAATGTGTATGAAAATAGGTTTTGTTTGTTTTGCTCACTAAATTATACAGTTGTCTATGGATACAGCTCAGCCATGAATCATGATTGTGTTATAGGTGAAGCGCATTATTGGATCCTGGGGTGAGGTCCTGATACATGAATGGCCAGGTTTATCATGGTTAATTACACCCTTAATATAGTTATACAAACAGTATGACGACGATATGCTTGTTGAATTTATTACTGCAATAGAGACAGAAATTTTAAATAAATAATGCAACATACAAAAACTGTGTATTAATAATAAGAAATGTATGTAAATTTTTTTTTAAAATTATTTTCACACTTAATCATTTATAAATCTGGTTCCTGACTATGAGAGTATAGTCTGCAAAGAAAAATAAAATTACTTAGAGGCCTGGCAAGATAACATTAAAAGTTGAGCCACAGTATTTATATTAAGAAATAATGCTCAATACATTTATGGTAAGTTGCTGCTATTTTTGAGATAAAGTTATGGATCTTACGGGAATGTCAGTAGTGTGTGGACACGCCAGTCAAAAGTTTCTTTACAACTACGTAGCACACACCAACCTAGCTACATCATCTTGTTCAGTAACCAATTGAAACACCGGTGTGACTCAAATGATTTCTTAAAATCCAGAATCTCGAGGAAAAAAAGAAAGAAAGAAGCAAACTGGGGACACTAGTGCTCAGTCAGAGTTTATTTCAGATATAAATGTGCATTATTTTAGCTACCAGTGGTAGTTACAAGCATCAGCTTTGGAAATTTGTCGATGATGAGTGGAAGAAAAAATACCTTGTTTGTCAAAAGTATGTTGTTGAGCTACCTACCTGAAACATTAGCCAGTCAAAGAGAGGAGATACATGTTACCGGAAGAAACTGTGTGCTTTGACTTTGGCTACCCAACTCCTTGTTGGGAATCTTTATTTTAAATGGGGAAAGAAACTAAAGTGCTGGCTGGTGGAGAAGAATAAGAAACCATACCAGAAAGTTGCCAAACTGAAATAGTCTTGTGGAAATCAAACCCAGGCTCTCAACCTTGGCAATTCATCGGACTACCATACTGCCCATCAAAAGTATATAGATTCCATACACTAAACATTGATCAGGATTTTTCAACATGTGGTTTTGCATGACATGCGATCGCAGATCGCCCATCATTGCAAAGCATTAAAAAAAAACGAACAAAATAAAGTAAGTTTTTATCTCTTGTACAGCCCTGCTTAGGCTTATATGCTGCACCCTTAACAGAAAACCATATCTGCCATCCAGAATATAATGGAATTTACACTAATGGCCATTATAGGGAGAAGAGAACTTGAGGTGTATACAAGCATTTTACAAGACATTTGGTGCAAAAAATGCCATCAGCGTTAGGTTTTTGAGTGGCCCCTGCCCAAGGTTTCAAAAGCCCCAGTCTATGTCAAAATATTTTCAACTGTTTTTTGGTTAAAATTTAGCAAAACAAAATTTAAAAAAAAAAAAAATATTTGTTAATTTGAGCATTAAAGGACCAGAAGCATTTCAGTTACCAGTAATTCTGTATTATTCAGGTTGCTACTGCTATTACTTTCATATCTTCTGTATAAGGGTTATTAATGTATGCCCTATAGCAGAGGTGGGGAACCTGTTCATGTTGGAAGGCCGCATTAAGTTAGCTGTAATCTAATAAGGCCGCATTCAAGAAATTTCAATTAGATGTACTTCAAAACGTACATTATTTTGTAAAAATCTTATGTACTAACTTCAAAAAATGAAAAAAAAATTTGTTAACTCTAAAGTTAACTAACCTTTTAATGACTTTGTTGTGACTGCTTTTTGTAGGAAAGCACTTGAATATTTGGTTGCAACATGGAGACCCACAGTTTCAGCTGATCATAGTGGCGCCGGTCATGTGGAGAAGTTGACGTACATTCTAGAGTCACATTAGAACTAACTCACGAGCACAACAGGTGTCAAAATAGCCCCCGTGACTTACTAATGTTTTAATTGTGGTCGTCAGTCGGGTAGGACTGTTTCGTTGAATCTTCTTTTACTCTTTGGTATTTAAAATAAAAAATTAAAAGGATTTGTTCAGCAGAATTTGGATTCATTCAAAAGGCTGCACTTAATGGCCTAGAAGGCCACAGGTTCCCCACCCCTGCCATAGAGGATAGGATTTTAGTATATTTACAGAAGGTGCCCCTACAATTTGCATACAGACTCTAACTGTATTTTCTAAAGGTACTACATTTGTATATAAAAATTTCTTTTTCAGGTGAGGCAGACACTGTTTAGATTTTTTTTTTAAAAAAAACTTGGCTAGGAAGAGAATACATAGTTTTCTATATATTCCCTATAGTGGAATGCTTCCTGTTCTTTCCATATAAATTGCATTTGCCTTCTGCTCACTCTGAGTCATCATTCATCATAAAGGAATTATCTTCTGCCCTGTAAAGTTCATTTCAGTCAGCTCTTATTGTTATTGTTTAATCTTGCATACCTGTTTATATTAGATTTGGGTGGGAGGAAACACTGCGATAATATTAGAATATGAATATTAATGTAGCTTTTAAAATTATTTCTCATGAATGATCTCATATCTGATTACACTCTTCTATCATTGAAAATAATAAATTCAGTTGTAATCAGGTTGCAGTGAACTGAACACAACCAAAGTGTGATCCTCAGATTATTTTTGAATAGCATTGAAGATTCTGGTAAAAAGTTCCTTCCAGAACATTGAATACAAATTCATCTTTTAATGACTGGGCATAAAAACCAAAATGGCATCTTTGCATGGTATATACATAATATTTACTCTCAAATTTAATGTCTCATAAATACCTTGAAAAGATGGTATTTTGGTTATTTATGTCATTTTATAAAGATTAGATTTTTCTTGTTCAATAATGGCCACAAAACAACTAAATAATCCATCTTTAAGAAACAGAATTAAATCATAATTTGATGTACTCCCAACTGGAAAGTAGTTTCCTATCGATTGGTTTGATGCTAGAAAATGTACCAGATGTATTGATGGCTTAACCTATTGCTAATAGAAAATTTTCTTATTATTTTTAGTTAATAAAAGATATAATATTTATTTTTTTTTTGGACTGGCATAACTCTCTAACAGATTTGACCCTACTCAGTTTGACTTAACTACCTTTCCATGATTCTTTCCACCCTTCTTCACCCAACACTTGTGCAAGTTTTCTTCAGGCTCTCCAGTTTCTCCGCAAGTGATCTAGTTCCCCTACACAGTTCTCCTTTTAGTTTAGCAAACTGAAACCAGGTAGTTTCCTTTGGTGGATGGCTTCTGTGGCAACTATAGCATGAAACAACAACAAAACAACAACTGTTCTTGAGTTACTGTAGAGAATGTTTCTGTGAGATCTCATAATAACAAACTTCTTATTGCTAGCTTTTTGTTGGGGTGGGGGTTAAAAAAATCAATCTGTAATGAGTGTCAGCATCTGGTCCTTCACCAGTCATTGAGATTACCTGTTCATTTGGAGTCTGTTGGTGATGTAGTGTTGTTTCTAAGCATTCAAATACCAAATGGTATTTGTTTTTCTGAATGTCTGAAATGCTTTTTAAGAGATAAAATCAGAAATTATCATTTGGATACTGAACTATTCAGAAGGTAAATTAGGAATGCAAAGAAACCGAGTACTTGCGCATTGGGATGCTCAAATAGTTTATAGGAAATTTGGTGTACCTATAAAACTCTACCCCCCCTTTTTTTTTAGGTATTATATTGCAAAGATAAATTTAGCAGAGTAGTTGAACACCAGCATTTACACGGTAGACAACTCTGGTGAAAAATCATAGTGCCGCATTTGTCTGCCAAGAAGCATTGTCATTTCTGTGCCACACGGGACTAGGTACTTCTGACTTACTGGATAGTAAAAAAGCGAGATTCCAACAGGACATTTACCTGGATTAAGGTGCTTGGAAGCAGTGGAGATTGTGGAAAAGCTTTCCATTCCTGACTGGTCTAACAAGTCATCCATCATGAGTTAGGGAGACCCCAAGTGGGAAGAAGCCACAGTGTAGCAAAGCATTTGAACAAAGGCATAAAAATTTCTGACTTACATAAAGACCAAAATAGGCTTTATTGTGACAATCTATTTAAATCTAAATATCATAAATGGCAGCCAGTCAATTCAAATTTAAATCATTAGCATATGAAAAACTAAATTGTCCACCATTTACTTTTTATTGCCATAGCATCAGTGTTGTTATCAATAACATATCAACAAGATGATGCATCTTCTTGACTCCACTTCGGTTAATTAAAAATTTGTGAACTAGAAAGCTTTTAGGGTGTTGTGATGGACATTGTCGATGTTTGGGCTTGCTTTGAATCTTCTAGCTTTCTATTAGGGGTGATCTATTAGCAGGTGCCCTGCCCTGAATGAAGTAGCTAGGATTTTCTTTGTGGGTGGGAATGCAAATTTCACCACTTGGATCAAAATCATTTATTCAAGAGTAAGAGATAATGACACTGTGGGAAGTTCCTATTATTGTGGAGGAAAAAATGTTATTAAACAAAGGAACAGAAAGAAGAAAAAAAAAAGAGACAACGTGGAATTTTTTTTTTTTAAAAAAAAATCAAATTACATGTAAGTAGTGCAGTGCAACTATACTCTGTTGTATTGTCAGTCATGTCTGTTCTTTTAATTACTAGTTTATTCTAATCGTATCATCATCTCTCTCTCCCTCCCTCTCTGTACTGACGTCATCTCTCTCTCTCTCTTTCTCTCTTCATCTCTCTCTTTCTCTCTTCATCTCTCTCTCTTCTCTCTCTTTCTTCTCTTCTCTCTCTCTCTCTCTCTCCCTCTCTCTCATCTCTCTCTCCCGCTCTCTTCATCTCTCTCCTCTCTCTCTCCCTCTCCCTCTCTCTTCATCTCTCTCTCTCTCCCCTCTCTCTTCATCTCTCTCTCTCTCTCTCCAACAAAGTACAGTGCCACGTTGAGCTTATTTATTTATAATGAAAATTTCTATTCACTTCATACTAATAACAAGCATTTTCAATAGATTTTTTTAAAAAATTTGACCTCTCAGTCTATGCGGCATTACTCCAGTTATTATAAAGAATTATTAAGTAGAATCCGTTGAGAATAGTTTGATTGCTTATGGTAATAGAAGTTTTATTCTTGGTCGGCTTTTGTTAGATTAAACAATATATTGGAAAAATATTTCTTATTTAAAATATTCTTTTTTTTTTTTGATAAATCATTCTTTCAGGGTTATTGTTTACTGAGAAGATTTTTTGTTTGCCTACCCCCCCTAATAATTCATGAAGCAAAATAGCATTGTTCTACAAGTATGCATGTCTGTTTTTATTTTATTAAAATCTATTGTGTTAGCGTCACATACAGAAGAAGCATGGAGGATGTCACAAGGTCTGTCACTGAAATATGGGTTACAGTCAGTGGGATACATAGTCAAGCAGGAGTCTAGGATGTGTATTACACTGGAGCCAATAAAGAACTGTCAGTTAAGGCACAAAATGCACCTAATCACCCTGCCTTCACTCTGCCAAAATACTTATGGCCTTACTCATCAAAATGTTTGTGGCCCAGTAACTTTCTAGGATATCAGCCCCCTTCTAATGAGGAACCAGCAGCAGCAGCAGCAGCATACATAGCTCCCAAGATGTTTTGTCATTGCTGTTAACCCTTTTTTCTATCACCAGCTTTTTGCTATTATGCATAAAATTAAAAAGGTGCTCCAGGAACTATAAAAAATGGCCGCTACAAGTTTTCCAAAAAAATCTTGCTTGCTTTCTTGGATCCTTCTGTGGAATGATAAAAAAATTCATTGCTTATTAATTTAAAATCAGATCCTTATTTTGACTGTCAAATATGTGGACTTGCCTATAGGAAAATCATCTCAGCACATTTGCATTTTCTTAGACTTGCTAATGTTTTCAATTGCTAAATTTGTAATTAAACATACACGTGCACACAAGAAAGCAGGTGTTTAGACAGTCCTTACTCAGGTAGCTTTGCTTTCTAGGCTCTTTTAGAAAAAAAAATTCTTTTATCTCCTGTATGAGGTTTTGACAATACTTTTAGCTTTAATCAGGTTTTAATTGGCTGTTCTAACCTAACTCTGTAGAGTACTTGGATTCATTCATCTTTCTAATAGTTATTATATTGATCTCTCATTATCCAACAGTTGCACATGTGTGCACGCACACGTACACACACACACACACACACCTGTGCACACATTTTTTCCCTGAGCTCATATTTTTTTTAATGCACCTGATCTGAATACCCATCTTAAGATAGATGGATAAAAGCCACAGCATTGATTATGAAGCATGAGTAAAGTTTTTTAATAATATATTTTTAGGTTATCTATCATAAGATGGGATTTCCTTTTTCTTTTCTTTTTCATTTAGTGTTCTGTTCTTTCCCTTCCACCCAACTCCATGGCCCCTACAATCACCATTTAGTGTTACCCTGAGAAGCTAAGCAAATAGAACTACCCTCAAATACTCATAAGTGAGAGGTGGGTAAGTCTGAGCCTGTGAGGCAGCTGTTGGTTGGTCACTCCTTCCCCTTCCACCCCATACACAGCCTAAATATAGCAATGAGGAAAGCCAGCCTGAGGTTGTGTAGAGTGTCTGCTGGTGTGGTATTCCATTCATTCCAACTACTCACAAGTCTTCAGTTGCCTTGGCAAAAGGAGGGAGGTGGGTGTTTCCCTACTCTTCTACCACCCTGGTGGCTGGTTGCCTGAAATCATCACTCTCCTTCAGTGGCAGCATTTTCGTCTATTTTTTTTCGTGCAATTTGCTTGTCAAGATGCGCTTGCCAAAAAATTTCTGCAACAATAAGGTAAAAGTACTTATCCCATTTTTGATTCTCCCTCTCTCTCCCTCTCTCTCTCTCCATCATCTCTCTTCATCATCTCTCTCTCTCCCTCTCTCTCTCCATCATCTCTCTCTCTCTCCCTCTCCCTCTCTCTCCTCTCCATCTCTCTCTCTCTCCATCATCTCTCTCTTCATCATCTCTCTCTCTCCCCTCTCCCCTCTCTCTCTCATGCTAGCACAAATGCATGCCAGAATTTGTTGTTTTTTTGTTGTTGTTGTTCATTTTGCCTTTGTACCAAGATTTGCTAAAAAAAATCTTCTCTTGAAGTCATTTACTGAACAGGAATTATGAATAACAGAGTTTTTTTTTTTTTTTTTGCTATTTGTACCTGACAAAACAAGAAATGTCTTTTTAAAATTCCTCTTGATTTCATCTCCTCTGGTCTCCTTTTCAGGGTTAGGGTTATAATACTACAAACCTGAAGTAACTGAGCTATATCCTTGCTTGCATTGTTTTTGATACATCATTAAAGTAAACAAATCTGTCAGGTTCTTTAGTGTATCACATGGAGAAGCTTGTGTGTGCAACATAGATGCATATATTTCTCTCTCAACTCTGGCAAGACATGCAGCACTATTCATACTCATTTTACATTAATTAATATGTAAGGAATGTTCACACAACCTGGCTGGATACAATTATTGCAGTTTTATTTGAACAGCGTTCCCAGTACTTCTCTCTTTTTCTGGAGGAAAAAAAAAAGGAAACGTTATTAAGTTTTAAACTTCAGGATAACAATGAGAGACAGATTTATTCTGTCAGAACTCTGTAGAGTATTAACAAAAATGGGTTAAGAAATCTAAAGGTGTCTTTCTCTTGTTTGAAAAGCCCTTTGGACCCATTTTTTATGTTCAAATTCATCTCACCTCTTACAAGGCTTTGCAGCCACTTTTTGGCCCCTTTGTTTTGCAAATGGAGTCAGTTTGAATGCCAGGAGTCAGTGCCCAGTTGGATATCTTTCCCTCAGGCGGAGGCACCATTTATTGTGGGGAGGATGATTTCTTGAGCTCCATTTACCTAAAGGCCAGCTGAAGCTCCCCAGCTTTATTTAGCTAGGAGTAAGTATTAAGATCTCTCTGGAGTAATCTGAATGTCTGGATTTCCCCACCATGTATTTTATTTCTCCGTTTTTACAGATTGGTATTTTATGGAGATTAATCAAGATTTATGCTGAGTGACAGCAAGCAGGCTTGTTTTCACTTCAACAGGCTGCTTTCAAAAGTGAAAAAGGATGAATTTTTTACCTATGCATAGATAAGAATCTGAGAAGCATCTTGGAACAGAATTATATTTATGCCTTTAAAACGTATTTTGTAACACTATTTTGGATTGATATCAAAAGTGATGTAGGTATGATTTTAAACGCAACTCTCCTTTTTTTATTTCTGATCTTGGGGTGTGATAGGTATTGGCCTTTACAGGTAGACACACACCTTGTATACAATAAAGAATTTTTCAGGTGCTAAAGGAATGAAAATTCATTTGTGGTACAGAAGGTTCTTGTACAGGTATTTACTCTTGATAAAATTATAAACCTGATGAGTACATGTACCAGTAATAATGCTACATTGAAACTGTCAAACAAGAACAAAATATTTCCTAGTTTCTACTACAGAAGCTCCTGGCTTGAGGCAGAGTTTCCTATTCCCTTGATGGAAGTACTTACACCTTTATCTTTGCAAATCTTCAAATATACCCTATCTCCCACCTGCTGATGTTGTTTACATGCACCACATCAAATGGAATTGTTATTTGTTTCTTTTTTCCTTATTGATTTTAATGCGATGTGCCACAGAGGGGTTTGAATTCCTCTTAAGGGGAAACATCATCAGTGGAGACATTTTGCTTTTCTGTCACTCTTCTTCAGATAGTTCAGAGCAGCTTTCTGAAGGTTGCTGGTGATTATCACCCATAATCCAGCTGCTGGTAAAAACAACATCCCAGGCAGTCAATGATGAACAAGCTGGGATCAGCTGGCTTGATGCTATGCCAAGGTGATAAGATTGCCTGTACTCTTTCCCTGTGAAAACAAATATCAATATAAAGGCTAAAGATGCATGGTAGTGGAAGGGATATTTGAACAGCTAATATTAACTGATTGGATGGTTGATGCAGCTTAGTCATAATAATCTTGATGGGTATTATTATATGCACATGAAATTTCTAGTGGTATGATTCTCAATATTAATTTTTATTTTGCTCTGCTATTATATTGCGGAAAATGTGTGCTTCGAGAATTTGTGGATTACAGTAAATATAGGGACATATCTGTATATTTAATAATTATTAATCAAATTTTAGCCATAGTAGATAAGGACTTTTGAAAATTAAAGATTGTTCAATTCATTCACTACCCAAAGTTAACATTCATTCATTTACATTTGAAATCAAGTTAGGAAAATAGCCCTTTTGCAAAGATCGGGCATCTTTATCACATTTTTTGTCTGATTTTTATACATCCTCTCCAAAAACTATCTTTTGTTTTTCGCTGTACAAGATTTTTAGGTAGCATGTCTAAACATTAGGCATGTTTTGGGTTTGTCGGATGTAGCCTATTTGTTATTAATGTAAGTTTTTGAGATGTTCTCAGTATTGCATGTGAGGTGGGGAGAGGAGGACTGCAAGTTATGGGTGAAACACCACAAACTTAATGCTGTTTTGTTCCCATTTAAAGATTATAGTTAGTTTGATTTTATTTATCTTGAAGGCCATCACACATCGGATTGGAGAAAAACGTATCCATGGCGAGGTGATTGTAGATTCTACGTTTGGCTTGTTTCTCTAGCACGTTGACCGGTCGGTGCTGATGGCAGTGTTAAACCAAAAGGTGTCTGAGTTTTCTGTTTGCACAGTGATGGACGCATCAGGATCTTGCCGGCTCGGTGTTACCTGGCATTGATGTAGGCGTTAATGAATCCTCTCAATATTACCAGCATGGTGCATGACCTTTCACATCTGCTAAAACGATTGGTGTGTGTAATACACGCAGGTGTTAACAATTACTGGCTTCACTGGCAACAGAAATTTCCTTGTGTTTCTGTCTGTCTGATCTGGCTTTCTCCAGAACTGCCATTCTTACAGATACTCATCCTGCCATTATGGAGACTCAGCTACCCATTGTCACACTCTGCTTCAAACTATATTCCTTGAATGCACAGGAAGGTGCAAACATGACAAAAAAAAAAAACAACTTTTTAATGTAACAGCTACTTACTAGGATACTAATTCAAACTGCAGGGCACTGACCCGATGGCTTTAAGCAATTTCAGTCTAAATTTCAACTTACATTGCTCTTGTACATGGCATTGTTTTAACAGGAAGTCGAAGAATTGTATAAGATTTGACACAGTTCTTTGCACCTTAAATGACGCATTTGTAACAACTGCAATTTATTCTCTTTCCTGAAGACTAAAAATTACTATCCCAACTAAAGACATCTCAGTTTTCTTGAAATTTTAAATGAATTAAAGCAACATTATTTTAAGTTCTTAAGGGCTTTCAACAAATGTCTGAGATTGAAAAAAAAAAAAACATTTTTTTCCAAGATTTAATTTCAGAAAAGGTGCGACCTGTCCACCTTTGGCACATTTTCTCATATTATTTGTTTAATAAGTTTTTTTTTCTTCTTCTTCGCATATTATGTGGCATCCATTTGTACCTGGCAACAATTGTGCGGATTCCTTTTGTCTTCCTTTCTCTTATAATGCAGTGTAGAAGTTTCAATTATTGATGAATCCAAACCCAACAGCTGTTCTTGTGCCCGCTCTGGCTAAAACAAAGAGCAAGAATCTGGATGGCATCTGATTAAACAGAAATACTTCCATATTGATTTTTTTTGTATTGATGTCTCAGGTTTTAATTCCAAGCAGCATGTTGATTCTATTAGGAGAAGACTGGCAGTGGAAATTATTATGACAATAGAATGATTTTTGCAGCAGCTTGGAAGAAGAAAAAAAAAAGAAAAAGATCATCGTGGGTCTTCATGCCACTCAACCATCTTCTGTTGCACCTGCTGCTGCAGTTGCCCTGGAGACTAGTACTTATCGGGTTTCTTTTATGTCATTTGAAAACTCTGTTGGAGAGACTGACTGGTGTTACAGGAAGTCTTGAAAATCCAATCTCTCCCTCCCTTTTCCTATCAGCAGTGCTGAGGTTTCTATTTCTTTGTTTGCTATTCAGAAATGGGGTCTATTTAAATAAAATCTAATTTTTGGAAAAAGAAAAAGGGGGTACTGTAGGGTATTTACTTCACAGCTATTTTGAGAGTAACTCTCCAGGGAGGTTGACTGGGCTTGGAACTCTCGGCAGGAGTGCGTGCATGCGCATTAACTCTACATTTGTTCAAAATGTTCTAAGAACAAAAGTCTTGATGAGGAGGAGGAGGAGGAAAGATTATGAGAATGTGCATACAATACCTCAGTTAAATTCTGATTGATTTTTTTATTCTTTCTGGTGCTTTATTGATGATTAGTAACGATCTTACAAAAGCAAATCAAGAAAAGTGAAAGAGCTGGTGTAAGCATTTTTTGCTATGTAATACCGTGTAACAGTTTCACCGCATTTCCTATCAAAAGAATACTGATGTTTGGTTTATATATATATACTATAAAGACTCATGAAGTCTCTTGTCAAAAACTGTTTGCTTTCTTTAATGTTATACAAAATAAAAATTAAAAATGTATAGTAACTTTTTTTAAAAAATTTTTTTGGTTAGCTCTGTGTACCACCTGCACTACCTGTAAAATTTGTGCTACTCAGCCCAGGTTGTGCTGTAGGAGCTATACTACACAGTATCTTCCTCTTTAATATAACTCCTTTGTAACGACAAATTTGTATATCACACCAATCCTGCATGCTTTGCATTACAGGTGTGTTGACTTACTACACAGCCAGTGCAAAAGCTGATGTAGTATGTGGAGGGTTAATTAATTTTCTGTGGAATTTCAAGTTCAGATTGAAAACCCATAATCCTTTCTGTCTTATGCAGTGTTGCTCCTGCGATTGTAGTGACAGTGGTTATGGTGAATAATAAACTTTACTAGGATAAATTTGTAAAAAAAATTTTTTTAACAAATGCTTTTATTAGCATTTCATTATGTTGTGCTTCTAGTCTCCTAGATACGAGCAGTAAGTAACTAGCCTAAACTGCAATAGAATTTTTAATACTTTGGTTCTTCTTGTTTATCCCTTTACCTACATAGTGATGCCAATTTAGGGTCTTGTTTTCATTTTTTTGGTTGTCTTTTCTTTTTGTCATCTACTTGTAGTTATCTAGTCTGAATTCTTAAGAGAAGCTGGATCTGTAAGAACTACATTATCATTTCTGCTTTTTTGGTTGGTCATAAAACTAACAAAGAGAATGCACAGCAACTAGCAGATGTCAAGCTTTGAGACCCAGTAATATTAATTATTATTATTATTATTATTATGATAACCCTTGGAAACAGATATTAACCATTAAGCAGCTCTTGTTTATTTTTCTTAAAATAATAACGTTTTATCTATAATCACTTTGCTTCAGTTATTACCATTACCACATTGCATCTTTAGATTGGCAAATTTCTCATGTGTTCTAGATATGATGATGATGATGATGATGATGGAGTTTTTTTCTAGACCAGAGGCTGATTTTAGTTGGTTTCTCAAAATCAATCTACTAAAAAATTGTACTTTCCCAGATGCATACTTGCCAACTTTCCAAAATTTTCATGGGGGAGACTTTGGCAATCCGAGTCAGAAAGTGCTCGAAAATGTAAACAAAGAACAAAGCAAACATAAACACTCATGATTTTTTTGTCTCTAAATTTCCATATGGTCACAATTGTCAAATGCAATCAGTCATGCTCTAACTCATGTCCAAGTGTTAATTCTTTATTGTAGGTAACACAGGCTGACTTTGCTATTTTCAAAGTTGTCCTACTTGGTTTGTAGGCATGACAGTTCCTCTGTTCTATTGCATTTATATGTCAACAACTCATCCAGGGTTGAATTGTCAACAAGAGACCTGTGATGCAACTGGGAGTGTCTGCCGTGGGAGACAAGCCTGCAGAGTGGCGGGTGGCTATGGGGTCAAATGGCGGACAATGATAGCGTGAGGCATACACAATGGGGCGATGGGTTTGCTGGTTTCTGATTGGTCAAAATATCAAACTTGCAAAATGTCGACTGTGGGTGACGAAAAATCGGGTTGTTTTCACATTTTATAGGAAGGGTTCTTAAAAATTAGGAGAAATGGGTCTTTTTTTACGAAAAAAGCAGGAGGGCAGGAGATTGATTAAAATTCGGGGGCCTCCCACCAAAATTGGGAGAGTTGTCAAGTATGCAGATGCACAGGATTGACAGGAAAAAGATTTACATTTGCAAGTCTAATATCTTAAAGATGATAAAAAAAAAAAAAGCAACCTATTAAATCTAATGCTTTCTTTGTTTCATCCATGTTTAAGGGAGGTTAAATTACTAAAGACAAACCCTAAAAAAAGAATCAGAAATGTCCATCCTTGAGAAAGGACATTCACACATCCATAGCAAGGTCAGGTTTTCTTTCTCTAACAGACTTTGTTATGTATTGTAAATTCATTTAATATCTGTGAATGATCAGTGTTCTTGATTCTGGTTATATACACATAAGCAAGTAAGCTTTCAAAGTGGGGAATACTAAATGTGTCAATGGTCTTATGGATTTGCATGCTGCCCATTTTAAGATAGTGTAATTTATAAATTTTTAAATTGCATTTCATAAAGTTGAATATTTGATGGATTGATTAATGAGAAATTGGTAGCCACCTAAGGTCTGTTGCTCACTATCCCATGATGTCACATTACCCCAGATGTGATAAGGGAATTAAACATGCAGTAATTTAAGTGTCAGACATCCCCTCCCATGGCCATATATAGTTTGATCATCATTTCAAGCTGTGGATGAGCTATTTGCTTGTATTAGTGGGGGGGGGGACGTGCAATTTCTCCATCAGTGCGAACTGCAGATTGTCCTTGGTGCATTTTTACAATTATGGACGGCTTTCTTAAAGATCTACTCTTGTTCAATTAGAGAGGGGTCTGATCACATGGCAGACTGGTTATTTCATTGGTCTACATGAAATCCCTTGCATTAATGGCCTGATGGAGACATGCATTATCTTCTTGGTAAACCATAACACTGAAAGCGGTACTAAAATCAGCTTGAGAATGTTCTCTCTGTAGAATACACATGCTATGTTCTTCCTGATGATAGCTGGCTCAGTTCTGTAGTGTTCTTTGATTCATGCCCACTCTATCTTTGATATTCCATGATAACCAGGCCACTTCAGTGAACATTGCACTGACTCATCTGGTCCACATTCACCTCCTGCTAAGTAAGCGCTGCTGCAGTCTTGTAGCTACATAACTGGTCAGCATTAGCACACTCTGAATGGAAGTGGAGACAGACTCCTATTCACAGACCACTGATCAGACCTTTCCTTTGTTCTGTTTCAGCAGCTGTTGCTTATGCAACCTTCATTGCAAGCATACCAATGTACTATCACATTCACTTTTTGTCTTATGTTGCTAACCCAGCATGATGGCAAATGCATATGATTACATAAGGTTTGTCTAACCTTGTTTTGTTTTTATTGTTTTTCTATGCTTGATTATGCTGACATGGTGCGCAGTCATCTAAGCTTTACCAGCTGATAAGGGGAGTGAACCCAGATCACTTTTAAAAACAATAGCGTAAGTTGCATGGTGAGAATCAGCTAGCTGCACATGTTTTGATTTTGAATAGGACTACAGAATATGCTTTACATAGCTTTTGGTATTTATTAAAATTTTGCATTGAAAAAGTCCAATGTTCCAAATTTTCTCTCTCTCTCTCTCTCTCCACACACACACACAACACACACACACACACACACATTTATATATATATACTCTACAGGTTCTTGCTTGTACTAATTATAAATAATGTTACTGCAAAAATGCGCCGAAATTAATCTAAAACTGAATATTTAAAAAAATTTCGTCTCCACAGGACTGCCTGATTTTTGCAGTATACTCTTCCATTAGCATAGAAATGGTGTGAAATATTTAATTACTGGAGTAGCATTCTGGATATTGCATACAGCAGCTGCACTGGCTGTTTTTATATTTGAATATTTGTACAATTGGATCAGCATGGTGGTGAATGCCCACTGGAACCACGGCTATAGAGTTTCCATTATCGCTAATGATGGATTAAATGTTTGCCAGTGACAAGAGACAGAAGAGCGGCAGGAATTATTGTGCTAGGGACCAACCATTCCTCAGGAGCAAGCAAATAAGCAAGCAGCCACAGAGTGGTCAGTACGCTGCTGCGTATCTCTGGTGACAGTTGACAGTCACTGTGAAAGCAGGGGTTTTCCAACACAGTGCATCTGAGGAGATTGGTTTGACTTTTTTTTCTTTTCTGTTTTCGCTGCGTGGAAATAATATTCCAAGATTCGGATATTTACATTGCAAAGATCCGATTTACTTAGCGGAGTTAAACTGGCACAAGTGACTTGTTTTTATTTTTGCTTCTCCCCCCCCCTCCCCAGAAAGGGAACTCCGACCAGCCTTCCGCAGACAGGCATTAAAACTCTGTAAATTAGCTGTCTTTATATGCTTTATTATAATATTGATCCAGCAGTTACTTTGACTCAATTCCTGGAGATAAATTTTATATTGAAATTTTTAACCAAACAAGAAAGAGAACAGGAAAAAAAAAGAAAGAAAGTAGACGTAGGATGGGGGGGGGAGGAGAAGGGAAACTCAGCAACAACAAAAAATAGCGTTTTATAAAATACACATTAACTAATAAGAGTTGTTGGGGGGGGTTATGACGCACAACTTATGAGGAATATTTCAAATCATCTGTCCACTTGCAACAACAATAAGAATGGTGCTGATCTTTGAGGTGAGAAAAGCTTTTATTATAATAATAATAATTTTGTGACTCTGTAGTATTTATCAGTGATGTTACTTGCCATTCCATGCATGAACTATTGTTGTTCTCACCCCTCACCGACAGTCTTCCATGTGACAGATGGCTGAAGTATCATCGAATATTACTGCTCACTACTGTCTGTTTAAAACTTTCCTTTATGTTGTGATAGTTAAATTAAAACAATAAGATGTGTTTAAAACTCTAAGGTATACATGCAGGTTTTTCTGTACAGATATATTATATTATTATTATTATTATTGAACTATTTACTCTCACTAAGTTTATAAAATTTCTCAGTTATTTTGCGTTCTAAATAGTCGGTCTGTTTGTTTCTGTATACGTGCGCGTGTGAATATAAAATAAGGCAAAGTTATGTTTTTCTCCCGTTTTACCTCATGTTGATATGCTTTATTGCCGTTCCTTAGATAATGCTTGCTTACACACACCAGGAAACAATAAAGTAAATAAAATGTTAACACAGAGAGACGGTTATAAGGTAAAAAAAAAGAAAATTTTTACTACATCTTTGATTTCCCAAAAATGGCCATGCAGTGTCTGTGCAGTAAAGCGATAGGATTTGTCATGGTCCAGACTTGTGTTCTATTGAAACTATTTCAGCACACTTCTGTTTATTGAGGACTTAGTAGAAGAGAGAAAAAAAAAATTAATGGTGAATACCTAATATATATATATATATAATATACACCCACTGGCAGCCATAATTGTGCATTCACCATATCTATGTGACAGAATATATCGCATTCTACAACACCTCAGATTGCCATGAAAACGTTTGGTTAAACGTGAAAAATATATTTATATGTTTTGCTTATTTCTAAAGTCTCTGAATGTCAACAAACTTTTGCTACAGGAAAAATTAATTTTATTTATTCATGCAAATTAGCCCACATCCATCTGGATAACCCTAACAAGTGTAATTGCTTTGTTGGTGCACTCTTTCATTCGTTTTCTTCTTTTCACCTCTAGAAGTTTAAAAGTTCTTTTCTACTGATTGTATATGAGTGGGTAGGGATTATTTAAATGTGCACCTGATAAACTACAGTGACCAGCTGTCTTAGAATCTTCGGCTAAGATGGTGGTTCTGAGCTAAGGAGCCTCTCTCTGGTTATTTTGAATAAGAATTAACTCGGAGATTTCCATTAAATTATTTCTAAATCTACTTTTCCAATTAATTGCTTCCCCCAATTTTTTTTCTTATTAAGAATGGTTTTTGAAGACTTTTCCACAACTGTCAGTAATATCAATATCTATCAGGCTTTGACTGTTATCACCAGTGCAGCCATTAGTAACCAGTTGGTCAAGGCTTCACAAGCAGCCATTTGTATTTGTTGCAAATATAGAAAAGTGAGAAATATTAATACTGTTTTCTCCATGTCTTTCTTTCTCTCCTTTTTTTTAAAAGAAATCTTTGTTAAATTGCTTTATGATTGATTTTCATTCTTTTTATTTGCACTAAAAACTGCCCTAGGGGTAAAGAGATGCAAACATAGAAAATCAGAGGAGCAGGAAGTTTTGAGAGTTATAATATAAACCCCATCCCTTTTATCAAAAGTATGCTAAATTTATTTTTTAATAGGTACTACTAGGCTTGATAGAGCATTCCAGGCAGGTGCTATGTGATTAATAAGCATTCAGAATTACTTTTTAAAAAAAATATTAGATACAAATACTGCTTTACAAATGGAGCTCAAGGTATTTGATGCAAGTTTTGAGAATTTTCTGGCCAGGTTTGATCACTGGTCTCTAGGATACCATTGTACCAGCAACCAGTCAGCAAAGTTTAAGTCTGTATATAAATCAAATACACAATAAAATTCCCATCTCTTTTCTCAGAAAGAAGTGAGATTTGTGCCAGACTTCAGTGGCTCTAACCTTTAACGTTTCCATGCCAATAAAATTGTGATGGACCGGATAAACTTGCTGAGGTCATTTCTCTAAGACAGCTGGCCTCAAGTAAATTCAGATAAATCTCATATCTGAAAATTTTATTGGAACCCTTATGTATTGCTTTTTTTATATTTAAATATACAGTATAGTATTTTAATTAATGTTATTATACATTCAACGATTTTGTTTCTTTCGTATTCTCTTATGCTAGGTTAACATATCTGTATTAGTATTATGTTATGGAACCAGTTGTAGTTTTGCCATTAACCCACTAACTACTAAAGCCACCAAGGGAAAGGCTGCTAATTTAATTTGCTAAACCACGTGTCAACTGAGCAGTAACTGTATTTTTTTATGTCTACTCTATTTCCATTCAAAGCCTAAATATCATATTTACAGTGACTTTTATTTGAACTAAGGTAGATATAGTCTAGAATTTCAGAACATTGAAAACAAAGTTCTTTTTACTTGAGTTTATTGGTAATTACATAATTCAGAAGATTTGTATTATATGTACACAGTTAATGGGAAAAGCTGTGACCCACAAGTGATTTCTTCCAGACCCACTACACTTTTCAGGTTATCTTCTAAAAGCCATTTATTTATTTTTGTTTGTTTTTAGACTGGTGACAATGTCATATGGGAAACGCACAAGGTAACTCTCACTAAGGTAAGTTCCTTTTGCTTATCTATATATAGTGCTGTTGTTGTTGTTTTACCTACATTATAAATAGAGTAGCTTTTATTTTTTTAAAATTTAGATTGTTTCAGGTATTCACCTCTCTATAACTCAAAGAACACTTATGAATGTTCTCCCTACAGTGGTTATAGAGTTTCAGGTTTTTGGCCCTTTATAATAAAAAGAAGAGACTTATCTATACTGCTCTTTAATTAGATCCCCACATGTAAGACTGCCACGCTAAATACCTTATCTATGTTTGGTGATGCCCATAGCTCATTTAGTAAGGCTTTTAAAAGATTTTATGAAATTTCTTGAATGGGAGAGAGGCTGCACCTAGTTGAACGCACACAACGTCTAGACAGAGAAAGTAACAACAATGCCAACTTGTCCATCTATCTACATGACGTGCAAGTGCAGGTATGCAAAATGACTAAACATTTTGGCATGTGAGAAATTTAACATGTTAAAATGTATCAGCCTATTAATTCAGGGCAAAAATTTGCCATCCTTTTTCATTTTTTATTTATGATTATTTATTTATGCACATTGCAGATGATAAAATGATGCAGTGGAACGAACATTTTTTGTTTTTGTTTTTATGCGACTAATAGCGATTTCTGGAAGAGATTAAATTAAAGCCATGTTCTTTTTTGCCTATGCTAAAGAAATCAATTGCTTATGATTGGTCAGGAAAATACATTTATTGTGACACCAACAGAAAAACTGCTATTACATGAAATGAAGATGGCTGATTATAAATAATTTAACCTCATGTCATTGTTGATGTCAGATAATTGTGTTAAATAAGAGAAAGTGTGCCAACTTATTAGCATTGATCTCATTCTCCATCATCTAACACTGGAGCAAGGCAAGATGTTTTTAACCAGTAATATTGCAGCCAAGAAGAAAAGCATAATAGTGATTGTATTGGTAAGAAAGAAAACTTCTCTTTTGAAGTTGATAGTAATCTGAAATGATAGCATTTAATTTAAGACATATATGTATACTATTTTTGGCTCTAGTGTTGATTTCTTTACAAAATAGAAATTTTGGCAACATTGTTTGGAATACCATGTAATTTTGTCAGCAGATGTATGTTTGGTCTGGAATTAATCAACATATTTACTAGAAAAAGGCATATGAAAGCTTTATTTTGAGAAAGACTAAACAGTGGATGGTTCGGTCATCAGTTTGCAGGTTACTTCACCGTTGTCTTCTTTTGCTGAGAGTTATTTTAAAAGCCCACAACTTTAGCGCATTGTATGGTTTAGCATTGACCAAGTGGTGTGCAGACAGTAGACATCTAGCACTTTTTTTTTTTATAATTGGGAGGATAAGGGTTAATCTCATGAGTTTCTAAACACGTTTCTCTAGAAACCAGAAAAGAAGTCACATTTACAAACAGGTGTCAGGATTATTCTGTCTTTTGTATGATGTTAGTTATCAGGAAATTAAGTATCATGATAAAACAAACAGAAAACTCTTCTCTTCTGTCTGCATGTGCATCTGCAAGGCGCTAACCACCTGGAGAGTTGGTGGTAATGGTGTGATGTTGGATGAAGATGGTTTTGTTTGTTTCGTTATTGTGAGCTCTTGGGTAGCAAAGGAAGCAGGCTGACATCGAAAACAAATAGATTTTAAAAAATTCTAAATGAATCGCAAGGAATATTTCTGAGTAAAAAAAAAAATTATTGACCAAAATCAAATACCATTGATAGGAGAAAACAAAAAAGAGAGAGAGAGAGAGAGACATTGAGTAGAAATAAGATCAAAATATGAGACCATTATTGAAGTAGTGATGGGAACGGACGTGTTTATTGCAAGATATTCAATAAGCACACTACCCAAACTATGCGGAATTAAGAGTGCATTTGGAAATTGCCTGTTAGTTGGATGTCTGGCAAACTCTGATTTTATTCCAAGGCAGCCTTACCAGTCACAGTTAGTTACCCAGATGTTTACATAGAAAATGTGTTTTTATCAGGGTTTTATTATTTCTGTCACTTCATAGATATAATCTACTGCATGTCTTTTGCTGAAGTCTGCTCGATGCCACAGAGGCAAGACCAAAGAATTGTCACATGCAAATATGTTCTTTTCGCGCACGAGATTTTGTTAGCGTAGGAATTTAGCGTAATAAAGTAAGGGAAAGGTTAGCGTTCAAAGATCTCTGCATAAGCCTGAAATGGTTGTCAAGATCAATTTCAAACTGTAGGTGCAATTCTATGTATAAATCACCTACAAAAATGTAGTTATGTCGTCTAACCAGAACTTACATTTGACTCGTCTTGCCCTGTCTCTCTAAAGTAAGCAGCTTCCTCAAAATTTAAATTACATGGTAAAATTTGTTTATATGTAAACTTTATAATACTTTTTTTTATAGCTTTTATTATCTGCTGTTTGTTTTACTTTTATCCTCATTTGATGTTTATACACTGAAAGGTAATTTTAGAAAGACCAGATAACAACTCTTCAGGCGAGAAAACCCATGCCGTTTGTTTTATCTGTTTAGTATCTATAACAGAGTATATATGAATTTCTACTCAGTGTTTGAATATTTAAACACAAAATGTAATGTTGTTAATTTATGTTTATTAATGATCAAAAGATTGATTTCTTAAACTGCTCTTTGAACAACAGCTGTTTTTATTTTTTTAAAATCCTGTCGAGCTACATTTAATTATAATTTTCACTGTTCACTAGCATCATACAACTCTATGGATACAGCAAGATAATCGCTTAGACAAACTCACTTTATGGTCACACAGCCACTCAGATGGATCAAAATCAGTGTTGTTCTTAAAGAGTAGTCGTGTACGAGTCACAAACTATCAGAACCATGCCTAGTTACTTATAAAGGCTATCAGTGTGAGGAAAGGGAAACTTTTTAGTGTGACCGGATAAGGGTACTTCAATTTCAAAAATCTAGAAATCGTCTTGTGGATTTATAGAAGCAGTCTTATATATATATATATGGAACAGCTGACTGAAACAATTCTCAGTATGTCGCCTTATACTGGAAATATCCACCAGACATTTTCATTTATTATGTTTTTTTTGTTTTTTTATTTAAAACTTTCTAGATTAAATTAATGCTGAAGATATCCAGCCAGCTGGTGCTTGAGAAAAAAAAAACAGTAATTTGGAATTTTTTGTCGTTTTTAAGCATAAATCTTAAAAATGTTTGCTCTTAAGATAAAGATCAAGTTCAAGTATTGGAACCATGAAATGCGAGATGTATGTTATTCTGGCAGCTCCCTCTCAATCTAATATTAATGGGCAGAGCTAATCTGTTGCTTGTTTTCTGAAATTATTTTCTTTTTTAAATGTACTTTTTTCCCCGCAAAAAAAACAACAACAAAAACAAATGGTTGCCAATGTATTTTAATTTTAATTATCAGTTGTGCTGGCTGGTTAACATAGTCTGCACTAGTTCTTCTGTGGTACTTCCCTAAATAGCTTTCTTTATTTTTGGTATCCCAGGGAGATCAGGAGGTTATTTTCTGGCTTCTGTTTTTACTAAGATCCAAGATGCTGTAATACAGTATTCAGTAGAACAATGTTATTATTATTATTATTATTATTATTATTATTAAAAGTAAGTTGTAATATTTAAATTAATTTATATTAATAAATACAAATGCTCTCACTGTCTAGGTAATTGATATTGGGATGACTCGCTAAATATATTATTTAAAAATATGCTAATTTTTTACTAGGCTAAAAGAGTATCAGCATGTATGGAAACAATGCTAGCATATTTTCTCTAATACTGCAGCAGAATGTGTAATGCTGGACACTAAAATTAAACATTCATGTAGAATCCCTTAGAGAGCCAGACATCTGCTATGGTTTGAAAAATGAGAATTAAAGATAGTTTGATAAGTCAAAATGGAGATTTATCTAGCTGAATCATGGATGTGGCATATCGCATGAATAACACAGTGTTCACCAGCAATTTATCAAAGACTTTTTATGTAGCAAGACAGCATCTAATAGGGATATGCCAATTAATTGGCAGATAATCAGTAATTGACCTAATCAGACATTTTGCTGATTAATCGATAAGCCGATATAACAGTGAAAAGAAAACCTTTATTATTTAGATAGAAAGAACTGGAATATTGGTCTCTGTGTTTTCCATATTACTTCAAGTTTTATCAACAAATAAATTTATTTAGATTAACACATGACCAGGAGGATTAATCTGGTTTGAATTTGAAGGTGGGGAGAGTTGGAGATGATAAATCCCATAGGTATTCATTCAGTTACCATAACACACCACACACACACACAGCCTGTGTACTTATGCATTTTATCATCAGCTTATTTCAAATTTCCCCCTCACATTCTCCATCCTCCAATCTAGGACCGACTTTCCTCTTTCCTGCGTATATAACTAACTAGGTGATGTCCAAAATGTGACAAGTAATGCTGGTCTAAAAACACAATTAAAAATGTAACACATTTTCTTCAGACTTAAGTTAATTTTAAAATAAAAAATTAATGGAAATTGAAATTTTCAAAAGTTTAATGTTAACTAATTAATATAGTTATAACCAACTTCTAATTAAAACGTTAAGCATTCTACAGACAGATTTGAAATTCAACACTTATGAAATTTTTAAGGTTAGGTTTTTAAAAAAATATAATTAAAATTTCTTTCTTGATATCAAATTTTAAAGATTTCAATGTTAAACTAATCACCATACCTATTTCCAAATCCAGATTAATATGTAACTATGTGAAAGCTGAAGTATTAAAACAATTATGACAGTGTGTCAAAAGTATAACTTAGTATTATTTAAAGTAAAAAAACTCAAATTATAATGCAGAAACAAACTTCTCAAACATTTTTTTGGATTGAATCAGTTTCTTGTTGGCTTTCATACAGCGTTGGAGATAATTTTGGAAACAGGAAGAACTGGGTGTAAAATGCAAATAGCAGGTGATAGATTCACATCTCAGGTAAAAGTAAAATAAAAATGCTTCATAGTGCAGTTGTGTGATGATGGAGATTAATGTGATTAGTTATCATGCAGGCAATCAGAAAGTGCCACACACTTGCAGAAGGACTACAAAACTATGGGCAGCGATAGTAAATACTATGGCTTCTGGGGAGGAAATATCATATAGCAGGTATAGAAAAATCAAAGTCTTATTTTTTATTATTTTGTTTGGTGGTGTTTGCAAAATGTTTGTGTAGTGTAAAGTTTGTGCGCACGCTTATCTCTGAAGAGAAGGGGATGGGTAAGGAAGTTGGAACCATTGGTGGAGCAAAGCTCCGTGAATGGTTCTGAAACCATGTTGGAGTACAAAGTCCTCCATTGTGGAAGGAAAATCTCTCATGATGATGCGGAGCTCCATTAGAGTGATCACTTCCCCAGCTAAAAACCCTTTGGGGGGGAAAAAAACTTCAGGTCCCAAAATCGGTCTTGAGGAGCCTAACCTTCCACAAGATGCATTGACCCAAGCATAAAGGATCTCTTGCTCCTGCCCATAAGGCAGGAGGCTTTCCATCATGCTGCCACCACAAGTACTGATCTTTCACCATCCAGGCCTTGGAGGGGTATAACTTTCACCTTGGAACCACAAATCTAAGTCTTAGCTAGTGAAAGCTACATCATATGGCAGATTGCAGTCAGACTTTGTTTCAGGAGTTGCATGGAAGACTCTAATGAGGATGTGCAAAACTGATACTGTTGACAATAGGTGTGATTGAGGAAGAAAGTCCAAATTCTCTAAAAGTAATGTTAAGAGTATGTTTTCTACATGATAGATTATGAGTCAGTAGAGACTTTGCAAATGACAAAGATGCAAGAATAGATGATAAGATTTCTTCAAGAACAGCAAGATACAACATATTGGTGTTAAGTATAGTGTCAGTGGATATGTAGCTGCCCGAAAAACCTTTGTTGAGGAGAGGTAATCATATGGTAAAAAGGTGCTCTTTACAGATGGAGTCCAATTTTGAATTGTTTGGCAATAATCAACAGCAACAAAATTGACAGTGGACTGCTGAGTGTTATAATATTGTACAACAGCTACAGTGAAGCATGTGGGTAGATCAGTAAAAGTATGCAGCTGCAATTAGCCAAGGATGTTTGATATTTGCATAAAGTCTAAAGTATACTGACTGCTGATTGGTACAGGCAGGTTCTCTCATTTGTCATGCCATTCTCTCTCAAGAGAATCTCATTGGGTTAGGAGGATTCAACTTCCAACATGATAATGACCCCATGCATACAGCAAATGTGGTGAAGAGACTGATGGAACATTCATAAAGATACCTTGGCCTGCACAAAATCCTGATTTGAACATCATTGAGGCTATGTCAGGTTATATGAATACTGAGAATGTAAAACAACATCCAAACACTTTGGGTGAATTGTGAAAAGAGCAAGAGGCATTGCATTATCAAACAGTGGTAACCACTATGGAAGCATAAAAAATAAGTGTTCTCTATATAAAGCAAAGGACTCTTATACTAAGTACTTATGCACTGTACAATGTACTCATTTTGTTTTTTATATTTTCTGTAATAGTGCACAAGTCTGTCAGTTGCAAATACTAGTTATTTGTACATATTATGCATGTTTCTATAATTATTTTCAATACTGTATATATTTTTAATAATAATACAGTGCAATATAGGACTTCATACAATAATCATCTTTGATTTCAACTATCTTTTAAATATTTTTCAAAGTTTATGTATCACTGTATCTTTATATTTTTAAATCCTTTTTCTATCAAAACAATATATTGGTAGAATGTTGCAATATATCTCAAATTCTCAAAGTTTATATGAACTGAGCCATTATTCAAGTTGATTTTACTGTTTAGTTTTCATTAGCAAGTAAGATTTTATTGTTAAGGCTTTGGGCAAATGAATAAAAGGACACCGGAAGTTTTATGTACACATCTGTAACAGACCTATTTATTTTCCTTCTTGTGATGATACTCTGTGTACATAGGTAAGTCTCTAGCTTCCAAGTAGGAGCTGCCCAAAAAATTCTGTCTGAACTTCAATAATCAATCATTTTGATAATCAGTACAATTTTTGTTATGTGGCATTAATTACTAATTCTAAAGTTACCATCACTTCAGAATCTATTTGAATTATTTTAGCTTTTAATGAAGACATACTTAATTTTGCTGGCAATGAGTATTAACAAGGAGGTCAATACTATATCTTTCAAACATGTATTGTGAGAGCTTCAGGAATTCTCATCACCTCTCATGCATGCATTAAAAAAAAAAATCCTCCTCTAGTAACAGGACACCAAAACAATTTTGAGAGTTATTATATCACCCCTGAGACAGTGTTGGTGAAGTATTACAGATAGTATGTCATGATGCAATTTATTCTGGGAAAAAGAAAAAAAACCTGTGCTGCAGAAACTTCTATGACCTCTGGCGTGTTCACATCAAGTACAATATCTGCAGTGGACAGTGGTGAACAATTCTACATCAAAGAAATAGATTTGGAGGACATAATTTAAAGCAGCTTAGTAAGCAATGCAAACATTACAATTAGTGTTACTTTCAGTTTACATCAAAGTAATAATAATAAATTCCTTTCTTACTAGCATAATTTTAGCAACATTACCACAGAATGGTATTGTTTGAGATCAAAATATTCAAGATGTACTAACAGCATCTTTGTCTTTGCGCATTCACTTTTAAAATCCTGTGAATGCATTGAGCAGGTCATCTGAATTAGTATTCCTAGAGTAACCAAAGAGACTGTTGTGTGGTGGGCTCATACAAGTAAATTACATTTGGAAATATAAAACGTTCTTTCAGATACAGCAGGGAATGGAGAAATGTAATCTTTACCCGACAAATATGATGCAATTACTCATACGAAGATAATAGATATTTATTTCCATCATAAAACATTTGTAACCAAAGTAACAAGATACTGTTCTGCTGTTTATTTGGGTCATTGTGTACACAAGCCACATTTGATTATGATTCCTACATAACCATGTAGTTATACGGTAATTTTCATGACTTAAAAATATTTGTGACAGGTAGATTAGGTGACACAATCAGATCATATTCTTCACACACACACACAGCATGAATGATCATCTTTATCATATTTAACCAACAACAGAACAGCATAGATGTGTCTTGCCAAATTTCTCAAATGCAGTCATAATCCCCAAAGCTTGAGTCATCCAAATGAATATAATATTTTTTTTTTATATAATTGAAAACTACCCTGACATTATTTCAATACGATTATTTCTTAAATTTAACTCTGTATTCCTATGAAGAAGTAAAACATTTCACATTATTTACCTCAGCAGATTCTTCCTTCTTGTGAATATGTTGGGTTATGTGGTGGACACTAACAGCTTTTGGAAAGTTTTATCATACAAAGAAGGCCCCACACTTTCTTGATATTAAGGCCTCTTGTGTAAACATATGGTCTTTCCCATTGGACAGTTCCTGGTGAATGAGCTAACTAGCATCAAAGGCTGGTGTGATTTTCCAAAACTTCATATCCTGTCAGGTGAAAGTCATAATCTTGTGCAACTGTATATTATTGGCTTCTAAAATGTTCAAGTTTCAGGTCACCGCTATTGCATTGGGAAGCCAACATAATCTTTTGAAATACCTGAAGTAATTTTTCTAATGTGTTTTCAGTAGTTTGGATATAATTCCATCAAAAAATTGGTTTCTTAAAAATATGGTATGGTGAGCATATATTAACAGATTTGGAAGTACAGTAGGTGAATCGTGCCATCAGTAACAAACATTGCATATGAAAGCATCAAATTTATCCAAATTATCAAATATATCACACTCCATTCTTAAACAAATGGGTATCAGTATATGCCATCATAACAAACATTGCATAAAGCATCAAATTATCCCATATCAAATTCAACTCCATTCTTAAACAAATGGGTATCAGTATAATTATTCCCACTCTCTTAAATTTGTTATTTGCAAGCAGCATGCATGTAATGTGTTAGTTTAATTTTAGGCAGTACTGAAAAATCAAATAATAATATGATCAGAGTAGATTGAAATAGAAATGTACCTGTCCAGGAGTGCAATTGCTTTTTGTAGAGTGTATCTAGTGAGACACCTTCAAAATCATACCCATGTTTATGTTTTTCATTGGTCGCTCATCATTGCCTGAAGAAAAATTGTCTACCTTTTCCTTTATCATTAACTTTCTATGGAAAAGCTACTTCTTGAGCACGTCTACCTTTGTAGAATACTTTAGGTTGGTGTTTAGTTTTGAGTGATGAATGCTTTAACTATAAAGTTTCTTTATTGACATATCCAGAAAATGATTAGTGGCTGTTTCCCATCTAGTACTGTGGGATACAGGGTCCGGAAATCTTTTGTCACGAAGAATGAACAGATTATCTGTGTACCACTTTTCTTTTATTGCATTTTCTGCACTTTGTATTATGGATTTTAATGGAATTATGTTTACCCCCACATTGCTCTCATGATTAGCTCTGCTTTGGTGCCAAATAGCAGTTGGTTTCAATCACGGCGAAGTTTCAGCAAATCTCTAAAAGTACAAATTTATCATTTATTGTCCATCCTTCTCACTCTGGTTGAACTACCAAGAAGTTAAAAAGACACGTGTGAGATGACTCTTAAGAGACCATACCAACATAATTTGATATGAAAACAAAAAGGTTAAATAGTAGAATTGTAAATGAGTAGGGAATAGTTGCAGATAATTTAAACCAGTTTTGATCATGAAATGGACAATCTCTCGCCAGCATGTATTGTCTGTGTTTCCATGAGGGCGGCGGAGTGACAGGAAGCTGCTGATGCAAGTGCGAGTTACCGCAGAGGCCTATGATGCAACCTGGAGAGCGCCTGCCGTGGGAGACAAGCCCGCAGAGCGGCGGCAAGGGGCCATAACACAACGCTCTGTGAAACTCCAAGTGTGTTTAATATTCGGATTTGCTGCGAACAGCGTACTTCACAGGTACCTTCTACAAATAAATTACCGGTAAATCTGAACCTTAAACTCGGTAATCGGTAACGGTAAAGTAAAATTTGAGTTCAAACTTGGTACTCTGTAAAAGTTACCAAACGCAACACTGGTGTTATGATATACCATCTGGTGGAGAAAAACTATACAGATGGAAACAAGAGCTGGGATGCTTTAATAAATAGTAGATACATTTAGTTGTGACATGTCAGAGGACTTTCAGTTCACCAGAATGTCATCAGTCAGTCAAGAAATCTTATCTAATGAAACAATTTTCTTTCTATTTTTTTTTTTTTTTTTTATTTCTTATCCTCCCAGGAATATTGTGGCAACTTACCATGAGATGGATGGCATTATTTCAGTGCCCGAGATTCCGAGTAGCTGAAGGAACCATTTAGGTTTTTACAGAGAGCCATTTTTGAGAAATATCTGTATATGCATTGTGCTGATGTGAGATAGATAACCCACATTCAAAATTACGTGTAATGTAGAAAACAACTTAAGCCTTTCATTTGTTTGCTGTATATTTTCTTTAATGTATTTAAAAGTTTTAGATAAATCTTAACATAACTGATTTTGTTTTCATCAGTTACAAAAAATTTATTTCTTTTTAAAGTTTTTTTTGTCGGTTAACTTTTGATGTTTATGTGAAACATTGTTTTTCCTGTATACTTCCATAATGTTGGATGCCTTAAAGAGTGATCAGAAGTTACTGTTATTTAGATGTAGCTTCAGCTTTCAATTTGAAGTTAGTACTATCAGAGTTGTTGCTAAACATGCTCGAAAACAGAGAGAAATTAACTGCTTTCTTTGTGCCTTAGTTCAGTTAGGTTATATTTGTTGAATGGGCAGGACAACTTAGAATACTATAATGTTAATGGACATCTTAGCCTGGGCAATTGTCTACAATGGTTGTCACGTCTTACAATTCATTTTTGATGAATCATGGGAAAAATATTGTTTTTAACTGATTGATTTCTGAATCTGACAGTGTAAAAAACTTTTCATTTAAGAATTTTCTCTCTTTTTAGTATTTCTCCCTGGTTTACTATTAGCACGGTGAGGAGGTCATAACCACTTAGCGCTGATTTTCATCGACAACTGCCATTGGTTTATTCTTTTGCATGACTTATATCAGTTTGTAGTCTGTTGTATCATTTTCATTTTTACTTTTTAAAACTCTTTTTACAACTAAATCTTTTGAAATGTTAATGCAAAATGCATTACTCGTGACGATATATATTTTTTTATAAATGCCATTTTAAATCTGTAGTATTATGATTGCAAATATAAACAGTGCACCGTCTATTTTTTTTTTTTTTAATTTAAAAATTATACTTGCATTATTTTCCCTACAAGTAATTGCCACTGCAAGACAAATCCTATCAGATATATGAAAAATTATGCTAAAACAAGAAATGGTTTGCTTTTTTCCCCTTCAAAATATCTCCATAACAGTCCTTCCAAAGTCAGAAGTGGCAGGTTTCATATGGTGCAGAATTAACATTTCCTAGTGGACAACTGTAGCACTACACCTGCCTTACCAGAGTTGTTTCCCCTTATAGGCATTGGTAGATGAAAAAAAAAAAAAAAAATCTATAAGAGCTTGATTATGAGAAAAATGAAAAACTTAAAACAGTGAGAAATGTAAGTTGTTGCTGAACCCATAATAAATGCAATAGATGGCTTCTAGTGTCGTGTTTAAATAAATTAATAAAAGTAAAAAATTTTGTAGAGAATATTTAGTTGTTACAAACTTCACATAGGAGCCAGCTCCTCATCTGCAGTAACATCACTAAGGATAAACACTACCTACCTCATACTTTCTTTTTTTAATATGTTTGTCATAATGCAAAGCGATTGTTCACCAATTTATGTATATATATATACACATAAATAAGCTACAATAATTTTAAAAGACAAAGCAGTTTTAGGAAATAAATCAGAAGCAGTTTTATTTTATTTATTATTTTTCAAAATTACACGTTCTGCTAAGATGGAATTTTGTGGATTTTAAATAGAATCTTTTTCTGATAATGTATTATTTTAGCTGAATCTATTTGCTTAAAGCAAGAATGCATTTTAAGTGGTATTCAATTCTTGTCTTATTTCTTAAAAGTACATTAGTGGGGTATTTAAAATTTAAATTTCTACGAGATAGGAAAACTGAAATAACGATTGTAGCAAAGGAAATATGCAAATTCGTAAATTAATTGCCCTGCACTTGAGAAGGGTTTGTTAAAAATTTGTTTATCTTTATTTATGAGGTGGCATTGTGTTGTTGATGTTGTGACATTATGCTGAACTAGATATTATGTCTCATTGCTCTTTATAACCTTACCACACAAGGGCACATGATAGTGAGGAATGTTTGCCAGGGGCTGCTTTAAAACAGAAAACCATAACAGTCCAGGTAATACAAAAGTTTGCATAGGTTGTTTGAAGGATTTTGGTTATCTTTGTTTTAATTTTTTGTGTACCACCTTGGGTGAATTTTCACCCTAATACCCTTCAGATTTTTGTTATTAAGTAAAGAATGACCCATAGAGGCTGTGAGTGACACACAGTACCTCCCTCATTAATATAACTCTTTGTAATGACAAATCTGCATATTGCCCCAACCCCGCATTTTGCGTTAGGAGTGCAGTGACCAAATGTGCAGTCATTTCAATATGAATACTAACTAGTGCCTATAGGCTTGGCCAAGAGATCTAAGGAAGGCAAAAATAGCTGACATGGTACTTAGAGGGTTAAAAACATTTGCATTGCAGATAACTATGTGCCAACTGCTCTGATTTAACAGAGAAATTGCTCCATTTTCAGCAGAAAAAATAGTTAAAATATAAAAGAATTTTAGTGATTCCTGTTTTCTGATAATGATTCTATGGGCCGTTAGATGTTCATTAGACTAGAAAGCATCTAGATACCAGGGCCATTCAGATGTATGGTGGTGCTTCCTTTTTAGCCAGGTCTTATTTAACTGACTCTAGTATGTCTTTGATGAGTAGTTAAGCTTTTTCACCATCTCGGGAACCAAAGGCTTGGAAACTTCTACTCTTTTTCAGTTTTAACTGATTGAAGAAGCTGCAACATTAAATTTTACCTTCCAACCTACCTACAAAACCAACAGACAGTCAGACTGATTGATGCTCAAACATTAGGACCATCTCGCTATTTATGATTCTGATTGCACGAATATATAAATAAAGGTGAAAAAATTTTTAATTACAGTTTTTTTATTTTTCTAGATTAAACTACATACTTGGTGTGATATGAATGCCTTTCCTTCAACTGATATCAAGCTGTTTACATTTTATCTGTCTAAGAAGAGAGAAATCACTATTAAAGAAACAGTCTATCTCAAAATAACCTTATTTAAACCCACTTTATTCCCAGAATGCACCATTCTGATATATTTGGAGCTCAGTTTTGTACCCTTGGCTGTTATGGCTACACTTAGAGAGATTGGCACTCCTGGATGGTGATAATGATTGACAGCTGTTATGCTAATTATAATTGTGCATCACAAAATGTTTTATGTAACCAGATTATGACAGATTTTATTTCAACTATGATACATCATGTAAAGCCACCCTAACAACCACAGGAAGAAACAGCTTTAAAACCTTGTCTGAAGTTAAACATTGAATATGTTGTGTGTGGCCTTTAATCTAAAAGTCTGAGACAATGCACATAAACACAAAGAGAAAAATCTTCTCATATTTTTATATGGATCCCATGGACAACCAGATACAAATTTCTTAATGCCCCAAGCTGTGTAGCACATTTGAATTTTCCTAAATCATCTTAATCAGTATGGGGGAACTGGAGGACTACCCATCCTAATTCAGTCAGTAAACTCTACTTGGATAAATCAACATGATCTGGGGCTTGGATATGGTGCTCTGTCCAATTAGCATTTACTTTAATTTGTGTTATATTAAGTGATGCAAATCATCTGTAAACAGAAGATAAAATTGCTGCATTGGTATCCATCAATGCAATCCATATTCATCTCTGGATATTCCATTTGCATTCTTTGCAAAATCTGATAGGGTTATAACAATGTCAAGAAATTCTGATTTATTGTTTCTATTACTGCCTAAGAAACCAGAGATTTTTGCTTGTGGCCATTGATTACGCTTTTAGAGTCATTAAGCATGCCCTGACAGTATTTACTCTGGAGAAAAGAATTCATTACAATACTAGTATATGATAATCTATTCTCCTAGCAGAGCTGTGGTTGGAATTGGAAATCAAAGCTGACTAAATACTTTATGCAGACTGAAAATGTCTGGGTTAGACTAACTGAAAAACTTTGTCTCTGTACCCGAAAAAAAAAGAAGTCAAGTCTGTTTTATTGAATAAGTAGCAAAATCTCTGTGTATAACTAATTTAGCAGTTTCTAGATGATACATCATTATACAGAATGCATGCAGGTATACAGCATAGTGTATGGGCAGGGAGGGGGGGTCTATAAAACTCATGACATTATTATAAAGAAATTACTGTTTCCCATTTTCTGGCAACACTTTCTTAAAGGGACCCAAGTGTTACGAAAAAATAAATGGATAAAGGATCAATATCAAGATGGAATGTAGGCAAAAGGCATGTTAATGTAAAAAGTAAAGTGTCAAAGCATTTAGAGACAACTAGAGATTTCAGAGCTTTATCTCAATACTTTTGGAAGATTTTCAGTGGCTTTCGAAGAAATTATTACCTTATTTAGTTTCAAATTTTTCTGTTATATAGCAGCACTTTCTACCTGCTTGGGTTTCAAAGGACACTATTTCCTTTGCCTGTCAGATGTAAATTTTTATTCTATGGACTCCATACTAAAGGCATTAGGGCCCTTTGACTTGAGTTCACTTATTACTTGATATATGAATGGATTATCTGTATTTTAAAGAAAGCAGGCAGTCGTTTTTTTGAAGACTCTTAACTGAGAGTCTTCGGTTAATTTTACTTGGCATGAAATCCAGGGAATCAGAATTATTTAATGAAATAGTCTTGTAAAACTGTCCCCATATTCTTAAAATCTATCTTGAAATTTCTTGTCATCAGACTCTGTGGTGAAGCCTCAAGGAGTTTCTCATCTGCATTTATTACAACCAATTCTTCGTCATTAAGAAAAGCTAAACGATGTTGATGAACCGGTCTTGAATTGTGCACAATCAGCCGTCAACTCGATACACAGCTCACCCCGTTAGTTTGACCACAGAGCTATTGAAAATCAAAATTTTAAAGGTTTTATTCTTCCCACCCAACAAGAAAGAATATAATTAAGAACTTTTCATGAAGAAGAAGTTATTAAATTTGTGGTGCTGCACTCATCAGCTTAATTCAGTTGGTAGCCAGTGGAGGAGAAAAAGGAACTGCAGTAGCCGTCGTAATTGCATAGTCGCCGACACGGTAATCCCATCAGGCGCGGAGGAAGGCATTTTCATAAAATAAAAGAGTATTTTAAAAAATCAAGTTTTGTTTGAAAGTTTAGAAATAAATTTTTTTTTTTTTTTAACATGTTTGGATTTTCTAACACATTTTTGTATACATCCAGCGATCTGTATTAATGAGTTTATCTGCATATAAAATATGGGAAAATTTGATTGTTGAGTCCACAAACAATTTTGGTTGTCAGGGAGGTGTGTGCCTGGTTGCCAATCATCTGTCAGGACAACAGATTGTAACAAATTACAGACTTTATATGATTTAATAAATACATCATTTGAGAAGTAGCATTTATTATCATTTTACCTGTAGAGTTATAAAAAGGGTGCTTTTTTAACTGAAATTTGAATAATGCTGCCAAAAACATTTAAACGAAACCTGACTGTACTGACATTTCTTCCTTTTTTTAAAAAAAACTGATCAGCTGGTCAGAATGCTGCAGGCAAAGCTTGCTGAAGATATTTAGCCATCAAAGGGTTTTGTGCACTCTATCAGTATGCAAGCCATCAAAAGGTTTTGTGCACTGTATCAGCATACAGTCTCATGAGCCTCTGGCGGATGCATTAGAAGAACATCAGCTTGAGAGAGCATTATCTACCGCTTCATACAGAAAGTATCCGATTGTTCACTAACGTCATCAGACAGCGACAATAATGCCAACAACATCGCATGCAAAAATCACTGATACTGAAAGAAAATATGAGTCAGTAGATTTTTCATAAACTTGGGTACAGTGGAGAAATAATGGTTCAGGGAAAACCTCTCATCACAGATGTTAATAAGAACCATGAAGAAGTCAGTTCCATGTATGCGCAGCAAATTATAATAAGCGTTTCTTCTAGAATTGCAATGCTCAAATTCTGTCAAGGATCTGTCAGGAAAAGTGATGCTTTTGTTAATTAGTCTAGTATATGTTAAAATCTTTATGCAATTAGTTTTACAGATGGCCTATAACCTTTCAAATACCTTTGCAGTGACAGTAAACCAATAACGTTCTATACATTTACTTTTCCCTAAAATAATGTTTTATCTACAGCTGATCTGTTTCAATTATGTCTTATCATTTAGCATTCTCAAATTGTACATATGATATTCTTACAGCTTTTAATGTAACCTACCTTTAAAATAGAAGGGGGTTGAAGCAAATAAAAGGAGATTGTGATTTCTTATTTTTAATGTTGATAGTTTATGTTGTTATAGTTTCTTTCATGGAGAGAAAGAGATACAAAGAAAATGTTATTTGGTAAAGGAAGGATCTCTTTCTCTCGTTGACTGGAAAAGTCAAGAGAAACAGCTGATGAATCTCTTTGACAGAGAAAAAGAAAACCAGGTGGAGTTAACGACACATGGTAAAGTATTATAAACATTTTTCTGATCAAGCCAAAGTTTGTTGACAAAAACCCTGCAGTTACTCCTGACAGCTGTTGAACAGGGTTATGCATTAAAAAGTCAGTTTAACTTCAAGAAAGGCCAATGTGATTAATCTCTAGTGCAGTTATCACTTCTGAAAACAGGTGATTGGTATGTTAGCAAACAAAGCTTTAGGGATGACGATGGTAGTGTTCATAAGGCATTCCAATATGAAAGCTTTTACTCTTAAATCCTAGTCATTGCTAATTTACTATTTATTATAGATCATACAAATGCTTTCTAAATGAAAGCGTTTGTATAAGGAGGCCTTAGGATACTTGCAATGATGTCATGACCCAAACACATTCTTTCTTTAGTTATGTTCAAGAAATAAAGATATTAAATGAACTGTGATATCAAAAACTAACTAACTTAAAAATGAAAATAATTATGACAAAGAAAATGTATAGGGACCGTGAGAAAATGCTGATCTAAGTGTGTGTGGGAGCATGTACTAGCTAAGCCTGTCTTTCATGTATCATCAGTAATTCTACATACATACTCAAATATTTCTTCACCACTCTCTTGTATACAAATTTATTGCAGTGATAAGATGAAGCACGCATTTTAGTTCATCCCTGTAACCTCAAAAGATATCTCCCGGAGAAATTTCAACCACATATTTCAGAAAAGATTTTAATGCGCACATTATAGTTGACATGCTAATCTAACATTGAAACATCACAAATTTTTCTTATAAGCTACAGAGATAATAAGGTTTCAGTTGAATATTGAAAACTTAAGATATAATTCTTATTGTTTAAATGCCAAGATTAAGTTTTTAATGAAACCTGGAAATGATTTCTTGCAGAAACATTACGAGGTAGTGAGAAAATGGTATCTAGACCCAAACTTTTTTTTTTTAAAAAAAGCATCATCTAGAGGCTGGAACAATCTTGGTTTGGATATGTTTTTGTTTAAGACCCATGGTTTCAGCTGCTCGATGTTTGGAGACCTGAGGGATAATCCGTCTCCAGAACAGTCATCTATGCTGAGATCTATTCTTGTAGACCCATTAACTAAACTTGACCAATAACACTTGTAATAAGTAGGAAAAGGTATTGTATGCAAAATGCATTTGTTTTTCAGGTCGACCATTTTGGTTTTGGTATTGCAGTAAGTGGCGGTTGTGACAATCCGCATTTCGCCAGTGGTGATCCTTCTATTGTCATATGTGATGTTCTCAAGGCAGGACCAGCAGAGGGGAAACTCCAGTAAGTGTGCTGCTATTCCTAGGCGTCATCGCCATTTCCTTTGTTTTAAATATATATGTATTGTATATTGAAAGTTTTAATTTTAACCAAGAACGAGTGCATCTTGTTTAGTTAGTAGTTAAACAGGGGAGGTAACTTATTGTACTTAGTCCTGTAATTAAGAACTAGTGTAATGTGTTTATTTTGTTCGTATTTCTGCTCCACTGGCTTACGGGACCTAGGGCAGGTGCAGGCCCACGTGTTGGATGTGTTCCGGCTGAGAAGATTCTAACTCAAGCCAGGCCTAATTGCTTTATTAGTTAACTTCGTCGTTGTTTATCCGTTTTTACTGAAAAATAAATGAGTTTCTACTTTTTTCTTCATTAACCCCCCACCACCCAGCATTTTACAAACCTGTCTCCCACCTGCTTCGCTTCTCCCTGCCCCTTCCCCCCAGACACACAGTCATATAAACTAGAACCAGTGGTGTTAAAAATAAAGTTGTTCCAGTCTGTATTTGTTGTTGTTGTTCTTGGTGCTTTAGGTTTCGGTCACCTCTCATTCTTGTTACTGATCATGGAGAGCTGATAAGAACAACCAAGTTTGAGTTTCCATGAGCCTGTACAGTTTGTTTGTTTAGACAGCTGTGTAAAATAGAGCTTCAGATATTTTTAGAAGAGTTGGGTTGGTGTGGGAGAGAGAATTTTATTTTTTTAAAGGGAGATAGTTAAATTGAGAAAATGGTAATTTCAGAAAAATGAACTTGTGGGGGTGGGGCTGTTATAAAACACATCTTAGAGGCAAAGAATAATGCATTTCAACTGCTGACAATCAAATTAGCTTCAATTTAAAAGTCCTTGGTCCAACTGCACCTTAAAAATGTTTTGTCATTGTGGATACCTGGACTGAGAAAAGATATTAAAATATTAGAAGTGTTCAATATACATTATTTTCAGGTTTTAAATATGTAGAATGTGCTAAAGAATCAAAAATATTTAAGTTACCTGTAGGTATTAGGCCTCTCAAGGAAAGAGGTTTTAAAAAAAAATGTTAAAGGTTTTGAGCATGCACACAGGAAAAATATTCTTTTGTCTATGTACATATAAAAATATCAAGAACTGTAGGTATAATCTGGTAAAGTATCAGCCCAGCTGACATAAGGAACAATTTAATTTTAGTAATATACTTGAGACCAAAAGCATAGACTGGTTAGAAAGCATTAGTATGGCTTGATGCTTAGAAACAAATGTTTTAGTAATACATTTCTAAGTGATTGTAATGAATTACTGGTGGGGGGGGTCTGTTTACATCGATGGTTTGTTAACTAATGTAACGGCTAAACTGATTGGCTCTCTCTTCTCCGAGAACTCTTGTATGAGTCGTTCACTTTGTTGTATTTCAGATGAGCAATAATGTCCCTTTGTTTTTGGTGTCAGTTTTAGGACATTTAGAATAAAGTACAGACAATGTACGGCAATTTCTTAACTATTCTTCTCCTGGTAAAGTTTCTTTTTCTTTTCTATAATAATAATAATAATAATAAATAATAATAATAATAATAATAATAATAATAATGGGAAGAAAGTCTTGTTTGTTTTACCTTGTGCTGTTCTGTGTGTGTTATTCAGGATCAACGACCGGGTGATCAGCGTGAATGAAGGTCTGTTGAAAACATGGAGTATGCCTACGCACTCAACCTGATAAAGCAGGTTGGCAAAACTGTGAATCTGGTAAGTTTGGGATTGTTGTTCTTTTTTCCTCTTTATCAATTTCTGAATTGACACCTGGCCCAGTGGGATGAGGGGAAGAGATTCGTTCATTAGTTTTTCGTCCTTTACATCTTTTGACTGCGCATGCACTTAGGCCCCCCGTGGGGATGACCAGAGGCGGGGAAGAGAAACAGCGAATTAATGAATCGACTTAATCTACAATGCTGTTGCTAAACATGTCTTTGTTTTCTTTTTTTAAAAAACAGGTGATTCGAAGAAGGGTGGTGGTTCCCTCCTATTCAGAAGCTGAAACCCCACCAATGAAGCTAACCTTAACAAAAAAGAACAAAAAAGATGGTAAGTTAGGTTTTCAAAGATAGCTTTTCTAGTTCGTGCTGTGCAAAATATATCAGATGTTTCTTATTTTGTCTTGAAAATAAACAGAAAAGAACAATGAGGGGTTTAGTGTGGTTTCCTTAGAATAGAAATAAATATCTAGTTTAGATTATGAAGTATGTAACAAATGTCATATTTTAGGTAATATCCTTTTGTAATTTGAATTTGAACAAATTTGGATTATGGGTGTTTTAAATTAAAATTTAATTTTTAGATCAAACCTATGAGCTGTGTTATTTCAGCACATAAGCTTGTTTACTTATATCTTTTTAAAATAGACAGGTGGAGTTTGAGATTATGGGCCTATTTGCATTAAGAAACAAAAATGTTCCTTGTTTTGCCATAAGCTTACAGCCTTGTGCAGAAATTGACAGATACAGTGCAAGTTGAAAGTGTGTTTTCAAATTCCGAAAAACACCAATTCTACCACTGCTGAATAAAAAGTTATCTTCGCTTCGTCGTTAATGACTGGAACAAAGAACCTGAGGTCGTCTTCATGGTTTTTGCACTTGCACTGGATATAAAAGACTGGTAAATGTTGTATGGATATCATGTAAGTATGAAATAAAGATCGGGTACACATGCACGCTGCTTTGTCTTCCAGAATTTGGTGTGGTGCTGGGATTTCGATTCTTCGTTAAAGAAATAATTAAAAACAGTGTTGCTGCTGAAGAGGGAGGATTAAAGGAAGGAGACGCAATCATCAAGGTGAGCATCATAAGCTGATGAACATCTTCATACCTACACGGCACTGATGGTCTAACTAATGAAAGTAATTGATACAGTATTCCCTGACTGTAACACAGGAGTCAGGGGATGCACAAAATAAGCATTATAATGGAAATACGTTTTGGTGAGGCTTGTAAATGTTGAACCCTGAAGAATTAAAAAAAAAACATCACTTACCAGTCTGTGAGAGATTCTTAGTAGAAGAAAAATAACTCATTATTTTCAACTGTTTCATTTTCTTTTGCTGAATTTGTTTTCTAGTGGTAATGATGGCTTTTTAGTTGCTTTACGCTTCCATTTATTTTTTGCTACCACAAAAGCCATGCATTAGCCGCTTTAAATTTGCATTCCACTCTTCCTCTTCCTCCTAGTTTCACTGCTACTAGGGTTTCTGCTTTCACCTTCGCCAGAAACTGGAGCAGCCTGAGTGCACTGATGTTTAAAGCCAGATATGTTACATCATTGATCACTGATTCTGATGCCAAATGAGCTTCCTTTTTTTTCCCCTCATCACTGTACGCTTTGTCTACAAACCCATGCAATTTCATCTCATCTTTTATCAAGCCTCAGATCACCAGGAATACCATGCTGTTGAAACACTTTATCTTGAGGTTACTTGCCTTTAACCTTTCTACAACTACTTTTTCTTAAACATTTTGTCTTCTGGTTTGCCGAAATTTTTTATTACACTGGAAAATACTGGTAAGTATTTAACAGTCTGGTGGTGGTATGTTACTCACTTATCAAGTGAACACCTACGTATGAAGTTATGGGGGCTGCTGCTGCTAGCAGTTGCATTTATAACTGAGAGCAAGCACTGCAGAGAGAGAGAGAGAGAGAAAGTACTGTATTTAGATTTTTTTTAAAAAAAAGTGTGTATATATGCTGCTTTTAATATTACTGACAAGTTAAGCTGTGTTTTTTTTTTTTAATTTTAAATGGCTCTTCTTTCCTCAATGGTGTGATGTTCTGGAGAATAACTTTATCTTTAATTAAATGGGCTGTCATAAAGAAGCAAAACCAAAAGTCGCTTTTTCCCAGAATTTGTGTGCCATTAACTGTGAAAGCTAGTAAGGTGCTTGTTCTTACTTTTTTCATCGAGTGTACAGGGTTTCTTCTCACTTTTCTTCCAGATAAACAATACATCTGTTGAAAACCTTTCGCCCTGTGAAGCAAAAAGACTGCTGGAGAAAACTAAGGACAAACTCCAGCTCATAATAACAAAGAAGCTCTTTGACAGCCGACATAAACGACAAAACATCCAACCAAAAGAGGATCTAGGTAATTGCTGATCATGCACATGCAGGACCACAGTGTTTGGTTAAAGATCAAAGTGATTTTGGCAGTCTGTTTGCCATCTGCAGTTTGTGGATTACTCTGCATCATCTTGCACATAAAAAAAAACATTTAATGTTGTTTCAAGGTTGTAGGGGACATTGCATAATCCATGATGGCTACTAGGTTTCTTGTGACTACTAAAACAGGGCATAGATGTGGTCTATCACATGAGTTAGAATTTTTTAAGAAATCAAAATTGTGTATTTAGATTTATTTAAGGCTTTGCAATAAAATTCCTCATTGAAGATTACTTACAAAAGTAAAAAGTAGCTGCTTTGGTGTCATCAATTTTTTTAAAACTGGGCTCAAAGGTTTTTGGTCAAATTTGTAGATGATATGAATTGTTTTGTTTTGTCTTAGCATTTTTGAAAAAAAATGTAGCAACCATGTTACGGAGAAGTCTCAACTACATTTGAATAATGTTAAGGGAATATTTAAATAGAAAATAAAATTTAATACAAAAAAATTATAATTTCATTTAAATAGGGAATGACATGAGTATAATTCAGTTGCCAGGAAGCCATTTTGGCTTATACAGGTAGCCAGAGAAAAGAGATGCCCATCAACTTGATTTTTAAACTGGCTTACACCATCACTTTCAACAACTGCTACATAATTTATTCTATTTGTTCATGATTTTGTTGTTAAAAATTATTTTCCAACATAAATCAGTGATGACAGTTTAGTCACTTTGTAATTATGGCCCCCTAAATGCCAGCTTATCTTTGATAAATGTGGATCATCCGCTTTTGTCTCTTCTTCTTTAGAATCTGTCAGGTACGGGATGCTGAAGAGATCTCATGAGAAGGATGATGTGAACATTTACCAGCCAGTGTTAAGATCTAATGAAGGCCCTCATATACCAAAGCCAGTACGAACTCATGAACCTCTGGCAGACATCATTCCACACAGATCGAGCCCGGGTCGATGTCGCTATGTATATGACCATGAACCTCCGCCAAGACCACCTCTACCACCTGATGTAGAACCAGGTAGGTCGGCTGGGAAGAAGGATATCCATCCATTCATCCAACTCAAAAAAATAAACAGTTTTCATTTTCATTTTTGATTAAATTGAAAGAGGGCAGGAAGCTGTTGTGCCGTATGTAAGAGCACCGTAGCAGGAGAATTGGCCATCAGTATCATTCTTAAACTGATTAATACTTGACTACACTTACTAGTAATTTATTCAACTTACTAACAACTCTGTTACTAAACGGATATTTTCTGATATAGGTGGGTAGTTATGGCATAGTTGATAGTAATTCTAGATAGGCTGGAAAGATGCTACTTACCTTCATTTCTAATGTCGCAAGTTTGTTACTGTTTTATGTAGAATTTCATCCCAGACCACCGAGTCCTGGTAAAGGTCACCTTCAACCAGACAACTACTATGCTGCAAGACCAGAACCAGACGGCTACTATGGTGACCGAGGTGACCACCGCAGGCTTCATGAGAAGTACTATGACCTCAGAGATGGGCAACAGGATCCAGTTAGTGACCACTATGAGATGATAAGCAGGAGTACTAGACCAAAAAATCGCTCAGACAGTGATGATGGCAGAAGACTCCCTGACCAGTAAGTGTTTGCTTTTAATCAAAGGCCTTACCTGGAGCTCCCACTGATTCTTAGAAGGGCACCTTCGTATCTTCTATATTCAATGTACATTTTTTAGCAATTAGTTAAGACAAGACATTAATTAATAATAAATTTTTCTTTTCAAATTCTTTGCATCCCTTTCACTTTATGCTCAAATGGATTTTCATTTCTTTTAACTTCATTACACTTACAATGAAGGTATTACTTTTAAACTCCTTTTAGTTGAATACAATTTTAATCCTCTCAATAAAACTATGGTTTTCCATTATGTAGAATTTTCCTTTTTGTTGACCTCCAAAGTTTGGAAGAAAGGCGGCGAAAATACAGATTTTTATATTTAATATTTTAGTGTTATAATAACATAAATAAAACAAGATTGCATCGTTTCTCTTAACTTAAACCTCTGATTTACCAAAATAACCACCTTTATTTTAAATTCATAGCATTTTGTTAATTATCAAAATAATTAGCTGGTGTCAGGGAATTCTCAGATGTAAACACTTTGTGATAACCATGTCACATTGAAGGACATCATTGATTTTACACTTCCATTGACTTCCTCTCACAAATTCAGAGTCTGGTGGATGTAGAGTTCTCACTGTATTTTGAAGAACACCTTGATATCCATCACTTTAATTGTAGTATTTACAACATTTAGAATAATGTTTTAGGGTCACTGTGTTGTTGAAAAGTAGAAGCACTAACCAATAAGTTGCATATAAAGAATCAACAGCCACAAATCTAGACACACCTACTTCTATGCTTTAGTGTAGAAATGATACACTGAATCAGAAAGCAGCTACCAACCTGTCACTGAACAAACATGCTATGTTTTGATCCAGACATCTCTGATTGATTCATCTGACCATGATACCTATTTCATTAATTAGTTGTCTACTTTATGTGTAGTTTTGTCTACTGGACTCCAGCTGATTTCCAAGCCTGTAATTCACTTGCTCATTGCCTTAATATTTGTGATCTGCCACTGATATCACTCTTTTGTTTTCTTGAACTTTACTTATAACAAGCTGATCCTTATTTTATCCCATCATCAGCTTCCTGGAGTTACCTCCCCCAACAGCATCATCAAATAATCTTGTAGTGTCTCAGTGTTACAATAAGCAGTTCATACTATTTTTGTTTACATTCATTATTTGCATATTCGTGTTTTAAAAAAATCACTAAAATTAAATATAAAATCTGTAAGTATTCTTTTCCTTTGCAAATATGCATTCATTTCCAAACTTTGAGTGGCTGCAGGGATCATCTAGAATTTCTATAGCAAGACAAGCAATACTCATTTTAAAGAAAGCTAAATAATGACTTCTCTTTTGTATATTTTGGTTTTTAACTATATCTTGTTGCATTAAACTTAGTGTTCATAATGCAAGAGATGGTGGGTGATAGCTTCAGGTTCTTAAATAGGGGGATGGTATTCCAGAGTGATTAAAAACAAAAAAATATCCTTGCTTCATTTTCTCTGCACTTTTGGGATTAGTTTTTTTCAACTTGTTTTTTTAAGTTAAGCAAATAACCAAGACTACTGCACGTTACCAGAAGAGCAATGGCTTTAATACAAAATGTACAGTTGGAGGTGAATTGTTCTTTTCTGATTTGCAGCTTCCATTTGTTGATGCACAATGTCTATTTTATTGCAGAAGATACATCAAGAAGAATGGCAATGTGAGGTAAGTGCCGATATCTGATTTTGTAAAAAGCTGGGGGGGGGTTTCTTTTCCTTAAATGATTAGCTGAGCATTTAGAGCAGTGATCTCTTGTACTGGTTAGCCCGCTTATCTAGATCCCTTTTTATTAACTGTTTCACCCCCACAAGGATCCCATTGGTGAAAAGCCCATGAGGTTCTGTTATGATGTACTACTATACCAGTCAGAACTGAAGTTCAGTTTGACTCGTACTGAAAGACTTCCCGCTCTTTGAGAAAATGTAGCTATGATTGTGTTAACCCTTTCAGCACTTTCGGCACCAAACTTCCCAAAGGGTTAGAAGATTTAGATTTGCCTTAACACTAATCTAATGCTACTCTGAAAATGTTTTTCTTTCAGAAAGCCAAGGATTGTTTGTTCAGGTGTGGGGTGGACTTTTCCAAATATGAAATATGAACCTGGTTAGTGCTTGGATGAGTGGGCCTGAGTTAATTTCATTTTCACAGTAGATCAGCTTGGTTTGTTGGGGTTGTATCTTCCTGGCAGAGTTTCTTTCGACTTCTCTGATTTCCTTTCACATCTAAAAGTGAAGAATTCTTGTAGGGACTTTTTGCTTATGAACTCCCATGCTAAGAACTATTCATATAACCAACTTAATATGTAAGCACAATCCCTTATAACCAAAATAGGGATTTTCAGCCCCCAATAATTGGCTAAGTGTACAATTACAAGCCTATGTATGTTACTGTTAATCTCTCTTACCTCGTAAATTCACCCATGACTCTCACTGTACTTCACACCATGCCGCTGCCTAACATCTCGCATCACCTTCCATGCATGCTCTATCCTGTCACATGATCGTCATATGATCTTCTGATGTCATTTCTCTTTATCTCACACTCAATACAATAACATATTCATCCTCCTTTGTTGAATTAAAATTTCTTCTATTGTACTTCATTTCCATTACTATTGTCCATTAAGGTCATAGCAGATAAAAGCAATGAAAATAAAACTTTCTTTTTTATTGATAAAAGTCTTTTGTGCAAAATGCTTTCTTTAAAAAATTAAAACTATTAACACTGTACAAAGTAAGTCTCATTTTGATCTATTCATTCACATTCTTGAGAGAGCCTTGCTCAAGCACCCTCAACAATTTCACAGTAGAAGCTCCCTTCTTGGTCAATGAATCAGCTAACTGCTCCTTGGTTTCTTTCCATATCACTTCTCTTACAGTTCCTCTTTCCAAAAGTTCTTTGATACCACTCATCCCAAGTCTTAATCTCTTTTCAGACACTGATTTTACAGACTTTGTTGCTTCAAAGAGAGATTTACAGTTTGTGATGCATTCAGTAGGTAGTAGATCTGCTTGACCTTGCATCTCTGCAAACAGTATACTCAAAAATATCACTGTGTCCAAACCCTTCAGCCATTGCTAATGTTTCTGCTCCCATCGTACTACTGACTACACGTCAAATCTTCTTAGATTGCCAACATAATTGACATATATTTCCTTCCTTGTTAGCTAAGAAGATGGAGCACCCTTGGAACCCCCATCAGAAAGATTTCCCAGCGATGCATCTGAATACACAACCATCTTTAGATCAGATGAGAGTTTTCTAAATTTTAGCACTACAACCTCATTCTTCAGTCTTTTAAATATTTTATTTGCATCAATCAGTTGTGCTACCAATGGATGTTTCATATGCCCAGCCAATAGACAGCATCAAAATAACATTGGGTCTTGATTGTCTAGCAACCCACATGATTTGTCCAATCTTAGCTCTGAGTATTTGTTGCTCTTCATCTTTCAAAGAAGCAGATTTTTCCAGTATTCTAGCTTGTTCTATTGGAATCGTCTTTAAACCCTCGGTATATCTTCTCTGTTGAAGTGTGATCTAGTTATTTTCTTTAGCAAGTTCCATGCCAATGTATTAGAAACATATATCTTCTTTCACTATTTTAAATTCATTTCTGATTTTCTCTACTACATCCTTTTTAAAGCTGCTGGTTCCTCCCCAAATAAAATCATCTACATGACAAGCAATAATTCCTTCTTGCCAAACAAATACAGCTGGATCTACTTTAGACATCTTCCCTTCAAGTGAGAGTAATGTATTCTCTACTTTCATAATCCATTGTAGTGAGGCATCATTCAGTCCATAAACACACTTCTTTAATTTCCATAATTTGCCTTTTCTACCTGCTTCCTTAGGTGGTTTTATGAAAATGTTTGTTCACTGACATACCTTGGAGGAAGGCAGTCTTCACATCTATGGAATGTGGATCCCAATTGTTTTGTGCCAACAGTGCTAATACCACTTTCAAAGAGTCCGATCCACATGTTGGAGAATCTTTTATGATTTGCTGTTCCTGTATCTCTTCAAAGCCCCTGGCTACAAGACGGGCCTTTGGTACTAACTGACCATCTCTTTCTTTAGTTGTGCATATCCATCTTGTTGTAATGAACTTTTGCCCTTCATCTATAACCTCCTCATATACTTGATTATGTTTCCAACTTTCAAGTTGTTGTTGTTCTTTTGCTTTGACCCAACTTATTTCTTCTGTCCTCAGTACCACTTCCTCTCCCAAATCAGTTTCTTGGACTTCCAGGTCTTTCACTTGACTTATGTCAACAGAAATCCTTTCTCCTCCTGTTTCATCAGGTTCCATAAATTGAATGTTGTACCAATTTTTATTCTTTCCAACAGCTTTTCCAGCTCTTTTAATAATCTTTGCCTTTACCTTTTCTCTGCTTTCATAATGTGTATAAGTCACTATTTGACCTGGTTTGAGGCTAGGAAGTTCTATTCATGTTTGTTCTTCCTGTTCTGTTTTGATCTTCATCACTTTGTTCTGGGTTTTCAGTTTTTATTTCTTGTTCAAATACGTCCCTTACATTATTCTCTCTATCTCCAGACTCATCATCTATTTCTATGACTGTATTTGTCTCAAGTTGATGTTGATCAATGAAATCTTTATTTGAATTTTGATTCACTATTGTAGACTTTGTGTTTTGCTGTACACTTTCCAAGTTTTCAGAGATGATTTCCTTTTCCTGTCCGTCTTTTTCGACTGGATCACCATATTCTTTCTCAATTTTGTTTGATGGACTCTAATCAAACTACCTCCATGCCTGACAAAGACAACACTTCCATCTTTGCCAATCACAACTGCCGGTCCTCTCCATTCTCTGCTGTCTAGTCCCTTGTAAAAAATTTTATCTCCATTCTGAAAAGGTCCTTTGGGTCTTATATTCTTCTTTTTTTTAATCATCAAGTTTCAACAGGTCCTCAGCACTCAAAACTTCATAAGAATCTTCCACCTTCTTATCCTGAACTTTACAATCTGTGGACATCAATGCAGTAATATCCTGTAGATGTACATTCCAAATTGACCAACTTGTCTAAGATTAAGGCCTGATCCTTGTCCATGTCAATAATTGCTTTTGCTTTCTTAAGTGAAGGTTTACCCATTACCAGTGGAAGTTTGGTGTCAGTTATTTCTGTGCTGATTTGACACTTAGTACCAGCAATATTAATTGGCAGATTAGCCCTTTTCATTGATCTTGTCGCTACACCATCTCCAAATCTAAAAGGAACATTACTGTCTAATATCTGAACTTTCTGTCTGTTTTCTTCTGTCATTTTATCAACAAAATCTTCAAACCATTCTCTTTCACAGACAGTATTTGAACATTCTGTGTCTAATACTGCTCATCCTAAAGATTCCGTCATTAAAATTCCATTTTCTTTTACACCAGTCAACAATGTCAGGTTGCATGATTCCTCTTTAAATTCCGTCACTTTAATAGATTCTTTTTGTTCCTTCTCTTCTTTATGTGGACAGTCTTTCACAAAGTGAAATGTAGATTGACAAATCATGCACCTGGTTCTTCTTCCAAATCTATTTAATGGATTAAATCCTCTCTCTAATTTTGTTTGTCCATATTAATTATAGTTGTTTGATGTAAATTTTCCATATCCAGACCTTGTTCCATATTGTTTCTGTTTATCTCTATATTGTGTTTGACTGAAGAAAGCATTTTCTTGTTTAATAACTATAGGTAAATCGACTTTTTGTTCCGATACTCTCTCTCCAAACATTCTCTTTAATGCAGATTTCATGCTTCCATACTTCCTATCACTTGCAGCCATTAACACTAATCGTCTATCAGTGGGCAAAATATTTGAGTAATATAGGAATTTATACCCCAAAACAGCATCAGGAAATCATGTGCTTTGCATCTATCGTATCGTTTCTTGAATTCAAAAATGTACTCCACCATTGATACGTCATCACCTTGTTTATATGTTTCAAAATCAAGATAAACTTCAAAAGCTACATCATTTTTGTCTTGCAAGAACAATTCATCCAAAACTTTGATCAATGTATCCAGACCATCTATCTCATTTAAGTCCTGAGCATTCTTAATGCTTTTGCTTTCGCCTGACCTTTGAGGGAATTTAAAGTAACAGCCAATGCTCGTTTCTTTGGCGAAATGTCTGTCATTAATTTCCATATCTCAATCTCATTTTTCCATATTTCATAATCATCTGTTAATCTAGGCGGATTCTTGTAACTTTGGGCCATGTTTCATTGCTCTGCTACTAATGTTAATCTCTCTTGCCTCATAAATTCACCCCGGACTCTTGCTGTACTCCACACCATGCCACTACCTAAAATCTTGCATCATCTTCCCCCTTTTGCTCTTCCACGCATGCTCTATCCCGTCACATGATCGTCATATGATCTTTTGATGTCGTTTCTCTTTATCTCACCCTCAATACGATAACATTACAATTTAAATTTTATTTTTTGTGGTTGTTATTAGGTCGTTACAAAAGTTTTGTAGGTTTTTTTACTGTAACAATGAGACTTCATATCGTTGCTGAATGTGAAGTTAGTTAATCAAAGTAAGTTCCATTACAATCAATACACTATTACCATTGAGTTACAAGCACGTTTATACCATTTTGGAAAAAAATCTGGATTTCTGGAGTCGATAAACTGTTGGAAGGCAGTTTTGATTGCTGCTTGGTTGAAGGATTCCATACAGAGGAAGCTGTCAAGGTGTTTGAAAAGGTGGTAGTCTGTGGGAGAAACGTCCGGTGAATAGGCTGGGTGAGGGAGAACTTCGTACCTTGATGTGTTCAGTTTCTGAAGAGTCACTTTTGCAACATGAGGACCAACATGTCGTGGAACAGGATTGGTCCTCTTCATTTCACTAATGGCAGCTGTTGTTTGGAGAGTTTCTGATGAACAACGTTTAATTACAACAGTACTTTTCAGCTCTGATGGTTTCACCAGGTTGCAAGAAGCTATAGTGGATGACACCAGTTGCATTCCAATAGACAGTGACCATGACCTTCTTTGGGTGAGGCTGGGTTTTGGAATGTGGTTAGGTGCGCCTGTCTCTGTTGAGCCACTGTACTGATCATTTGCGAATTCAGCCAACGAATGGGTCTTGTTTTTGTTTTTTGTGACAAGTGAAGAGCAGATCTCCAATTGACAATTTTGTTATTCATTAAACCCGTGAGGCACATTGTGTCAAGATGCCAGGAAACAGTTGTAATGCTTACATAAAGCTCTCCAGAAATTTCTTGCACTGTTTTTCATGGATCGGCCTCAACTGAGGCTTTCAGACAGTCATCATCACAGCTGGAAGGACGTCCGCTACGTTCCTTATCTTTGAGGCTCACATCTCCTGATCGAAACTTGGCAAACCATTGCTGTACTGCTTGCTCATTTTCTGTGTCCTTGCCCCATGCCTGCTTAATGTTACGAGTCGCCTTGCTCGCTTTGTGGCCTGGTTTGAGCTCGTGAAACAAAATGGCACAAAAACTTTTCTGTCCAAACTTCACTCAGAACCTGAAACAAATATCCATTTTATGATTTTTTAAAAAGGTAGATTTTGGGTAATGTATGCAAAGGCACATGCTACAGAACGATATATAACTTATCAACATACACCTTCACAAGCAGGCAAAAATTAACCCCAAATGAACATAATACAAAAACTGACAAAATGTTTGTAACGACCTAATATTTAGGAAAGTATTATTAATGTTTTTGTTCCAGTTTGTATTCATTTGAATGTTTGTCAATCTAACTGATTCTGTCCATGAATATAGATTTTTTCTAAGGATTATGAAATCAGAAAAAAAAAATGTGTTATCCAATGGTAATTAAGAAAGTGTACCCAGAGTGTACTGCAATTAAACCTGTTAACAAACTGGTCAGCAGCTAAGGGATATTTATCAGAAAGCAGACTAGAGCTTGTGATTTTTTGTCATTGTTATAGATAAGAAATTGCATTTGTTTACAGTGGTGGTTTGGGGAACTGAAAGAATGTCTTTATACAGTATAGAGAAGGGAGGTGAATCAGTAGTAATGTTTTCTTTATTGGTGAACTGATAAACTTTAAAGATGGCAGAGGAAGGTAGGGAATTTGAGCCAAGTTTCCATCCTCTGATCATCCCACAATGCAGTGCTATGGAAGTTGGCTGGAATTCTCTCAACCTCAGTTGAACTCAGCTAAACATGTGGCTGTTGAAAAACCTACTGGAGTTGATGACAGAGATCCTAGAAGCATCATTTCTAGCATTGCATTATGGGTACTAAATTATTGGTTGTGAGATTTTGTACATCATCTCCTTAAGTCAGTTTGGCTTGCAAAGACAAAACTGGTAATGATGCAGACTAATGCCTTTTTGTGGAGCTGAAACTGATGACTTCCTGTTCACTTAAATGATAAATCAGCAGCCTGAAGTCATCATAAAGGTGGTCTTGTTTGCTATAATGCTTTTTTCTCTGAATAGAGCTGCTTGTTAGATGTTTCTAATAACATTATTGTTCAGATTTATGTACCCTCATGAATAATAATGTATCTGCTAATGAGAATCATGAACTTGATCCAGTTCTGCTTTCATTTTTCCTGGCATTTGTTTAATTTTTTAATTCATAAATTGTCCTGTTTTAAACAAGTACAGTGGGAATTTTGTTTAAGCTGCTAAACAGCTATTTAATTTTATCCATTTACTGGTGTTAAGCCAGTTTTTGCTGTAGGACATTTTTTACACACACACACACGCATGCAGATAAACAGAATAATTTACATACGCATATATGCATGAGTACTCAACAGAAACTCAAAGTTAAGTTGAGGGATATTGACCTTCAAGTGTGTAAATAAATTTTGTGTCTTCATTCATAAATCAAGTTATCCGTGCATAGAATTGCATGTATATAAGCATATGACTATTAGAAAATCCATAAAAAGGTTTACTATTGAACTTTCATTCTCTTTTATAATAAAATTATTTTATTGGTAAGTCTACATTATATATATATATTATATAAATAATTAAACTTTTCAAAATTTTAAAAAGAAATGGAAAACAACAGAATCAGAGAATTAAAGACAAAAAAAAAGAAGAGAAAAATGTAATACAAAACAGAAGGAAAGCGGCCAAGAGGTTAAGATGCTTGGTTCTAATGCCCAGCAGGGTTAGTGATTAAATTCCCACTCTTAGCCGGTTCTCCCTGCTTTATATAAATTATTACCTGCAGCAAACACACAGTAATCAGCCACTTGGCTTGGTAATAATGCTACCTTATTGGTAGTTTTTCCATTTGGTTTTCAAAGGGGGAAGACTATGCAATCAATACAAGTGTGAGCAGTGAAATGTTTCTTCCTCTGAGTGAGAAAGTGGAGCAGATGGGTTTCCTGATCATTTAGGGAATTTATTTTTGAAAATTTCTACCAGTCGCGCGGCTTTCTATTCCAGGTCAGATGTCAGGTTTGTCGCTTTCAAGAAAGACCCAGAACATGGCCTCGGACTTCGGCTTGCTGGTGGAAATGCCACGGGGATTTTCGTTGCTTCTGTCCAGCCCGGAAGTGGTGCTGACGTGGAAGGGTTAATAGAGGGCGATCAGATCTTAAAGGTAAATCTCTACCATACAAAAAAAAATTTAAACAAAAGAAAAATGAATTATGGCCCCAAAATTTTTTCTACCTTTATAACTTTATATCTCAGTTGATGATGTCATTAATAAAATTAAATAACTGACTCACGGTGTATGCTAATTAGGTCATAAGGAGGAGAAAAACCAGTAAGATGTTTTAATTTCAGTTACCCATTTACTGAAATGAATGTTTGATCAGTACATCATCCATCCTTAGTCCGCCTTGCCATGTTGCTGGATAGTTACACCATTCCCACAGTTTCTCTGTTTTCTGTGAGCTTCTGTGACATGGCACCAAACTCCATAGATTTTGCTTACGAATAGAAAACTAGAAGCGGTTTTTTTTTTTTGTTTTATAATTTGTAGATTTTAATTTGTAAACCAATCGGGTAAGCATTTTGAGGATATGCTCAATTTTCCCCTTTTTCTTTTACATACTTGAGAAAAGGCTGTAAAATGGTTTTAAAGTTATTGTGGTTAGTTGTTGTATCGAGAGATTGATAGAAATACTTGAATAATAAATCAGAAATGAAACAACTCTTTAAACATTTCGGGTATAATTACATTTGAAAGAAACAGAAATCAAAATTATGTAAATATATGTATGTGTGTTTTTAGTAGGAAGTCAGGAGATGTACTGTTGTGTAAATGTGGTTGAAAATGTTTCATAGATTTTTCAGCTGTTTCGTAACAAAGGAGCTGGGCCACGCAGACTTAACCCAGTCAAATTTTGGTACTGTTTCAGGTAAACAATGTGGAAATTACTGGTATGACAAGAGAAGAGGCTGTATCATACCTTCTCAGTTTGAGTGGAATGGTGAATGTGGTGGTTCAGCATAAGAAAGAAGGTAAAACAAACAATTTGCAGATTACAAAAAAAAAAAAAAAAAATTAAAATTATTGAGATGAAGGGTTAACAGAAACAGCTTTTTATTCCTTCTTTCCTCCTCTTGCTAGGCATACAAGTGGCAAATTAATTGAAAGACTAAGATCAGGGCCGTTGGTTGTTATATTAAATGCAAACCAGATTTGCAGCATGGTTAGTGGAAGTACAGTTATAAACATCAAATATACTCATTTATAATTATCACCTGTCAGATTAATTATAGAGCATAACGAACAGTTGGGGAGCACATAGTGTATAGAAGACATTGATAATCTGCAGGTGCCATGGATTAAATAGTGTGAATAAATATAGTTATGAAGAATGCCTTCATCTATTGAAATTACTCGGTTTGGTATGTCATTATTTTCAGAGAACTGATAAAGGTGTGCAATTTGTCAAAGAATGAACAGGTCAAAGTCTTTGTATTTTTTAGAAATGTTAAATCATTGCACTTACAACAAGAGGTCACTGACTTGATCTTTATAAACATCAAAGGAAGTGGTTTTTAAAGTAATGTTGTGTAAATTCATGGGAAATTGGTATGGGTGGGAGCAAATATATATTTTAGAAATTAAATCAAATGCTAGTTTGAAACAGGTGTTTCTTTTATTTATTTATTTAAATTTTTTTAACTTTGCTTAAAGTTTTATATTTTAAATTATTTGTTGTTTTGTTTTGTTTTTTTGTAATCTCTTTTCTCTTAAAATGATAAAAACATTAAAATCTACAAAGTTTATTGTTTTGAAACTTCTGATGTCTGAAACGTTTCCTTTAAGACGGTTTTTGCAGAACCGTGTCTTTATGATCTTTAAGGAAGTTTGCGTCTTGAATTTATCTTGGGACTGCTGACTACGTACATACTCCTACATTAGTGTCAGTCGCTGCCAATGTCTAACCATTTCGTGTCTGCTGTGATCCAGAAGCATCACTAGCTAGAGAAAAGAATCGGGGTGGGTGGGGCCCATTGAACTCCCAACACCCACAGAGCACGGCAACACCTGTAGAAAAATAGGTTCAGTTGTTACACTTCTTACATGACATGAAGGATGTCGTGTTTAACAAATTCCACAAGAACAAGTTAAATGAACCACATTGGTCTTGGTCTGGGTCCTCACGTGGTCTTAAAACAGGTTTGGGGCACAGCAAAACATGTTCAGGACACATGCCCAGCAGTACCAGTGCTGTGGTCTACCTGCCAGAGAGATATGAATAAATTGTGTATGGAAAAGGCATTTTTTTATTTTTTTTAAAATAAACTGTTTACTATTATTTCCTTGAGCTCCACAAGCTTTTCCAGATCGGTGCTTTACTGTAGATACCAATAGATTAATCAATTTGTATTGTCAGAATTCTGTTTTGGAGGGCATAGATGTGGAATATTGAAAAACTAAACAAATCCAGTTGCAGAATAGTCATGTAGTAATAAATATAATAAACAGGTACTAAGGGCATTTGAATTAAACCTGGCTGGATACCATTATGGGATGCTGTTTCATTTTGGTTTTATTTAAACATCCTTAGTATTTATATCATACACTGCCAGATATCATGGGCATTTTAGAACCAGAGATGGGCCATGATTGACACCCCCCATCATGATTAACAGGCATACTGTTAGTTAACAATCAGAAGGAAAGTCTCTACAGCCTTTGTAGCCAAAAGCAAATACTAATCATATTCCGGGAAATATTTAAGCTTCCTTGTATGGTGAACAATCTCAGCCAAGATCTGAGGCTCCAGTGTTGACGCAAATGGTGCTGGCAACACAACATTCTCTTCTCAGTAAAATTTTTCTCTGTCAGCGCTGATTTAGTGTGCAGTCACTGTGTGTGTGTGCTGGAAACAGTTTGTCCATATTCTTGCAGCAAACCTCTGGTTGTAATATTTTTAATAAATGGGAGACCTACAGATTTTGGCGTTTGTTCTTTCACAAAAATCAGAGGGACCACAAAATAAAATCCCAACATTTTCCATTCAATTTCATAGGTGTTTTCTTTCTCTTATAATTGCTAGCTTATTGTCTATACTTTGTTTATTTTGTCTAAAATTAACTAAGAGTTACCATTAAAGTACAAAGAAAATGAAACTTTATGAGTAAATACCACAAATTTTAGTTTTTTTTCTTTTCTTTTTTTTTACAGAGTATGGGATGATAATGGCAAGCCATGAGGCAGGAGACTCCTTCTGTATCAGGTAAGATGTGCGTCTTATAGTTCTCTTACGATGAAGCTTGTGGCCGACTCTCTAACACAGGGTAGGTTTCTCGCTGCCAAATGTTTGCTTACTGCATGCCACCGTGTATACTTTCAGAACTCATTTCAACTACGAGCCAACAGAATCAACAGAGCTGTCATTCAAGACAGGAGACATATTACGTATCAAGGACACGCTCTTTGGTGGAGTTGCTGGTTCATGGCTGGCAATCAGAATTAGTAAAAACAGCCAAGAATCAGAAAAGGGAATCATTCCAAACCTAAACAGGTGAAATTATTGAATTTTCTTTCTTTCTTTTTATTTCCAGTCTTGTAGTTTTCTAGTTGTATTCGTGATAGCACAACACGTGATGATATTTTCATCAAACTCTACAATTTTCTTAAGATATTTCTATCTTAATCATCTTGACAGCCACCGCATGCAGTCTTTTTAAAACTATTTTTCTTTTTCCTTAAACCTTTTTTTTTTTTTTAAATTGTAAATATTATCTTGTGGCAGATCCCATAACCTGCATTTTCTGGTAGCCATCTTTGAGTTTTACGAGGTAAGCAGAAAGTCGTCTTCCATAGCATTGCATTATGGGAATGTATTTTTTTTAAAATATCAGCTGATAGAGACTCACGTGGAGATTCTATGGCAGATTATTAGACCATTTTTTTTTAATATTGTAGTTGCATTATCCTGTTTTTTAGCTCTAAACCCCCCCCAAAAAAAAACTTTGATCTCAGAAAGTCGTCAAACCTGTTTTTCAGGTTTATTTGCTAGCGCTTTAAAAAAACAGAAGAAAATGCTGCTGCTGTGTTTTAGATACATCACTTGTTATCAACAGGGCAGAACAGTTGGCTCTGGAACAGCAACAGACCTCCTCCTCCTCCTCTGACAAGGAAAACACCCCTACCAAACAGAAAGGAAGCAGCCTGTTTCGACGGAAGTCCAGCCGGCGGACCAAGACACTGGGGAAGGACCACTGGGATGACATTGTCTTCTGTAAGTTTGCTGTGACGTAGTTTGAAAATTTTGCGCACGATGTATGAGGCATACACACACGTGTGTTTGGTCGGCTCGTTGTTGTTCATTTCTTAGTATTTTTTTTTAAAAAAGAAAAGAATCTTGTAAATCAAAGGTCTTTCCCAGTTTTGTGCCCCTATTTTTTGTCGGCAGTGTTACTAAAGTTACATGTTTTGGGGCACAGACGGCGTAATTGAGAATGTTTTTTGTTTGTTTTTCTTTTTGATAAAAATGAAATTTGGTAGGAAGAAGACATAGCCCATTTGTATTTTTTTACTTATTACAAAGAGGAAAAATTTAGGGTTTTGGAAAGCGATTTTAAAAATAGTTAACAGATTTTAGTACATAGACATGGACAAATTTCTTAATTTATGTACAGTTGCCGGTACTGATGGTCACAATTATAAATCAGCTGAAGTTTCATCTCAGCTTAATGCTAAAATACAGAACTATCAGTAAATGTGTTAAACTGCTGGCATTGGTGGTGATTTCAGTCCATTTAGAATGCATTTCTTTCAAGTATGGGTGGGGCACATACACCTTGTATAAACTGATGGGTTCTTAATGAAGCTAGATTCAACTAAAGCCAGATCAGATTTGCCAAGAAACAGTATTTTAACTAGATGAATACTTGCAACAAAAGGCATCTAGTATGGAAGGAGAAAGAAAGGAAGGTGATGTAGGCTTAGGGCAAACAGCAACAGAATGTCCACATATGCATTGTTGTAAAACTGCAAGCCAAGTTTACCAGACTGAACAGTACGTTTAAAACAAGAACGAACCGCTGACAACAGTGAAGCTGGAGACACCGTCACAAACATTTCCAAGGTATACTAACTGCAATGTTTATAAAACTTCAGTTCTACTCAAATAATCGTGTGAATTTAGGAAACCTTTAAATTTCCAAGTTCTGGTTGTTGTTTTTTTTAAAGATTTACCTTAGGCTTGATTTGGCTATAAACTTCTGGTTTTCTTGACGTCACACATCTGTCAATACACGGGTTCACAAAGTCTGTACAAGAACACAGCTAATCATTGACGTTTGTCCAATTTTATTCCGAATACATAGTCTGATGAACAGTATATCTTCAGAAAGACTTGTAGTTGCGTAGTGGCTTCATTTAAGAAAACTAAAAGGAGGATGTTTTCTTTAAATCTGACCTCACGGAGAAAAGGCTACAGGCCACAGTTTGGTACAAGACAGTCTGTTTGGGAATACTTAACGGTTTTCTAGATCATGCCCCCCCCTTTTTTTTGCCTTAAATAAAAGCACTGCCTTTCAAAATTATTGGCTAGCTGCATAGGTATCCGTTTGCAAGCAGACCAGGTAGAGAACAAGGACTTTGCAGATTTTCAGGAAACCTGAAATTATCATGATTAAAAGCAAATTTGGAAGCTTTTGGAAATTTTTCTTTTCAGTTCTTTGGTAGGGAGACCCCTTCTCCTCCCACCCATCCAAAAATAACCAACATACCAGGGTTTCCTTCCTTTCTTTTCTTTTTTAGCCAATGAGGGCGGTGAGTTACTGTCATGTTTCTGCCTGTGACTCCATCTGTCTATCTCGTTTCAAAGGAATGCCGTGTTAACTATTGTCGTCTTTATAGAAAATATATATTTTTTTTTTTTAATTCCCTTTTGTTTGTTTGTTTATGGTTAGTTTTCATTTTGCTGCATGCTGGTGAATGTAATGTCTGTGTGATGATTACCTATCTAACAGATGTGCCATTTACTGAATTTCAGATTCTATTGGAATTATTTTAACACTACAGTCATTGGGTTTTGGACAAGTTGAGCTTCCTAATGGGGGGGGGGGGCTTTATCTTTGCCCTCATTCATTAACATTTCTTAGATTTTTTTAAAAAAAAAACAGTCTTTAACTTATACGTTAAAAAATCTCAAAACACCTGAACACTGATGTCCGTGCCATTTATTTTGTATTGTTGTTGTTTTCTTTAAAATAGTAAAACATTTAAAATCTGAAACAAGTTGTTTTTTTTTTTTTTCCAACCAATAACAAAACACAACACACATTTTCAAAACGTTTTCAGTCATCCTGATCTTTCAATTGGTTACGGTCCGTTTTGGCGAGCTGATTTACTAACGTAGCACTGGTTTTTCTGAAGTGCCAGTTGTTCACTCAGAATGCTACTTTAAACATTTTCACACACCATTACTGATAATAGGGGTACAACTAACTAAATTTTCCCAAGCCAAAAAGAAAGTCATTTTAACTGATGAAAAAAAGTCTGTCCATTACATTTATTTAATTCTTAAGTACAGTAAAAATCTAAATCGCAGTTGCAGAAATCAAAAATGTACAACTTTTCGGGCTTTCCAAGAGATTCCATTCTTTCAGCCTTGATATAAGAAGCTCAGCATTAGATTCTGTTAAACTTAAATCTTGTACTAAGTCATCCAGTTCTTGCTGATTTGGAAAATGAGGCTTCTTTGAATTTAAGTCAGAATCATAGTTTTCATCTACAGGTAAATTTTCACTTTCTGATGGTGAATCTGTGTCTTTAGATTTGGATTGTGGCTATGGCACTGGAAGGTCATCACTGTGTGGAACTGGTGCTATGGATGATGGAATATTTGGATACGCAATATCATGTTGGATTTTGGTGTTCCTGAATCTTGACATATCCACTAGACAAAAGCAACAGACCTCTATGCGATTCTTAGGTTCTCGCCAAATATGAGGGTTTGCAAATGGCATTGCTTTACAATCTCCTCTTAGCCATCCTCTGGTGCTGATCTGCATGTTCCACAAGCCACGTGAGGTGCCCATGCTTTATCTTGATCACCAATCTTCATTCCAAAATATGCTTCATAGGCCAATGAAAATTTTATTGTTCGGTGTGACATATTGTCTTACTTGCTTTTGGCCGATGTAGAATCCACAAACATAACAAAATGAGTCAGCAGAGAGCTTGCATTTTCGATTTTCAACCATTCTTATCTAATAACAGAATTAAAAAATCACCTGTTGAATGTTTTTATTTCATACTGGGCTGAGTGTGAACAAGGGTTTATATACCTTGGTTTACAGATGAAAGTGCTAGAATGTTCTACTGAGTTCTAGGATGTTTTGGAAAGCTCTAGAATGTTCTAGAAAATTCTAAAAAAATCCAGGAATTTTTAGGGTGTTCCGTATTATGCATCCATTCCATCAACTATAATAGTATAATTATTTTCTAATATACTTGACATTTACCAAAAACCGATGCTAGAACTGTATTTAACATACAAAAATACCATGGAAAATGTAAAAAAAATCAAGTTAACTAGATTTTTTGTTATTTAGTGTAATTTAAAAAATGCTCCCAAAATGCAAAGTTAATAATCCCCTGTTCCTCAGAAACTAAATATGGGTGCAGTCTGCTGCTTTTTTAATTATTAATATTCTTTTTCAAGATGAATTTTGGCTCTCAGAATTAAATGTATGGGTAATTAGGTTTTTTTTTTTAATGCTAAACTTCTCTAGTAACAGATTCTTTGCAGCGTGAACTCATCCCTCACAATAACTGTCACGAAGATATAAGAGAGATGTTTAAATGAAAACCAACCAGATACCATTACAATCAATTCTACTTAATCCGGGTTTTATTTGAGAGAAAAGAAGAAAATCCAGATTAATTTAAATGGTTTTGTTGTTGTTTTTCAGCAGTTCATTATTTAAAAAAAAAACAAACTTGCTGGAGGATCATTTATGCTGATAAATAAACAGGAATTAATTTCTTCATATGGAAGCTGTGTGAATAAGCATCGGGAATTGGCCAAGAAGTTATGGCCCCACTGATTTGCTAAAACTCCACTATTTTAATTATTTAAGTTTGTAGCAGTTATTTTCAAAATTTTTCCCCAACACAATGAGTTTAAGAACAGAAAACCTTAAAAAAAGGAAATGTAACAAAATGTTCTCCAGCTAAACTTTTTTTTTTTTTTAAAAAAAAGAAAAATAATTCTGGTAATCAATACAAGCAGAATCCCATTAGATCAGTTACCATTGCACCAATACTTTTAAATTGGCAATTTTTAAATAAGTTCAGCTTTAAGTAACAGTTTTTCTAGAACAGCATTAGTTTGCATTTGCTTTGTGATATTTCATTTAGGCCCACTAATCAGACAGTAGATTTGTAGCTGGAAATTTGACAGATCATATCTTAAAAACAAACAAAACTGCTGTTCATTATCAGCCAAACTTAACTCCTCTCTCTCTCAATAATCAGATGTTGTAAGTTTCTTTATTTCCATTCTAATTTTTTTTTTTAATTGCATAATTCTTTCTCCATCCATGAACCCATCCACATTCTCCATCTTTTTTAAAAAAAATTTCTCTTATTTTGGACATTTCTTTGTTTTAAAATATTGTTTTGTATGAAATATTGCCTTTTTTTTTTTACATTTTATTGTCACCTATGTTGTCTATAGCTTTGTTCACTTGTTTTTCTTCTCCTCCAATAATTAAAATCATTAGTATAAACTTAATCTTCGGTTACATTGGTAACATCAGAGACCAGGATGAAGTTATATTGATAACTAGTAAACGAATTTCAGTAATCTCTTAAATTTTGTTACTTACAGAGTTCTTACAATAATAGCTAAGTAATATTTTAAAAAAAAAAAGAGATTACAATGCATTTTTTTAAAAAATCTATAGCAGTTTGCATTGTATAGATTATAATATTATCCGAACTTGGTTAAGTGTTCAGTGAGGAGGCTAATAATGTGAATTTGACATTTTGCGAAGAAATAATTCTTGCTTATTTATATATTCATCTTCTTCAAACTATATTTTCTTTGAAAAGCTTAGTTTTAACAGAATCCTTGTGAATTTTTTATGAAAGGCAAACTACTTTTCAATTTACATTCAATATCGAGAATTCTTCTGCTGAAGGACAAAAAACTGTTTTTGGTAAAAGAGAAAGAATCTGATTTAAGTGCTTCAAGGGAAGTAACTCTTGGTTTGGGGGTTTTCAATCTCTACAGTTTTAATGTTGTCAGTTAGCTTAGCTTAAGTTACTGTAAATAAAGTGGGTGTGTCATAGTTTACAGAACTATCTAATGACACAAAAATTACTAGTTTTATGGAAGTGAACTACAAACTAAATGTTGAGTTATCTGGGCCATGCTTGCTGTGTATTCTACTGACAAACATCTTGTGTTTAGCATTTCTTTCTAATGCACATCTTGCATGTTTCTTTGTTTTAACCCATTCACAATTGCCCTGTCTCCAACAAAACTAACAGCTATATTAAAAAAAAAATTAAAAACACAGAAGCAAAATAAAAGTGCTATGCTTAAATCAGTCTTGAAAAGCGTTGATGCTTAGTCAGGCATTGCTGATGGAGAGATTGTATGCTGTTGTCTGCTCAAAACCCTGATTGCATTAAAGAGTTGGTTCGTAATGCATCTAAATGCATATTTGAATGGCTGCTGTACCCTAATTCGGTTAATTTTGCAACTGATTAACTTTTTGCTTTTTCAATATTTTATTTTTGACCATCTTTAAATTAAAAAAAAAACAAAAAACAAAAGGTTTGTAAAATGAAATGAGTCTATCCTTGTGGCAGCCTTTGTTAAGAGTTTTAAGTAAGTCGGACAGCATTTTCATACATTTCGAAGTAGACAAGACAACGCGAATATGGCAGGGAACAAAGGCCAGCAGAAACAAAACAAAAATCTCCAACATGAGATACAACACCATTAAATGCACATCTGGAACAGATGCAGTGTGAGTGAGTATTTAGTAGGAGAAACATGCAAATAATAAATTAGAGTAAAATCTTGTACCTTAGTTTACTCTTCTCTTCATTTTTCAGAAATTGTCAAGGTGAGTCTGTAGCATTGCATTTTCTTTTTCTAAAAAAAACTTATTATTAATTTAAATGTTGTTTAAATATCCTTGTTTTATCTTTGTTTTCTTTTTGCTTGGCCATTTCTCCTTGAATTTTTGTGTCTGTTTTGAGCCTTACTATGTTGTTTTTTTTTCAAACTTTACATGAAGAAAATCCAAATTTAGTTGTTTGTTTTTCTATATATAGTCTTACAAGCAGAAAATCTGTCATAATGACTTGCCTGATTCTCAGACTGGAACCAGAACCGACATTCAGTTTCTATCCAGTCAGGCGGGTCATCAAACACCTACATTTGGTTTTTCACAAATTTTTAAATTATATGTATCCAAAATGAATTGACTTTAGACTCTGAAATGCACTTTCTTTGATTTGAGAGTAACAACTGCTGTAACTATAAGGATGTCAGAAACCATAAAAAAAGGGAAGAAACTGAAAGTTATCTTTTTACATCATGCAAGATTTCTGTGAGAGAGAGCACTCTAAAAGCTGCTGAGCAAAGAGGAAGATATTTAGACAAAAGCCATTATATTTGTTAGAAAGAGAGTTGACACAGCAGTTATTGATTCAGGATCCATTATATTTTTTTGTGTTTTAATTATTTAGTATCTCATCATAATTACATAATTTAAATTGCCAGCAAAGTTAGCACTGTGTGTGTGTGTGTGTGTTAGAGAGAGACTGACAGAAGATAGAAAAACAGACAGCTTTCATTACTAAAACAAGAAACGACAAATAATTCTACTTTTAACAGCAAAAATCTAGTGAAGTAACAACAAAAAAATCTATATGAAAAAGGTACAAATACATTTGGATGCATATACGGTTTTTGTTTCTCTATTTGTACCTTTAAGTACACTAGATTTACTTAATAAATACCTCTGAATGTTAAATGAACTACTTTCCCTTTTTATAGTGTATGTAATTGCAGATGTAATTAACTGCATTTACTTTCACTTTTTAAATCTCATTAACATGCAATTTTTTTAAACCTTAATTACTTTCACTTTTTAATTTACATTAAATTACAATTGAGTTTAACTGAAATTAGCCGTTTTTGGTGAGCACAACTGATTATCTGTCCTTGGCTTTGTTTTTATGTTGAAGTCATGGGGTACTTTACTCCCATCACTTCATTTTTACTAACTCATTGAATGTTGAAGAAAGTTATTACTGAATATGCAGATAACTAAATACCAATCTTAGGAGTGCCAAAATGAATAGGTGAAAGAGGTGGGATTTCTTTTCCAGATGTGGTTGTCTGTAAAATAGAATACTGAAAGGTTAATTTACACTTTTGCTTCTTAGTGGCTTCCAATTAGTGAAACTGGTCACTATAAAATTAACCCTTTCTCAATAAAAGAATAATTTTTGTAGACTATTATTAGAATATTTAAAGTTGCTATAGCATTATTTACAACGGTATTTCTCATCAGTTACTGAAATGCATAGCATTCTTTAAATTGTGGAAATCAAGTTGCTCTAATTTGCATTGTGGGAAAAATGAAACTGTACCTGACTGCATGAACTTTATTTGTATTGTTTAACTAATTAATATTAATAATTTGTAGTTATTTCTCTTTTGGCAGAGTATCATTTCTGAGCAGTGTTTAATATTCGTTGCTGCCTAAAGATTTAATATGGACTACAATGAATTTTGTAAGACTTGAAATTTATAAATGAGTTCTTGGATGGTTCAGGTGCCACGATTTACTGGCTTTGGTCTGGGAACTTGTGTCTGTGCATAGATAGTCACTATTTCAACAGAGTCTGGAACCTGCTGCCACTCTCTTATTTCTCAGTTGAGAACTTCTTGAGATTTGTTTGGTGTTGCATAATAATACGGTAATCTTTAAAAGGGAATAAAACACCACATTATGGAAATAACTGAAGCTTTGTTGGTATTGTGATTTGCTTTGCCATATAATGACTCTTTTTTCCAAACCACTTGGTTTCTACCAAAGGCTTATTTGGAGTTTGCTTACACAGTATTCGTTGCTACCATCCATTGTCAAAGTTTAAATAAACTAATATTCCCAATTATCTTTTTTTTTTTAATTTTCAGCCAATCACACAGCAAAGTTTTCAGCATATGAGCGTGTAATACTAGGTGATAGTGAGTATTTAACCTCATCTGATTTTATTTTCCCCATCTCCGTCTGTTTCCTGCATGTATTTAGAATCTCTGTAGTCTGAACTTGAGTCCAGCACCTGCCACCTGTCCGACACCAACTGTAACTTTCTCAGCCATCGGTTCAGTCAGAGAAGAGTGCACTGCGTCTCTTCAATGTTATAATTGCAGATCAACTTTTTTGTAATTAGCTGTGTAATGTTACAGACATTGTTGCTCAATTTAGATACCGATGAATAATATTTTATGCAAATCTATGCAGATATGCCTTCTGATTAATGATCTTAAACTTTTCCAAAACCAGTGGAGTACTGGGTAGCAGGTGCTATAATCACAGGTGCACACCTTGGCGAATCCTTGCAATTATTTGAATTTTACATTTAAAAAAATTAGTTTATATTCATTTGTTAGAATAAAATTACTTTAATCTCATCTGTTGTTTAGAATTGTAGAAAATTATACTTTAAAAGCTTTTTTTTAAAAAAAAAATACCTGTTGACAATTTATTGATCTTGTATTATTTAATTTTTCCTTCTTCATGGTTAGCAGAGCACATGAACAAGTGCTCCCCACACACACACACACACACACACACACATGCATCCCACTGACCCTGGAATGTCAGGAAAACAATTAGAATGACAATTGCTATGATTTTTGTGCTGCACTGCAGAGCTAAATCATGTTTGTATTGGAAGGGTTAAGATAACGACATTTTGTTCTGTGCATGTGGTCCAGCACCTTTGACAAATGTGACGCTGTAGTCCACTACAAGGAGAGCTTTGATTTCATCTGCGACAAGGAGAAATAAACCTAATAATATTGAAAGGATTACGGAGGTGTCCAAGTTAAAAGGAAAAAAAAAAAATTGAAAATGCTTATAATGTGTGAAGCCAAATGAGAGAATAAAATGTAGTTTTTAACAAACCTCTGCACAGCCTTTTAACTACTACCTGTTTATGAGTATAGTTACTTGCTGGAGTATTATATTAAACTAAAAGTTTAAATCTGCATCTTTCTTATTTCATTTGTTTATTAGCCGGTTTTCTGCGACCAGTTGTTCTGTTTGGAGCCATAGCAGATGTAGCAAAAGATAACTTACTCAAAGATATTCCCGAAAAGTTTGATTCACCACGTAAGTGCTTTTTTACCTTTGCTACCTGAAAAGAAGAGGAGATAATAGATTTTGTCGGCAACTTCTGGAAAGTGAAAAGTAGATGGGTTCCCAGGCCATGGTGATTGAAATGCAAGCACCTTGAAAATAAATAACATAGGGTTCCCCAGTATGGAAATAATAAAATTAATTTTGTGCTCTCACATGTTTTTTTGCATTTATTCTTGAGATGCAAGAACCACAAAGACGTTTCAATACATATTCTGTTCCCTTTTCATTATATCAGAACAATTAGCAGTTAAAGTTTTTTTATAAAAAGTAATAATTTTTTTTTTTAATTCAGATACTTGCAGACTGAAAAATAACATTAACCTCTAATTATACTTATACACACTTCCCGTGGATTTGCTATGAAACTTTTCTGTTTACTGGATTGGCACAGAGTATTTGGCTAATTAGTGTTCAGGCAGTTTGAGAATTTTAGTAAAATGACGAGTAAAGAGTCCTGATAAAGTATGAAGTTGGCATGTCTCATTTAGAAACACTGACTTGGGAGCAGGAGAAGGATGCACATGTAAGTGAAAACGAATAAACTGAGTTTAAAAACAGTTTTTTTTTTCTATTTTTTCTAATATTTGACAAGTCATCTTAAGAGAGACCGTCTATTGCTAGTAAAATTCCAGCGACCCTTGGTCAGGTAAAAAACGTTAGTCTGCACCTTTATGAATGGAACTTTTGTGTGTCTAGTGTGTAGTAGATTGAGATGACTTTTACCACTTTTTAAGTTGCAACTTAACGGGTTTAGTTTTTGTTGTTGTTGTTTTTTTATTATTATTTTATTATTATTATTATTATTATTATTATTATTATTATTATTATTACTTTTAGAAAAGGGCAGCAGTGATGACGAGGCAAGAAAAAGTAAATCTGGAGTGGTGAAGTTGAGTGCAATAAAGGAAATCATGAAATTGGTGTGTAATTTTCTCTCTCTCATTGTGTGTCATGTGGTTGTGTGTGCCATGCTTATGCTGAATGTGCTAACCAGAACCTACTTAAAATGAAAGAGGCAAGATAACCTGTTAAAATGAGGATTTTCCTGGTAATTCTGAGAGATTCTTTCAAATCTACTTTTCTCTTTTTCAGCTGCCAAAGAGGGAGACAACGACCTCTGTTAGGAGTTGACAACGGAAAAACCTATCAGGTCATTACAAAAGTTTTGTCGGGTTTTTTACCCTCGACAACGAGACTCCACACCTTCGCTGGACGTGAGGTCTATAAATCAGAGTCAGTTCCGTCACAATCAGTAAACTTCTGCCAACGAGTTGCAAGCGAATTTATACCATTTTGAAAAAAAATTCTGGATTTCTGGAGTCGATAGACTGTTGGAAGGCAGTTTGAGTGGCTGCTCGGTTGGAGGAGGATTTCATATGGAGGAAGCTGTCAAGGTGTTTGAAAAGGTGATGGTCTGGTGAATAGGCTGGGTGAGGGAGAACTTGGTGCCCCAACGGGTTCAGTTGCTGAAGAGTCACTTTTTCAACACGAGGACGACCATTGTCGTGGAGCAGGATTGGGCCTCTTCGATTCACCGGTGCCAGCTGTCATTGGGAAAGTTTCTGAACAACAACGTTTAATGCACAACAGTACCTTTCAGCTGTAATGGTTTCGCTGGATCATAGGAAATTATAGTGGATGACACCCATGACCTATGCGTGGAGGCTGGTTTTTGGAATGTGGTTAGGCACAGGCGCCTTGTCTCTGTTGAGCCACTGTGCTAAGCATTTGTGATTGTTGTAAAGGATCCATTTTTCATCAGATGTAACGATTTGGTCAAGAAATGGGTCTTGTTTTGGTTTTTTGTGACAAGTGAAGAGCAGATCTCCAATTGACAATTTTGTTGTTCATTCAACTTGTGAGGCACCCACCTGTCAAGCCTTTTCACCTTGCCGATGGTATCAAGATGCCAGGAAACGGTTGCAGTACTCACTTCAAGCTCTCCATCAATTTATCACTCTGTTTTTCTCGGATTGGCTTCAACTGAGGCTTTCAGACAGTTGTCATCACAGCTGGAAGGACGTCCGCTATGTTCCTTATCTTTGAGGCTCACATCTCCTCATCGAAATGTTGCAAACCATCATACTGTGGCCGTGCTCCATGCTTGCTTAATGCTACAAGTTGCCTCACTTTGTGGCCTGGTTTGAACTTGTGAAGCAAAATGGCACAAACTACGTTTCTATCCAAGCTTCACTCAGCACCCTGAAACAAATATCCATTTTATGATTTTTAAAAAGATAGGTTTTGCATAATGTGTACCAAAGCTCACGCTACAAAACAATACATAACCTACCTACATACACCTTCACAATCATGCAACAATGAACCCCAAATTAACATAATATGAAAACCGACAAAGCTTTTGTAACCACCTGATTCTTATTTTCGACAAAACCATAATGTTTTGAAATATATGAACATAAAAATTATTTTAATTATGTCAGCTACTAATAAATGATTTTTCCAAATTTGATCATAGAGTCACCCTGACAAAGTGTCTGATCATTGATTATCAATTTAAGAAGATTTATTCTAATGAATTCTGGAGTTTTACAAATTTTTCTTAACATTATGGTTTCTGTATATTAAATATTTAAGTGAATATATTTTGCTTCATTAAATTGGTTCATGGAATCGCCTGTTGTGGAGTCAGACCATAACTCTATGCAGTGAGTGCTCCTAATTTTAGGTATCTGTGAAATTTAGAGTAAAAAGAAAATATTGTTAAATTAAATAATAGTGCATTACTTTTATGAAAATTTTAACAGATGGGGCCTTTTTTGCCAGATAGTCTTCACCGTAGTGTCAAAAAGTCAGTGGTGCCATCATTCGGTAGCCTTTTGTATTGCTGCTGCTCTTGGTATTCTCTTTTTTTAACAGTTGCATCTGCTTTGCATTTCAGAAGAAACATTGTTTGTTAGATGTCACCCCAGACTCCGTGGAAAAGTTGAACTTTGCTCAGTACTATCCCATTGTCATCTTCCTGAATTCAGAATCCAAGACAGCTGTGAAAGATGTGAGATCTCGTTTGGCAAAACACTCGAGCAAAAATCCAAAGAAGCTGCTTGATGATGTATCCAGGCTGCATAAATCCTATCAACACTTGATCACTGGTAGGTCTAGGGTCAAAGATACGCTTAACCAATCCATAGCAACAGCAAAACTTTAGCAGTTTTGGTTTCTATCCACATCATTAGTTGGACCTTTTTTGAAGTATGCAGGTTTGTGCTGAGGATATAGATATTTTGGAAATGTTTGAAAGATTTACTGAGTTGATTAATGTGATCTGCTATTAAAAAAAAAAATCTGTTGAGGCTTTAGTTACTTAAATTGGATTAAAAAACATTTTTGTGGTAACATGCTTGAAATTTCCAAAATTTCTTTTGGCAAAGAATACATAGAGTTAGACACAGTTGTTTGTTAGTAGTGGCATGCCATATATCACTAGGGGTCACTAGTGGCAAACAGATAAATGGTTTTGATCAGAAAATTATGATTTTTTTTTTTTCTGACCTATTATTTATACCTGCTTGGAATATTTCACTGAAACCAGGTAATGCAAGCAGAAATGCAAATGAATATTTAAAAAGGAAAAAAAAATAGACTAGATGTATTTTTTTGGCAAAGAGGCTTCACACAGGTTTCATAAACTTCTTGCTTCTGACTTTCTACAGCAATAATCTACATCCGGATTCAGATAATCAAAATGTATTCATCCATTCGTAAGCGCTAATAATAATAATAATAATAATAATAAATAATAATAATAATATATTAATAATAATAATAATAGTTAAATTTGAGCTATGTTGGTTTTATTGAACAATATGTTTGTTTTAGGGTTAGGACATCGCTATCATCCACTGACCAGGTGTAAGACTAATCTCGTTGCAGTCTTAGAATTTGATCGGTGGCAGTTTTAATCTTTTGTGGCTTCTTCAGTTTGCAAGTTTTAATTTCCTCCCCTTCCGTGTTTGTTTGTTTGTTTGCTTGGTTTGTGGTGGTGAATGCGGTTGGTGCATGGTTACCCGCCGGGTCTCATCAAGATGGCGTTGCCTCTGCTTTGGTTTGTGGGTACTTTGTTGGGAAAATAGCCAAACCATTAGAAAAGGCTTCTGGTCAACGAAGTCTTCCAGTTGTTGACTCTCTATCCCCCCCCCCCCACCCCACCTGGTTCATCTCCTGCTACGATATGGGGCAGAAAACTTTTTTTTTACAATTTTCTTATTTTTTTTATTTTAAAACAAAAGGTTTTCTTTTTTCTAGCCGCCATCACGCACAACAGCAGCGATGGCTGGTACACGAAGTTGAAAGAAACAATAGATCTTCAGCAGAAACAGCAGATATGGATGGCAGAGAAACCGGTACAGATATCTTTTCTTTTCTTTTTTCTTCGATCACTCACCGTCGTTATGCGCTCTCCGGCCCAGTGCACCCGTCTTCAGCAGTGGTTTATTCTTCTGACTTTTCCTTGTCATAGGAGACTCGCCTCTGTCATGGCTATAGAGCGTCCCCCGCCCTTGGTTCCTCTGTCTGAGCGCCTACACAGGCCACTCCCCAGCAGCAACTGGAGCAGTGCCAGTAAAGTACCTCGCTCAAGGGTCACAACAATGTGCCAGCAGCACGAATTGAACCCAGGACCCTTAGGTTCTGAACCCAATACACACTCACAACTGGGCTACATCGCCTGGCCATATTGGCATATGAACCTTGACATTTTCTCTTTCAAGTTTTCAAATTGTCTTTGTGCTGTATTTTGTTTGACGGTTGATGACATGAAGTCTGCAGTGCAGAGAACCTGATTCAAAGAGATTGCCTGCTCTCAGGGGCCCACTACACTTTGATACATATCTTTTTTTATTTTTTTTAAACAAACAATACACAGACAGACATATATGTTGTGGATTCATCATTGAAGGAATTCATACCAGCATAAAAGAAAATACCTTAGAACATGTCTTGTAACAAAAATTATGAAATATCGTATTGGGGAGTCCATAATCATGGCTGCCAACCTGTCTGTGTATGTGTAGTTAATTATTTTATATATAATCAAAAACTGGCTTCCTACAAAACCTGATGAGAGTAAGGTTTTCTTTAAAATTATTTCAATGTTTTTAATGCTTGAAACCATGCAACATTGGGTTTTCTCTTTGGGAATATAGAGATGCTTACCCGATTACAATCCCAACCAGTAAGATTGACAACATTTTCATTAAGAACCCAAGATACACATACAGTATAATAAATACATGATAAAATAGTGTTTAACACTTCATATGCCATTGCACCCCAGCCTAGAAGCACTAGTTAGTATTTCTGTTCAACTGGTTTTATATTTATTCATCAAACTCCTAATGCGGAATGTGGGGTTGGAGAAATGCAGATTTGTTGTCGCAAATAGTTATATCAATGAGGGAAGGTACCGCATGCCATGGCCCCCGAGGGTCAGCCTGTGTTGAGTAGCATAAATTGTTAAGGGTGGTAGGGTGTAAATACAGCCCAGGTAGTACACAGATTGTTAATTTAATAAACTGGTTCTAATGTGAAGTTGTCATTTAATTCATTGCTACTCTTGCTAACGTTGGCCGCTATCCTTTGAACTCTGCTTTCTTCCATTGTAAAACCTTTTTTGATTTCTAATTGTAAAAGCATCGTTCTCCGGCGAATCGGTGATACAGAATTTAAATAAATAGCCAATTGTTTGAGAACACCAAAAAGAAAATCTGTCTTCAGGGTTACTTCTGATGGTGAGAATCATTTTTAAATTTTGGAATTGTTAACTTAAAATCATAAAACCAGAAGATGGAAAGATTTTTGCTAAGAAGTTTAGGAAAACCGTACGAGTAGGGATACTAGTGGTTGTAGGGACTTAAAGTTGATATTTTGTAGACCTGCATATGTCATTTTATTTTCCTATTAGAAGGCAGGGAGGGAAGACAGAGCTCCAACCTTCTGATTGCTAGCAGATTAATCTCTTTTGCTCCCCAACCTGATGTTTATCATCTTTGGGTTTTCTAGTCCACGGACGATGCCCACGATGACTTCCTTTTCCCGATGTCCACTCGATTCAGCTTAGCAACATCCCCTGAGAATGAGTTGGACCTTGCCCGCGCGACAGATGATTTAGATGCACTGCCATCAAAGAAGCAACATCTGATGCGGTCCTCCTCTGACCCGAGCATATCAACTGCTGATTGCATTCCAGGAATTCCACCATACCCTAACCCACCTGTTTACATGAAGGATTACCTGGGGGTAAGTGGATGTGCACCATGGTGCAATGTTGTTTTTTTTTTTATTTGTATTTTTTTTTGGGGGGTATCTGATCATGTTCAATATTTCTTTGCAGTAATTTGTTACCTAGAACCTACATATGAGAAGATACAAATGGTTGTTTTAAATTTTAGCTATGGTAACTTGTCGAGGGTATGTTCATTCAGCTTATGTGAAGCCCCATTCTTTTAGCCAAAGTATTCTCAAAGGAACCAACACATTTTACCACTTCACAAGGCGGACTATTTCAGCATTACCAGTGCCTTCACTGTGACTAAGTCCTTTCTTTCTGACTATAATATTTTACAGCCATGCACTGTACCAGATTATGTTGGCATTACAGACTAATAAACCTCAGCCCTACACGGAGATGCTGTTACAGACCGAAAAACCTCAGCCCTACACGGAGATGCTGTTACAGACCGATAAACCTCAGTCCTACGCAGAGATGCTGTTACAGACTGATAAACCTCAGCCCTACACAGTGATGCTGTTACAGACTAATGAACCTCAACCTACACGTAGATGCTGTTACAGACTAATGAACCTCAACCTACACGGAGATGCTGTTACAGACCGATAAACCTCAGCCCTACACGGAGATGCTGTTACAGACCGATAAACCTCAGCCCTACACGTAGATGCTGTTACAGACTGATAAACCTCAGCCCTACACAGAGATGCTGTTACAGACTGATAAACCTCAGTCCTACGCAGAGATGCTGTTACAGACCGATAAACCTCAGTCCTACGCAGAGATGCTGTTACAGACCGATAAACCTCAGTCCTACGCGGAGATGCTGTTACAGACCGATAAACCTCAGTCCTACGCGGAGATGCTGTTACAGACCGATAAACCTCAGTCCTACGCGGAGATGCTGTTACAGACCGATAAACCTCAGTCCTACGCAGAGATGCTGTTACAGACCGATAAACCTCAGTCCTACGCAGACTGCTGTTACAGACCAATAAACCTCAGTCCTACGCGGAGATGCTGTTACAGACCGATAAACCTCAGTCCTACGCAGAGATGCTGTTACAGACCGATAAACCTCAGTCCTACGCAGAGATGCTGTTACAGACCGATAAACCTCAGCCCTTCACGGAGATGCTGCTGTTACAGACCGATAAACCTCAGCCCTTCACGGAGATGCTGTTACAGACCGATAAACCTCAGCCCTACACGGAGATGCTGTTACAGACTGATAAACCTCAGTCCTACGCAGAGATGCTGTTACAGACTGATAAACCTCAGTCCTATGCAGAGATGCTGTTACAGACTGATGAACCTCAGCCCTACACGTAGATGCTGTTACAGACTGATAAACCTCAGCCCTACACGGAGATGCTGTTACAGACCGATAAACCTCAGTCCTACGCAGAGATGCTGTTACAGACTGATAAACCTCAGTCCTATGCAGAGATGCTGTTACAGACTGATGAACCTCAGCCCTACACGTAGATGCTGTTACAGACCGATAAACCTCAGTCCTACGCAGAGATGCTGTTACAGACTGATAAACCTCAGCCCTACATACAGATGATGTTATAGGCCAAATGCTGAATTCTGCTGGAAAAGAAATCTTACAAAAGAAAAATCTTTTCATATGAATGAAAACTTGCTGTAAGAAAGAGTAATGAGCATATAACTAATATTGCTATACTCCACTTTGTTTAATAACTGTTTGGTATTTTTAGCATTTGCTTTGTTTACATCAAATTTTAGTTTAGATTTTTATAGTAAAATGGTAAGACTTGTCTGTTTAGCTTATTTCATCCAGAACATCTAGGCAAATATCTTTAAACTTATTTATGGAAAAATATTAGATAGAGAATGATGGTTTCATGTGGGGTTCTCTTAGCATGTGTCTTTGTGTTTATGTGGTGTAATTTAACTGGACTATCTGAAAGCTCCAGTTATAAAGTATCTGCGGTGAACCAATAACAGCCAGCTTATCTCTGCTCACTGTTGGACTGATTATGTTACAGAGCTCCAGTCCGACCCATCCAGAGAGCCCAACTTATCAAAAAGATCAAGATTATTCACCTGGATGGAGCATGGATAGTAAGTGATTCTTGCAATCTTGCTTGAATAATTAACAAGTAAATTTGACAGACTCCAAAAACACCAATAGCTTTTCTTTTCCCTTTTTTTGAGAACTATTTTCTTTATTAACACGGTGGCTCGTTGTATGGAATAACCTGTGAATGTTGACATCATTAGTACATTTATAGCTGAGTGTTTCCAAGAAGTGGTTTTACAGAGAACTGCTAAGCTATTTTCATGTGAACACAATCCACATACTCACAATTTTTTTAGCTGCCACCTACACATTCCCTTTATTGGCTGGAGCAGACATTCTTTTATTTACAGGATTTTTCATAACTTAGAAGTAACCAAATAATTTAAACAATAAAGGGGGAGAGGTTGTAAAAGTGTTGCGTAGTAAGGGCTTGCCTACACATTTATAATGTTTTTAGTATGTGTGTATATTCCGAATATTCATAGTTATAGTGGCAGACTACTGGATCGCCGAGGGCCTGAGTTTGATCTCCTGTCAGGGTAATTTGGTTCATTGTTTCTTCCTGACATATTTTCCTCTTACTCTTCTTCGCCAGCCGGCCATATGGGCTTCCTCCCACATCTGTAAACGAAAAGTTTCTAGTATGGATTTTTCTGTCGGATGACACACACTAGTGGATAATTGCATAACTCTGCTTTCTCGCAAGGGTAGTCTCCCTTTGAATGCAAAATATAAAAAAAAATTTTTTAAAAAAAATAAAGGAAAGGTTAATTTGTCAATTGTTTATGATTATTTCATTATCCCTGGACCTGTTTTCACAAAGTGCAATGGAAGTGCTGTCTTAACCTAGTTAAGAAAAAGGAAGAGAGGAAAAAAAAAACTGCCCCTGATCAAATAAACCAAGTAGTAATTTCAGTTTGTTACCCTAAACCAGCCACAAACACTGGCTGCCAGCTGAACTTCTGTACTCAATAAAACAGCTCAAATGTAATCAGATGCATGATTCTTGAGTAAATATGGATGGTATCAGTTGTTATTTGTGCATGTGCGGCATGTATTTATTTACCCGATCGGGCATTTAACCTGTTTCTAAAGGGAAGACATGTAGCAACAACATCAGACGAGCTTAGAAAGAAAACATTGCAGAATAATTTTGCCGGCATCCAAAACCCTCACTCCATTTTTTCCTAGTTTTCTCCAAAATAAACAACAGGAGGGGGAAAATTTACCTTTTTGCTTTCCATTTTCTCATTAGACCAGTATGGAAGCAGGCCTGAAGATCGTTACTATCCTTCCTATTACGCCCAAAGTCTTCAGAGGGAACGTCCCTCACAAAACAGCAGAGCGAATATTGACCTGTATGCAACACTGACACCAAGCGAGAGATTAAGAAACCATTATGGTGAAGAAGGTAAGTTACTTTTTCTCTCTGTTGAGGCCTGATCAACAAGTTCCAGGTCTAAATCTATTCAGACAAAACTAAAGCACAAAGCAGTTAATCAAATTTATCTCCTTCAGAGTTGTCCCCTCCTGCCACTTGTTGAAGCATCTCTGGTACTCTTCTTTCATGATGGCTTTCAGTTCCCGTGTTGCATTTTGGATGGTGGTTGGCACATCCTGAAATCTCTTTCCCTTTATGGTGAATTTCAGTCTGAGGAATAGAAAAAATCGTTCGGTAACAAATCTGGTGAATGCGGTGAGTGAGGAATCAGTGGAATGTTGTGCATGGTCAGAAATTCTTGTTGAGAGTGCTGAGTGTGAAGGTGCATTTCCATGATGCAACATCCATACACCTGAGTGACATTTTCTAGGCTATTTCTCTCAAAGCGCATCTCATAGGCATTTCAGGACGGCCAAATAAAATCGCTGATTCACTGTCTGATCTTGTGGAACAAACCCATGGTGCACAACACCATCAATGTCAAAAAACACAATCAGCATTGTCTTCATATTTGAGCGAACCTGTCTTGCTTTCTTTGGTTGAGGTGACAACTCGGTCCTCCATTGAGAAGACTGACACTTAGTCTTGGGGTCGTAGCCATACACCTTTGTCTTATCACCTGTAAAGTTTTCATCGCTGGCTGCACAGTGAGTTCTTGACACACTGTGAGGCGATGTTCCTTCTGTTCTGGAGTGAGAACCTACAGGGAAAACTTTGCCCTGACTCTCCTCATTCTCAAATCTTGAATCAAAATCATTTGGCAGGTGCCATAGGAGATTTATTCAGCCACTTCACAAATCGTCATTTATCTGTCACCAACAAACAGTGCCATGAACCAGCACTGAATGACCTTTTTCTATTTCCTAGACTGGAACGTACCCTAAAGGGAAAGAGATTTCAGGATGTGCCAACCACCATCCAAAATGCAACAGGGGAACTGAAAGCCATCATGAAAGAAGAGTACCAGAGATGTTTCAACAAGTGGCAGGAGGGGACAACTCTGAAGGAGATAAATTTTGATTAACTGCTTTGTGCTTTAGTTTTGTCTGAATAGATTTAGACCTGGAACTTTTTGATCAGACCTTGTATTCAAAGAAAAGCAAAAAAAAAAAAAAAGGTTTGCTTTTATAAAATTTGTTTACAAAGTCTCAAAATGGACTTTTTCCATAGATATTTTACTTGGAAAGTTATTTTGTGATGTGTTACATGCAGAAACCAAACAGTTAGCTTAGGCATTTCCTGTAAGTAAAATTATTCTAGCAACAAGGGGATGAGCAATGCCCAGACTAACCACCTGCCTGCCTGCCTTTCTCAGACCTGCACATTGACATCAGAAGATTAAAAGCTTCTTGATTTCAGTTGAACTAACTGTCAATTTTCTATATTTTCTTCATACTTGGATATTCAGTTTGAACCTGCAACTAGGGCGCTCACTGGTATAGCAGCTGACAAACCAGAGACCAGAGCATATTATTGGCTAATCCTTGAATGCTATCAGAAATAAAATCACAGATATGGCGGTTAATAAAAGCTGATTTACAGAGAAAAGAACTAAAATATCTTTTTGCACTAGCATGGTTCCTCATTGACTAAACAAACCGAGAAAGCTGCCATTTTAATTGAAAACGCTTGTATTTCTATACCGTAAACTGGGTGTCCACAAGAAATCAGTTTGCAGTTCTGTTGTTTTATTTATTTATCTGTTTTTTTTTTAATTAAATGAAAGAAGAAAAATAATAATAGTAAGAAAGTTATTTCTGAGAGTAATTCACAATTTGCTTAAAGTAAATGTCTTTGCTTTGTTTTACTTTTATGTTGTACATTTCTAGAAAAAAGGGGAATAGTATTGCATGCTGTGTAATGTTTGGAAATACTGTATACACAAAGAAATTTAATATTAATTATTGTTAGAAATGCACGGTAGAATTTGGGCAAGTTATTGCTGTAACAGTCTGGTGCAGTGCTGGATTCTTGTGTGCCCTTACTGTACAAACCTTCACCAAGCCGGATTGCTTAGGTTATAATTTAGATTCAGCTTGGTCATTGCACTTATAGAAATATAATCAACACCATATCAATTTGGGCACTTCCCTAAATGAATATATCTGACCAAAATTTGCATGTTTTAGATGTGGTAATGTGTATATTGGATGACTAGGCTGGCTGCATGATCAGTGTGCGTCATCACCATTGCTGTAAACAAGCAGGTTTCCAGTATTTCTTTATTTACCCAAGGTCGTGTTATAGACCGTTTCAAGTGCGTTGGGGTGAACGACAGCTCTTAACATTTCTCATATATCCGAGTTCAATATTATCAGAGAGTTCACCAAGACACATGCTGCTACTGCTGCAGCATAACAGCTTGGAGGATGCTCAGCGGTGACACCATGACAAGAATGCACTAATATGGTACTTGCCAGGCAAAAGAAGTAGAAAAAGAAATTTTTAAAATTCAAGATGGCCACTTATTTGACAGTTGGTACATTTGAAGTGGGAACATTCTAGTGTTGATGTTTTCACATTTAACTAACATACTAGAGAAATGTGATTTTGTTTTCAATCAACAAGTCAGCTTTCCGCTTATTTATTACTTTTGCTTTATCATTAATACTGGTGGGAGGGGAATTCACGCTGAAAGAGTATTGCCATAATGGTATCTGGCTGGCCCCCCAGTAATACGAGTGAAGATCTGTGTTCTACTGAAATGTTTTCATCATCATTGTGAAGAAATCTGAGGTGACTTATTGTAAATGGAAATGTTATTAATGGAAGGAAATATAAATTAGATTAGGTGCATGAACATTTTCTTTAAAAAGCAGACTGTGTTTTATTCTTTGAAGAAGAAGAGGAAGATGTGATACGATGTCAGGGAGCTCTTTCCCTGTGTGGGGAGCATATAAAGTGCATGAAACATTTGTATGCATCTTTTCGTTGTAGATCACCAGTCAGATGGTAGATATGGAGAAAGAGAACCGTACAGGTACAGGGACATCAGACACAACGAACAATATCAATCACCACCTTCACATCCTGAACATGGTCCATTAAATGATCAAAAGGTAAGACTAATTCTGTAAGGGGAAAGCAGCCACTCACTAATGCTGACCCAGATCCAGATGAAGTTGTGGTCATTAAAATGGAATCTTTTTGTATTTACTTTGTTGTTATTTTGTATTGCATCTATATATATAGATATATAATATTAAAAAATTTTTTTTTACATTTTCCCACATTCACCTACATTGATAATAACAAAAAGAAATCAAAATATTTTTAAAACTCACTAATATATATGGAGGCATCATTGAAGTTTTGATAGTTGTGTGTAGTAGTTAGTGTAGATTTTCATCTACCAGTCTTTCTTAGCTGTAATCAAACTTTCTACTAGAGAAAATTTGAATGAGCGCTGAAGATGCTGCCAACAAATTATTACAAAGGCATACAGCACTTTGCATGCAGCCTGTCTGCTGTAATGACTCACCTGAATCTTCTTAACACTGCGCATCTGATGTGTTCAGCAGCCAGTCAAACCATGCATCGTGCATTCTAAAAAAAACTACATACATATGGTAACAGGCCATTCTATTTTTGACATCTGTTGTTACTACATTGTTGGTTTGCTGAGGACAGCAGAAAATAAAGATATGCAATGAAATTCTTTATAATATCACTTAATGAGGCCCACCTTTCGCAACTTGAAGAAGCTTTACCCTGTTTGGCATCAAATTAACGAGATTTCCTATCACAGTCTGACCAGATTTGCCCAGTATGAGATAGATCTTTCTTTAATTCCATCACGCTTTCAGTTCGTGGATAGGTTTCTCTCAGCTAATAGTGCAGATCCACTGGTCAGTCAGATTCATATTATGACTTTAGGATACACAGGGAAGAAGATGAATGAATACCTTGATGCTTTTTCTAGACTGTGGTCACAGAAGAGGTGTAGCACCATTCTCTTGATGGTGTCAAATCTCAGTATGCCTTTCAGTGCAATAACTCACCTCCATACTTGACCATGGTATGTGTAGTAGGTCTTCTCTAAACCCAGGAGCAACTTCCAGATGTAAATTGTAGGGGCTTATCAGAAAAGAGTACACATTGCCAGTATTCAAGGTTTTTTTATTATGCATGTCCTCTGTAGCCGAGTTAGTGATGACAAGGGGTATTCTTTTTTAGCTAACATTTTTGCTTACTAAACATTCCTATATTTTTTAGCTTTGTTTATTATCACTAAAATCAAAGAAATAAACGTGTAAGCCAAATGATCTTCTGTAATTTATGTCAGTATTTTTTTTTAGCATAGAGAAGCTTCTCTCCATTGATGTGGAGGTTGGCTGGCATTGTTGCAATAAAGAATGCATTGATGGTGCAATTTCTGGCCAACTCCTGTTCATCATATTTTAACTTTTGTTTTGCTTCAAATGTCTTTGGATGTATGCATGAATTTACTGCACCTATCAGAACCTAAGTGTAGTGGCTTCAAGTCTTCATACGCCTGTTCTGTCATATAGCTGCTTCCTTTCCTTGTATCTAGTAATATGGCAAGATGCTGATAATTGCACTTCAAAGCCACCAAGTTACCAGCCAGTTATGGATTCGAAACACTTTCTTTCACCTTTGCTATTAGGATCTGACTGAAGCTTTTGCCAATTTCACAAACTTCTGGTAGCTGAGCTGCATAGTGAAAGGTAGCATTGAGCCAACTTCCTGTCTTGTAATGATGGATGTTGGTGGCATTCCTACTGCCTGAAACCTATCTTGTTGAAATTTTTTTTTTTTTAGAGTGGCAGTCTTGAAACATGCAATCAGATTGTTGACATCTTTGTGCTGCACATTTATCTGTAATGCAAGGTTGCGCAGTAGATGTGTGATGCAAGTAATGTGAAATAGACAAAGTATAGTTGATTAAGTACACTTCCAGCAGTTACCATGTAGCATTCTGCATCCATTATCAACAGGCAAAACTATTTTCTGTTGGTGCCCAGATATTTCATTAAATCAACAATAGCATGACGATGGCTTGATTGTCCACTGATTCATATAACAGTTGGCATGCAGTCTATCAGATAGATTTTCCAAGGTTATTGCATACACCCAACAAGAATGTGCAAATATTTTGTGCTTACAGTTTCAAAGAAGCAGAAGTTTTCCAGATATCAGAGTCTTGATCCTTGATTTCCGCTAGTTCAGTCACTTTTGCTCTTCAGGTTGTTTCTGACAGCAAGGTTTGACCAATCTCATGAAACAGTTTCTTGCTTCAGGATTATGTGGCTTCAGCGGTGTATCCACTGACAGAAAAAGCTGTTGGTCCTTCACAGATTTAGAAGTCAAGTCCTGAGAGGTTTGTTGAGACCCTGCTGATTTCCCAAATCAGCTTTGATGCTTGGTTGCCTCACTGTGACTGTTGATGTAAAGCTGTTTCCTGTGTTGTAGTATGCAACCAGATAGTTTGTAATACAGCTCACTCTCTGTGTGTACATGAAACAGCTGCCTTAGGTATCCTTATCTATTAAAACAAAATTACTCAACTATGACATGAACACCCATCAAATCACTTGTTAACAAATTGAAATTTGAATAAAATATAAAACCAAGCCAAGGAGAAAACAACTCATGAACTGAAGACCGAACTACAGCCAAGTTCAAACCATTTTACAGTTCAATCACCAACTTCAAATTAACCCATCAAGAGCTAAACTTTTCACGAGAGGAGCAATAATTGCTTCATTCAAACAGTGAAATTCACTGTTTTGTGAGATTTTTATCATCAATTGTAACTGTATTTTAATATGTAATCTAGCAGATTTTAACCAAATTTTTTGACTTAGAAAAAATTTTGACTCTGACTTTCAACCTCCCTAGTGATGGCATTGAACAATTCTTTGGTTTCTTCTTTGTTGCATGGGCAATGTCAACAAAACAATCTTGATGGCGAGTGCAGAGATGACTAGGAATGGCATGTCTTGGCATCACTGTTGAAGGCTTACCAGATTGTTTTTATGTAGCTGTGACATTTGTCTTAACGAACTTCATGACCTATAACACAACCTCTGGTAAACAGAGAAGTGTCACAAATCTACCTGTTTTCCACATGCTGATAGCATTACACTGCTTATCTGCCCATCTAGACATCCATTATAATACATAATCACACCATAAATGTGTAACTTTCAGTTAGAAATACTCATTTTTGTCTCCTCCTAACCCAAACTAGAGTAACTTAGACACAGAATATAATTTTAGGTTGTCAGGTTACTTTGTGTTGGTCATCAACACAAAAAGACCAAGTCATCTCATGGTGCTTTTATTGGACCCCACTGCTGGCAACATTAGCTATAATTCTGCACTTTCTCTGATAAAGATTCCTGCTGCCACTTATCTTCAATTGGTTCTTCTTTTACCAGGGCTACAATGATTCATCATCATTTAGCAGTGACTCCTACAGCCGATACACATCAAATCCTGTCAACAAACATGACGACTCCAAGTTGCAGGAAAAGTTTGGTTCTTCCATTTTGCAAAAACGCAGGGATCGAAATTACTCCCACGACCCTTATCGTTTTACAAGAAGCACAGCCAATCCAGTGGCTAATGTCAATGTAGACAAGGGCAAGTTATCGGATCTCAGTGCCAAATACAGGTGAACTGCTTGCTTTGGTTTTAAGGTGAAATGTCATTTGTGTTAGACTAACCAGGTGTACATAATGAATTGGAGAGAAGCAAAAAAACTAACTTTTCTTACAATTGCAATACATGAAATGTTTTATAATTTTCTATTGTTCATATTTAATGTCATGTACAGTGATGCCTAAAATTAGGGAAAAATAATTTAAGTGTTTTACAGTATAAAAATGCATTTTAACATAATAAAGCTAATTCAGCATCATATTAATATTCACAAAGCCTCTGTGCTAAATAAAGGTTTGAAATGTGGTAATTTCTTGCAGAGATGCAATTATAAAGCAATAAATTTGTTTTTTCAACTAAAGAATATAATTTTAACAGGGGAAGTACATAAATGACAAATCAGAAACACAAAAAATACTCTAAGCATCTTATTGATCTGGTATAATAATTATTCTTAAATTTAAAAAAAAAAAAGACAAAATTTTGCCACAATTGTAGTTTTGTGACATGCCATCCAGAATATAAAATAATTGAATATTTAAAGGTAGCTGATATAATTAACTTTAAGGGTGAGGGTTTCTAAATTTTGCATGCTTCACATGGGTGGATTCCAAGCATTTAAAATAAAGCAGAATCTGGATTTACATTATTTGTGAGATGTTCGGTGATATTTTTTTGTTTTCTAACTGATTGAGGATCTTTCAGCCTGGACGAGATTGGGATGTCGACCCCTAGTGTGGCTTTAGATAAAAAAAAAAGTAAAAGAGGGGTTTAATTTGAAATCTAAAGGGACTTACAATATTTTAAAAAGAGAGAGAGAGAGAGGTTGATGCAGATTTTATGGTTAACAAAATGCCCCTCCCCCCAGCTCTCGTGACCCAAGGTGACAAGTAAGACAATCATTTCATAAATGGGTAAACCTTGAGAGATCAACCCGCACCTGACAACTGCTATTTTGAAGGAGAAAATTTGTAACAAATATAAAATATGAATTTATAAAAACTAAGCTGCAGGGTCGGTTTGGGAGATGTTGGGCATGGTGCCAGTTGACCTACCCTGTAACTCCCACTCAGGGGGGAGGGAAGTGACCTGAGAAGAAAGCATTCGTAGAGGGAAGATTATTGGTTTTAGAATTAAAATTATTTATCCCTTAGGATTTGGTGAAGATAAAGGAGGCGCCGGATGCCAAAAGAAACCTGCGGATAATAGAATTTCCCTGGTTTGTTGTGTTTATTTTTTTTTTTATAATGTTTCTTTTCTTTTGCGCCATCACAGAAAAGGAGATTCAAAATCCAAACTTGGTGCCAAGTCTACATCTCCACTCTCAGGTCAGGGCATCGTGCCAGCAGGTGGTGACGACCATCATGGTAAACCAAAATCTGACTCCCTGGGTCGCCAGGAGCCTGCTCATAATCCTTCGCCAAAGAAGGAGCCCCCACCTGTGCCCATTAAAACATACACACTTCGGGAACGAGGCATTGAACCCGATGACTTGAAGCTACGTAACTATGAAAATTCTAATAGGTAAGGGATCACTCTAATTCAGATTTTTGCCACGTGAAAGGGAAAATTCTTTGCATAACGAAAAGTATATTTATACTCAGAATTGCACTAACTCTACCTGGATAGTTTTGGCAGTTAAAGGGTGAGTATGTGAATGTAAAAATGAATTTTCTGAACGTAGCTAAAATTGCTTCATTTTGTCTTTTTTGGCAATCTCCGATCATTAAAATACATACACTGGCAGCCATAAGTGCTGGAAAATCTTTTAATGTCTTGTAAGCTAAATTCAAACATAAACTTTTGTATGTATGTATTTTCTAAGCAGTAATGAATTAGATTTATTATGTATAGGATATTTTATTGATGAATCCACATTTGTGTCTACCAGTGTATATGCAACAGTATAATAAAGATAATGCATTATAAGCATCAAATTCTTCTGTTTAGTCTACTGGCAACTTATTGGTGGTATGAATCGCAACGATTTAGTTGGGATCCAACATCACCAAAAGAAATGGGAAAACTTCAGTAACAGAATTCAATCTAATCATGTAAATAATTTTTGTATTATTTTTTTAAGGCAACCTGGCACTGACTATTATAGATAGGCATTGTCTGTGTGTAAGTGTACTTCGGGTTTTTTTTTTCCTTTACCTGGACCATAGTATACTCAAGTTATCAAGTTCTTGTCGCTGGCTGCTAGTTCAGTTCACTACTATTACACATATTTTAGAGGTAATGATTCTAACTCTTTGGGAAGGGAGTATATTTGCAGGCATGCTCTGCAAAGAATACCACAGTTAATCTTGATACTCAGAAGGGTTTAATAGAATATTTTTCCTTTTTTTTTTAAAAATTTAAATGAAACTTGTGAAGAAAAATTTCATATTTTTCCATCTTTCATTTCTGCTCTAATTCTATGATAAATTGGCAGCAGCCCCTCTTCCATGTTTGGTTATGCTGTGGCAAGCACCTTTTCCAGCATTGCATTGTGGGAATGTTTAATTGTCTTGGTGTTCAGCAGAAAATAGTTCATCACTTCAGATTTACACACACTCACCTTTAAATTTTAGTTGTTTCCCCATCCAAGTTGTAACACAGGAAATCCACCCATGTAAAACTCGGGTGAACACATGGTTTTCTTTGAGTGTGTCTAGTAAGTACTACTGCATGTTCTGCTGCTGCTTTTCGTATATCCTGATGTTGCCGAGCAGTCGTTTACTAGCACCTGTTTAGCCTTTATCAAACAAAAGCCTGTGGTATCTTGTGTGTGTGTTTGTGTTGACAGGGGTGTGTTGTTTGATGGCAGCCATTACAGAAGCGAACCAAACAGGGACAAACCGGCCAACCATCACCATTACACATGGAGTCCTCGGCCTAACGATGCTCATCACATCATTCCACACAATCAGTCTCAGTTGGCGCACATCAAAGGTCCGGATCAAAACTTTGAGGACGCTTCAAAACATGATCACATCCGATCTCATCCTCCCGGTGAGCACAGGCAAGAGAATCACATTCAGAAACACTATCCAAATGATGGGTATGATGATCCAAGATCTTTTTCCAATAACACATATATGGATCATCCACATGTGGATCATTACCCAGAAGATCACCTTTATGGAAAATCTAACAAAGTAGAAAACTATGAAAGGGAAAGTGAATTTGAAAGTTATATTGGCCGGCCCAGGTGAGCCTCCATTGGCAGTTTTAATTGTGTTACCACTTCTCTTTTTTTTTTTCTTAATCAAATGGGTTTTGTTTTTTTTTTCCATCCACATCTGGGATTCTGCTTGAAGATGTTTTTAGTCTGTGTTTTGTTTTTGTTTGTTTGTTTTTTTCTTTTTAGAAAACCCATGATTTTAGCTCTCCCTTCCCCCTCGGGGTATCGCCTGAAGATTGATGACAACTGTCATTGCTTCCATGTTTGTCTAGAAAAGATTTGTTAGGGTGCTGTTCGCTTGCTCGCTGATGCTTCGTGATGTGGTGAGTTGGGACACCTTGACAGCAGTCGTGAGTTGTTGTTTTTTATTCCCACCTGCCTGCTGGCATTTTTGGGCTTTCCGTAAAACTTACCTTTGGTTTCAAAATTGTGGTCATTCCCAGACCAGGGGATTCTGTTCTTCTTTTCTGAGATGAGCACACTCAGGGCAAAAGCTATTGGTACAGAGGAGAGCAATATTTAAAAAAAAAAAGGTGGGGAACAATGACAATCATATGTGATCAGTTCAGAGAAAGATGCTTTTTATGGTGGAGGAAATTTTGAATTTTTTAAAAATTAAGAATTAGATGAATGGTAACTTTTAGTAGAATGGATTTTGGTGAATTCTTAAATAGCTTTACTTAATCTGGTATTTAGTCAGGGAATTTTAGAATTTGACTATTTTAACAGAAGGGGAATATTTTTTTCAAGTTATATGGCTTTTTTATCGAGGGGAGGTGAATTCTAGAATGTGGGATCTTTTATACAAATTATCAAGAAAAAGATCAAAACAAATATTTGGTACTTAACATTGTTACTTCAGAAAAATAGTATGTAAAATGATGTATGTGTATGTATATTGCTTTAAATGACAAATAATTTCTATATTAAAAATATTTAAATGAATTTATTAGTAAAATTTAATACTTAAAATGGTGATATATTAGATCTGAGCGTTTTCTTCCCAGATAAGCAAGAAAAAAGGATGGCAACAGGCGGAAGGGAAAAAAAGAGAGATCGCGACAAGCCGAGAGAACCATAGCGAGCGCGAGGGATAACATAGAGGAACCCAGGAGAGAGGATTAAATGAAGAGCATCTCCAACATCTCTCTCTCTCTCTATCTCTATCTAGCCTCTCTTTCTCCATCTCTTTCTCTCTCTCTTCTCCTTCTCTTCTTCTCTCTTTATCTCTTTTCTCTATCTCTCTCTCTCTCTCCTCTCTCTCTTCTTCTCTCTCTCTCTCTCTCTCTATCTGCACTTCGCCACTCTCAACATGCTTGCAAGCAAAAAACTTAGAAAAACATTTTTCCAGTCATCTTTTTTGGGCACTTCTAGCACAACTGATTCCAGCTACTATAGCATTGCATTGCGAGAACATCAAACAGACAGTTTTTCACGATTCTCCGCATCCTTGCTGCTGCTTTCTGCCCTGAGGCATCCAACTCATGTCTGTAAAAAAAATAATTAAATGATCCGCATCCATGAAAAATCACCATTGCCTACGTAGTGTTTGTAGTCACGTGCTTGCTTATTGGAGAGCTGAAGAGGAATAACTTGTCATGCATAAGCAGAATTGAGAGTTTCTCAGGCTTCATGTGGAGTCTGGCTGATCTGGACCTATGAATACTTCAAGATGGCAAAGTGGAGCTAACTTGCTGTAAGGCTTTGACACAATGTGGTGTAGTAGCACAGTCACATACTATATACATATATTTGTATCATCATTTTTATGTACAGCATTTTCAAAAAACAAAAAAAACAGATTTTTTTTTTCTTTTCAGTTAACAAAACAATTTATAAATGAAGCCAAAATAATAAAAAAAAAAACACACACACATTTTTTTTGGTTTTTGATGAAGATTCCCATCTACGTAAGTGACTTGCTTGCAGTCACATGAAAACACACAGTAGTCGGAATCACGGGGTCCCTGTTTTCCAAATTTGATTTCCCATCTTATACAAATATAATCTGGGCAGGTTTTTTATGCAAAAGGGGAAAAAAAAAAGTTTATAATAAAATTTATGAATATATCTAAAAAAAAGGGGGGATAAAGGGCATCAATGACCTTGTAAGTGTTGTTGTTATTATTATTATTATTATTATTATTATTATTATTATTATTATTATTATATTATTATTTATTTTTATTATTATCGCCCTCATTACCAAGGTATATTTAAGAGAATTCAACAAAAAAAAACATTGTAATTGAATTGCCAGAACTACAATATCTCAGACTTGCACTTTAAGTCCCCCTTTTTCTCTCTCTTTTTTTGTTAATTTTAACAAATATGATCTGAGATCCCAGAATTTCCAGCAAACTTGTGTTTTTCATCAGTTATCTAATTGGCTGGACATGGAGCATTGTGATCGGATTTGCTAATTGGTGTCACTGCCAGCCAGCGTAGTTCGAGCTTGCTAGTGGGGAACCGGACTTTTTTCAGTTTTGCTTAGTACACAAGGTGATAGATCTAAAAAAAATAAACAACAAACAACAAAAGTCCTTGTTGAACAGAACAAATTTACCAGATTATTTTTGTACCTTCAGCCATTTTTTTCTTTTAAAATATCTATCGCAGATACAGGGAAGCAACATATTTGAATTACTTACTGTCCCTCTTCGACATAGAATTCTTTTTCTCTGTTTAATGCCATCCACTAAAGAAATCAATAAGACCTTGTTTAACCTGTCCTCTAACCCTGCTGACAGACTCGCTTTAGTTAGTAATGAGCTTTAACACGTTTATCTCAATATTCTTGTTGGCAATGAAGTAGAAATAGAAGGATGGATGTTGAGTTATACTACTGATTTTACTCAAACTATTTAGTCATTATAAGACTAGACTTCATGTAGATAGCCTTGTCATCCAAGCAGGCTGAAGTTGCAGCTGTGCAAAATCTGAAAACTAACCTGTTGGGTAGCTTCTTGGTGTTTGCTGCTTGAATTGCATGTTTTACATTGCACCTGCACTGCTCTGCTGTAGTTTCTGAGAACCAATAGAGTTAAGACCACTAACTAAATTTAGCTTAAAAAGAATAGAGAAATTAATTGGGAAAAGCAGATGTCACTTTTTAATAGATTTTGCTTGGCCAGTCATGCTCACTTTTCAAAAATATGTGCCTTAGTGGCCATAATTATGGATTCATCAATGAAATATCCAACCTTTTATATATAATAAATATGTGTCATCTATATATCTTGTTATTAGCCTGCCAGTCCGGGAGGGATAGCTGATAAGATCACTCGTGTTCACTTACTTCCCTTAATGGTTTACATGTTGATCTGGAACGTCTAAAAAATTTTCCAACTGATGCACTGGCTGCAGGATTATTTGCTCAGTCATTACTGATTTTACCTGCATGATACAGCCAACTTCTAAACCAGGGGTGGGCAAACATTTTATCCTGCTGGCCACATGAGCTATTATGTAATTGTGTAGCGGTAAAATTGGGAAACATGCAGTTGGCATTGCCGTTACGGTTAATTATTTTGGTGTAATTTTTTGTGTGCATGTATGAAGGTTTTCAGATACAGTTTGGCTAATGATCTCCTGGTCCACAGGTGATGGTCATAAACCCGGTCGCAATATATATATATATATATGGATGATTTCATGTGTATAACGATGATGCTGTTACAGGTGTTAAATAGGTTTTTGTTGGAACTTTGATGGCGCACGACTATTTTCATCAAACTGTCTTTTTTTCCTTTTTTACTAAGTAGTCCAAAATTATGGGCACCAATATGTGCATCTTTTTATTTATTAAAAAAATGCGATTGTAATTCCATTAAATTTAGATTACTTTATTTAATATTTCTGTTTATGCATTTGAAGTATGCGTGTATGAGAGCGACCATTTTGGTTTCCAATTTCTTTTATTTCAAGCCCAATACATCTGGGAATTTGGTTCAATGGACCCTTAACTCCAGTTTTGGTAGAAAGTGTAATAAATAAATGGAAACAGAATACACAGTTGGTACCACAAATTTGTTTGCTGCATGTTGTGAATTGGTCATTTTTTTCCCTCAACAGATTCTTTTCAGTCCCACCGTATAGTCAGAGTATAAGGCAGAAGTGGCTTATTGTGTAAGCTTCAGTCAGACAACTTATATGCGCCAAATTCAAACAGAAAACTAATTTAGGTAAAATACATCGTTCTAGGACATTCCACACATTTTTGTGACTTATCTGGTCAACTCTGGTGTTACCACCACCTTCGTTGTCTGTGTAGCATAAGTTCACCAATCTAAAGTGAAAAAAGAAACTGTTCTTTGCCAGATAAGATTTTGTATACCTCTATTGAGAATGCTAGAAATTACCATTACTGAAACTACTTCATCTAACAAATTCATCTCTACTTTTGTTAGTTCTTCTGTCAGAAATACTTTTTGTGGCATTCTCTCTCTTTTTATTGGTATTTGTGGAATGGGTTGACAAAGAGACAGTCAGATGCAGTAGGTATGGGGCAAGGTACTGATTTATGCGCACCAATCGTCCTAAACACACATTGACTATAGTTTATATCGTTTCGAAAAAATCTTGTGTACAAAATGCTGCTGCCTGAAGACACAGACAATTAAAATAATTTATTGTCTGACTTATGGCAATGACATCTGAGTGATCTACTATTTTTATAATAATTGAAATGTTAAATAAACCAGTATTTTTTTTACTACCTGTATATCAGTAGTGTCAGGAACTATAAAACAAATTTTTGAGTCTTTAACAAAGAAAAGTGGTAGGAATGACAATAACTTATCCAATGATCTTGTGGATATTATAAAGCACCCATGTTACGTCTTCATTCGGTAAGTTAACATAGCTGTAAATTCTATGATACCCCTGCAGATGTTCTAATCAAAGTTCACATGCTAAGTGATTTAGGGACTAAATGGATTCCCTCAGGCCTGTTAAATTTGCTATAGGACTAAATGGGATCTCTCTGACATGTTTGAATATTCATGGTACCATCAGTGGCCCTACAGACGTGTTATGTTAAGGGCCTGAAAAAGACCTAGGCACATTTGAATATTCAAGGAACCATTAAAGAACCTACAGGCAAGTTAAGTACCCTATGGGACATGGGATTAAAGTGGATATCACTTAGATACACTAGTTTCCAGATCTGGATTATATTTGGGCAATATATTAAATAAATATTTTTCTTTGCAATTTTGAATGGAAAAGAGTCCATATGTGACATTTTTATTTATGTAGTCTGACAGTAACAGAGACAGAAAACATGTTTAGCCATTCAAGGTTTGTGTAAATCACTGAAATGCACACATTAACACATTTCTCATTGCTATAATTCAATGCTCTTTAAACTGCTTATGAATTTCTCTTCTATTACCTCCACATTGGCAGCTGAGGCCAGTCAGGATGCAGCCCAGCCTAGTTTTAACAACTGGTGGGACCCGCTACCCATTCTGTGTAGCTGGGGTTGAGAGCAGCATGATGCAGCAATAGATATTTATAGTTGCCCAGGTGGGCAGGGCATTTACTCAATCAGAGTTTAAGTTTAATCAACTTTTGCATCTCTTTATAAAATGTGCCCAGGCTGCCCACCCTTTGTTCTATACTGGTCTCATGTGATAGAGAGTTAACTGAAAATCTACAATGTGATCCTTTATTCCCTAGTCTATCTTTCTGACTTATCTTTACTTAACAAGTCATTTACATGACTTACCTCATGATTTAAAAAAACAATACATAACAACAAAGGATTTTAATTAAGCTAAAATCAATTTATTAAAACTTTTTATCTACTTCTAATAATAATTAAAATGTAATTAAATTTGTGAGAAATTTTGATTATTTGAACATTTTTAAAAGGAATCATTGCCTATCTGGGTGATTTAGAAAGATCAAGAATTATAGGATAGCTTATTTAAAGGGGCAACTTTACTTTAATCATGTGGCTTCCAACGTGTATTTCAAAATGTGTTTAATTTTCCTTAGTTCCTTTTCAAATTTGTATTCGCTATGTTTTTAAATAATTCCTATTTTAACCTTTTGTGTAAGTACTGTAGTCATGGTAGACGAAATGCCTCACATAGCCAACAGCTAAGCAGAGAAGTGATCTAGAGGAATTACCTAATGATTGTTCCAACAACACCACTTGTTGTTCTATGACCAAAAATGCTCAGGAAAGGGAATTATTTTTGGAGTGCTCTCCCCTTATTTGTTGCGAAAACAGATAAAGAAAAGAAAAGAAAAATTGTTGGTGCCATTAGCGGGGAGCACTGATTTGAACAGGTGAGTGTTTATGCAAAGAAAAAGAAAATATTCTAGAAGATGTTTTGGTGGCAGCACTTTACCTTTTCCACAAAAAAAAGATAGGGGGGATCTATTTACCTGGGGAGTGGGGAGAATAACTGGTGACGTTACCATTTTGACATCTTTGATAACTTTATTCTTTATAAGAAATCTTGAACTTTTTATTCAACTTTTGACTGGCATGAGTTCTGGTTTTGTATACGTAATATACATACATCATTCATATCAGTAGGTTTACAATTATGTGCAGCTAAGAGGCTGACCTGTTGTGGAACTCAAGATGATTTGTTTAGTTGTGTACAAGCTGTAAATTTTGAACAGATTTTGAGAAGTTGGCGTCATGCGTTTTCTTGTTACACTTTGCCAAAAGATGCATACAAGTAATACGCCATTGTTTATATTAATGTACTGTAATCAGTCATCTCTATGTATGTCAAGAAAAAGCATTCTTTTTTTTGTAAATGTTTTTCATACACCATGCCTGGAACTTGATTCACAAGGGTTCGAAACCAGGGACATTGCATAAAACGTTTTTTTTTTCCAAAAGATAGACAATTAAACAGAAGAATCTTGCTAATACCAAAGGTTTTCAGCTAAGAAATGTGATGTGTTAACTGTAGAGAGTAGAAGATTTATCTGAATTCCCCTCCCATAGCCATCCTATTAGAAATAACCCCTAAACTCAAGTTCTGGTGTTTGTTTTCCAGTCACCAACAAGGTCCTTGGAAGATCTGCATTGGTGTGCAGATGTTGATGTTTTCATTTGTCATTCAATTTCCTATAACAACTCTAGTTTGCTTCAAGATTTCATAATTTCTTGCGAGTCCTCACCCAACCAACCCTTTACTTGCCTCTTTTTACGTGTCAATTGGTCCTTCTGAGGACTAACTCCACTGACAGAAAAAGATTGCCAAAATATGGCAGAGGTTGTATGGGATGTAATGATCCTTTGGTTAGCTAGAAGATGACGAGTGGCACAGCGAGCTGAATAATTGGTGAAGAAATATAAAATACCTAAGCTTACTAACAGGCTTGAACATCACTGTATGCCAAAACATTTCAAACCTGCTATTCTACCATTAATTTTGCATTCAAATCCGGCTAAGGCAGTCTCCACTAAAACTACATTTTACCACACCAAGGCATCTGGATAGTCAATTTTCCAGATATCCCACCTCAGAACAGCCAGTGAGCTTTGCTATTGTTTTCTATTCACCTTGTGCATGAAATCTGGCTTAAAAGGTGATCCTTGTTTCCCCTGATCAAGAATAAGGTTTAGGGGTATTGGCAAATATGAACAATTCTAAGCAGGTTGACTAGAATGTTTTTCTGAATAAATTTTTTAAATTTCTCTACAGGACTATGATGTAGCCAAGAGATGGTACTGTAAATCTTGTTTAACAAAGGATGCTTCATCAGAATGAATTGACAAGGATATCATTGACTGCTCTCCGAGTTGAATAAAATTAATACCCCCCTTTTTTTTCAGAAAATAAAGTGGAGATTTCCTAATAGTTTAATTCATAATTTGGCTTCACCTACAGACGATCAATAAACATGACTATTTGCCTTTTAAAAAATTATATAATTTGAATGTTTTAATCATTGAATACTAATACTGATTTTTGGTGATATAAATGAATATTGGTTACTATTTGTATTATATTGGTTTATAATTATTATATAAACACACTGAGAATGGTAATTATTGACTTTAATTATTTGCAAAAACAACAAATGACTAATTAGTTTGATTTAAGTGTTAACATTCAAACTAAACACATTAGGGTTTTCCTGTTTGTTGGTTTTATAGTCTTTGACCATTTCTTAGCTTCACATTCTTTTGAATTTTAAAGAAAACAATCGCAGCTTCTCAGCTAACTTATGAGAACTAAAATGGGGGGTTTATATTTGGATAAAACTTTCATAAAAAGTTATCCAAAGTGGCTTGTACCAGTAAAAAATAAACTTTGTATCTTAATTATTTGTTTTTTCAGGAAAGGGGTTTGTTAGGTTTGTTTTTTAAAATTTGACTATAGTTATTAAAGCTGAAAAGTGAAAGTAGTCTTTGGGGAAAACATGACAATGCTGTTGTGTTGTTGTCTTCAGTTTGGACATTGAGTGATGGAGGGGGCTCCTTTGTGAGGGCACTCCCTGACTGTACATTAAGCCCCCCCCCTTTGTAGTTGGGGGGGCATTCCTGGACTAGACATTAAGTGATAAGGCCTCCCTTTTATGTGGCATTCCTGAGTGGTCATTAAGGGTCCTCTTTGAATATGTAAATTTTGGTAAATAAATGGCCCTGGCAAAGTAGTCAGGACCAGTGTGGGTTTTGCAGAGCTCTGTGTGTGTGTGTTTAGTCTCCAGTGTCTGGGACATTTTCTGTACAACTACAAATACTACCCTTGTCTAATATTTTGTTTCAGAGGAGTGTCTCAATCTCCCTAAAACCTTTTTATATATAGCACTTTTTCTTAAGCATATTAAATGAGGAGTTTGGGACAAATCTGGTAACATTTGAAACAAAGTCTGTCTGAAATTCCATGTTTAATGTTAGGAGAGAAGATATCTTGTCTTTTGAATTTCTGCGCATTCATGACTATAAAAAGTGGGAGGATGCTGTAGAATTCTTTATACTGGCCAACTACTGTGAGAATCTCACTAACAAGGAATGCTGGTTAGGGATAACTTAATTCATGTGAAATGTGAAAAACATTTTTATTTAATGACAAAATACATGTGATTTTTTTTTGTTCGTCTATTTTTCCATGAGATTGACTAGACACACACACATCCTTAACATCTCTCAAAAAAGTCAGTCCTCATTCACTTTAAATATTCCTGAGATTCACACACACACATTCTGTGCACATTAGCTTTCTTGTTTCAACTATATGCAAGTTTTGGTAACTAAAAAAAACACCTTATTGAGATCTTCACAAAACAACTTAGAAACAAGAATTCAATTCATTTTGACCACCTTGAAGAATTGATATCGCTGGGTAATGAGCTATGGATGTATGGTATATATAACCTCTTGTCATAATTAACGCATAACAGTAACTTCCTTGGTTGATATAATCAAGTTCTAACCACAAGGAACCCATGTGATTTCCCATCCTCGTGAGAGTACAATCTTTTCCCCACCTAATGTTACTGGATCACCCAGAGTGTTATCTTCCCATTACCAGTCAGGCGGAAATCAGAACTTGTTAAATTTAAATTGTTTTCCTACTTTAATATTAATCTAGCTTCTTCATCTATTGAATTTGGGGTTAATTAATAATTTTTTTAGATGCTTCTATCCTTTGTGAAACAAGTCCCAGAATTTTTTGTTATACATACACTACCATATCTGAATATGAGATAAGAAAAAAATCTTAGTCCAGTCTGTGACATTATGTAAGTGCTATAAGATTGTAGTTCTTTTACATATTTCATATTTTAATAAACTTGTTAATTTTTATGACAGACTTTTGTAATGTTGATATAGCTTTTATTCTTTATTGTTTCCATTAAAAAATAATGAAAAAATATGTACTAACCAGTAGTAACATTTCTGATTAAATCTACTTGGCTTCTAAAACTAAATGGGAAAGGTTAAAAGACTTAGATTCATTCGCTATTTCTTCCTTACCCTCTTGTAATACACTAACATGTTCCACAGAATATACTTAATTGTCAGTAACATCAAGGCTTAAGATATTAATAGTTAGTAATCCAGTACATTTAGAAATTAACCAGCATTGTTAGTAATGTTAATTAGGAAGGTTTTTTTACCTAGCAAATAAATATTTCTATCACAGTTTGTCTTTTGAAAATATGCATGGTTTTATTGCTTCAGTTAGTAATATATCCTAGCCAAAATATCTTCAAACAGTTTGGTATAATATGCCATTTTTTCTTAATTTTCCAAGTAATTATTTTGGTAATTGGTTTATTTTGAGAATATAAAGAAGAGAAGAAGAAATTCATTCCCGTAGCTAAAAGTTATTGTTAATCAGCATTAAAGTTGTTGATGTCTATATGGTGTTGCATTCAGCCATGAATAATTTTTTTCTCTTGTTATTTGTCCAGCCAAACATTTGTCTGTTCTATTTATTATTGGCTACCCTTTGTTTACTTTGTTAATTAGCATGGAGAAGTTATTTACCTGTGGAATTGGCAGGTTCTTGTTTGCTGATGGCCAAGAGGTTTTTGTGAATAGCTCAAAAGGCCTGCCTTAGTCAGTTGGAGGATAGTAGATGATTGACTCTGGATATCAGTCAGAAACTCAACAAAAAAATGTTTTTAATCATGAAATCTTAACCTGCAAAGTATACATATTTCAGCTCATTTTTGTATAATTGTAAGCAGTTCTTTTAATATTTGTAAATAGCTCTCCATTATATCATCAGAATTAAAATGAGAAAATTTGAAGAGAAAATAAGGGGTCAAAAAATTACTGTTACCTTGTTTGCTTCTGCTTTGATAACAAAATACTTATCTTTGAAATGTAAAGTCAGTTGCATTGGCCTTTTTTATTTTTTAATTAATTAATTAATTAATTTTTGCTCAATGCTGTGCTTACCAAATCTGTTTTCTGTCAGACCAACTAGCATGCACACTCTGGTAGGGCTTATTAACCTCTCTCAGCCGGCTTGTCACCATAAAGGCTAAACCTTGATTTTAGTAGTATTTTTGTTGTTGTTGATTTGTACCAGTCAAATGAGTCTTTTATAAATAGTCACATTTAGTTTTGTTCTTCAGAGCACTTTGGTACCTCTATATATATATTCGAGCTTCTTCCTCCACAGTGCATGCCATGGGACATCTATTCAGGAGCTTGTTCATGTTGCTGATGATCGATAGTTATAGCATCATGCCCAAGATGACTCTAGGCTGAAGCATGTTTGTAAGGACACCATTCTACTCTCAAGGTTCCTACTAGAATTCTTGATTTCTAGATGTGGCAGGAAACTAGAATGCCCAGAGGAAACTCTCTCATGGCCAGCTAACAAAGAATGGCGAGAAACCATCTTTGGGAGGTATGCGAAACTGAGCCATTCTCATGGGAAGTGAACTCAGGCCTTGAAGATTGCACTGCCATCCAGTATTTTAGTATTTATATATTTGAGATTAGTTTACTTAGACAATAACTTTTGTTAGCTAGTTTCAGTTTCTAATGGTATTAAAAAGAATATTAAGAAAGAACAAAAAATTATCTGTGCCAACACCTCACCTTTGTCGCATTTTCTCAATGTAACAAAGCTGAAAACAAAACAAAAAAAAAAGTAATTTGTCCACACTCAGCTAATAATGGGCAGTAGAAAGGACTAGTGAAGTAACACATCTGAACTTGTAAAACTTGTTCACAGTGCTCAGTCTGCAAACAATAATTAATTCAACAATGTTTTGTTTGGTTTTTCTATACCCTTGAAATATGTTTCAAGCAGAAAATGTGGCAAATGCAATTCATATGGCATTAAAAACTGATATGACAGAGCACACTTTCTTTTTTTTTATTATTTAGACTTTAATAACAAGATTGAGTTACCCACTAAAAATCAAATTGTGTGTTTGTTTACATTTTTATTTTTGTTTTTATAATTTAAAGTTATTTCCCTTCTCCAGGGAATAAGCGGTTAAGAATAACTGACTTCTCATGCTTGAGAGTAGAAGTGAACAGGAGAGTGTTTCAGTATGCTTTAACCAATTACTGACCATGTTAATGTGGAATGGGAAAGGCGGTCAATGGTTGGTTCTTTCCCACAGTACTTTTGGCTGAAATGCCCCAGACATGACCATCTTGATTCCAGGACTGTCGATGAATGCTTACATGAGCTTGCCATGCACAAGACACACATGACATCCATTGTAAATGACACCCCTTTGTCTCAGTGGCAGGGGGCACATGAAAAAGTATGGCAGCAGTCAGATAACACCTTTGAGGCCTACAAGAAGTTAATTACACCAGGTTATTTTGGAACAAGGAAAAGTCTCAAGGAAAAAGGGTAATTAGCAGACATTTTGATTATTTTGGTGGCTGGGACACAAAGGTTGTAACTGTGCAACATCGTTGAAACAGATTGGTCATTTTAAAAATAAATCAAGTCATTCATCATTTTGGAATCTTCTAATGAGCTCTGCGCAGTTCGCTACTTACAATTCAGACTGATAAATAGTTAAATCAAAAATTTAAATGTCAAAGTGTATGCAAATTTTACTGAATTTGTAAGTTTAAATGAATTGATTTGTTCATTAAAACAAATTTCTTATAATAACTAATATTTCAAGTATTTGATAGGAAGTCTAAAATTAAGTCTGTGATACCACCAACTTGTACTTCAACCACTTGTACTATATGAATTCAAATATAGAAACTGATTTGTTGCAGTTTATTCTGTGAACACCCAAATAAGGATAAAAGTTGGTCTTATTTCATGCTTGTTGCTTGCTTGTTTGTAGTTTTTTCTATAAGGAATTCTTAACCTTGCTAAAAGCTTATCTGATCCAGAATGCGTACAGGTGTCATTGCATGTTATGCATGATAGTGCCAATGGTATGCACTAACCTCACACGTATCACTGCTCACAGGTCTGAGATACACGAGGTAAATTACATCTCACTGTACCTTAGCAATGTAGGCATTGGAAATGATGCTAAGAGTAAATATGGGTTTGCTAAACAAGCTAACATAGTTTGTCCATCGTTTATTATGTATGCTGGTCAACTGTAAATCAGTGTTTGACACACACCATCAAAGTCACTATTGGCAGAAGGAACTTCTGAAATTTTATTTTTTATTTTATTAATATGGTGAGTTACAAACGTCACCAATCCTTGTTAGCTTAGCTGAGATTTTAATTGGTATAGAAGAAACATTTTGGAAAAAAAAAATCAAATTATTGCATGGTGTGAACTTCTTTTTGTAGTATATATATATATATAATACAACCAAGGTGAGTAAAATATAGATACAATATTTAATTATAATAAGAGTTATCATAGAAGCCTTTAAAAATTGGACTTCTATTGCCAAACAAAAGGTGGTCTTCAAAAGAAGGATCAGTCTTCCAGGTCGGTCATAAGTTAATAAAATAATTTTAAATTGCAGCATCAATATGTATATTGTTTGTATATATTTAATAAACAGGCTGGGGCTTTGTTTATTTATAAAGAAATTTCTACTCTATTCGACTGTTTTGCATAACTTTTACTTTGTACTTTTTAGCTTTGGTGTACTGTGTTCACTTCAGTGGCCTTTATTTAGGTGAACAGGTCAAGCATCTTGTAAAGAAACTATTTTACTGGCTCTGCTAATCTGATAACAGGGTCAATGTAGAATTATCAAAACGATTTCAGCTCCTGTACATGTCTTTGCCCTGGTTTCTTTGTTGCTACCTGAAACAGTCTATCCATCAAAACAATAACCTTATTAACAAATCACCTGTCTGTGTGTTATACCATTCTGTGCCCAATAGTTGGACAGAAAACAAGATATTAAGGAATACCATAAAGTGCCGTGTATTATACGTGTTTTTTTTTTAAAGAAAATTTACCCTTTAAAAATTGGGTGCATATTATACAAGATATCAGACATCATAGCCTTTTTCCCACACTGCTGGTGCCATCGCCGGTGACAGATGAGCAAGCGATAATACATTAGAAAATCCCATGGTGGCAATTTGACTAAATATCAATAAAAGATGGTTGTTCGTGCCTTGTTTTGTCTTTTGGGAGAGATATGAGTACTGAATGTCACTGGGTTGAGTATCATTGATATTGGCAATGAAATGGGTAGAAACAGAAAAAGGAGTTCTTACTGAAACACTGTGTAAAATTTAACCACAAAACAAAAAATATGTATTGTTTTTTTTTTTTCACAATTTTATTGAAGTTTGATGTAATTGATAAATATAATAGAGGATAAGTGACATGTGTTGATATGATGTACATCTAGATTAAAACTCATCAAACTCATCTCTGCTGTCTTAGTCTCTCCACTGCAAGAACTGTCCATCAGTCATAGTAGGTATCGTTTTTATCACCCTCTGATGCTTCTACTGCCTCATCATCCCTCGGCTCAGACCACAGGATGTCATCTTCGGTTCTGTCCATGGCATTAGACAGGCAGCACCTGAGGAAGCCCTTCTTTTCTTGATGGTCTCATGGTTGACTTCTTCCCAGGCATCTCTGATCCAGGTGGCAATGGTGGGCATGTTGGGTTGGCACATGCAACCAGTGGGGGTGAAGGTGTGTTCACCCTCCGTCATCCATATATTCCACCTCTGTTGAACCCCATGTTTGACTGGGTGGTTGCAAGCTACGTCCATGACCTGCAGTATGGATGTCATATCCAGGGATGATGGTGAGGGCTGTCTTCATGGACTCCATGCAATGATATCTGAAGGCGTCCAGCGCAGGATATCCTGTCTGCCCCACATGGTGTTCACCAAATCTATCATGAGGGCTTCATCCATCCACCCTTTGGCATGGACCTAGATGTGGATACCACTGGGGTACTGGTGCTTTGGCACGATCTTCCTCTTGAGGAAGATGTATGGTGGAAGTTTACTTACGTCAGCCATACACCCCAGCATAACTGTGAAGTAGGTCTTCTCGTGGCCAGTCGTCTTCATAGTGATGATCTTCAACTCAATGTGGGCCACTGTGCTGTTGTAGGAATGGTCAAACATCATTGTCATCTGGTCGGTAGTCATATTGTTTTCTCAGTTTAATGGTAAACTGTTGGTACCTCAACAGCTGATCCTCATAATCATCAGGTAGCTTCTGTTTGATGGTGGTCCACCAGCGTATGCTCAGTTGGTTGTAGGATATGAAGCGTGCGCACCATTTCTGAGATGCCTTAAAGTTAAGCATAGATTGAGTTTTGTAGATAGAAAGTACATATATGTGTATCTCTGTTGTGGAAACCCCCACACTCAGCTTGCACCTTTCAGTGACGAAGGAAAGTACCTCCTCTTGGAATAGGCTGCACCCTTGCCCCGATCAGCAAGTTTTGAACATGACATGGCTTCAATCTTCTCCTGAGAATGTCGCCAGGACCTGATGTTGGCCTTGTTCACTCCAAACCTTTGGGCTGCAGCTCTGTTGCTGTGTTCAACTGCATAGCTGATCATTTGGAGTTTATCTGCAGTAGTGTAGCTCATACGTCATGTTGGCGGCATGGTTGTATGTAACGGTATGTAGAAACAGGGACTGAATGAAGATTATCCATATGTGGAGCCATAATACTCAGTCAATATGCCATGGCGTAGTAGGCAAGGTGGCATAGTAATTGAAACTGAATTTTTTCACAAAGACCTTTGAAAGCCATTGTGTAATATGCAAGGTATTCATGAAAACCTGATTTGTGCATTCCAGTGACTTGGTTTACCACATCACTATGGCAGCTGAGTGAGTGAATTTTGATTTCTGTGAAACTATTATATATGCCCCATAAAATATCTCCTCATTTAGTTTATTCCAGATGGCCCCACTAAAGGAAAGATTTTGTAATTTCTGTTGATTTATGTTGAAGATGGCCATTTGTCTGTTGTACAACACCCGTTCTCCTTCAGGTTGGCCCAATCTGATGGCACCTGAAATATGAGCTAAATATGCCTGCATATTATAATGGGAATTATACATTGTTGGGGATTCTTACATATCAAAATTGGAGTGTGTATAATACACGGCACTTCATAGTAAATTACCAACAAATGTAATTGAGAATATTAGATAATTTAAGAATCATATTGATGGTCATGATGGCTTTCTGCCTGCTTTTAACTAAAGTAATATGTTTTCTGGAGACCTAATTACAGTTCAGTACTGTGGATATTTATCTATTTATTTGGTTGTTATTATTTAATTTGTTAAATAATTATATTATTACATGATTAAATTATGATTATAGTATTTTTTATGTACACAAGACCTTTCACATTGTATATGCAATATGTTTTAATTAAATCAATGTAGACATTCTTTTTTGGAATTATGTATATTAACTCTTTCTTAAATAACACAGACCTTTAATTTTTGCTGTATTGGTTTTCTCTTGAAAAATATCTCTTATTTGGTTTTCAATTTCCTACAACACTCAGCTTAAAATTGCTTGCACTTATAGCGACCATGTGGATTGTTTGTTTTTCTGAGACTGAGGGACTAAGTTTACATGTCTATCAGAAAGATGGGTTTGAACAAGATAAATGGCATCTCACAGCAGTAAGCCAGGGGGTGCAGTAGCCTTGGTGACCAAGCAAATTACCTGGGTATGGTTGGTGGGAATTTAGGTGCAACTTAGTCAAGAGTTACCTGCACATGGACCAGTACAGAAGAGAGAGAGAAAAATCATTTGGGGATGCCAAACAGTCATATCCTAACAGAAACTGAATGAACCCAAGCGCTCATTCACAGTAGACCAGTGCATGGCACACCTGGCCATCCACCCTAAACTTGCCATTTTTAAACAAGATAACAGGCAAACTTGTTGACCTGTTAAATGGCATGCACACCAAAACAAACAAACAACAAAATGAACTAATTTCAGAATGAGAAAAGGCAAATGATAGTATAAACATATATTGTCAACTTTCAGTTGCCTCCCATACCTCAGATTATGCTCTTGCTTAGAAATGCAGCTTCTTTCTGCTATGTGTTAATGCTTTGACTGGTAATGGACACTAAGTTTACTCTGTAAAATTTTACTCTGTCTGTTCTGTTTTGGTTTACTGCTATTTTTACTTGTTTCCACTAAAAGTATTTATTGGACAAAATTCATAAATTAATTAGCTAAATTCTGCTATAAATTACATTTAAAAACAGAACTGTGGACAGTATGATATGTATATTCTATATAAGTAATGCTATAATTTTACCATATATTGCATTATTCAAGTAATTCAGTGTAACTTTATAGACAACCATTCTTTGAAAGAGTTAAAATGGCATTATATGTAGGGATTTTAATATAGAAATTTTTTATTATTATTATTTTACTAAAAGGTAATTAAATTCTTGAGTAATTCATTTTGCTCTGTTTTAACCCCCCCCCAAAGGATTTTGGCTTTTGAAAGTAATTCCTGTCTTACCTGTGGTATTCTACCCTTTAAACTGTGCCATTACACCTGTTCAGAATGATGTTGTTTTGTTCTTTTTGATATCCTGCTGAATGGTTTCCCATGGTTTTGAACATGAGGATTTTGAAAATCAAAATAAGTTTTATTTCAGATGATGGGAAATGCTGCCTCATGAGCCTTAAACTCATATGCATAAGACCTCCAATAGAATTTGCCAGTTCCTTGTAACTCCTGCTCATAAATTAGTCCTAATATTTCTTTTCCATTTAACGTTTGAGCCTTCTACCAGAAGGGCATCACAGTGTCAACTGCTTTGTAGGTGACTAAACTTATTGACATATTTTTTCCCAGCATACTGGGATGGCAGCTTTCAGGTGTAGAAAATACTGGAACACCTGCCATTTGGTTGGTAATTTGGATTCACTGATGGAAGTTGATGGACAGCCTATTAGGTCTCAGTGGCTAATCTTGTGGTTGGTTGAGATTTGGATGCTGTAATGCTGCCTTTGCTTTCTGTTTTGGTGGTTCTTCCTGAGGATCAAGAACCTCTCGACATCAAGACGTTCTCTGACTAGACATTACTCACTAGTTGTCTGAAAGATTAATAATAATATATACATATATATAAAATCTATTCAAAGTATTAGCTTAGTGCTGAAGAATCATATTACACTAATTGTGGTTCACACTTAAAAAATAAGAAAATCATTATTCACAATCTTAAGCAGTATTGAGTTTTAACTCTTTTTAAACCCATATAATGTCTACCACAATTTCCAAAGCTCTTCAATCATTTCTAGCATAATTCAGTAGCATACAGTCATCCATTCTCCTCCTCAAGACTGGTTTCATGCTCTCTTCAAAGGTTGGAACTATTATGTTTGAATAGCTTTCTGTCACACAAGTTCAAGGCTCATGAGGCAGCATTTCCCATCATCTGAGACAAAATTAATTTTTATTTTTTGAAATCCTCATGTCCAAAACCATGGGAAACCGCAGAAAGGGGGGGGAAAAAGTTGCTCTGTCAAACAGATATATGTAACTATATGCAGATTTATATAATCTTTGTCTTTAATAGATATAACAGCCATTATTTTTTTTGTCACCAGTGGAGGGACTGTAATATATATTTATATGACCTTTGGCATGTTTTTGTCAGGGAAACTGCAGATACAGACACCCAGACCCAAGAACAGCACCACAGTGCCTTTGAGGCATATTGTAAACACGGATCATTGTCAACCTTTGGGCAATCTCAACAAAATGGCCCTTTAAATTTGACCGATGCTGATAGAGAGGTGTCAGACAGGTAAGATAATTGAAATGTTTAATGCATGCAGAAAAAAAACAAACAATAATAAGGATAATACAAAGAAAAATGATCTTTTACAATGAAAAAGGATCTTTAGTGTTTTTTAACTGTAAGGGAACTTTTTAATTAATTAAATGAAAAAAAACAAACAAACTTGTTTTTCTTGCTTATTACAACAGATCTAACTCATGTGTAGCATGACATCTAACATTGCTGACGTGGGAAGTTTTATAGTGGGTGCTAGATGGCCAACACCGTAGATTACACAGGATTAGTTTTTGCACGATGCTACTGAGTCCCACATGACTGCTTGAGTGTGACTAATCTCAAATAACTGCAAAGTGTAACGAATGTAGAAGAACGGCAACCCAGAGTATTTTCCTGTTTGAATTATAACCCTTATTCAGCTGGGTGATTTGCTAACTGCACTAGTGTATAAGTCGTGTAAACTGGTTACAAAATGGGGGTCAGTGCAGAGACCTTCAGTTAATGATCTGCTTATTAATGTGAGTGATGTCCCTTTTGCTGTATCTGTTTTTTTTTTTTTTTTAAATGTACGCCAAACTTTGTTGGTGGTGGTTTTAGAACCAGAAATTCTGTCCTTTACGCAGTTCCAGTTTTCACTAAAGATTGTCCTAAAGGCTTCTGATGCGACTTCAGATGTCAACTATTTTTTTTTTCTTATCGACTCTCTACCGTAACTTTCTTGGGGAAATCCCAGGCCCTACATCACTCTGAAACACCAATATAAGTGCTTTGTTCCCTCAGTGGCTGGCGGCAACATTAATTTTCTCTGAATGTCCGATGGTAAGTAGACAGGTAATTCTAAACCCAGTTTTTAGAAATTTTTGTTTCTCTACTTCTAAGAGGACAGATTAAATTTAGTGTGTGTCGATAATATTAGGAAGAGGAGCTGAAACGGGCTTTATGATAGCACAGTGCTGCCACCTGGGTCAGCCTTTGTAGTAGATGCTTATAGTGTTGCGTGAAAGCTTTTGTATGTCCGACCAATCTTCCAACAGTGCCATGGAGCAATCCCTGGAGGACGTGATTGCTAACCTCCAGATAGAGCTAGAAACGCCTCTTGCAGAACTGCAAGATGACGGTGACCAGAAAGTGGGTGGGGAAAATACCTCTGATAGTGCATCCACTCCTGAGACAGTTGTCAGTCGGTAAGCAAAGTCTTCAATGTTGATTCAAGCATGTGTACAGTCTCAGACACCAAGCATGCATCTACAGTGAATTTTTTGTTTGTTTGCTCTTTGGGGAAAATAAAGGGTTGGATTTCATCAGTCCATTAAAGCATTTGCATGTGTTTGATATCCAGATTTCTGCACTAGAATTTGCTATTGGATATGTTTCATTTTGCTTCTCAAGACATTGTGGATAAAAATGGACTCATAACTCTAACAAGCCTACAGTTGCATGTTCAGTAAACGTTTCTGTTTGTTTTTCATGAACACTAATTATCTTAATTTCTGTTTATCTTTAAAATTGTGTGTGCAATAGTACTTTAGTTGGGGGGGGCTTTGTTATACTATTTGTTTCTTTATATTTGCACAATTTTATAAAAATGTCACTGTGAATTAATACCACTTGCATTCATGTATCGACTTTGAAGATGAGCTCTTATTTTGCTATAGTTCAGTGAAATAAGCTTAAAGATTAGGAGCCAAATAATTGTGTTGGTACCTACTATGAGTTGTTATTTGTTGTTTTGTTTTTAAGTAAAGCCTACGTCAGGTGCAAGAAGAAAAAATTGTTTCCAGAAAACAACATTCTTGAGTTTTGGTAGTGTAATAATGGTGGCATGGCGATTCCTTGGTAGACTTCTGATCAGCACCTGCTTGTTTTGGTGTATGTACCTCCCAGCATGGTTTCTTCTTGCTCCTCTTTGCCAGCCAGGCCCACGTGGGTTCCCTTTGGACTTTCCAGTTTTCTCTCACATTTAAAAATGAAGAGTTCTAGTGGGGACTTTCTATGATAGTAGGTATATGACTAATCTCTGCACTCTGGTTTCCTCCACTTGGTTCCAGAAACTGAAGCCAGGTGGTTTTCTCTTGTGGGTGCCTTATATGTCAACATCAGCATCCAGGTTTGAAAAAGAATGCAATAATCAGCTCCGGCACATCATTGTTGGTGCATAAGAGCGGAAACCGGTCTGTATGGTCTTCACCTGGCACCAGCAGGTGTAGCAGGCAGATAAGGCAGAAAATCCCTGCTAGAACTTCTTAGCTATGGAAGGAAACTGGACCCTAATTTTCAGTATTTCTAGAAATATTTTGGTTCTGACTTTTTTTTTTTTTTTTAGGTTAATGAGAATATCAAAGTGCATATATCTATACATGTATATTTACACTCTCTTCCATTTTTTTGCTGCTGTTTTAAGATTTGCCTTTAATTAGATCAGCGCAAACTTTATACCCATCGTTACTAACTGCAATGACACCAATTACATACACCTTAAGAATGTGCTTTACTCATGGTATCAAGAAAAAAAAAGGTATGACTTATACAAAAACAACCTGCTAAGCAAACATCCTGTTAAGCTTTAACTTTGTGTATTGTAGAAGTTAAGAAAATAGTCAGTCGTCTTGATAATTATGAGTGATATGTTTTAAATGTTATTTCATTAATAAACTGTGCATGGCTAAGCACCTTTAAGCACCTTTCAGGATTGAAGTTTTCTGACATCTCTATTCATATCATGGAATCTATTGAAAATGAATTGGATGTAAAGAAGATATAAAAATTCTTGCTAATTCTGACTCATAAGTATTGAAAAGTGAGAATTACTTTGCACAAAGTTTTAAAATAGTTAAACTTTTCTCTTAATTAACTTACTTGCATCTATGTATATTATATATATATATATGATAGAGAGTGATTCAGCAGTTGGGATTTCCTGTTAGACTTGGTACATTTATTTTTTGGATGATAACAGTTTTTTTATCAAATTCACAAAATGCTTAGTATCATTGCAGAATTGGAGATGAGGTTTTGAAAGTTTATCTTTAAGCTAAAATTTGCAGAATTTTTCAATATCAGGATGGTAGATGACATTTTACCAAGTGGCAGGAAAAGTTGCTTTTGTGGTCTTTCCCTACCTTCAGAAGCCATTGTTTTCCCTTAAGGTCGAAACCGCCATTATGAAGGAACGCATGAGGTTTCCAGATACTGAAAACAAGCCGACTGCATCCTGTATTACTGTTCCACATATAGCACACACAAAAGGTTGTGTCATTAGCCATTGAATGGGGCAGGGCTAGTGGCCCAGTGGTTAGTAGGCAACTGTTGAACTGCCAATTTTAATTTCCCGGTCAAAAGTCAGGTCGGTTTGATGTACCACCTTGGTAAGGTTTCTTCTCGTTCTTCTTTACCAGTCAGATGCATGGGCTTCATGCCGTAAATAAAAAAGAAGAGTATCCTGTCACAGTTGGCAGTTCCAAGTCACTCGTGGCATAGGATAGGCAAATCTAGAGGATAACTGCGGCACTACGTTCCCCCTCAGGGCTGTCGCCTGTCCATTGTTGAGGCTAGTGTAGGACACAACAACTTGAAATCATGGAACTAAAAAATAAACTTTTTCTCTCTTTCATGCCAAGTAATAGATGGTGGTGTTTCCTTTTGGGATCTGGCTAATCCCACAAAATAGTTGAATCATTATTTAAATGATATATTTTTGTGGCTGGTTGATGATTTTTAAAATGTCTTTCACTAAGCCTCTATTAAACTTGACTTTAATTTAACTGTTGAGAGAGAGGGATAAATGTGGGCTCACTACTGAACTGTTTTCTCTGAAGCTGACTAGGTTTGTTTCTGCATCTCTTTTGTTTAACTACTTTAAATTTACCCAGAACTGAGAAAATTAAACTTTGGAGAAGCCGAATTAATTTATATTGTAAAAAAGTAAAGAAAGATAGTTTATTTTTAAGAAATCTCTCAGCTGGGAGATACAAATATTTGTTTTGGATTTTAATATAATTTGTGTTATTGTCTGCTTCAATATTCATTTACTTTTACAGAGACTTCAGTAAGTTGGATAATAATCACACAGTGGTAGCAACAGCAAAAGGCATTTTCAAGCATAAAGGAGGTATTCTCGAATCTAAAGAAACTGGTAAGACATTGAATTGTAGTCCACTTTCTTCATCCCAACCACAGACTTATCTTATAAGGTTTTGTGGTGCCATGGTTACCACTAATAGAAGCTCGTTGGGTCTGTCACTTTAGCGGGAATTAGAAAGTCTGCACTGGAGCTCTTTTGTTTAACTGTGGGGAGGAAACTGAAGTGCCCAGAAGAGAACCACATTAACAGACTGGTACGGAAGAGCAAGAAGAAACCAGGTTTTGGGAAAGTTGGGGGCCCTCAACCACAGCAGGTCAGTATGCTATATACTTGGCCATCCCATCATAATCTACTTTGGTTTCCTGATAATTTTTTGTTAAAGGATGTTTGGGACCTGTTGTGTCAAGTTGTTATTAAAATTCTCTTTTACATGGAGATGCTTTGATCCAGTAGAGTCTCACATGTGCTGCTTGCTTACAGAAGTAATGTCCATTGTGGTCACCTACAATCAAATTAAAACCAAAACTGGCAAAGCTTGGTAGGAATCTGCTGCGAGCCTATTCCAAGAAAACAAAAATGAAAAAGAGGGTGACATGTATTTTAAGAAAAGAATTAATTCCAGTAGATAGACTTGAGTTAAATTAGTCAAAGAAAGTTCATCACTTAATGGGAGAAATCTACTAACCAAAACATGCTTTTATTTGTTACATTTAACTTTTCATAATCTGAAACCACTTCCAACATTTTAAAAAGTTTCACATAATACTATGGACATTCAAACGAAAACTCGGCTGAAATAGTATCACTATAATGGTATCTGGCTGCTGAGTTTAATTTGAATATCCCTCATACTTTAGTTTTTGTTGTTTCTTCATCTCGTCAAGAGATAGCAATGAACTTTGGTATGTTCTTAACTACACCTTGTCACCAGGCCTGAAGGAGAGGGCACCAACCTCTAAGAAATCTATAATATGGTATTCTGTCGCAGTCAGTAATTTTTCATTACTCAACTCAAAGATCTACCTTGTGAGAGACATAGACATAGCTGTTTATTTAAAAAAAAAAAACAATTTTAAAATAATGGGATTCTTATGGGTGACTTGGAAAATCTAGCCTGTTAACATTGGAGTAGATTAATAATTCTCAGATGCAAAACTACAGATTATAGGATGAAAACCATAGCTTCTCTGCATAAATCATTAATATCTACTTGGAATGTGACCTTACAAAGAATCATGCTTTTTGAGGGAAAAGAAATCATTGTAAACCATATTTCGATCCCATAATAATCCTTGCAAGTTTTATTTAATTATTACGACATAGCAATAAGCCATTTTGTAGTTAGTACAAGTCCCTCCCATGGGAAAAAATAAATTCTTATCAAAGTTTAAACAGAAGATTTCATTTAACCTATTTATGGTTGCTAAGTAACTTATTGGAACTTGTTAAGAATTCTTTGGGTTAAAGGGCAAATCACCTTGGCTTTTTTTCTTTTTTACTATTTTTGGCAAGCCTGAGGTCACAAACGAGATTAGTGAAATAACAAATAGCAGAAGTAGCACATGCTATTCAGCTTGGCTTCCTTTGAACATCCCTAAGTATGTAGATATTCTTAAGGAACAGTTAGATAGTTTTATGGGGGGACTTTTAAAACAAAATTATTTATAGATTTTAAAACTTCATCTTTTTCATATTTGTCTTTATCTTGGATTTCAGGAGTCAGCATTTATATTCCTGAGGGTGCTATCCCAGAAGGCATAGAACAGGAAGTTTACTTCAAGGTATGCCAAGATAACAGCATTCTTCCCCCACTGGATCGAGAAAAAGGTAAAAATGACTTACTTTTTTTTTAAATTTCTTGTGATGGCATTTGAGTTCTGCTTCTCTTTAATTTATAGCTATTTACTTGAGGTAATAAATAATTTGGTAGGTTGAGAAAGCCTGCTAATAACTTTTTTGCGATGGCTCATTTTTTAACTTGTTACTCTAAAATTTACTATGGATGTGGTGCAGAATGGGAAATATTTTTTATTGATACCTTTGTACTTACATTCATCATAATTTCAATGCAGGTGTTCTCTAAACCTGTGTAAGTGCAATAGGTAAATCCAGTTTTGAGTAAGTGCAATAATTGTATTCCACTTTGTCTATACCATTAAGTTTACACATTTCTTTGTTCTTTTATTTTCCTTTAAAATTTTTGATAAACTTTTTCTAAAAAGCCTAAAGACTTCATTATTTATCATCTGAAAGATAATTTTGCCATTTACCCTGATTAAAATTAAATCCCAACATGTTCCTACATCACCAACATATTTTCTCAAATGCAACATCATATTTTCAACAGAGCACAGGTAGATTACTCATCCCTTCATGCATTTTGGTCTCTGCTAAATCATCTGGTTTTGGCTGCTCATACTTTTTCTCTGGCTCATCCCCACAAGGCTAGGCGTTGGCTTCTGGCAAGCCAGGCCAGTCCTGTGGCCAACTGTCAGTCGTCATCAGTTTCTGCACCATCTTTGGTTACATCTGCAAGAAAAAAGAATCGTGAAACAATATAAAATTATTTTTTAAATAATACAAGAATGAAGCTTCTGTCCCTATTAGAACAAGGTTGTGAAAAATTTTTAAATAGGGGTTGACTTTAGCATGTTGTTTTTTTTTAATTTGCCTTTGTCCGAGTTGTTTGTATTGATTTGTTCATTTTTGTATGTGCGTTTTGGGCCTGTATTGCATACTCTAGAAGTAGTATAACCAATAATAGTTTTCACAGGAAAGGCTTTGTTTTATAGCCTATAGTAGAGATAGTTTACAGCCAAGAAATCATAAATTGCTTTCATTGTTAGCTGGAGATGTTTTTCATGTCACCGTTAACCCTTTAGCATTTCCACTACTAATCATTTAAATAAGCCCATTTATTCATATAAAATAGAGTGAAAATAACAAAAACCAACCACCTTTAGTCTTTTAAGGCCTACCTTTACTACTAGATGGATTTAGGGTGTTTACTTTCATTGCTAAAGACAACCTGTCAAAAAAAAGGTGGGTATGGCTGGTTTAAACATGTACAGACATTTTTTTTTCTGCCCGGGTTTGACCAACTTAAATGCTTTTACGTGTTTAAGAACACATACCTTAGGTCTGCTTCTCTTCTTTCTTTCTTTTTTTAACTTTAACTACTGCTCTTGTCGGTATTTGATATATTTGTGTGTGTGTGTGTGTAATGAGAGAGAGACTACTAAGCAAAACACGACAGCATGTCATGTTTAAGTACAATCTGTGTAATGCAGCAGCCATGGTGGTATTGTCTATCTTCAGGAGAGACTCTCTTAAGTCCACTAGTAATGTGTGGCCCACATGGCCTCCAGTTCCAGCAGCCAGTTGAACTCCGACTTCCACACTGTGCTTCAGTAAATCCAGACAGCTGGTCCTTCGCACTCAAGTCAAGCGACTCCCCAACAGGTGAGGTTAATTTTATAAAATATTTTAGGCCATGCATAATTTTGACATCTGTTGAAGTAGAAATATTTGCCTTTTCATAAGTTAAATAAATGAGCTTAGCCATAGAGAGATGGAGTTGCTGTGTAGATTTGGCATATGGGAGAGAAGCATGGAGTCGTCGTCTTCATCATATTTATCGGAATACTGCCTGCTTGACTGAACAATATGAATAAATTAAACAGTTTAAAAATTCACTTGACAACATTGAATCAACGGAAGATAGTTTTTTAGATATTTAATTCAGCAAAATGGTTGTATTCAGAAGTTGTAGCAGTTGGTACACTGTTGTTTATGTATTAATTTAAACAACAGTGATGCCAGTGAAAAATACTTCTGCACAAACTGACACCGGGTTAGTAGGTTGAACGTTCACATGCAAAGTGATCGTTAAAATGTGAAAATGTTATTGCATATTATGAACCTTGTCCTCCTCCTATCATGTACCAAATGTAAGTCAGATCTACAAAGAAATTAATCTGCGGAGTGGATTTTCCAAATTTATGATTTTTTAAAAATATTATTTGCTAAATATTCAAAATCTAACATAACAAACAGCTACTCAAATGTTTCTAAAGAAAAAAGGTCAAGAAAGTAATTTTAAAAATTAACAAACTCTATTGCTTTGTGCTGTACTTCATCATCAAAGGCATTCTGTGTTTGATATTTCAGGCCATCCAACGCAGTGGCAGAACTTGACGCTGGCGGGCTTGGATGGCGTTGCCCATGGTCGAGTGGGAAAGAACAGTGTATCCGTGTTAGTGGACCACTTCTGATATTCTGCTTCAGCTCTCGTTACCAAAGTTATTCATCTTAAACTTCTCTTTTCCTTCTTTCAAGCTGAGTTAGAACTTGCTGACATCTTCATACCTGCCAAGTCAGACATGTGTATAGCCTGCCGCTGCTACTGCTGCTGTCATTTATTTCCTTACAAAAGTATTATAATGAAATTCAAATTTCTGTAAATGTTAATCGAGATTGTGGAAATGTACAATGCTGTTACAGTATAGTCATATTTGATTGGTGGAAATGTATACCAAGTATTTTATTGTGTACTTCACCCTCTGACTTCCAGAAGAGAAGAAACCCTTTATTATTATTATTATTATTATTATTATTATTATATTATTATTATTATTATTTATTATTATTATTTTTGTTTCAAATTTAAATTTTGACATATTGTCTCCCTTTATTGTTTTGAGTTATTCCCTGAAATCCATGGTCTGTTGCTTTATCTCTTTTCAGTGCAATTCCAATCAGTTCAGATTATTTTTATAAAAGAAAAGAATTTTAAAAAAGCCTTTTTAAATATCTCACATTACCAAATATTCATAATCAGAGGGTGAAGCTAATTTATTTTTGTTTTTTGGCCTTGCTGGTGTTTTGCTTTCTAGGGGTTCAACGAGAAGGAAAAGATGTGGATACAAAAGAGCAGTTAGGAAAACAGAATGTCACGACTGCCAACGAACTAAAAAGATGAACAATGACAAGCTAAGTGAGGGAATAAAACTATTCAGTTAACGTTAACATACTGTTAGATTTCTTTTGTTTGCTTCTTTAACTCCTCTTTTCTTTTCTTTTCCGACATAAGAGATGGCAATTTGTAGTTTAAAGGGGAAATTTACTGTAAAAGCAACGAAGATGCACCAGAATGACGACGATGATGATGGTAGCTCTAGTTTGTCAATGGTATTGGCTGCTGTGTGAAACATTGTCATGCACCAACGTTCCACTCTGATTTGTGGCGCGAGGCTTAAACAACGTACAATTATATATATTTTATTTTTGATTCTGGACATCCTTAAAAAGTTAAGATAGCTGACTGTACAGAATACTTACAAATGTTTCCTCGTGAGTGTACCTACTTAAAAAATAAGCAAAAAACCAGTGGATGTTTAAAGTAAACACTGGGAGTTCTTTTTTTTTTCCCTGAAATTTAAAGATGAGCAGCTAGGTTTTCTGAATGAGCTTTGTTCATAAAATTCAATAATATGCAGAGGCTAATCAAAATAATGGGGTAAATAGTTAATCTGACACCTTTGGTAACTCAATCTTCATTCATTAAACAGAGTAATAAGTAAATGGCGACATCCAACTTTTTCTTCTTTTTTTTGTTAATGCCAACTTTTGATGTGCGCATGGAGACAACTGAGTTAGCAGGGGTCCATGACGACGACGGCAAGAAAAAAAAAAGTAAGTCGGGGCTTTGTCAGTATCCCCCCCAACAGGCGGATACAGTTTTCAAGTAAACGACGATGACGAGATTTGGAAATTGATGGGTCTTTACCCACCCCCCCCAATTCTGTTGTTTTCGGCTGTAGGTCAGGACTCTGGGTTGTTTTTTGATGGTGTCCTTTCTAGAAACCAGAGATTACTAGAAATGGGCCAGGTTCACTGAAGCAAGCTTCTCGTCACTAAGTTTGCTGAGGACAGCACCCAGGTGGAGGTTGGGTGGAGACGACTATAAATGCATAGGTACCACAGAAAATGGTGATGCTCTAAAGCCCAAATTGCAAAAAGCTAATTTATTATTAAGTTTATATATATATATATTTTTTTTCCTTTTCATTGCTCTGTATATGCATTCATTTAAAGAAAATAAATACATCTGGAATTTAGGCATTTTTTTATAAAATACAACGAAAATTACTTCTCTTGACGAATATTTACTCTTTCTTTCTCCTCGCACGATATGCCACGCTTATAATTTTGTTGTTGTTCCAACACAGATATTCAGAAGGACACCGTGCTTTGGTTTTCAATTTAGTTTTTGCCATGTCTTCTATTATACCAACAGATTCTATATGTAAAGAACTGAAGAAAACTGAAAGTGATTTGTCTTTGAAACCAAAGCTGGCTACCCATAACAGAGGTTCATTAGACAAATTTGTTACAAAATTTGGCATCCAGTAGCAATGCTCTTATGGCAACAAGACTGGCATTTTCATGCAGTTCATTCTATATCAGCCATTTAAACTTGCATAAACACCTGTGGAGATTCCTACAATTTCAACAAGCTTACCAAGTCCCAGTTGTAATAATATCATGGTTGTTGTTTACATTGTTCTTTTTTGTAATGGCAATAGGTTTTTCATATGTACATATGTCATATTTTTCTACATAAAAAAAAAATACTCAAAAAAAAAAAAAGAATTTGTATGTGTAAGATTTTTTTGTGTTTTAGTGTTTTAATCTCATTGTGACATTTCTACCAGAAATAGTTCCTAGACTATCATTGTCTATGTATTTACTAGTCGGCATACATTTTTTTATATATACACTTAACGAACACACAAAAAGAGCATCAAGTAGTTGTGTATTTGAACCATTGTTTTGTACATACACACACGTACCATATACATGCATGCAGTGTTTGCATTGGCCCAGTGATTTATACTGCATAAGCTTGTGATGAAAACATTGAATATTTAAAAACTTTAAACTTTTGCATAAAACTTGAAAAATTAAAATTTCATATGAATTATCACCTTTGTTGTTTTTCTTTATTTAAATGTAAAATAAATTATATGCAAAATATCCTCTCTCTCTCTCCTTTTTGCATACAAGCAGATTGTGGTGAAATCTGGAAACAGAGAACAAATTAAAAGTTTATCAGAAATTTAACTACAAGACTGATTCTAAGCTGCTTTGTGTCCACAGCTAAATTTAACCCTTCAGCCACATTTTTTTTCAGTTATGAGTGAATTTAGCACCTTGTACATCTGAGGAAGAAGTGATCATAGCTCTGTGAATACCATTTGTAACATTAGTAAGCCCAACTAGCTTGCACTTATGATAAAGCCAGTATTTGGTTTTTGGAAAGTAGTTTACATTCAGTGATGTGTAGCATTCTTTCATCGGTATTTTTAAGGGAGTCTCTTTAAAATGCCGTTCCAAAAGGATGCATAAAATTAGGGGGAAAGGGAGAAGCCTAGATGGGTGACTCAATTTTTTTTATGTATATACGTAGATGATATTGCTATCAGAATCTCTAATAAGATTATAAAAATTAAACGACAGTAGATTATATCGTTTGTCTAAAAAATGCTAAATTCTCAAATTCTAGTACACAAACCTTTGACATATATCACCTGGACTATTGAAATAGCAGTGATGAGGGAGGAAGCAGTAATAAAGTGTCAGGTATGATTTCATACTTAAAACAATTAAATTTCAGTCGCTTCAAAAGAGGTCTGACAGCGGACATAGCTTAGGTATGGAATGCCATTAAAGAAATGATTTAATGTCATAAACATTCGAAATTATGTTAAACGGCTGAAAAATATTTAGATGTGGTACAAGAAGACCTGATTACAAAATAATTATGAGCCTTGGGTTCAGACAGGAATATTTTTGTTTTGCTTTTTGGGATTTTAAATTTAGTTAATTTGTGGTATACTTCTTTTCAAAAAAACACACGGCCTTATCTCAATTTAAAACCGAAACTCCACTTTGTTCTAGATGCTGGCAGTACCTTTTACTGTCAATAATAATAACTCTGTGAACAAAATGTCTAAATCCTTGCCAGGGTCCTAAATTGGAGTAAGCTCATTGTGGAGGTGTGGGCCAGTCATAGATAGGATGGACCGCTACTGCAGTTCTGTTTCTCAAAGATGAAACAGACATTTACTTTCGTGAATGTTTGGAGAGTTTCGGTAAGGTAACACAGCTGAACGCTAATCACGAGGATTAGGGTCTTCTCCCCATGACATATTCGTATCCAGGTAATGCAGCGAGTGGTCAGACTGCTGAGGCTTGAATCATGGTTGGAAATGGCTCAATGTGGCATACCTCCGTGGAATGGTTTCTTCTTGCTCTTTACCAGCTAGCTGTGGGTTTCCTATGACCTCTCCATTTTCCTCCCACATCCAGGAATTTTAATGCTGGTCGATTCCGATGTGTCTCTCACCCCATCCTGGTCCAGCCACAGTGGACACGGCAACATATATATTTGCTAAAGCTAAAGGTTCAGAATGGAAAAGTATGACCTCTTCTAGAAAGGTATGTTTGCCAATAATTAAGAAAACACTTCTCCTATTCAAAGTAATCAATGGAATTTTGGTAACCAGTATCCTAATCATAAAATTCACTTGTTTTTAAACAAAAAATTCTGAAGTTGAATTCTACTACTACAACCATAGCCAAAAGTTTTATATCACTATAACTTTTGTTGCTGTTGTTTTCAAATCATGCTCACAAAGCTTGACACCGTATCCATGACTGCTTCTAAATGTCTGCTTTTGAATCTCCTGTCTTCATGATGTATATTTAGGTCCTTTAAGTAGATTTTCACATTAGCTTTCAAATTACCACATTATTCAATTTTCCATTAAGTACATGGAAAACTATGAAGTTGTGCTCATCATTATGTTGATGTAACATTATTATGCAGATTTAGCAGGTTTAATGAGACTTTATTGAGCAAAATTAAATATTCTAGGGTGATGAAAAAACTTTTGACCATAGCTGTACAGTCAATAAATTTGTTGGCTTCTATCGAGGTGTATTGTGGAGACCTTTAATCAGTGGACAGAATTCTCACAGGTTCTGTATTCTTCTGCTTTAATAAAACAGCTGGTTATATTCTCATTTCAGAACTAGAAGGGAAAAAAAGTGATAACAAAAAGAAGATAATTGATAATTTCAAGGACATTTTGAACCATACTAAAAGTTGTTTTAGTAGCCATTTGTGTTATTCACAGCAGACATTGTGAAAAAAAGAAAAACGGGAGGATGAAGCTATTTATGCAGCTGAGCATCTTTTTTGCATGTACCTGTTTTGTTGAGATTACATTGGCTGCTGTAATGATATCTACAGGTATGGGAAAACATTTTAAATAACTGAATCAGTCCAGAACAGAGATTTCGTGTCATTTTTGCTTTTGCTGACTGGGATCCCTATTTGAATGTTTTAGTTATCACAGAGACTTTGCGCTTCTACATACGCATTGCAAACAAAATCCACAAAAAAAGGGACATCAGAAGAAATTTCTCTCTATCTTGTTAGAAACTAATAAAAGAAAAACCTTTTGAAATTTAATTAACTTGGCATTATTTGTATGAACCATTATATGGGTGACGCTGAACTGGAAAATGTAGTTTCAGAACAAAATCTAGGGGTTAACTGTTAACCCAAATCTCAGATGTGAACAGTACGTTTCATGCAAATGAAGCAGACTTTTAGGAATAATAGTGAGTTTTTCATTTAGTTCTGTTGTATAAATCCTTGGTTTGTTCACCTTGAATTTGAATATGGCATGCAGGTGTGAAATTCTTATTTGAGAAAGGGTGTTAATTTGTTTGGCTTCAACATACGTTAACTGGAATGTTTCAGCTTATAAGCACTCAGAATACACTATACAGTTAAAAATGTTAGACCCACCAAGTTTGAAATTTAAATCTTTTGAAGGAGACCTAAAAGAAATTTGAAAAATAATTAGGAGGGTTTGTTCTGTGGACTAGCTACTCAAGCAGTGGGCCAATGGAAGTAGTAGAATTCCTGAAGAACAGTAAATTAGCAGTAGGTGCAGTTAACAAATAGAAGAATCATACTGGTGGCCATCTCTCTCCATTGGGAGTTCTCGCACCAGCTTAATGGGTTCCTGCCTCTCTATTTATTTAATTCTGCAACATGAGGAAATCAGGGGACTCACCATATGCCAGTCTAAAAAATTATTGTAGAAATTTCACACTTATCTCCCTTTATGTATATATAACATTTTTGCAGACCCCTGTCCAGGTGATAGGGTAAAAGATGATGAATGGTATTTGAAACCTTGTCAGAAATGCACCTGCCTGAGTCTTGGATATCAGTGTGCCAGGTGAGTTACAGTTTTAAATATTTACCAAAACTATATTACAGTAGAGATCATTTAACCAAAATGGTCGGGACCTGAGCCATTTCGAATGATAGATATTTTTGGATGACCTTTACCCAGCATATCAACAACAACAAAATAAAAGTTTTTACCAAGGTATGGAAAATAATTATAAACTTAGGAAATGTGAAAAAATATTATATGGATCCCCTTACAACATGAATGCAGTATTACGAAAAGTAACCCAGTCAAAGTGTTGGATATCTCAACCCTTGCACAGGAAATCAACCAATAACAAATTTTTACTTAGGCATGGAAAAAATAAATGTTAAAAATAAAATAAATTTAGGAAATATTTCATTTAACACAAAATATTTGGCAGATCTGCAGAGAAGTGGTAAAGCACAATTACAAATGATCAGGCGTTACCGAAATCGAAGCACCAACTTTGAAAAATCATTCACAAATTTCTCTGCGGCCTCATGATCGGCTGACAGTTTTCACTGAATGCCTCCAGTTAATCAAATGCCATTACAAGTTCCCAGTAGAGTAATCACAGTCACCTTCAGTTTTCATCTCATCACCTTTCTCCATCAATGTAGGACAAGATACACACGTCTTCCTTCGCTCCTGTGCTGGCAGAACCGCTGTCTAAATCACTCTGCTGTGGGACAAACAGGGTTTTTCCTTTAGCAATTCCTGCCACTAGGCCACATTTAGTAAACAGATTAAGAAATTTTTTCTTTTGCACTTTTAAACCATAAATTGTTGTCTGATCAACACCATACGTCTGGCAAAAAGTCCAGATGCACTGACACCACAATCTAGTTTCTTTAACAACTCCATTTTTCTCATTTTCTTTGTTTCTCTACTACTTGATTCTGCAGCAAGATCTGAATGCATCCCCCTTGTCTGTTCTTTTCATTATAAATGTTGATGAACTCTTAGAATCAGCCATTTCCATGCAATTTTCAAAATTTATGAGAGCACTGTTTGACGCAGTTGCATCTTCTGAAACTATAGTGATGCTCCAGGTTAGTGGATAAGCAGTTGTACTGTAATGATATTGAATAATTCCCTTCATGTACAGTCACTTATTGATTCACCTAAATTAATTCTGATACAGTTTGGTTGTTGTCTACATGCTATTATCCCATGACTAATGCAGTTTAGGCATTTTCCTTTCAGATTTATATTTTACATATTTTTAAATTTTTGTGATAATAGGTGAAACATTGCAAAGTACTCTATTACTCTAAAGCTTATCTCCCCAAGAGAAATTACAACAACATAACAGTTTTTGGCTTAAAACTGTACACAAACAAAGAACTTAATGTTGTTCTTGAAAATGCAAGATGCTACAATAATGTTTTTCTGCACCTGTAGGTAGAGAGAGTTTCCAAAATTTATCTTCTCTTTTACTGTCCCACAATCCAATGCTGCTGCTACTCCACAAGGGATGCTCACAAATTTAACCAACAAGAAGATTAGTAACATGCACCTTTTTTGTTGGTTGTAGTATAATAACAAATCCACCTGTGCCAAGAAGAGTTCCTTTTGAATACCAACTGTCATTAATCAACAAGATAAACTCTGAATTTTAATGCATGCACATCAATAGGTCACAAACAAACCCACTTATAAATTAGATTAGCCAGCTCTCGGAATTTCTGGTCATCCATAGTTTAAACCAGGAGTGGGCAACCTTTCTGAGTCGGTGGGCCGAACTATGATTTCAGCATCGATTCTAAAGATATTTTTACTACCAACTAAAGGCATGTTAATATAAATTAATTGCTGTATATTTTATTAATAATTATAGTAACACAATGAATATGTTTACAAATAATAATATGCAATGGTTGTATTATTGAATTATTATATTGTATTTTCTATAACATTTTCATTGATAATTGGACAATAAAACAAAAATAGTAGAAAAGAATGGAAGTAAAATGTGAATGAAGATGTTTTCCACTTCAATCGCTATTACTAGTTTTTAATGAGACACTTGTGTTTGGATGTCTTCGACAAGCCGGTCATAACATGGAAGAATATTTGATGTTGCAACCCTGAGGTTATTTTCTAAATGTTCATCTGTGACTGAACTTGATAAACTTCATCCGCGAGAAAAGCTGTTCACATAAATACGTGCTGCCAACCAAGGCGATCTTCTTCCTCGCAATTCAGTGAGGCTTGGATATTTATCTCTTAGGAAGTATTTGCTATAAAATTCTTTGATCGGAATGTCTCTGAACTTCGTTTTGAGATCCGGGTTCTCCTGTAGTTCAAAGGGAGCATCCTCAATATTAGTATGGAATGGTACGGAATAAATGTTCATGCTGGTTTCTTTGGTTCTGAAGTCAAAAAGGCAGGACTGGAACTCCTTCACCAAGTCCTCAAGCATATTAGCACAATAACCGCCTTTTCCACTGACGTCGTTTCCCAGGACTTCAAGCATAGTTGGGAAATGCAAAGCATCATCTCTTCTTAGCTGAGTCTGCCACTACCTCAGTTTGTTTTGGAAGGATTTAATGTGGCTGTACATTTCACGAATTAACTGCTCTCTTTTCTGTAGCTTGATGTTAAGATCATTAAGATGTGTTATAACGTCAACAAGGAATGCTAAATCAGATAGCCACTTCTTATCATGTAATTCCTCTACTGGCTTCCCTTTCATATCCATGAAAGTTGCCACTTCTCTCAGATCAAAGAATCTTCTTAGCATTTTATCCTTACTAAGTCAGCGCACATCTGAATAATAGGTGAGGTCACATGGGCTTACTTCTTGGTCATCAAGGAAATCTTTGAACTGTCAATGATTTAAAGCTCGAGGCTTAATGAAATTGATGCATGTAACAACTGGGTCAATCACATGCTTGAACTCAAGTACCTTGCTACAGAGATGTTCTCGATGGATGACAGTGGAAGGCTACAAGTTTTTCAGGATCCAAACATTGATCAGACGGCTGTCCTTTAATCCGTGCAACTAAGCCTGCTTTTGAGCTTATCACAGCCTTTTCCCCACCCGTTGAAATACCACTCAGTTTTTCCCACTGGAGGCCAAAGCGTTCAAAAGCTGCTTTCACTTGGTCAAAAATGTCCTCACCAGTCGTTGTCCCTGTCATTGACTGGAGTGCTATGAGTTCTTTGGTAACACTAAAATATTCACTGACTTCACGAATGAAGATGGCAAGTTGAGCTGCATCTGTTTTGTCGGTGCTTTCATCAACAGCTATCGAAAAAGCACTGAATTTAGATGCTTCTTTTGCCAATGAAGAACTGATGTCCACTGCAATGGCGCCAATACACCTGACTACCATATGGCATGAAAGACTAATGTTCTCTATGTCTTTACTCTTACTTGAACAGATCAATTCCACAATGTCTCTGAGGCAACTTTGCACAAATTCTCCATCTGAGTATGGCTTTGAAAACTTTGCAAGTTTGTGACATACCACGTGACTCACCTGAACAACAATGTCGGCATCATTTCTTACGTTTTTGAACAAAATTTGCTGCCCAAGCAAATTTCTTTTCATTTCCTGCCCTTTACCTCTCCGTGCTTGTCCCTGAAATCTGTTATGGACAGCGTGATTTTTCTCGTGATGTCTCTTCACGTTGTATTCCTTGAACCACGCATCGCTCTTGGGGTGGATCAAATGGTGTGGTAAACCTATTTTCTCGATGTAGTCGTTAGTCCACGCTTCCTTGAACACTCTAACTTCGTCACCAATCCTTCTTTTCTTACTCGAGGATGTCATGGCCAGACAGCAGTGGAACCAGGAAAAGAAAATAATATCTGAGATGCGGGCAAAAACCCATGTAATGATCGCACAGTTCGGCGGGCCACGGATTGCCCATATATGGTTTAACAAAAGAAATATGTAAATAAGAAAATAAGATGGAAACGTGGCACAATAAGAAATTTCATGGACTTAGACTGTGACATGACATAGTATACAAATTTGCACCAATCTTTTCAGGGGCTGTTACGCCATCTACCGGTATTTCCACTGTTAACATTTAGACATGATTTATGTTCAAATTAAACTTTGCATGTGACAAGGATAATCGTCTTGCAAGGAGCGAATAAACAAGAAATAAATAAATAGGGAACAATAAATTTAATTTAAAATACTTGAATAAAAGTTATTTGGAAAAAACAAACACACTGGCAGCTTCAGCAAACAGGTGGACATAGTCTGACATCATTGGTTTGTAAGCCTTACAAAAAAATAATGGCTGACATTTTCGCTAAATACCTAAACAAAGTAACGAGATACCACCATCATCAGAACATTAATGAGGTAAGAAATAGTTAAATTAAACTTGGTTATTCCATTTGGGAATAAGTTTTTTTTTTATTTCATTAGCTATCGTTTGTAATTTGTTTTTTTTTAATGGTATTTGAGGTGAAATTAGTAATATTTTCGACTATTTGTGACAGGTATCTATTAGAAAGCGATTTGGATGCAACAAGTGTGCCCCTGTATATGACATGTTAATTTATTGGCTACAAGTATGAAAAGGCAGGAAGCCATCCCACTGCACGCACACACACACACACTCATTGATTTACTTTTTTAATTCACCACCACAGGAACCATTCCATTCGTTTGCAGTTCTATTGCAAATTTTTTGTTTTCTAATACCAGCTTGTGATTGTCACCCATAATATTTCCAACTTAGCTGAAAGATCTTGACTGCTTACACACACGATTACTTTGTAAAACTTTACCACGGGCCTTCATAGCAAATACCCCAAATACTTGAACCAGATGTTTTAGACATTGAGTATTATAGTGAATCTCTGCTGAACTCATTCTAATGCTTGACTTTTCTTTCTTAAACATAACCCCCATCCATTATTGTATGGGTATGGGAAAATTAAGCATAGAAATATACAGCATTAAAATGTTGTTTTTTTTTTTTTATCTCCTTGGTTTCATGTAATAGTTTAGTTAATTATTCATAACATTTTGATTTTATAAAATTTGTTACCAGCTGGAAAGCTTCGTATCAGGTTGTTACAAACGTTTTGTCAGTATTTTTACCATAACAATGAGACTCCACACCTTTGCTGAACGTGAAGTTTATTAATCAAAGCCAGTTCCGTCACAATCAGTACACTTCTGCCAACAGCTACAAGCGAATTTATACCATTTTGGAAAAAATCTGGATTTTTGGAGTCGATAAACTGTTGGAAGGCAGTTTGAACTGCTGCTTGGTTGGAGAAGGATTTCATACAGAGGAAGCTGTTGAGGTGTTTGAAAAGTTGGTAGTTTGTGGGAGAAAGGTCTGGTGAATAGGCTGGGTGAGGGAGAACTTTGAACCCCAATGTGTTCAGTTTCTGAAGAGTCACTTTTTCAACACGAGGACGAGCATTGTTGTGGAGCAGGATTGGGCCTTTTTGATTCACCAATGGCGGCTGTCATTGGGAGAGTTTCTGACGAACAACATTTAATTCATGACAGTACCTTTCAACTGTGATGGTTTCACCAGGTTGCAAGAAGTTATAGTGGATGACATCAGTTGCAGTCCACCAGACAGTGATCATGACCTTCTCTGGGTGGAGGTGGGTATTGGATGTGGTTAGGCCCCGAGCCACTGTGTTGATCGTTTTTGATTGTCATAAAGGATCCATTTTTCATCACGCGTAATGATTCGGTCAATAAATGGGTCGTTTTTGTTTCTTATGACAAGCGAAGAGCAGGTATCCAATAGACGATTTTGTTGTTCATTCAACTTGAGGCACCCACTTGTCAAGCTTTTTCACCAAGCCGAACGCGTCAAGATGCCGGGAAACAGTTGCAGTACTCACTTCAAGCTCTCCAGCAATTTCTCGCGCTGTTTTCTTGGATCGGCTTCAACTGAGGCTTTCAGATGGTTGTCATCACAGCTGGAAGGACGTCCGCTACGTTCCTTATCTTCGAGGCTCATATCTCCTGATCAAAACTCTGCAAACCATCGTTGTACTGTGCACTCATTTGCTGTGTCCTCGCCCCATGCCTGCTCAATGTTATGAGTCGCCTCCCTCGCTTTGTGGCCTGGTTTGAACTCATGAAGCAAAATGGCACAAACAACTTTTCTATCAATGTTTCTTCACTCAGAACCCTGAAACAAATGTCCCTTTTATGATTTTTAAAAATAGGTTTTCCATAATGTGTGCCAAAGCACACACTACAAAACGATATATAACTACATCTTCTCAACCATGCAAAAATGAACCACAAATTAACATAATATAAAAACCGACAAAACGCGTGTAAAGACCTGATACTTCATGTGGCCTGCTGAATTTGTTGTAAACAGCCACTTTGATTTATTAATAACAGATTTTTGTTATAAAACTACTACTTTTATGTTCTATACATTGAGAAAACTTAGCAGCAAAACAATTATAGAATATCTTCATTTGAAGAAATTTCTTCCATTTGCTTCTTTGAGCAAAGAAACTCATTTATTCAATGGTTTACTGTGCAACTGCCAAGAATCTCTCTTGTTTTTATATCTCTAGATCCTTATCTTTCTAACTTTCCCTTCACATCAGACACTTTGACCTCACTAAGCCCACTTGGTATAGTTGTCCACAGATCACATGTTTAGCCATATCACAATGGCTTCAACTCGGATAGATACTAGTATAGTGAACTTTACATTAACTTAACCCTATTTAGGCCCCCTATGTTGCTCTTGCATGATTGTTCATGATTGAAGACCATAAATATGGCCTGACTGGAGACTATTTCTGCTCATCTGCTTGGCTCTGACACACAAGCTTTTTTTTTATAAATAATCTCATTGTGAAATGGAAATTATCTCGATATTATCAACAATAGAAACTGTAATTAAATTCAGCTCTGCATGTGATTTTGATGAATTTCATTCAGTTCAACTTCAATAAAATGTGCCTAACAAAAACATAATTACATCTACAAGTAAAGAAAAGACTCTCTCTCAAAGTGCTGGGAGGTGAATCATTTGTAAACAAGATTGATTATATTTTCCTGTGTATTTAAAGAAGGAAACATTTCAAATTGAAGTACAGTCACTCTAAAACAAAGCTAACAGAATGGTATGATATTCTTTTTCAGATATTTCATAAGGAGAAAAATTGAAAATCAACATTTTAAATGTTATAATCAACAATAGATATTTGTTATGTGACTAATATCTAATACATCCTATTTTCATTAAACACTAGTTTTGAGACTGAAAACCTTCTTGTCTCATAGCTTACAGGATGACGTTGTCAGTCAATTTGAAAAGATTCTACTTAGCCAAGCTTAACAGAGTCTATAAGAACCCTGTCAAACCTGCTTTATTGTATATATTTTCATTTTTGTGGAAACAGAAAGTTCAGGTGCATTTTTCATTCATTCATGCATGCATGCAGACTTATCACCTACCCCTTCTTAAAACTTACAATAGCTTTCAACATGCACCTTAAGAGCACTAATAGAAGTAGTTGCTTGCAATGCAGTGTTGTATTTAATATGGCGGCTGTATGACTGTTGAGTGTTGCATTATTAGATAGATTACCATCCTGTAAGCCTTTCCATTATAGATTGATTTTCATTATATAATATATTCTCTAAATCATTCTGCTCTACTAATGAAAACATTTTGTATACCAATTACAACTATTTTTCTGTTCTTTCTGAGTCATATTCTTATGGTTTTTTTTTTTGTCAATAAATTGTGTGTGTGTGTACTTTTTTTTCATGATCAGGACTTCTATTTTCAGTTGCGGCATAGTCTTCATTCAACCTCTGCCTGACTGCTATGTTGAATATTCACAACCAAGATGGTCTTTACCCAATCTGTTGCAATAAAAGTCAAGTATGCAAAGGCCAACCTGGTTTTAATGTGACTAAGTACAAGGAATACAAGAAAGTAACTGCAATTGGATAGAACTTTCTGGACCGTATCTTCTGTATTGATGTGTTTCCATATTTGAAATATAACTGCATTCACTTCTTTTTAATAAATTAAATTTCCTCAGAAACTTGACTTATAAATGTAATTGTTGTTCACAATGGTTTTACATGGTAAAAGGATACAGTATTTCCTTCATCTTTTATGCTAGTTCTGTTTCATAACCCTGTATTCCTAAGTATGGTATACATTAAATTAAACATTAGTTGTTAATTTTTTTAACAGATACAAGCTGAAATTTTTATTTTTGCGATTTAGTCTGTACCTGTATTGTGGTCCAGATATACTTATTCACTATTTCATTAAACAAAAACCTTTTCTTGGTGCTTTTCCACATTGTGCAAGTGCAACAAATTCCTTAGTTTGGATAAGCATTTCAGAAACTGCTGTGAACTCTATTAAGCACACATTTTCTAGATTTCTCTTCAAAATGACTTTTGTAGGATTGTAAACAAGCAAAGCCGATAGGAAGAGAAAAGAAAATCTTTTTAACAATTGTTGAGTAAGTCTTGAGAAATACCAAATGTTCAATTAAGCAATGAAAGCCAAATTTATAACATCATACAGGTTGAATTTTTCTTTATATTTATTTTTTTAGATGTGAAAAAAATCAGAATGAAGGGGTAACAAAGGGATGACTACAGCTACCATAAACACAGTACTGTGCAAAAATCTTAGCAATCTAAATTTTTATTCATAAATAGAAAGGTAGGTAGAAAGAAATAAAACAAAGTATACAATTTGATAAATGAATATTGTAGACTAGATGAAAACGGTGAAATAAAAATGATGTATACTAATGTTTAATATATTCACTCTTTTCTTTCACGACTGGCTGGAGGGACTCTCTTGTAATTTAAAAATAATATTAGCTGGAACATTATTCCATGCATCCTAAAGCATTTCCCAGAGTTCATCCTTGGATTTTGGCTGCTGTTCATTTTTTATTCTGTCCAAGTAGTGATAAACATGGTCGATGATGTCAGGGCTCTGTGGAGGCAACTCTATTTTAAATGTAACACCACTCTTTTTGTGTAATACGTTTTAACATGGGCAGTATGTTTTGGATCATTGTCATATTAAAATATGAATGTAACTCAATACTGAAGATTCATATTTCCTATTCTTACTAAATTTCCAATACCCATGACTGGAATAAACCCCAAACTTGAATAGAACCTCCATGCTTTACTGTAGGCTGCAAAAAACATCTTTTAATGATCTTTTCCAATTCTTCTCTTTACATCCTCCTTTCTTTTAGACCCAGAAATTTCAAAACTTTGATTCCTCTGTTCTTGAATCCAGTTTTGGTGTTGGATAGCATATTTTAGTCACTTGGCCATGTAAAAAGGTTTTCTTGACTGCCATCCATTCAAAGTCCATTTCATCTGAAAGATCTTTGCTGAGGATTCTGCCAGATCTTTCTTTACATCTCCTTGCTGGATGTCTTTCTATCCATCAGAGAAGTTATCTTCAGGTATTGCTAATCTTTTTTTTTTTTTAGTTTTCTAGGTCGTCCAAAACATTTTCTTATCAGAAACTGAACCAATATCTTTAAATTTCTTGATAATTTCTATTGAAATTCGTTATACTTCTGATTTATTGTTGGGTTTTACATTGCTCATGAAGAAATATTATTTTGTCTATTAGTAATTGGTATCTTTGCAAATTTAATTCACTTATTATTCTGAAAAGAAGCAAAGCATTAATGTTTTTGCAAAATTTCAAAATGTTTTGCACAGCACTGTATAAAATGAGGCAAAACAGAAAAACACTGACTTCTAGTAGTGAAGATAGAGAAACCTAAGGAAAAAAAATGATTGGCATCCATCCATCTAACTTAACAAAGACCACAATCATAAGTGAACAGCTGTAGCACTTCTGCTGATTTCCAGACACCTTGACATTAAATAAATACAAATGTTCGGCTATTGGACACTTTGACGCTACATGCCATAGGATAATATCTGGCGTTCTCATTTCTGAATATCTTTTCTCCTTTGCTGCCAGGAATACAAGAGTTGGAGAAGCTGTTTCCTTTGAATTAGCAGTATTTTGAAAAGAAATTCTTTCACTGCAAGCTTTAGATGTGTTGCAAAGTCAGATACTTTGAGCACCTGGCCTGATATATTTAATTCAGGTTATGATAAAGTCTAATCTGTTAATGTTCCTCATTTTTAAATTGAAATTTCTGAAATGGAAGCTGAACAGCAGACTTAATGAGTCTAGAGGCTACTGTGTCATACAGTGAACATGTTATGGTTTCAACCTCTGCAAAAAACTTTTACATCCTACTAACATGGTGGTATGTTCAGTTTTCCTGCAATAACTACTGTTGCTATGTTGTTCAATTTCTTTCTGCATTAGCTATTTATTTTATGTTGTGTAAATACACCTTTCTGATATGCTGTGTTGTGATTGTATGTTCTTTCTGCATTAGCTTTTTTGACGAATGTTTTCTGCAATAAAAAAAACTGCTGGTGGCAGCCCAACCCTTAGTGAAGCAGAGTTCCTTAGCAGGAATTAATGCTTGAGAATAAGACATGCAGGACTTCCACGCAGATCAAAATAAACGCCCTAGGCAGTAGGTTCTGAGCCAATACTGTTCAATAAACCATACAAGTTCATTTCACAGGTGATTCGTTTGTCAAGTGAAATGAAAAACCAGCACAGAACAGAATATTCCATGTAACTGATGCCATGTAAAAAGCATCAAAATCTCATTCAGGTACAACTGTATAAAAGATTTCTACAGATGCTCAGTTGAAAGCTTATATCTCCCTATCGGTCTGCACTTTAAACGGACCTTGGTAATGCTCTCAGACACTGAAATTCCTAACATATTATCCTGATACGAAACACTAACTTTTATGAAGGCCATTATTATACAGGGAAATTCTATAAAACTCATTTGGAAAAACCACAACCAGTATATTAGACAACTGGCCCCAGTACGCAACACTTTGTGCTACACATACAGTCCAATAAACATGCATAAAATGAAACAGAGTTTTTACATTTATGTGGAGAAATAATTCTAAAAGGTGGAACACAAATGTAAGCTGTTCAGTATACATACATATAGTTGAATGAAAAATAGCCAACAATATAAGCAGTGGGATAAAATAGAAGATAACTAGACATAAATCCTTTAAAATCCATTCTTAATAAGTGCTCAAAGGAAATTAATGTTGAAACTGCATTTCCAATTAAAAATGTGCTACAAGTTCTTTGTAGATAATGCCAAAGGGGGGCAGCTAGTGATAAAAACTGCATCCTTTCTCCCAACCAGGTAAAGTTCTCTATTTTAAATAGTTAACCTTCTGATGCATAATATTTGCAACAGTGTTAAGAGGGTTTATATTCAGTCAGTCTTCGGTTTACTAAAACAAACACAAAAGTAACAATATGTTCATTATGATCTTTTTATTGAAAAAAAAAAGTAATAATAATATTAAAATAAATAAAAATAAATAATGCTAACATTTTCAATAAAATACTCAGGTTTCCACAAGCCTGAAAACAATACTAATCCACAGCACATTACCTAAATATTTCATTTTCCTGCCAAATCAGCAACTTGTAGACAAAATATGGAAAACATGCAGTTGTTGTTTCAAATGCACGAAGTATCTCTTTAATAAATGCCCCCAATAGTGGTTTCTTTGTAGTTATAAACTAAAACAAAAAATAGAAAACCCTTATTTTTTTTTCTCTCTCCATAAAATAAATTTTAGACACGTATCTGATGTTTTCTTTCTATTTCAAAATTCTTATATATTTTCTAATGATGTATATTAATCCTTTTTTTTTTGTTTTGTTTTGAAAATCTTGAAGCACACTGGACATAAATAAACACAAAGGAACATTAAAGATTATCTAGATTTGTTTGATATTAAAAATAAAGAATGGCCATTCCCATCGAGGCAGTACATTTGTGTGTTTTGATTTCTCTCTAACTTTTGGGGAAGGGGGTTGGGTAGAAAATTGAAAAATAATCTCAAAATACAATGCATATAATCTAGAGATTTTCCTACTATGCAGCACACCGTTTGCATATTTTCTTTTTGCTATAATATCCACTTCCTAGAAATCAGCAAGAATTTACTCGTTGATGCTGAAAATATAATATATATATATATATTTATTTTTTTTTAAAAAATAGAAAACTAGTTTTGCAGCCGTATTCTCTCTACTTTATTAAAACAATACTTAGAATGACTAATACTATTTATACAAAAATCCAAATAGGGTAAATACATATATTGAATTTTAGGAAATATTTTTCATTCAAATAATAGCCATGAGACCTAGATTACAAACAACTGATATTATCTTTATAGCACTGCTGCTGTTAGTTTGATTTAAATTTGCCACACAACACAGATAAATCAGTACCACACAATTATTCATATTTTCTTCCCTAAACTTTGAATTTCTATGTTTTTTTTTTCCAACACAACACTTGTCATTCAAAATACAGACAGGGGTCCTAGTTGGCCCCATGGCTCCTGAAATATCCAATTTTTTTTAAAAGTGTTGTTGCTTTTTCCCTCCCAACTGCACAGCAGATCATCACCCATTAAGCTCCCAGAGTAAACCTGCCATTGATGCTGCAGGGAATATCGGTTGCCAAGGGAAACTTTCCTGGCAAACAATAAATAAAAATAACAGTACGAGTATCCTGCTGGTTTTTTAAAAAAATTTTTTTAAGCCAATCTCTCGGGTTTCATAGTAAAAAATCTAAATCAACAACACTAAAAATCTTTTTAAATTCCAACTTATTTTTCTACTGCATATTTCAAACCTGCTTAAGTCGTGCATATTTTAACCCCCCCTCCACTGCAAAAAACACGCCCACTTCATTCAGCTTGTCTTGGGTTAGACAAACCAATTGTACAAAGATAAAACAAGCATTTGCACTCTAGATGATAGCACCTCAATTAAGAAAATATATTTTAGAAATTTGGCAAAACACTTTTTTCTAAACATGCAAGAAACCCAAGCAATGATCTACTCAAACTCACTATGGTTATATCCAACAATATTACTTTTTTTTAAAATTTTAACACAATTCAGAAGAATGCCATTAGCATTTCTCATTCATTTACATTAACTGCTACACAGAATAGCTTTCTCAATATTTAAAATGTCTGTCAGACTAGAGAATAACCTGTACTTAGCTTTAATATTTGTATTTTCTTTTCTTTTTTGAAATGTTAGTGTAAGTTGGTAAAAATTAGTCTAAACACTCCAAAAGCAGCAACTATTACGATAGTTGGTTCTCTTGTGATCATTTCTCCTTTTATTTCAACACAAAACGTTACAAGCAGTAGATGTTACTTTTTTGTTTTTAAAACAAGATTTTTGGCTGTTAGGTACAGAAAGCATTCAATATATTGCCCTCAGAGTTAATTCAGATTAGATTAGATACTTTAAAAATTATACTATACCACTATTTATAATAACAATATATTTAATACTGCTACACATTCAGTTCAAATAGCTTAGAGGAAAAGGTTCCTGTTTAGTTATTTATGAACTACACCACTAGACATTGCATAGACTGACCTTCAAGTTTGTTTGGTTTTAACTTCTACTCTATGAAAAAATAAAAGAAAAACAAACAATCAAACTGAAACTTCCTTTCTTGAAAATTTGTAATTTACATTTCTATCAGAAACTGTTTCCTTAATTATCTTACAGAATAATATTTAAATTAGTCAGTTACTAAAACAGCAAATTTTTCTGCAAAAAGCTAAAAAACATTCACTTAAAGCAAGCAGCCTTTTAATGAAAATGTTCATCAATAAGCAGGTATACCGATATCTCAATGTTTTACAAAATCAGTACAAAACTTCAGAGAGCAATTAAAGATAAAATAGTTATAACAATGCATGAAATTGTGATATTAGCAGCAATCAAAATGTTAATCATTATAACTGTGAAAGCAAATATTAAAGATAAAACAGTTTATAAAATTACTTAAATAATTCATTCTAGGGGTTATACTGATAACAAAATTAACCTAATACAGAAAACTTTATGCAATCTGCTGTTCCATCTCCAATGATTAGGAAAATTCTAGCTCATATCAATGTACAGATCTTTAAAAATTTAAACTGCAAATCAACAAAATACCAAGCTTATTTATAATTATCTAAATATAAGGCAAATGATTAAGTCAACTAAAACAATGGCTAATCTAGGCAGACATTTTTTTCTTCTTCATTGAAAGCCATCATTCTTTTAAACAGCTTCTTAAATTGACAAATTTAATGCCCACACACACATGAAAGGGGTAGGTCTTGAGTTTTAAGAATACTACCGCACATTAAGGAAAAATAAAAAACTTTTTTTTTTTTGTTTACTAATACAAATGGTTAGCTTTCACATCAAACCAAGAATTTTGTTTAGTCAAAGCAAAGAATTACTCCCTAACCCTATTTACAACATGCTTTAGCACCAGCATTTAAGATTTCACATTTAATCAGATTCATCATTAAACTAGAAAGAAAGAAATTTTGAAAATTAATTAATTTTTGTTTTAATTTTAGAATAAAAATATTTTCAAAAGCTTTTTTTTTCCCTAAGATTTCCAATATTAAAAAAACAACAACACGAACACTGAATTTTAAGTCAATTGCAATATATAGTGGTTTCTTTAGATCTCTGCTTTTTTTTTTCTTTCATAGAGAAATCATTCACTTAACCAAAGATCAATGTATGCAGGATTCCCAATTTTAAACTTCTTTTAAACAAGTCTTGGTTATAAACTAGATTCAGTGTGTGCTTATTCACATGGCTGTAACTACTCTACTACAAACTACTGTCTTCTGGCCAAAATACCACAATTTTATGTTCTGATATTTAAAAGAACAGCATTTTTGTAGTATCACATTGACTTGCATAAGCCATGATGTATAAACATTTTTGTTTTACTTTATCTGCTTTCTCAATCTTGCATTCTATACTAATATTCTAATGTTAATTTTTTTTTGTAGCCTTCTCACCACCACTCCGTGAACTAGACTCCAAAAAATTTCAGAAACATGAGACCACTAAGGTGCTGGTGTTCTTCTCACACCTGGAAATCCACCTACTATCACCATTAGTTTCTAAATTGGGAGATATCTTATAAAATCATCAATGGGTAGCAAATAACCAAAGTCTTTAACATCAAGTCGACCAATTGTGTATAAACACGTTCCAAAGTTACTGGTTATAAGCACTTTTGATCAAGCAAGACGACTCACATGACAAAAGTCATCGCTTCAGCACAGTAATTAGATTCAGTCCAGATTAAAGTACTGAAACAATTAAATAAAAGGCAACAAAACCTCCATGAAACTTCTGATGCAGTCTGACTTGTTAACAACCCAAAATAAATTCTTTCTTTGGTAATCCAAATAGTCTAAATACCAAACAAAAGCTAAGATGATTTTATTAATTCATGAAAACATTTTTAACTAATGTGGATGTATTATCAAAAACTGATTTAAATTGTAAAATATATCTGCAATATGCAACTGTACAGGCAGAAGAGTACTTCAATAAAATACAAAAGCATATATGAAGATATCAGATGAAATAAAAATATTTACCATGAATTAATTTTTTTAAAACAAACAAATACTAGCACACACACACACACATGAAAAATATGCTCATCTGCAGCATTGGGTGATGTGATTGATTTGTGAGCTAAAACTGCTGAATATAGTTATTATTTGCTTTTTTCTTTAAACTGTTTCATCATAAAAGACGACGACACCAACTCAGAAAATGTTCGGATCACAACCTCATAACAAAAAAAAAAAAAAAAAAAAAACTAGCCAACCAGAAAATTTCACTGCCCTTCTCATTTGGACACATCTATAAAATTATCACCATATGCAAATTCTTTTTTTTCTGTAATGCAAACTAAATGCAAAACTAATCTGCTGCGTTAACAAATGCTGAAACTGTCCAGCAAAAACTTAAAAAACAAAAGCCGCATTTGTTGACTTTCAAAGTTTTATTAATTATTTGTTTGCAAATGTAATACCAGAAATCTGACACTTACGAAGCATGCCCAGTTTTTTTCTCAGAAATAATGCAAAGACAATAGTTGATATTTTATTTCCTATATGAATACATTAGGAACAGCAATGTCAGGTCAGAAATCAATACATCTCACAATTACCCATCTATGATAACTGGCTTCTCAGTCCAGAGCATCACAAAAAAAGTTTAAAAGTGTATAGTTAGTAAGAGAAAGATAAAATTAAAATCAAGTCCTCTTTGTACTCTATGCGAAAACTAAAGAAGAAAATAAAGACTAGAAGAAAAAAAAGTTTTGACTGCAATTTCCATGATCATAAGTCTACGGTAGGGATAAGTACGCATAGAAATTCTATTGAAACATAGAAAAGTGTCAGCACAAACCTCCAGTTGTTGATCAATCACAGAAGCTAACAGGACTTAGTAACATGATTGTTGGATTGAAGAAAAGAGATTTTAACTGGATAAAACAAAGCTGCTACGTATGTGTAGATGCATTAGCAGATAAATTTTAAAACATACAGGGCCATGTCTGAATACATCCTGCCTAGTGAAAACCTTGTTAAACATGGGGATCCAGTGACATTTTGAATAGGGAAAGCCAGTCAGACTGTCTATCATGACAAGTGATCCTGTCTGCAATACCACACACCAAAGGAGCCTGGCACTTAAATTTTTTGTATTTTCTCCCCGACAACAACGGGATTGTTTTTTCTAATCTGTTCCTGTGCCATTTCCTTGTAATCAAATGTACAACTGTGTTTATCTGAATAACGATGAAGACTGCAGTACAGACCATCACATCGGCACCGAAATCCTGGAACAGATCATGTAAAAACCAATTACAATAAAAATATCAACATATTTTTAAAAAATCAACAAACTTTATGTAAAAAAAAAAAGGGAAAAGTTAAACTAATACTCAGAAATTCTAAGTATATTTTAGTGAATCAGAATATCTTCCAAGAAATTTAACAAGCTATATGTATATAATACTTATCTTCATTTATTTAAGAGTTGACATTAACTTGCTTACCAACCATAACAATCACGGAATCTATACAACCAAATTAAACTTTTTGAAACCTCTGCTTTAAAATTTTTTCTTTAATCCACTTCCTCTTAATCAAGTAAACTTGATTCAATTTCATATCTCATTAATAAAAGGTAAACTAGACCAGTTATGATTTGTTAAGCAGTAACATAGTTCCTTCTTAAGTGATTACACACTGGGATAATAAAATATATCAATCAGCTTTGATTAATTTCTAAAAATCAACTTGAGCAATTAGCAAATCTCTTTTGTGAGCACATGAATTCAAACTCAGTTCACAGCTAGAATCAGTGGTCCTCAAAGCTAACATCTAACAAAATGAAAAAAAATTTTTTTTCTATGAACAGGAATTTAATCCAAGAATTTCTTGTTTGTCATGACAATTTTTGCTTTTAACCAAATAAATTTTCTGCATACAACACAATACTTTTTTGATGGTCAAATAGATCTGGGCATCTTCATTAAAAATCTAAATTTAATGTTAGGTAGGCTTTCTTTTCCAATCTAACATTAATACCAGTTGTAGCAATGATATCAAAATGTATAGAAAAACTAATCATGCAAAGTTACCAATACAAAGGCAATAAATAACCAGATTTTTCAGGTAAAAACTGGTTGGCATAAATTGTCACTCAAGTTAATAAGATAACAGAAATTTTCTTATCACCAACCCTTGTGCTTAACATTTAACATTACAATCATAGAATCCAGACTCCATGAACTTGCTCAAAACAGTGAGTTTGAAGTTTGGATAAAATGTTTTAGATTTTATTTCTAAAATAGTAAGGCTAAGGTATAATAATTTTAAAAAAATAGACCAAAAGCACTCAAAGTTTAATTTATTAAAGTACAGTAAAATCTCACTTAACACAAATTCGCTTCACACGATTTCTAAAAGTAGAGAATAAAATTCGCTTTACACGGTGATGTTTCATCATAACACGATTCTGCCACCAAACACAGTAGTCCGCAAGATGTTTGACATTCTTCCGCAACAGCTAGTTAGCCGTCACTTACCAAATTGTTTTTAACCCGCTTATAATAATGGGCCCAAAAACAGAAAGTGCGTGGATTTTAATGCTTCAGCAATGAAAATGAAACGAAAAAGTCACTCTTTGGAAGTAACATTAAAAGTCATCGAGCGATTTGAGAAAGGTGAAAGACTAATGGATATTTCATGTGTGATGGGGCTGAACGAAGCAACGTACCGGACTATCTGTTCAGAAGCGGATAAGATAAAAGCCAGTGGTCTGCGTGCTACATCAGTGAGTGCCACCAAAATCAGTTGTAGTAGGCCAGACGTTACAGGAAGGCCTTTGGGTACTTGGATTGAGCACCAAACAAAGCAAAACATTCCGTTAAGTCTGCATGTTATAAAATGCAAAGCATTGAGTTTGCATGAATCAGTGAAGACAGACGAAAGTGAAAGTGATGTGAAACCGTTCCACGCAAGTCAGGGAGGGTTTTTCCATTTTGAGAAGCGGTTTAATCTACACAACATAAAAGTGACGAGAGCAGCCACCATGGCCGATAAAAATGCAGCCGAAAGTTTCCACAGTTTGCTGGTACAAATTATAGCTGATAACGGTTACAGCCCAAGCTCAATGTAGATGAAACAGGATTATATTGGAAGATGCCAAACAGAACTTATATTTCCCAAGACGAAAAAAAAAAGCCCCCAGTTTTAAAGCAGCAAAACATCGATGCGCTCTTCCATTAGGAGGCAACTCACAAGGAGACTTAAAACTTTAACCCTTAATGGTGTATCATGCATGGACCCCTAGACCTTATGATACTTGATTGTTATGTTACTCTTCATTTCTTTCATTCTCTTTTATCCAATGGCACGCATCACTACCTATTTACATGTATTCTTATTGGAAATTATATTTCACTTAACATGGTATTTTTCAGGCACAGATTAATCGTGTTAAATGAGACTTTACTGTATTTCAGTGCCCATCACATGGGTTGATTTCTATTATACCACCAAAGCAATGAAAAATAAGCCTCAGTTTTTTTTTTTTTTTACAAGCACATTACAATTGAATTACTGCATCGTTTTGCTGTTTTTTTTTAAAGTTATTTCACATAACAGCATGAAAAGCTTCAGAACAAAAACCTAAACCAAATTATAGCTTGAGGAATAAAGGTGACAAAGCTGAAATGGAGTATGCATGTAAAGAGAGATATCAAGCCAAAGGTATACAGCTACATGATTGGGTAGACATGAAAGACTTAAAATCCACAGTTTGAGTAAAACTATGATTTGTGCATTTATTAATTTACTTAGTTAAACTTGCATTTCATAGCAATGACAATTCATACTTATATTTTATCAAAGTTAATTTTGTAAACCAAATACTACAGGGTGATCAAAAAGTAACTATGCAGCGGAAAATTTATTGTGTTTTTATTTCAATATTTCAATACATTAACTCTTACAATAAAATATTATAACAAATGCTGAAAATGAGCCCCACTCACATTTAAACATTTTCCCCACACGATTTTTTATATCTCAAAAACATTTTGCAATTCTTCAGATGTCATTCCTCTAATGAAATTGGTGGTGTTTTGCTTCAGTTCATCAATGGAATGGGGATTATTTTCAAAGACCTTCGCTTTCACTGCTCCCCACAGGTAAAAGTACAGAGGTGTGAGGTCAGGAGAGATTGCAGGCCAAATTCCTTTCAATATTAGCTGATCACCAAACACTTCTTCCAGCAGTTTTATCGATTGAGCAGTGGCTCTGTCCTGCTGGAAGTATGCGTCTTTGATTTCTTCTTAGTCTACCATGAGGGTTAGGGTTAGACCAAATTCTGGTATTCTGGCTATTAACATATCCAGAGAGATGAATCCAGCATTCATCAGAAAAAATGTTCTATCCAATATGTCGTTGCTGTTTACATCAGTAAAATTCAACTCGCTTACCATGGTTTGTAGCTTTCAACTTGTGCACAACATTCACTTTATACAGGTTAAAGTTTAACTCCTTTAAAGCCTTAGGTGCTCTCCCATACAAAACATTTGCTTGTTGAGAAAGTCGACACACTGATTAAAAGGGCTCTGAAGCATTGTGTTTGAAATTTTTACAGCTCCTCCTCATCCAATACTTTTGGTCTACTTGATCATCGATAATCCTCAACTGAACAACCAGTATCTTCAAATCTGCTAATCTATGCCCTTACAGTGTTTCTGTTTGGAAGCTTGCATCAGGAAATTCCTGTAAGAACTCATTTTGAACTCTTGTGGTGTATTTACCATTATTCGCATACACTTTCTTGATGAGAGAGAACGATTACACAAAAATTACAATCACAAAAATCATGTTTCACTTTTGCAAATCTACTGCCAACACCTGTTGGTCATTTCGGGAACTACAGCACAAAACAACAAAGCACAAGGAGAGGAATCAAAAATGATTACAAATATACTCCACTGCATAGTTATTTTCTGATCACCCTGTAAAAAAAAAAAAATCTGTATTGTTTTCACTCTCACATTACAATTTTTTTCTTTTATTTTTGTTGCTAAAGATCACAAACTTTGGTTAATGCTGAAACCCAAAAAGGCACAAAAAAGTACATGTAAAAAGCAAAGGGTAATCAGAAAGACCATGTAGTTACTTCAGAACTTCACTTAAAAATCTTTGATATAAAAACCAAACAAATAAAATATCATAACTAAATTCTGTTTCTTTATTAAAATAAGATGTCAAATGTCAAAATGTTTGCACATGCACAGGAAAGTTGTTCTGAAAGTTGACCAATAAAAATTTTAGACATTAAAAGAGAACTTTTGAAATCCATAGTATAAAAATTTCTTGAAATAAAGTCCTGCCACAGCTAGAGCATTCTAAGTATCATATAAACTCACCTGTTAACCCAACCTTCTTTTTGCAAGTATGGCATCGATTTTTTTTAGATTTCTTACTGTCTGCAGATTTGGGGTCATCTTCAACACTAGCACCACCTAAACAAATCAAACAATACTAAAATTATAACAATAGTAAAATGCAAGTGCCACTCTATATGTAAAGTATTATAAATATGGAAAGTGTTTCTTTCACATTAGTAAGACTGATTACATTGCCCCAGAAATCGACTAAATTTAAATCAAAATAATTTTAATACAGCATAACAGATTTGTGATATTAAATTTAATAGGGAATAGAAGATACAATATCCTGCATGCTAGTTGTTATATTTACCAGATGCTAAATCTGCCTATCTAAAGAATTTGTGAATGTAAGATAGTAAGTAACAAATGAATCAAAGCAGTTATATGCAAAACATTATTTTTGGAAAAATGAGAACCAATTATTCAATCATTGATATTATCAGAATTAAAAAAAAAAATATCATAGCTGCGTCAATTGAATGGTTCCTAATATTAATAGATATAAAGTAAGAACATAACCCTGACACTATGGTGCCTAAGCTGTGATGAAAAATATTTTTGTAATTTGGCTAAACTGCTTGAGAAACAATAAGCCAATTCATTTATTTTGGCTAAATCAAATTAAAAAAAAAATAAGAATCACAATTTACATTCCTTACATTACAAACTGCATGATAAAGCATCCATATAAATTAATTATATTAATAATATAATCACTGTTTATATAAATACTATTTTAAAAACAAATTTTTAAATCTTGCAGTCTGACTGGCAGAGATAAGAAAACCATAACATGTAAAGCCAACCACCTGTTCAAAACCTAAATAATGAAGTCAACTGTTACAAAACAAAGAGCAATACTATAGGTGTAAAATGGCCACTAGCAATGCATTGCGAGAGTGGCATGTTAATAGTTAACATTTTCATATTCTTTTTTAAATAAACTATAATAAAATACAACTAAAATTGAGAGAAACTAAAAATACACTTACTGCTTTCAAACTTTATTTTTATTGTTTTAACTGGACTTCAGAAATGTTTTTCCAGATTCTAAATAATTTTGCATTTGACTACTATAAGTTTAAACCATGCACCCTGGTTCAACCTTGATATACAAAATCTATCTAGTAAGCGAGCTAATAAATTAAATTACAGCACAAAATGAAATCTCCACAGACTTGTCAAAGGATATTGTTTTCATAACAGTTGCTATCTAAAATAAGAGCAGCTTATTAACCCCTTTCCATTCAGGAAATGCAATATTTAATATGCACAAAAGATGAAATAATTTCAAAAATGGCTGCACAAAAGGCACCTAACAAATTAAAAATAATCAAAACAACATTAAAAAGTCATGGAGTTACTCAAATAGCACTAATGACTTAACACACAGTTCAGTAATCCAAATATTAGGTCATTACAAATGTTTTGTCAGTTTTTATATTATGTTAATTTGTGGTTCATCTTTTGCATGCTTGTGAAGGTGTACTTATATATCGTTTTGTAGCATGAGCTTTGGCATACATTATGCAAAACCCGCCCTTTTAAAAATAAAAAAATGGATATTTGTTTCAGGGTTCTGAGTGAAGCTTGAACAGAAATGTTTTTTTGTGCCATTTTGCTTTTTGAGTTCAAACTGGGCCACAAAGCGAGTGAGGCAACTTGTAACATTGAGCAGGCATGGGGCAAGGACACAGAAAATGAGCGCACAGTACAACGATGGTTTGCAAAGTTTCGATCAGGAGATGTGAGCCTCGAAGATAAGGAACATAGCAGTGAAAGCCTCAGTTGAGGCCAATCAAAGAAAAACAGTGAAAGAAATTGCTAAAAAGCATGGCGTAAGCACTGCAACTGTTTCCCAGCTTCTTGATGCAATTGGCAAGGTGAAAAAGCTTGACAAGTGCATGTCTCACACGTTGAATGAATAACAACAAAATCGTCGACTGGAGATCTGCTCTTCGCTTGTCACAAGAAACAAAAACAACCCATTTCTTGACCGAATCATTACGTCTGATGAAAAATGGATCCTTTACGACAATCGCAAATGCTTAGCACAGTGGCTCAACAGAGACAAAGCGCCTGTGCCTAACCACATTCCAATACCCAGCCTCCACCCAAAAGTCATGGTCACTGTCTGGTGGACTGCAAGTGGTGTCATCCATTATAACTTCATGCAACCTGGTGAAACAATCACAGCTGAAAGGTACTGTTGTCAATTAAACATTGTTCATCAGAAACTCTCCCAACGACAGCTGCCATTGATGGATCAAAGAGGCCCAATCCTGCTCCACGACAATGCTTGTCCTCGTGTTGCAAAAGTGACTCTTCAGAAACTGAACACCTTGAGGTACGAAGTTCTCCCTCACCCAGCCTATTCACCAGACCTTTCTCCCACAGACTACCATCTTTTCAAACACCTCGACAGCTTCCTCTGTATGGAATCCTTCAACCAAGCAGCAATCAAAACTGCCTTCCAACAGTTTATCGACTCCAGAAACCCAGATTTTTTTTCAAAATGGTATAAACGTGCTTGTAACTCATTGGCAAAAGTGTATTGATTGTAATGGAACTTACTTTGATTAACTAACTTCACATTCAGCAACGATATGAAGTCTGATTGTTACAGTAAAAAAACCTACAAAACTTTTGTAACAACTTAATAATAAGAATTCCAGAAAGCAAACAGAAATATTAAATTTATAGTGCAGAAAGTCAGAAAATGTAGGGTCGAATCATCTGACAGTTGTCAATGAGGTGCCATTACTGATTCAATTTCTTGAATCTCGTTATTACTTCACAGATCATCTTCATTCCAAAAATCCTCACTGGATAGCACAAAATTATAGTTGTGCTTATTGCTATAAACATTTTCATCTCCTCCCTGGTGGTTTCTATGTAGCACAGCAGAGACTCCACAGACTTTGTGATAGAAGAAATCCACTAGTCTCATGTCACCAAGGGCATCAATATTTTGACCAACAGTCTATGAAAACAATGGCACATTAATCTACTCAACAACCCTGTCCTTACTCTCCACATCTGATATCCATCTATCACTGTTCAACTAACTAATTGAGAGATCTGAGGTATGAACATTCAAGATATCCACATACCCAAAAGAAAAAAGATTCAATGCTGAATTCCATCACGTATCAAGTAAATAAACTAATTAGATAATGTATGTGGTTCAAGCTAGCTTCACTAGCAAAATCATTTTCAGAGAAAAACAAAGCAATATAAATAGCCAGAGAAAGTGATAATGTGGACCAACATCCTTCTACAGGTACTACCTATAATAAAGACAGAAGTGATCATTAAATGACTCAGTGTTCGCTTGGTTTTAACTGACTTGAACAAGAAAGGGCCTGTACCAAAAAAGAACAGGGTTAATCCTAACAGTTTCTTCCTAAATTAATGCTTTCATCAAAGCAGTTGTCAGGTTCATGAATGCTTAACTACCTTTGACCTGTATCAGAATATTCAGTCACTGAGTGCACAGTCTGAAGGCAAGGTATCTGGATGTAAGAAAATTTCCTTGATGCAACTGCAATATCAGTGAAATATAGTGCAAGAAATCCATGCTGGAAGAGACAAAGCACTGCTAATCACAACAGGTAAATCACATTTCATATTGTGGTTCTCCAACAGAAGATGTCATTTTTATCAGTATATGACCAGTATGGCAGAATTCTCAAGGCAGGCTAAGGCTGAAGCAGAGTTGTCATCAGAAAAAAAAAGTGTCAATAATTTTTGCATAATTATTGATAAACTGTTCTTCTTTTGTAACAAGTAATATGTAAACACTATTTTGTTAATATTTGTTTTAGCTTAGTTCAGATATTCAAAATATCTAGAACTAAAAAAAGAAATGTATGAAATATTAAACAGGATAAAATGAATGAAGTATTGTAAAAATTCTCTTCAAAAAACAAAAAATTTTTCCAAAAAAAAAAAAATTCACTATTGTTTGCATTTTTGATTTCACAAAGCATGATGCATACAACTTGCAACTACCCTAGTTTTGATACTTTTATGATATATATTGAATTGCATACTACATTATCTTTCAATCTTCATTTTGTTTGGGAAAATGTTAGACAGTATATTACAAATTAACCTAGCAGAGGCATTTTATGGATACACAAAGCTGATTAGGAAATTTTTGGATAGTGGATGACCAAGTGTGTAGCACACTAGCATGCTATACATAGGGTCCCAAAAACTGACTCATTCTGGCAACCTCCTGTAGAATGGTTTCCTTTCACAGCCAAAACAGAGGAACTTCTCCAAGTACTTGTAATCAACCTCAATCCAACCATACAAAAGTAACTTATTCAGCAGGACTTGGTTTGTACTGAATAATTATAACAACAAAAACATCTTACCTGTTGCTCCTTCTTCAAATTTTGCTAAATCCTTTTCTTGACTGGAGCTAGGAATTGGTACTGTTGGTGATGCAGTTTCTACATTAGGCATAGTTGTTGTGTCAATACTAGAAGCAGCAGTTTCTGCTGTGCTTGATGAAGCACCTTCTTGATTTGTCGGACCTGTTCAAAGGGTTTAAATTAAAACAAATATTCAAAACAAAATTGATAGACTATAATTTAACAAATACACATACATTCCAATAATTTTTTTCTTCAAAAAAACTACATTATAGTGGTTAAGAAATAAAGTACAACAAAATAAATTCTGAACCAAATTTCTTTTATAGAAATAGGGATTTTAAAATTTAGAGCAGCAGATGATCAAGCACAGTGAGCTGGGCTGCTGTAGCAGAGGGCCCACATTTAAATCCTGTTGGAATTCAACACAGCTTGGCAAAATTCTCGTAGCATCGTTTCTTCTCATTCTTCTTTACCAGTCCATCAGCATTTTTCTTTCATAGTTAGAGTTCCATAGGGATACATTTTATACTGAACTAAGAAATGCAAGGACCAATAAGCCACAGTAATAGCATCTGTTAGCATTAATCATGGCACTACACAACCTTATCAGGTGTGTCCATAGTTGTAGACAATGTTATAAAAAAAAAAAAAAAAAAAATGTATTATTAATGTATTTTAACACCTATCAGATTTATGTATTTGATACAAGTTTGTTTCTGCATTTTAAAATCTTTGCTATGAAAATCAGTTTTAGACTACACAAATAATTAACCTTAAGATAATATTTTAAATTGTGGTATAAAGAATAGTCATACAAAAATAGAAATTTTTTTACAAATTTTCCTATCTACCAACCTTAACTTGTTTTTTTTTTTTTAAACTTTTTTTTAGTATTTCCAGAAATGTTATTTAGTTTGTTAGGCCTAAACACCTAACCACAATTTGTTTCCAATTAGTCAGTCAATTCCAAAAATAAGAAATTCACATACAAAATAAAGTTACTCATCCAAATATAAAATTTGGAAACTAATTTTAGACAGTTTCACCATTTTTCTTCTTTAACACAACCAGTGTAATAATAACATTAAAAGCTTTCCACATACTTGAGAAACAATGCAAAAAATGGCTTTCTATAAAACTCCTGACTTTTCCAAATTAACCAGTGCTGTGGTCTCATTTGAAATTCTTGCTAAGAAATGAAAATGTGATAAAATGACAGTACAACTGTCACAAGTCAGCATATTAGCACAATTCCATAATTAGCATTCAACTATATCACAATTCAAAAATTGGCAAAAAAGAAAAAAATATTCATAAATGTGAAAAGCCAATAGATCATATAAATTTTTTTTAAAATAAATTGTTAGGCATTCTATTCTACGTTATTCTCCCAGTGCCAATGCTATTGCATTGGGCAGAAATCTGTCCAAACGGTAGTCACTTTGCAAGAGCAGGTGATTAGTCTTGCAGCCCCATTTCATCAAGACACAGGACTGGTGGCAAGCAACTAGGAGAGTCCCCCAAAATTTTGCTTAGTTATGGTAAATCAGTGCTTGCAAAAAAAAAAAAAAAAAAAAAAAACAACTCATGCCAACAGACTGGTACACAATTCTCGATGAGAATTGAACTCCAGGAAGGAGACCCATTTACCATAGGCATTCTATAGAAAGGACATTAATTGAATCTCAGATTTCAAAATTCTTTTAAAAGAAAAGTTAAAACTATTTATTGCAATGCAACAATTTTCCATGTTTTACCTGGTTTAGTTATGATCTTCAGAAGAATAAGCTTTTAAACACATTTTTCTTGTCTTGGCATTCAGTCTGTATGTAGATCTTACTTTTTGGCAACTAAGACAGGCAGAAGCTAGGGGTGGTAGAAGAGAAAAACTAAACCTATCAGAAAAAGAAAGATTATTGTGCTACACACCTATGTCAGGTATAAGCCAGTGCATGATCACTAATAAACTATTTTCCTGATTTCAAAAAAAAAAAAAAAAACAACCAACATATCTAGTCAGCTTTCAAAAGAAACACACACACACACACAATGAATTCACAGAAATCAAGAGTTCTAAAAAAAACTATATGGAAGGGGTACAGCAAGTCAGTAAAAAATATAATAAATTTCTAAGCTACTCAAAATATTACAGTAATTTCTTAACAATTCATCATGGTTTTGGCTGTGTTTTTCATAAATCAATTCTCTGCATAGAACACAACACTCTGATATTATTCTAATTTTCACTATTGTAAATGAACAATGTTTCCAATTTACCTAGAGATGTTTGTGCCAGCGTAGCAGTCACATTGCCAACTTTATCCCCCTCACCTGTCGGGCTGATACGACCACTCACAGGTGATGAATTCTGTTTCCGCTTCACTGCATCTTTGTAACACTTTGAACACATGCCATCGAAAGCTGCATTTCCATAAAATCCACAACCCATTCTACATAATGTAACTGGTGGTAAGTTTTGGTTTCCATTCTGTTCCATTTCCTATGGCCTGAATACAGAAAAGTGCATTAAAAAAAAAAAAAAACAATTTTTAAAATCTTGATCTGAGAACAAAACAGGAAAGAAGAAAAAGCAGAGTTCTATCAAAATCACTCTATACCATATTTAACTTTGATTTGCATTTCATTATAATATGAAAAGAAATACAGAGGAATTAATAGTAATTTTTTTGTAAATTTTTGCTGTTTTTTTTTTTTTAATGTGGCCAAGTTCCACAATTATGTTATCTTTTTTAATATACAACTTAACTCAATCTCTCTTTTTTTTTTCTTTCACAAAATAACCTGATCTCAAAAATCAAGTATTCAAGGGAATGAGAAATGATACTTCATTTGGCAGGAATTATCAGAAAGTATTGCTAAAAATTTTCATAAAGTCTAAAATTGTAAACTAACAAAAAACCAAACAATGATCAAGCCAAGAAGTAAAACTATTGCCATCTCTTTTTCAAAATCACATTACAAGATTCTGCTTGCATATGGAACAAATAAAATGATTTTTGAATGCAATTTTTTTTTCAAAATCTAGAGGAACATAAAAAAAATATATTGTTATCTCCATTTAGCAATTTATTTTACTTAATAAAAACAAAATAAAGAGAAAAAACTTTTTCAATAAATACATATTCATTTCCATTTTTTCACAATTAGTTCAAGCATCTCCATTTGAAAGATAAAAGGATAAAAATTACTGTTTACAAACACCAAAAACCAGCATCTCAATGAGAATTAAAATGGCTTAGTAGAAGATTAGTAACCTAAACTTTAGTATAATCTCATTTAACACTCACTCAGATTTAAACAAGTGAGCTCTAACAAAATACATTTGTTTAAAATATCAAGAATTTACATATCCAATCAATGTCAATGTTATATACAATGGGCTGCCGAAGTAGACACCTATTTTCCAGTGACAAAAGATATTTCCTCATTAATTTTTGGGCTGAGGCAATTGATTAATTTAGAGCTGATTGGTTCATATGCCATACTAAGCCACAAGCTTTCAGTGCCTGTAGTTATTGAGCATCAAATAATGTATTATGGAAGATGATGCAACTATTTACACTGAGTAAGCTGTCCACCAAATTAGCAGTTACCATCAAAAACTCTCTTCAGTTGATGCATTGTGCAATAGTTCCTGAAAAGACTTAGGGATAATGGACAGTTTGCTTGATGGAAAGCAACATGTAAATAAAAGCTATGGGCTTGTCTAGTGCAAAATCCACAATGCTGCTAGATGAAGGTTAGATTTATTGCGAGGAGTGGACCACCATTCTCTGGACATGACAAAAATTGGATCCACTAAGTTTACATGTATCAAACATAACAGATCTTGCATTCACTGGCTGTGCCGGTATCTGATGCAACTAAAATTTAGTAGAAAACCCTGGACAAGGTTACCAGTGATAAACAGATTCCATGCCTAGATATCTGCAAGCTAAGTACAATTCAAAGGGTGCTCCTCATTCAAAATTTCTAAAACTCAAAAGTTATTCCAAGTCAAATCACAAAATTTTTCGAAAGGTTCCAGAGTCACCACATCTAATTTTTACTAAAATAAATTTCTAAAATTCCCTTTCCATTCCAAACTAAGGCACAAAAATGTTTAAGCTTATTCATTTGGGAGTTATGGTCCCTTAAAAATGATAGTCAAGTTTAAAAGTTCACATCTTTGTAATAGTTTAAAATAAAAACTTCAAAATTGCTATAAGAGATAATTCTGATCTATTCTTTTAGGAAATGCTTTCAAAAATTGCTTCTCGGTAACCATTCTTCAGTTATTGACACTTAAAAACCTGATTTAATATGGTGTAAAATTACTTGTACTATATGGTTAATGAATGTTCCCCCAAAGCAAACCTGGAACTTGTAGCAGTTATAGCATGTTTGCTAAAGAGACAAAATTAAGTAAAGGAGAAAATCACTAAAATATCTCAATTTTCTATCTTGGGATTGGACCATGAGCAAATATAAAGTAATCAACTTTATAGTCTAAGCATACATGACTAAATTCATTTTGTAGCAAATTTCATCTTTGTTTTTCAATTCCTTCTTGTTGATATTAATGTTGAAAAATGACATAAATTAGCATCTCAGAATAATGAAAAAACACTGAGTAGCTATGACAAGGAAGCAGTATATGACAAAAGGCAATGCCTGTATCAATGCATCACCCAGTCTCCTGAAATCACTATTCAATGAAAATGAAAAAATTAAAGTGAATGAGTCATAGCTATATTTAACTGCCTATTAAAATGCATCATGCATTTCACAACAGCATGCTAAATATAGTTATGACTCATTTACTTTCATTAGGCCTAATCTGTGCCACTTATAAATGTGATCCTGTAAAGGTGGCATTGTTTAAAGAATTTCTCAAATGGACAATACCAAGAAACACTTCATTGCAGAACCATTGGTCTGTTGGCTGTTGCCAGTTTACCGACAGAGGACAAGTTGCTGGAAATAAGTGGAAAATCTATTGCTGATGAAGATACTATTTGTTATCTTGAGAAGTTGTACATTTCTCACTACAAAAGGTAACAGAAGAGATGCTGTGATCCAGGCAGGCTACACAAAAGGAAATTCAGAAACAAACATTTTATACTTTTCCTGCATTTTATCCTGATGTTTTTAATAGTTCCTTCAGAAATTATAAATTGATCGAAATATAATTGTCCTTAGTCTCTTTTGCAGTGTCACTGATAAAGAAAGAACAGCTGCACTTTAATTCCTGTGCCAAAAATGTGATGAGAGGGTAAAGAACAATAAACTAGACACTCATATTTCTTCAACATATGAAGATTACACACCAACATGCACTTCAGTCATTGCATTTAACACTAGTGCTGAATTATTCAGTTGTTCTCCACTAAAATTAGGCAAATTAAATAAGGAAAGGTAGTTATAATCTGCCACCACATCTAAAGTTTCTCAGGTACTTAATGTATTAGTTGATTTAAGTTTGACAGAAATGGAAAGTCACTGCAAATGTGATCATCTGGATAAACTTTGAGTTTCTAAAGGAAAAATATGAAAATGCTACCAAACAGGAAAAATAAAGTTGCTCACTCTTGTTTCTGCAAGCTGAAGTAAATAAAACAGTAGTAGACTTCTGTGTATCAGAACAAGTAGCAAAAAGGACAAGGAAACTGAAGAACAAGGACATCGTTGCTGAACCATCATTAAGATGACTGAAATCAGTGAAGTCATCAATTACTATCAGTCTGATAAATATTCTAGAATGTAACCTGGAAAGAAAGAATATGTAACTAAAATTTAGCAGTCAAAACAATTTCAGAAACTGCTACTGTTGAACTATTTAAAATTCCTCCATAATGAATATTTGAAAAGTGGGGATCAAGTTAGCTTTTCAAAATTGTGTGAACTTCAACCTAAATGGTGTTACTGCCACAAGGTTCATACAGAGTTGAACTATTAATATTCATGGACTTTTAAAGACAAATTTAAATGTTCAATGACCACAAAATTAGGAGATATTTTCTAATACATTACTCCAAAGAAACTAACCAACTTTTAGATCCATAATAGATTATAAACATAACCAGTGCATTGTAATTAAAACATTCAATGATTTGGGGAATGAATTATTCCAATCTACTTACACATTATATATCTTGTAGTAAAGTCCAGTACAAGAGTTAAAAAATCAGCAGGGATTTCCTTAAATGTACAGGTTTTTTTTTTTTAACTATAAAATATTTTTAATATTCATTCAGTTATAGTTTCATATTGGAGCACTGGAGCCACCAATGAACGAACTAGCTGTATATCTGACTCCAACTCAGTACTCAGGTTAGCTCAGCCACTTTTGATTAGACATCTGGCATTATAAAAATATAATTTTCTTAAACTAAGTTGCTGATACTTTGTTCTGAAGAATTCTAGACTAACATCAGAGCACCAGGCTCTTTCATGCTAGCCATGTTTCCATAGCTTCATTAGTATAGAAAGAACAACCATCATATGATCACAAGCAATTGTAAATAATTAACCATGCAAAAAGTGAACATGGTTTTGCTATCAATTTTGATTGCTACAACAATCAGTCCTCCCAATTTCATTCTGAGGAATAAATAGATAAGAAAATTCAAGGATTTTTCAAGACATTTGGTCAGCTGTATGAAGAATTCATGTATGGCTTGTAATGGGGTGGAAGCACTCAAGGGGTCTTTTCTTCATTGTTTGCAAACAATGAGAGAGATCCAGATATAGCAATGTACAAACAATTGGTTTACACACCACAACCACACAGGTGACACTGCATATGCCAGCAAAGTGAGTTTGAGGAATTTGCATGCTTCACATCTGATGGATTTTACCAACAGCTTTTTATTACCAAGGCTTTAATCAGCCCAGTTGTTTGTTAAGAAAAAACTTTTCCACTGATTCTGTCATTGTACTGTTTGACTATGCTGAAAATTAGTTTTATCGTTCAAGATGTTATACACCATTGAGACAACAGTCAAGCTACCCTATATCCATTCATAGTGCACTACAGGAAAGATGGCAAACTGCAGTGTTTATGTAGCTACATGGCATTAAACTATTTGAACCATGATATTACAGCTCTTCATACCTTCAACCCAAGGATTTCCCATTTAAAGGAAAAATTACCCAATTAAAGAAAACTCATCTACTTCAGTGATGGTGCTACTACTAGCCACAAGACTAAACTAATTTTTCATTATTTTGCATTATCATGAAAATGATAGCAAAAGACCCTGAGATGGCATAGGCAGAATTGTAAGCAAATGGCTACCAGGGCTAGTTTACAGGCAACATTAGACAATCGTTAGCATCTTTTATGTTGCTAATGAAGATGTTTAAAAAAATGCAGAAACATTTCAAATAAACTCATGCTATACCTTGGTCAAAAGAATTTATGGGACACAATCTTACCAAGCTTTATACCTGTCTTTGATTCCAAACTAAAAAAAATGCACAAAATTTTAACTGATAAAAAGTTTTGTTGTTTTTCTTGATGTTGTGCTTCAGGGAAAGAGATGTAGTTGCTGATAGCTAATTGGTATCAAACAGGCTAGTATATCACTGTCATGTGATAGAAAATGGTTCATAAAAAGAAATAACTCTTTAATGGCCATCAGACACTGCAAGGAATCAATGTTAAGGGTCATCCCAACATGTCATCTTCTCAATGATGCTCTGAATTTTCAAGACCATGGTGGTTATCAGTATAAACTAACTTCAACAGAATTGGATCACATAAATGCACTCCTACCCCATTATACACAACCAGACTATTACTAATGCCTACTGCAATATTAAGCAGTCAGTAAATACCTGTACATTACATTCTGATGAATATATGGTTTTTGTACCAAAAGCTTCATTTTTTAAAATCAGTTGTTTTATTAGGGGTTCAATAGGTTTTAAAACATCAAGTATAAAAATTCATCTTTCTTACTAAAAGAGATTCCCAAGTAGAGATTCTGTACTATCATGTAAATGAATAAATTGTAACATAGTAAACAAAGCATTGACTAAATGTACTTTTATTAGTCTGAGATGCTAATGCATGCCATTTTTCAAGGAGGAAATAAGTTTGTGTGTGTATGTATGCTTAGATTGTTCACCATGTCAAATCAACCAGTGGCTCTGTTAGTATCAAATTTCTTTCTGCTACTTCACAAAGAAAAAAAAAAAAAATGCATGCTATTTAAAATATTATTTTCAGAAATTACCATGAAGACTAACTGCAGAAATACAGATCACATTTTTTGTGAAATTTGTTTAAGCCTCAAGCAGTACTTTGGCTACTCTTTTCAATGGAAAGTTTTTAAATCTATAATGATTGTGATAGGACAGCAAAGCTATAGAGTAATGTGTTCTTGAAATTGCATAAATGGTGAAAACCAATTCAATATTGAAATAAAATATACAGGCTTTCAGTAGTAATGATTTAATCCTTAAAAATAAACTATCCTCCAGTGCATTACTTAAAGATTACACAGACATGAGGAGTTTGATTACATACTGTGATTACTGACACCAAACAGCAGCAACAGGTTATATCCTGATATCTGCTGAACTTCGTGGTTAGGCCTTGTGTGTGATATCTACTTTCATACATAAAATAGGCTAAAACTAAATTGCCAGATTGTTCACTAAGACATAATTAAAGTATTGTCCACTTATCATAAAAAATGCTTTCACATCATGTCAGATTATAAACATGCAAACAGAAAATCCATAAGCATAATGAAAGCCACTATCTATGTGATAACAAAAACCTAAAAGATTTTTGTCAACTTTGAGCAAATAATCCAATAAATCTAATTTTATTTGCCATTACAAGAATTGGGTACTTTACATTAACATAAGAAATTGATATTTTTTTTTGAAAAGTTGTTATAAATTATTCTAGCATTGCAGAGACTAACATGTCTTTAGTGGATCTGGGTATTGAGGTTTTTATCTTTCTTCCAAAGTTTTCTGCATGTAGTCCTCCAACAAATGATTTACCTGATTGGTTTTGAGTAAAGGCATATTGGCAAAATATTGTTACATAGATCAGTCTTTTTGCTAAATGTGTGCACACACACACACACAACAAAACTCAGAAATACACTGAATTTTATCGGAATCCAAACATTTCATTTGAAAAATACACGAGTTCTTTGCAAATTATTGCTCCCCCCTTCTAATACAAAGTTATTTTAAACAATTAACAATAAAAATATTTTTCACAATTAATTCAAAACTATAATAAAATACATTTTGGGAAGTTATCTTAGCTTATTTGTCAATTCTAATCTTAAAAATTTAAGCAGCAGTGAGATCAACATTAATTTAGTCCAGCTAAATGCTTGCTTAAATATTTATAATAATTGTCAGAATTTCCCTTCAGCATACAAATTAAGGTCCTTCAGAAAGCATCAATTTGATAATGTGCATAGCCATGTTTTAATTGTCTTTTTAAAAAAAAAGAATCCTTCCACTTTTTTAACAAAACTGTTACACAAAACCATGTAAAGACAAACCTTAATTTCAAACCCTCTGGAAGACCACCTCACAGACTGTGATAAAACAAAGTTCTAATAAGAAGGAAGCAACAAAAACGCAAAACTGGTGCATGACAATCTCCATTAGAAAGTTGCTTAAATTTCTTACAACTTTAAAGGGAATATAATACAGCATATTAAATACGCAGTTTGTGGTTTATGCAGTGAAGTGTAAACATTGGCCACCTTACTTTCATGCTTCTATTTCCTATCCATATTCTCAGCTTTTCCCCTGCCCTTAAAAATATCTGCTTTTCTTTTCAAAATTCTAGAAATCTGAGATTCAAAAATTCCATGTTTCTGTTTGACCAGTTTTTAAATCTTAAATTCCTTCAAAATTCAAAACATACAATTGCTCATGCAACAAGTCACTTCATATTTTATATTGAGTCACCATGAGAAAAAAGGAATTAGACTTTCATACAAACAAACAAACAATAGAGATGCCTGAAAGCCAGGTAAAACTAGTTTTCTGAAGAGAACAAGATACCCATTCACATTTAGTGATGTGCAGCACAATGAGCAATGCAGAGAGATTTTGAAATGTCTCCAGTTCAAAAGACAAAATGTCTTGTTAAAGTGAGATTTCTGATCGCCACAGTTGCATATAAGTGGGAAAGAGGAAAAAACAGAACTATAAAGATAACTGTGTTTAAACAAGAACTACAAGTAACTGGATATGACTGTACTCCATTTCTTGAATAGTTATGGAAAATTCTCCCACTTAAGTTTGAGGTGACAGGTATCTAAAGAGAAAAAACAAGAGTATACTGTCTGCACTAAAAGTTATTGAGGCCTTGTAGGCAATATAAAGTTAACTTGTGAGAAGGAAAAACCTTTATGATAAATATATCATGTCTGCACTCTCATTAATATCTTAACAGCTTTTTAAATTTGTTTTTCATATTGAGAATTAAAATCTAGGCATAACCATTTCTTTTTCATTATTAAATGACCATCTCTTGAAAATATCAAAGAAATTAGAGCTGCAGCCTGTAGTTAGTCTCTATAGTCTTCAGAATATTGAACAAAATTATAATGTTAATTTTTGTACTAATAACTACAAAAGTTTATTCATAAATATTTTCAAATAGAAAATCTAAATACTGATTAATAATCATGAGCATGACAATTTTTAGAGCACAAGTTATGATGACAAGATAAAAAAACTGAGTTTGAAGCCATTGGTTGAACTAACATGTAAAATCCTATCAAGGAAAACAACAAAAATAAACCTAAGATAGTATAACTTTATACAACTCTTTAAGTACTAAAGATTAAAGGCATGTCTGTTCGAATATCAGAATATGCAAAAGTAACCTCTTTACAAACATGCTGACATTTACTGACTAAAATCTGATGGATCAATTTGCTATCAGGATGCCCCCCTCAAAATCTAAAAATGTTCTTACCTGTAGCCAGCAGAGGACTTCAATATTTTACTGCAACTGCTGGGTTATTGTTTCTTTCATCTGCCTTGGGAAATCAAAGACAGCATTCCGGCCATGGCTCCTTAACGAAATCAAGGTTGCTCAACGTGGGTTTAGTTCATGCAGTCTTTTGTTAGCAGGCACTACAAATTAAAAACAAACCCCGACATGGTCACTTTCTTTCACTGAACCAACTTCTGTCGTGCCGGTCCATTACTTCCATTAAGCAGGAATCTGTATAAAGTTCAGATTTTTCTTTATTTGTTTAACCAACACACAGCTTGGCTTCAGAGAATTAATTCATAATTTCAGGTCAGGTCTTTTTCAAAAAGGCTATACCATAAAATTACCACCCAATTAATGCATAAAACAAATGGAAAAATAAATTTACAAATTACCTGGGTTTTCAGCTGTAAGGCTAACTACATCATTTTTGCTCAAGAAAATAGTTTAACCAGAAGTATGGCACATAAGACTTCAGTTCCTGTTAGTAAAAGTTAGTTGCTTGGAGAATACTTTCCTCTTAAAAGAGACGATGTATTTAAAAATGTTAATGCATATTAACCATTAGCAAATTTTAAAATTTTATAGAGAGGAATCAGTTCCACAAAATTAAAATTTAAAAAATGTATTTTGAAATATTTAAAAGTAAAAAAACAAAATTATTAAATTAGTGAAATCTCAGAATAAAATTGAATTTGGCACTATGAATATAAGGAAAGCAAAAATGAATCATCAGATTTTAGCCCTAATGTACAGATGCCTGTTAGTTTGTGTAACACTTATGCAATTTTATCAGCACTTAGTAAGCTTCAATTCCGCATTTTACTGTCAATGTTCAAGATAGATTGTAGTCAGACAAAATTCATGCATACAAAACAAGGAACAACATACATACATTTTGTGCACCTCCATAACTGATTTTAAAAGATCTAACTCACAATAAATGCATTACATTCTTTACAGATTCTATAATTTAAAATTATAAATGCAGTAAAACAGAAAAAACAGACAAGAGCTCAACAATTGTTTTTTTTTTAAAAAAAAAATTTTTATGACCAAATAATTTCTAATCTAATATTAAATTTTGAAAATTAATTCTGAACTACATTTAAACAAGAATTGTGTACTTTTTGTTAATCTCCCATCAATTTTAGATGAGGAATTAACACACAAAACTTGCCAAACAAAATTAATTTACCAAACAGAAGTTGTACACGCAGGCATGTGTGCATATCTATTCTGCACTAAAGCCAATTCTTATTAACCAAAAAAATTACTCTAGTAGTCAGTGATGAAAACCTACATTTATTTTATTTCAAATTTTCAGTGAAGATCAAACTATATCAGTAACACAGGTAAAAAACACCATTACCTAATTTCCAGGTGTCTGCCGACCTTAATTTCAGGTAGGTTAAAAAATCTTTGCAAGGTTAAGGAAATTGGTTAAAAGCATTCCTTTTTTTTTAAATCTCTGCATACCTATATTTCTTTGTTCAGTTTAGTTATCACATAAACCAAAAAGTAAATCTCACATTAGGCAGCTATAATATGATTTTAAGGGATCAAATTTACCAGCAGTTACTTTCAAATTGACAAAAATCTTTCCCTGCTTGTTAGCCAAATTGTTACTGATTATAAACTTGTAATTTAAACAAAACATGATATGTTAATCTATCATTTTCACATATCAAATAATTTTTGTTTGGATATAACTTTCATTACATATTATTTATAAACTTGCATTTTTCTATAATTTTTTTAAAGTTTTTTTTAAAATTTTATAATAATTTGATCAAAATCATAATCAAAACTAATGCAATTACTGCAAATCATTCTAATTTATGAACAATAACAAAATCTCTACTACAAATTTTGATTTTGGGTCATTGCAGGTAGCATCAATATCTGAGAATCATTTTCAATTCTAACTACATGTATGTATAGAAGAGAGTTCTAAAATTGTGGCTGTTTATATAAAACAGTTGCAGTTTATAGCCATAAAAAATTTGGTGGGCACTTATACTGCTCATTTTCAGATCTTGCTTATGATTAGCAATATCAGTTTCAGGTTCTTGATACCATGATAAAAATTTGTCAAGACTAGATAATTATGCACTTGACATCAAAAATACAAGTGACCTAATATACACATACTAAGAGAGACAGGTAGTCTCCTTGAAGAACATTTACAGCACATTATCAATGAGTATACAGCACACATACCTTTCCACTACATCAAATTTTAATACGGAATACACCAAATCCATGAAATTGATAAGTTGACAAAATCTGAACATGTGTTTATCATCAAAACTAACTTTCATAATTATATTATCCTTAAAGTTTATAACATAGTAGAGAAATTTTGTTAGCACTCATGACAACTAAGTCCCTCTAGTCAGAAAACATCAGTTTTATTTTTTTTTAAAGGCAATGAAACTTATCATCATCTGAGCCTAAGTAAAAATGCTTCCACATAAATCAAATTACACACTAACTACTATTCCACATGGTTTTCTAGGCTCGTAAAGACTCTTTTTTTGCTCTTTTAGAATTTCTCTCATTTTCAGGGGATTAAATTGAAGACTTAAAAATATTATTTTTCAATGTTAATCCACAGATGAAAGCAACCGCAACTATAGTTTTATTAAACAATCTAGTCCATCTATATTTTTATATCTAAAAATGCCAATCAAAACTGTTTTTAAAAATTTGCTGCAAGACAAATTTTGTAATTTTAATACCCCAACTGCTGCAGGGTTGAAGCAATTTAACAAAATTTTATATTTTCAAAGTTCACTTGATACTTTGAATGTATCCAAAAGAAAAGGGTCAAAGTTGATACTTCAAAAGTCACTCTTTAAAAACAGCATAATTTACAATGGTGCAACACTTACCAAATTTTGAACAGATATAAAATTGTAACAATTTGATATTAAGCAGCCAAAATTTCAGAATTCTTTTCTCTTCTATACTCATTTGTGATTAAAATTTTTAAATGATTGTTAAATATGAGTTGTCCAGGCTTGGTTGATATTAAGAATAGCCCACCAATTTCCCATTTATTAATTTTGATATAATAGTGAAGTAATAAAACAAAATTCATATTCAATAACTCTTTATAATCGACAAAATATTAGGTTTACATACATCTAAAAAACATCATTAACAATTTTAAAAATTATATTTCCATCATAAACCATCATATAGCACTACTAAACTTTCCAATAGTGAAAGTAAAAATTGTTACAACACGGTATGATATGGTGGTGAGAAACCAGTTGTGTTCAGAAACATATATTGGCAATGATAGTTAGATTTTGGATAAAGTAAAATTATTACAAAACTCCCAAGTGGCCAACAAATAATGCATACTGTTGTAATGATAAATAACGTTGCTGCTGATTTAAACCAAAACCGAGTAACATTGCATTTTTAAAATTCTTGGTAAATTAATACCTTTAATATATGTTGCTGTGTTGTAAGTATTACACAATCACCAGACTGATAACTAAATTACTAGTAATTTGGAAAACTTAAAAAGTCATTGCTACCCTTGCTTAATCTGGATACTTTAATTGTTTTAATGGAACTTTCGGTTGTCTAATAACTTTTTTTTTTCTTTTTTCAAAATCCAAGTTCAGTTCAGTTCAGGAGCATCACAATTGATTTATTTTGTATTCAGTATAAATTTGAATGTTTAAACTTTAAAATTCAGTTATAATGATAGAAAAGCTACACCATTTGGAGAGCAGATAATGTTACTTCTTGGAAAAAAAATTTTGAAAATAAAAAAAATCAGTCCACTATTTACTGCCACTAATTTTCAAATCTTGCAAGTATTTGAATTTAGACAAAAAGCTGGAACCTTTTTACATAAACAAAAATTGAGGAAATTTGGTAACAAAGCATTAAAACATCTATATTTTGTTGAATATATATAACAAAACCTCTTTGTCTATATTTAAAACTCATACATACAAAAACTGGACACGCAGTAATTTTAACTTTAGTTAGATTACTTAAAATAATATTAAATTTACAAATATAAAAATTTTCACAAATTAACCACATGGTTGTTTTACTTGAATATGTAAAATATAGCTTATTTAAAGAGTTTATCAAAATAAAGCAATTTATTTACAAACTCTACAATAAGCTGCCAATGACTTACACAACCAAAAATTTTGTTTGTGCAATAATCACAAATTACTATAGTTTTTTTGCACACGTCTCAATAATTCCAATTAAAATGAATGTAGTATCAAAATTCTATTACATAAAGATGCCACAGCACAGCTACACCTACCCATAACAATCATTAAGCTGCCTTAAATCCCATTGTGAAGCTATATGCAACATCAGAGATAGGTTAGGTCTGGGCGTGGTCAACTGTTACAACAGAGGATCTATGGAATTGCTATTTGAGAGTCAAAATGCATAAATAACTAGGAACACAAAATGTAACAGCGCATCCAGTCACCATTACCAAGAGGCTCAGACTGGACATCAAATGATAAAAAATCTTAGCTGAGTACTCAAATATCACAAATAATGCAGTCATTTTCTTGAAAAAGTCAAAATTCAACATGTCATTTTTTAAGGTTCCAGATTTACAAATGTCCACACCAATGCTTTGCAGAATTGCATAAACAGTATGACTGGTAACTATAAACACAGAACCTTATAGCCTAATAGTATGCAGACAATAGTGTGTCTGATCCTCATCTACAGGGATGCATCTGATGCTCTGCTCAATGGTGTCACTATAAAAAGCTGACAGCAGCTTTTTGGGGCAGACTGCATCAAAATATCCTGATCTTAACTATTTCAATGCTGTGCAGAATAAACTAGAGCATTGTCTTTGCCAGGAGCTTCACACAAAACTGCAACAGGAGTAAAACATCACTGCAGCCCCTAGAAATGTATATCCCAGTCATTGAACTAGCTATAGGAAGAGGTGGCTAAAACAAACTAACTTGTTGAAACTCTGGTGCCATGTGAAATTATGTCATTCATGGATGCATACATCAAATGATGTAATGTTGTTAGATGCTCAGTAATGCTGACTTTTGCTAATCTGTGTGTTGCTGGGGTTTATTAAGCCATATTTTTTTAAAGTAACTGCATGTATAAAACCAGTAAAACATTACCAAAACAGTATTTAAACATTAAAAATCTTTTCAGTCTGTAATAAGCCTATTGATAATTGTACAGTATCTGCCAAAAATATTTGAACAAAAAAGGTAACAGCAGAAAGTGTAGAAATTTTTAAAAATTAGACCAGTAATGTAACATTTTTGGTAAAAGTGTATTTACATAATTAAAAAAAAACTTAATCCTTGACTTTCTACATATAATTTCCAAGCCATCTCAATGCTCCACCCACAAATCACACCCATAAAGCAAAGTGAAAAAACATTTTTCTTATTAAAGTTTTCATCAACAGACTTTAAAATCTCTTGCATCAAAGAAATATCAAAGCTAATCATTTCAAATCAATTTCTTTCTCAACACTCACTTACAATTATAGATGAAAAACAATGTCAATCTTTAATAAATCGAGTGAGATTCAGTTATGGATCTCGCAATCGTAAATTATCACTTAAAAGATTTAAATTTCCAAGACGACAAATCTGGACATGTTGCCCCCCCAAAAAAACTATAGATATTTAAATTCAAGAGTTAACTGCTCACTTTGCATGCAGTTAAGGTTACCGTTTTTATTCAGAAAATTTAAACTTTCAAGATTTAAAAACAGAAAGTATCTGTAAAACATGGGGTGCAAACAAAACACTAAATTGCAATGTCAACCATTCCAATGAAAACAATGAAACTGATATACTCTCGTGTTTGTTTTTTTTATTATTATTCAAAAGCTAATCTCACCAAAACTACCTCCCCACCTTCTTTGGAAAACAGGTAATTACCTTCTGTTACAGATCTTAATTACCTATTGTTTTATCAAACAACGCTATCATTACTATTGGCTTCGCCTTTTCTCTCTGAATGGTATACGTGGTAATCGAGGATATTTTCCCTGAAACAATTTCAGTCCTTGCTGTATTCTCTTTTCACTAATTAGATTTGCAGAGCAAAATCTACCTTCAAAGGGTTTACCTACAGATGCTCTCTCCGAGGGGCGCCTCCAGCCTATACCAATCACGATAAACTTTTATAAATAAAGATATAGTTAGGAATCAAGTACAGGCTTTCTGTTAGCTGTTAACACTATACATCACCGACCACCAATGTTGACATAAAATATATTAGTGACTATTTATATTATATTTTTAAAAGAAAACCCCTCCCTAACGCGAATGTGGGAGGGGGGAGGGGAGGGGAGGGGAGGGGTACTCTGAAAGAAGAGAAAAACAAGTTAGTAGTGAAAACTTTAGATTTCTTAAAATTTAGCTTTTTTAACTCCAGATTAATAATAATAATAATAATACTTTAATCAGCCACACCTAGGAAACCCAGCCTTCTGATATCTATCGTTGGTGGCAGTCATCCCCTCCCCCCATTCACATTTCGTAATGAAGACAGAGGGGACAGTAGTAGGAAAGCCAACTGTCCCCAGAAAAGTCACTGGCGTGTGTGTGTGTGGTGTGTGTGTGTTGGGGAGGGGGGGGTAGGTCGGGGTTGGACCTGACTCTGACCTACATTTCTCCCGACAGGAGCCGTGTAACAACCACGCCAAGAACACGAGTTACCTACCACCGACCAGACCAGACCAGACCAGACCCGACCCCTGCGAAATCAACGTTCGGGACCAGCTCCCCTCCCCCTCCGACGACTGGGGGTGGGGACAGACGTTCTTCTCCAGCAGCCAAGTGTAGAGTGCCCCGACCGACTGGAGCACAGACAGACGGACGGACAGACAGACAGTACACGGCCGAGCTCCGCTTCCAGTCAAAATCACTGTCAGCCCGACGACGGACGGACGTACCAGCTCGTTACCGTACCCCCAAAAACCGCTCCCCATCCCGCACACGCCCGAAAATTCCCCCGGCATTTTAAAGTATGAATGCACCTTAAGCATCCTAGCAACAAAGTACACCGGTCCCCGGACGGTTTATGGGCTCCATGGGCGTCGGCAGGGTAAAATAAAACCCCCCCTCTCTAGGAGATATTTGTTGTCCGTGGTCAAAATGGCGTCTTGAGCAAGTTGTCCTTCTGACGAAAACGGCGAAATTCGATCGCTCTTTTCCCGCACCCAACCTCGCCTGATTCCCTCCCTCGGCCCGCGGGGGGGAGTATCCAAACACGCAATCAGATAAAATAAAGCGAAATTTCTTCAAATATTACCTCGAAACCCCTTTCAATATTCTTCTTTGCGTGCTTACTTCTATAGAAATATCTGCAGCAATCCCAACGCTTGATTATTTAGGTCATGTGACGTGTTCCATTGCTATTATTGGGAGGAATCTGATTCGGAACGAGGCTCGCTTGTGACGTCAGAAAGGTAAGTCCTAACAGCTGTTTACAAATGTCTGGAAATGCGTTCGAAAAGAAACGAAATTAATTATTTTCACGGAGTTGGGAAAGGATAATGGCTACATTCCAACGTGGAGCGAAATTCAAAACGTTCCTTCCGCTGCGTCGGTTTATATTTATTTACGTTTTTTTTTTTTTTTTTTTTTTTTTTTTTTTTGCTTAGGATGTGCGAAGTGGAGGATAATATACGCTTTGTCATCTGGTATGGTACACACCCACTTCCTCTCGTCCAGTGACTTCCGGGTGTACACGACAAATAAAGCGATAAATATATATATATAGGATATAATGTATGGAATATAGTATGACACTATTACTAAGGTATGGCAATCCCTTATTTGAGTAGAATGGATATTGGGCTTATTTCATTGCAGGATGGTTTAGAAGGTGACATACAGGAGTAAACGTGTAGAGGACAGCAGTGTCTCTCTCTCTCTCTCTCTATCTCTATCTCTATCTAAGACCCCTAAGGAACTCTCTCTCTCTACTATCTATCTAGAACCTAAATTCTGAAGGAACTCCACCGTAACTAGATAATTCCCGTTATAGTATATGTATCCCTCGTGATAGTTAAAGAAGATTAATTTATTATCCACGACGCATCATTCGTAAATTAAGTGTCGTTCTACAAACCAGTCTTGGAGACACACACACACACACACACACACACATATATATCTCAAGTAAATTCAGATTTATTTTTTTTTGTTTTTCTAATCTTTGTAATTGTAAATTTTTTTTTTTACAAATAGGCACCCCCCCCCCTTCTATTGATAACCTGGAAAAATTCCTGATATTGTAGTTTCACGTCGTACAGATCTTTCAGGAGGAGATTCCCGGAAATGATTCATGCTTCTATTTTTACCATCCTGTAATTGTTGAATTTGAGAAGGAAAAACTGTTGAATCTTTGTGGGTGGCATCTGGAGGCGGCAAATAGATGGTTTTAATTGTTATTGTCCTGGTTAAAGAGGTTAGCAAAGAGTACACGTGGGATGCAGCGGAATTACGAATATACTTCCATCTATATCTTCATACAGTAAATAAATGCATTTAAAATGTTCTAATGATGTTACCCCTTGGAAACTATTCCACGAACTATGAACTATGAACTGATGGTGAAATGCTCAGTTAACCGCATTGTATTGTGGGTGTATGTGGAGTGACCGGCCGTGCGTTGGGCGGGACTCTTTTCCTCGGCATGTGTGGATGAACAAGGGAGTTAACTGTGCACAACTTGAAAATTATGGCGTGATCAACGCTTCAATCTACTTTCGTCATCGTTCAACCTTTTAACTAAGTTGATCACGAAGAACCCTGTTATATATTATAAAGGGAAACTTTGTATTTTCACAGAACAGAGGAAATGTAGCATGTGTAATGGCTGATCGGTATACATCGTTCGTCTTCACGTTTACTTCCTGGCAGTTCCGGTTCGGTGGAAACTTCGCCTGTACCCGTCAGATGGAGCAGACAGACGGGTGGATCTTCTGATATCCGACAAACACACGATGACTTCAGCCATCAACCTCCAGCATCCATACCGCGGCAAACGAAGTCTTTTCAGCGATGTTTGCCTATTCTATAACCTTGCTACGGATTTTCTGAACCCCGTGCATCCCAAATACCGAGGAAAAGAGTAAAGAGATCGGATTAATCGCAGAGAGGAAAGAAAACGCGGTTGCTGCCTAAGCACATATTCTCTGGACACGGAAAACAATGCTGGACAGTAGATTTTTCTGTAAAGTTTATAATGCAGGTACAAATTTATTAAAATACGGGTATTAATAAAAAAAAAGATGTCTCTAGATTTCGAAAAATTACGCAAAGATCATTTGCCTCTTCCTCACCCTACTCTTTCTCGCCGATCTCTTCTTCCCTGTGAAACTGTTGGTGGGGAAGACAGAACGCATCCACGATCTCCACATCCGGCAACGTGCTTTGACGAGCAGTTCAGCGTATACGCTAGTGTAACTGTTGAAAGTTACAGAGGCAGGGGATATTGAAAAATGCCGTTAAGTGTGGGGTTACTCTCCTACAAGCTATATGATCCGTTCTCTATGTCTTTTTCCACCGTGGCCTTCTTTTTTATCCACTCAGAAATAGGCTAAGCGATGCCATGTTTGTCCCTTCCCCACGACTGATCCACCTATTCCTGAGTTCAGCCTCAAAGCTTAAGGCCGTCATACACTACCAAGTCGCTTTCTCGCGCAGAATGGCCCCTATTGGTGGTAATATCCTGTTCTGACTTGACTGAGCCTAAAAAAAACGCCGTTAGCTTCTTCAGTTTTTGTTTGTTTTTTTTCCCCTAAAAAACTCGCGCTCTTTCGAGCACCTTTCGGTGGCCCCAGAATCTGACTGGTTGGAGTTCTGGGAAATTATCGATTATCTTTTTCCACTCCACTGAAGGATTTTTCGCCCGCGTAATCGATCACTTTGATTTTTGTTCGACAAAACCGAGGATTTTTAACATTTGTCTGAAATCCATTCCGACAGACTTTAGATTGAGCGCTGAGGGAAATTGCTTGAGGAAATTTCTCACGATATTCCAAAAAACGTCGCGCCAATCGACGTGTGAATTCTACCACTCGGCGTTTGAGGTATCACATGCCGGAGGTGATGAGGGTGAAGTTAGCTGTACCAAGTGATTGATGATATAATACAGACACTGATACATGGTGGGCATCACGTGTGAGCATTAACATCCGGATCTTGTCTTCCCGAAAACAGGCCACCGCGATGTCATTCACGTCTCACAGTCTCACAGATAAACATTATCTCCAGTTCTTTCAGTATCCCGAACTTTGATCTCTTTATTCCTTCTTTTCAACTGTTAATAGCCTCTCAGATTTTGACCTTCAGAAACAGTGCTATATATATATATATGTGTGTGTATATCCTCCCATCATACTATTGTTCAGTATCCTGTCTTAATATTTAGTCGATTGTGGATTTCGAATTAATCTTTTAAGACTTTGGCGAAAATAATGAGAAGTTTCCGTTATCCTTATAGCTGACGGACTTTCAGACTTCGATAAACGTACATGAGACTGTTGTATTCTAAAAGAAATGCAAGCAAACGATCAGCGAGAATTCATAAATGTAAAGATCAAAGGTTGCCGCCTTAAATCACGGAAACAATCAAAATACACTCAAGTACCAGCAATAAAACAAAGTACAGAAGTAGTGGATAAACCATGGCCAGTATGAATCAATACCGCCCCCTCGTGTGAACCTGTAGTCTTAGGTCTTGGGTTCATTTTGGTTTAAGAGACAAACCCGGCTCTGTAGCTGTCGGATATGACGTCACTTTTTCAGATCCTTTTAAATTTCAAAATGTCGGGGTTTAAAGTAAAAGCATAAACAAAAGAAACCCAGCTGAACGGTGACATCACAGTTATCCAGCTGTTAGCTTCTCGTGGATACGGAAGGCAGCAAAATGGGTGAGTAAGAATTAAATAAACTTTTGACCGGACGCTGTAAAGTTGATGGAATACCGTGCGGAAAGCTAGTAACCAAGCAGAGAAGGCGGACAGTTCCATCGAATGTATGGCGCCGAGCAGACACCGTTGGTCAGAAGCCGAGTCCGGCAGCCGCTGAGTTGTACAGTGGACATTTAAATTTTAAAGCAAAGTCAAGAGATTTTTAAGGACTGGATTAGATAAGATTACTTACTGTAGGATTTAGCGAAGTCGAGAGCGGCTCCGATACATGCATTACAGAAGTAGCAAGAAAGTACGATAAACGAGACCATAATCATGAACGGAAACTTATCGTCAGAAAAATTATGTATTATAATTTTTTTTAAAAAAACGCATTCCGTAAATTTAGATATTTTACAAGGTCATCAGTACCCATGTAATAAACGCAAAGAACATCGGGTTGAAAAGACTGTTGAATCTAGAATGAGACAACAGGATTACAGTCAATGCATATCCTACCGATGAGAATAAAGTATGCTGAAACATGAATAAAATTGGACAATGGAGCAAACGTTATTATTTCACAAGTAGGATTCTTGTGAGCTTCTTTTGTTGGTTTTTTAAAAGAGTTAATGCTGTAAATATGATTATTTCTGGCCTCTTACTTTTTTCAGCGATCTATATCCACACTGCAATTCAGAAATAAGAGCCCACCAAACGAAAACACTGTTATCTGCTTTTTCAATACTTTATTGCCATTGGAAATGCAGTATTCAAGCAAAGATGAATAATTAAAAATTCGATGAACAGCATATCAGAACATATAAATCAGTAATTATGACGCTATCGATCTTTTTATAATGAAGGATGAAGTTCAGTTCGTGCCGAATGCAGAACGTTATCCTGTTCATCTGATATGGTTTGTTGATACCAATTTGAATAGTTGATAGCTCGCAGTTTGCTCTGAAAATACAGATGTAAATGACATCTGAAAACAAATTTTATATAGAACAAACCATCCATTGTTGACCTTCATATAGCTGATTCAGAGGCGTAGCAAGGGTTCTCAGCTCCTGGGGGCAAAGACCCTTTTGGCGCCCCTCACCTCTGAAATGTTTTGGCTATTTGTTTGTGACTCATTGCCCACTTAATGACAATCACAAAGAATTAATTACCGCCTTATAAAGAGCTAATTTAAAGTCACAATATAACATATCACAACTGTAAACCTGGAACTAATGAGGTATCGCCTACTAGGTTTACTTACATAATTTGTTAAATTGTAAACCATTTTGATATTTATTTCATCCAGCATCGTTCAAAATCACATAGCTAGAGTAATCTTTCAAGCATGCAGAATGCAGTCACCTGTGGTGTACATGTATTATGAAACAGATTGATGAAATACTACTTATGTTTACAAATAAATTTTATTATGTGCATATACTTAACTAGATCTTGTACAGGTAGCATTCTGGTATTCATTGTACATTATATATGAACCTTTCGTGCTTTTGCTGCTGCAAATGAATCAATCAAACTATCAAAATTTAAGGCATTGAGTACGACTTTTTCAATACTTAATATTGCCAAGTTACTCAGTCGTTCTTGAGTCACTGAAGTTCTCAAGTATGTCATAATTAATTTCAGTTTGCTGAAAGACCTTTCACAACTACTGTGGAGATTTTCACGGGCAGAGGTGGCTGGTTATTAATTGACATTATAATTTATAGGCCAGAGGAAATTTTGCGCCCCTTCAGACCTGCGCCCGTGGGGGGAGGGGCTCTCTGATTACTGCCAACGGGAAATCGTGGAGGAAACTGAAGTTACACAGGCTGAGTGTAGGTAGTTCGGGTTTGCAGGATCAGTCTTTTTGTTAGACTTCTTTTGAACTTCGCGGCAACTCAGGCACGGAACCAACCTCATCTTGAAGATAATCGATGGAAAACTTCGGTTGCCTACAGGCGTTTTCGTGGTGGCATAATTTCTGTTTTCAATCTCTTCTGAGGAGAAGTGTATGAATACGTTTCAGTGGCATAGCGAAAATCACAACCGTCTGCACCTGATGTGGTTGCATGGCGCCATGATTACCGCAAGTGAGCGTCGCCGGCAGCCACATCGGTAAGACTCGGAGGTGTCTCGACACAAAGAGTGCTGCAATAAAGTCTTTTCATCAAAGACCTTTTTTTTTTTTAAAAAAAAGAATGTTTATCAACATACGAGGTCCGTCCAGAAAGAAACCGAATTTTTAAAACCGCGCGCCAACCAGCCGGCGCAGCGTGCTCGCGAACTGCAGTGCTGTGCATCGGTGACCTCGACCTTCAGTCTAATAATAGCCGCATCATGCCACATCAGTTAGCCATCGGTCTACACGAACTAGAGTAAACGTATGTCTAGTGCACTTGGCGATTTGTCGCGAGTTGAACAATGGAGGATCTTGAAGAGCAACGTGTTTGTGTGGAATTCTGTTTAAAATTGGGAAAAACTTTTACGGAGACTTTTCTAATGTCGCAACAGGCCAATGGGGAGGATTGTTTGAGCCGTACGCAATGTCACGAGTGGTACCAGTGTTTCAGATCGGGAAGGACATCCACCGAAGACGATTCCGGATCTGGACGACCTTCCACGACAACGGACGACGACCGCACTGAGGAAGTGGGGGCTGTGATCCGTGGAAATCGTCGCCTGACTGACCGTGGAGTTTCCGGAGAAGTAGGCATCTGTAAAAGTTCGTGCCACGTGATTTTAAAAGAAAAATTGAACATGCATCGTGTAGCCACAGAATCTGGGCCGCGTCTGCTGACAGATGAACAAAAAGAGAACCGAGTCACGGTCGGTCAGGAGCTCTCTGATCGATCGGATGCTGATGAAAGCTTTCTGAAGAGTGTCATAACAGGTGACGAAACGTGGGTGTACGGATACGATGACGAAACAAAAAGGCAGTCGTCGCAGTGGGTTGGATCATCGTCAGAGTCTCTCAAATATGAAGGTGATGTTGATCGTCTTTTTGATTGGAAGGGCGTCGTTCATCACGAGTTTGTTCCACGTGGTCAGACGATCAAGAGAGAGTTTTACTTGGATGTCCTGAGGCGGTTGAGAGAGAGGCAGTGCGAAGGAGGAGGCCCGAGTCATGGAAAAACAAAACCCGAATGCTGCACCACGACAACGCACCTGCTCACGCTTCACTCCTTATCCGTGACCTTTTGGCAAAGCACGAGACGATCAAAGTGCATTATTATATCATTATAAAGTAATTTTTTTCATTAAAAAATTCTGTTGTTTTTACTTTTATTAACGAGTCCACATTTGTGTGTGTCGCATTTCCAACACTATTGCTAATGAAAATGCATTGTTCCAGCATAAAACATTGAAAATCAGTTGAACTACGTAGCAGAACATCATCATCATCATCATCAGTAGCCTGCCTGCGGGCAGATCGGTAGCTCAAAGTTATACCAGGGGGGAAATCAGAACATATAACCCATTAATTGTTTTGTATTACAAGTAGTTCCATGGCTAACTGACATTGGTTACACACGTTTGATGGGGCTCCGATCCGGACACCGAAGTGGTCAGACCAGGGTCTTTAGAAGTCTTGGTTCTGTTCTATCAAATTAGGTATTAAGCTTGCAGTACTCGTCAAATCGTTATCCTGTTGCAGTATTAACCCATCACCTATTAGACGTCAACCGATGCCCTGACGGAATTTCACGGTGTGGTCTAATATCGTGATGTCTTTATTCTGTGAACATCCCACGAATCTGTATCGTATCATTCATATCATCAAACGAATCACCAGTGATACATCTACTTTCGAGGGATCATAGTCATCAGTTAATTGGATTTACTCTATTTCGAACCACCAACGTGTCCAGCTGTTTCATGGGTTTTCTCTTTCTTTCTCGGCTCTTTAAGTCTATGGCTGAGCAAGCTGACTCCGTTCTGTACACACCATTCCTGCGCCTCGTAGGGCCTGGCACCTCCGGCTTCAGCAGAAAACAAAAGGCCCCACCACAGTACCAGAAATTATCTATTCAGATGTGGAGAGGGGGAAATCCACCCCGATGAACTGGTGCAGAGAAGCAAGAACACGTCATCATGCTAGGCAATGGTGAGGTCCCGTTTGCTGAAGTCATATGACAAAGCCGTGAGAATCATCGCTCCCGTAGGTCATCACTGCTGCTCGCACCGGGTAATCAAGAGGGTCACGGGACGGGAACGTTCGGCGAAAAAAATGTCGCTTATTTGCGTAATTAATACTGCGCGTGTTTATCATAGAGAAACGGGGGTACGGAAGTGGGGCAGATAGGTCCTCGTGTGTACTGTCGTGCCGGTGTCCTCCGCAATCGGAGGTAACCATAGCCGCTCGACGGAATTAGCAACTCGCGCAAGAATCGCCTCCAGTACTGATGGCTTCTCTGGGCCTTTCCCCTGTACTGAAGTGGCAGGGTTAGGGAGCGGAAAGGCCCTACCAGAACTCTTCCTTTTTAGACGTGGGAGGGGGGGTTACTAGCGCCAGAGAATAAAGTAATGATTATCGTATTTTGAACGGTAAAGGTAATAGAGAGAGAGAGAGAGAGAGAGAGAGAGAGATGACGTCAGGAGATATGACGTCAGTACAGAGATGACGTCACTACAGAGAGAGATATGACATCACTAGAGATATGACGTCAGTACAGAGAGAGATGATGATGTCAGGAGAGATATGACGTCAGTACAGAGAGAGAGATGATGATGATGATGATGATGTCAGGAGAGATATGACGTCAGAACAGAGATGACGTCACTACAGAGAGAGATGATGATGTCAGGAGAGATATGAAGTCAGTACAGAGAGAGAGATGATGATGATGATGATGATGATGTGAGGAGAGATATGACGTCAGTACAGAGAGAGAGAGGTGATGATGATGATGATGATGTCAGGAGAGATATGACGTCAGTACAGAGAGAGAGAGATGACGTCAGTACAGAGAGAGAGAGATGATGATGATGATGATGATGTCAGGAGAGATATGACGTCAGAACAGAGATGACGTCACTACAGAGAGAGATGATGACGTCAGGAGAGATATGAAGTCAGTACAGAGAGAGAGAGAGGTGATGATGATGATGATGATGTCAGGAGAGATATGACGTCAGTACAGAGAGAGAGAGAGAGAGAGAGAGATGATGATGATGATGATGATGTCAGGAGAGATATGACGTCAGAACAGAGATGACGTCACTACAGAGAGATGATGACGTCAGGAGAGATATGAAGTCAGTACAGAGAGAGAGAGAGGTGATGATGATGATGATGATGTCAGGAGAGATATGACGTCAGTACAGAGAGAGAGAGAGAGAGAGAGAGAGAGATTTGTCGAAGTGTAGATTGTTAGATCTCAGCAGCGATTAATTATTTCCGGAAGATAGGAGAGGTCAGGCCCCCTAAACTCAAGAGTCGCAATAATGGAACATCAGAGTCCGGCGAAGTTTGCGACTGACGACGGTAACTGGGTCAGAGTCACGCTTGATGGCGGATCAAACAGGCCCCCCCAACTCTCTCTCATATAAAAGACCGCTCACTTTTGTAAACACCGGAAGGATCATTAAGGCTCTGTTCATCTGGTAACCGAGAACCCGAATGTACATCCTCCGTCTACGTCAAAAATTGAAACCCGAAAGAAATGGTACTTGGGCAATACCACGAGAGAGAGAGAGAGAGAGAGAGAGAGAGAGAGAGAGGAGATAGAGAGAGAGAGAGAGAGGGAGATAGAGAGAGAGAGAACCTGGGGCGGTACTATATGCGTCGGTGTAACTAAATTGTTGCGCAATGAAAAAAATGGGCATGAAATGGCATTTTACATAAACCCGAAAGATACTCCATATACGATGCATCGTGGTACTTGGCACTATCACGAGATATCGCATCGATGAAACTGGATAAACAGGCATCACAAAAAAAAAAAAAAAGAACAAATCCCTGACTGGCGACAGTGATGCTTACTTCCCCTGGTTCTGGGAGCCCTGGCGATTTATTGATGCCGCTGTCGGAAAGGAGAGAGAAATTAAAGGTAAAACCCAGGTAGCTTGTGGACGCCCCCCCCTGAGAGTATCGAACGTTCAAGGGAAGATAATCCACCGAAGAACTGTGATGCACTTTACGTGCTGTATTATCCACCGGCGAGAAGCGAACAAGCAAGAAGATCTAATGCAGCGGTTCCCAACCTTTTTGGACTCGTGAACCTTTTTCTAACACTCAGAAGACCTGTGACCCCCCCTGCTAAGACTTCCATAATTGAAAAAAGATCAAAGGACAAATTTAGCAAAAAAAATCACATAGATAAGAGTTTTATTTGAACATATTGACAGTATTGTCCGTGTTTCCATGAGGGAGCCGCGGGTGGGGGGACGGTGATGCTAGTGTGTTACCAGAGGGGTCTGTGACGCAGCCTGCCGTAGGAGACGAGCCTTACACCTTCGGCACTCGGCCTCCCGTCGGTGATACCGGTGTATTGGACGCAGGGTGATTTTTGTATAGTGCGTCTTATAAGCCGGCAAATGCGGTACATATACACAAAGCGAGTACATACTCGTGAACAGTTTCTTGACTCAGTCACACGACAAAAATCGAAACTTCCGGGGTTCCGCGACCCCCCAGAAAACACTTCGGGGACCCACTGATCTATGTATTATTTCGTAGCTCAACTTCAAGTGCCAGTTATTTCCCTTTCTTTCTTTGTCAGCGGGCTTGTTGGATGGACACACCGTTGTCAGGTGAAGTAATAAGGGTGCTTCACCTTGAATTCATCCTGTCATGTTCTGTAAAATTCCACGCCTTCCGCTCACCTAATGAAATGGCTGGTTTCTACTAAACAGTGGGCGAGGTCACAGTTATCACACCAACTCATCCATAATAGGCAGCTCTCAAAATGGCTGAACTGAAGGAGAGTATCTTTATTATTAAAAGAACTGGTCTTTTCTTCAGAACCAATTCAGAGAAAGAAAGAGAAATGACTAGGAAAATATCCATCATTGTTTTAATTAAAAACTTTCATGCAAAACATTGATAGAACTTGTGGTACATAAGAACACTTGCACTCTTTGCCTGATGTTTAGCTGTCATCTAAGTTTTCTTTATCCAAGTTCCGAATTATTCAGATCCAACTTTTGTTTGTCCCACCCAACTTGCAGCTTTGTAAGTGTAAATAAATGGTATAAAAACAGAGTAATAATCTAATAAAGTTTTAATAACCAAGCATTATTAAATTCCAAGCAGTAGCAATTGACAAAACAAGAATGTTTAGGTTGATAATCCAAATGGATTACTTCAGATTCTCTTGGCAAAGAAATGATAATCTGTTTTCTTTGGTATAACAGTTGTTTTTGAGCTTTAAAAGGAAATGGGTTTTCTCCTTCATATTTTGCTTGTTTTGTCCTCCTGTGTAACAATTAACTGTAATGTTTTTTTTTTAAAAAAGTCTTGAATTATTTAGAAATATTACTGTTATAAAATCTGAGGCAAAATTTCTCTCCTAAGTTCTAGAGAAACACCCAGCCAAAAAAAAAAACCGGAACCAGTTTTAGCCACACTACGCTCCATCTACTCTGGGAGTTAAGCTTGGCTCTGCCAAAATCAAACCATAAACAAACATCTACAATGGTACAGTAATGTTTAAAAGTTAGCAGTAAAAAAAGGTAATTTCCTGGATAAATAATACATCCTTCCATATAGATATTGAGCTTTTCAGATCATAAAGAAAACAACTCTAATTAATTATTCTGCTTCTTTAGAATGTCCTTTTCAATTTTTTTTTTCCTTTTGGATGTGCTCCCATTAATTAACCTCTTCAAATCTGTTCAGTGTCCAGCTGGTCAATACTGGTAGATCCTCCTATGGATTGTTAACTGCAACAAAGCAATACACAATTATGCCCCATACATGATAATGTCATGCACTATGTTAAAACCTGACACTTACCAATAATATTTTAGTTATTACATGTTTCTTTTTGTATCTGAATATATACAAATGCCACAGACAGTCAGAAAATTATTGTCAAGATGAGAATAAATAGATAATTTAAATATGCATTTAATTGTAATGATAAATTGATATGACAAGTTGCTATTAACGTACAAAAAAAGAGAGTCGAGGCTTGTTTACTATATGCATTTCTAAATCAGAGTAGATTTATAGCATTGCTTTATTTTAAAATATTTTCCCACTATAAAAATATTTTTTTTACTGCAGTCATTAAGAATGGAAAACAGGTCAGTCAGTATTCAAACTGCATCCTTGGATAATTGCGAATGTACTATCTATGAAAGCATGACTCGAATATATACTCTCCCAAGACAAACCGAGAGAAACCACATATTTATTAATCCTTTCTAATCACTCTCCTCACTGATTCTGAGAGCCAGCACTTTTATTATCTTGCTATCAAGAAATTAAAAAAAAAACAGACCAAGTGCAGACTTTGTGAGTCTGTCACTACAGAAATGTATGCAAAAAGCAACAAAATTCATATTTGATATAGTTTTTTTTATTATCTATTAATGCATTCTTTCAAAACAGTTGTCATATTTTTAAATATTTTCACAATTCTGATTTTCATACACTGAAACTTTATCAAAATATTAATATATCTGATTGCCTAAACATTGGAAAATGGAGAGTTCTTGTTGATTTTAACCTGATTTTACCTGTATGTTGAAAAATTAAATGCAATAGTTCAACATAAAACATGTCGTCCTAATACTTTTGATACGTACTTATCTTAAATAAATACAGGTGTGCTTTAACTGCTGGTTTTGATAACCATGAGCTAGTTGTGCATTGTTTTAATGTATCGGATGCTACATTATGACTCATAACCATCACGATCTTGATAAAACTTCTCTGACTTTCGAGGTCTGTCTGCAGCTCACAAAGTGAGCCAGAAAGATGTGGTGTGAGACCAAGCTGGTTATCTGGATACAGCTGGAGGCTCTTGAACTGCAGTCAGGATGCAAACCAGTCGAGTTACTGCAGAACCACCACCAAATGTAATTGGAAAACCTTACTAGAAATATTCAATTTTTGAATGTGAGATGAACCACCCGACCAGCTGGTGAAGAAGAATGAGAAGGAAGTAAGACAGGGTGGTACACCAATTCCAGCTAACCCTGACCAAGGATTAAACTCCGGCCCTCAAGCATAACAGTTCGGTAGTCTAACTATCAGCAATCCTCATGATACTTATTCATTCCCAACTGGTAATTATAGAAATTTTTTTAAAAATATACAAGCACTAAAATTATACTACAAAAGAAACTAAGGAAATAAATTTTTTTTTAAAGAACCAACCTATAATTATATGATTCTTCAATAAATTTAGAAAAAAAAAATTGCTGACCCTTTTTTAGCCATTCTCCAATAACTCCATAGTTTTCCTTCATCCATTTAACATTTCTTTCAGTATAATGTATCCTTAAGTTGGTGTTGGTTTCTCTGCCTGAAATCTCATCAATGAAATCTTGAAGCTGCAAGGAACCCAAAAATAGCTTAATAATAATTTTAGAAAAATTTTTCCCCTCCTTTTGATTGTCATAGACCATCAAAAGAAGAGCAGACAAATTACAATATATCTGACCGAAAAGAGACTAGAAAATATATAACTTTTCAAATAAGATATACATTAACATGAAGATCAATGCATTCAGAAAGTAAAGAGTAAATTCTGAAGGTGTAAAGGGATTCTTGTGAAAGGATCTGTTTAAATGATCCAGATTAATCCTCAACCCATATAGACATGGCGTCATGCTAATTCTAGCTTTTAAATGAAAAAAAAAAAAAAAGTGTTACCTCTTTCAATTCAAATTCAGTATTGAAATGTGAGGAAACTGAATTAATTGCCCAACTAAACCAAGGTCTGAAAAGAAAGAAAACAGTAAAAGCATTTATTTTGTGGACATCAGTCAGGGCACAGAAGCAAAAACAGCTCTCAGAAAAATCTGTTAAAATTGTCTACATAAAAGCAAGCTGAGAAAGTCTTTCATGTAGTGATGCTATGCATTTGCTGTAGAAACACAACCCAGTTTAAAAGCACCTGAATTCACAATGCTTTACCAGTTTTGTAATGGGTTAAACTCAATTATTTGAGAATTTTTTTTTTTCCAGACATTCTTAGTTATAGAAAGTCTCTGTATATCAAGTCAATACCAAGTCGCTTTTACCTCTCAGCACAACTTTCCTCTTCCCAGCAAACACAAAAAGTTAAATCAGTGATATTTACTTTTAGTGTTGAATGCAACCTTTCATCAAGTCATCGAATGTGTCCATCTGTTATGTTTTCTGGCCAGAAACAGGTGGCTTACTTGTCTTTACATTGCATCCAATGCTTTTTTTTTTTTGGTTCAAAGCCAGCCTCATAGTAGGGGCCAAGCAAATACCGTATTGTATTGCCCTGGAGATATTACATCACTACAGCAGGCACAAAATGAATTCTGGTAATGATATTCATGAATAATGGTCTAGTAATAGCACTATTCTGATAATCATTAAAATATGAGGAACAAGACCAAGAACATTTTCATGGTACCTCTTGACATTTAGGGTTTCAGTATAGTGACAAGATGAAGTTTAGACTCATAAGATATGCATTCCAACATCATGACAGATCTGTCACAACACTCCTAGTGATGTTTCCCTGATTGTTAGTTTTCCCCTTGCCACCAAACTTTTTATTCATTAACAAAAAGCAAGACAAACCAACAGCCATCAGACTAATGTAAACTGCTTCACATCCCAAAATTCCATTGGCACAATTAAGTATAGCTTGCTTATGTTAATCTGATAACCTTGTCCCTTTGCTGGATGATGGACATGGTAAAGGTAATCTAGTCTCCTAGACACTGTTTTTACAGCTGGTTCTCAAAAGATTTCTCAGATCAGTGGCATTAGCAAAAGGAGATAATGATACACCATGAAAAACTGCTCTTTCTTCTCAAACAGCCAATTACAGAGACATCCACTACACATCCCACCCAGAGTGCTTAGCAACAAGACAACTGATGACAAAATGGTGCATACCAAATTTCCTCCCTTTGAATCTTCAGGAAAGCCCAATATTTAAAATTCTAATTATCTGCCATCTATGAGTTTCTGTGTAGCATCTCTGTGCCATGCTTATCCACAGTGGTAGTTTTAAACATGCAACACCTCAAATTTACACTGCTAAGCACACATTCTCTATGTGTTAACATTCTTTATTTTCCCAAAGCTCCTCACACAAACACAATAGCTCTGATAAAGTAGAAGCGATGCAATCAAAGCTTAGACACGGTTTCACTCAACTGTAAAAATGTATTATTTTTTCAGTTTTACTTTTAATTAATATGAAAGAAAACCTGGCAATACCTTAAGTCAAAGTGTCTATATTTATTTCTGTGATGGGAACATCTTATTTACTAAATGCCTGTAATAACCATGTATACTTAAGATATGTAGATGTAATTTTAATGAGCCATGATTGTTATTAGTCTCAGAGAGAGAGAGAGAGAGAGAGAGAGAGAGAATGTGTGTGTGTGTGTTTGATTGTGTGGACCAATAGAAATAAATACATGGATTACAGTAAATAAATAGTATGCAAGTTGATTTCAACAATACCAAACATGAAAATAATAATTTGGTTGGTATAGTGGAGGAAAGAAAGTAAATTCAGGGAATTGATCTTTGCTAGTTAAATGATGGAGAAAGGTCATGTGAAAAACTGATATTTGTCATGAGCAATAATCATAAATTGTGGTAACAATTCCTATGGGTATCAAACACCAGTCTGTTTTCTACTGCTCTTTATTATATATAATTCTCTAATAATAGTAAATAAATGATAAGACTTCTTTTTCCTAAAAATTTTATAGTTAACAGCTATTTATGTGGAATGCTTTATATCAGGTTTTCCATTTAGTATAAAAAAATACACTTACTTTTCTATGAAAAGCTGCCACTTGGAGCGTAAGAAGTCCCATGCCAATGGCAGACCTACTGGATTAGCAGCAACAGATATAAGACTGTTGAAATCTTTTCTCATTTCTGGGGTGTCTAATAGCTGCAGAAACCTAGGAACAAAGTAAAAACTGAGTATGAGCAGTAAATTTATAGTCAGCTGGGTATTATTACATGACAATAAAATGTTTTTTATTTTACCAGGCTTTTAGTTAATAGAGAAATTTTAATGGATGCTAGCTGTGACTAAATACAATAGAACCTGAATTATTTGAAATAATTGAGACTAGTGGTGTTTGAATAATCAAGATTCTGTCTTTAGAAAAATAAAGTAACAAGATTTTAAAATATCACACCATATTCCTTCCACTCTCATACAAGGGAAGTTATATAAAGTTCTGAAGTTATAAAAACAGATAAAAGTGCCATTATTTATAAGAATGTTTTTTACTGAACGATGTCAGTGATCATTTTAAAAAGTTTGACCTTTTGTTGCTTGATCTGTTCCTGTTTACAAGCTATGAGGCTACACTTGCTTGAGCAACAATTGCATTTGTCCCCCCCATGTTTCCCACTGCTTCTCCAACCATTTGAAACATCAGTTAAACCTCTGACTAGGTATGCCAATCATTTCCCCACTGACCGCATCATCATCCTCCTTTCCATTTGATTGTCACCATATCTGCCACAAGCTCTTCATCCTTTTGAACTCTCCAATCCAGATTATCATCATCTTCAAATCATTCACTTACAGCACATGCTTCTCAGACGTAGCACCCTTATCACCTACATCACTGGGTCATTCATCTTCAGCTAATCCTTCCAGCAAGAACTTTTGCCAGTTGCATTGCAGTATTCTTTGCTTGACATCATACCACACTTCACTGGCCCCATCCAATGCAACTGTAATTGTTAGCTGCTTTCACAAACTTACAAATTTCTCTTTAAATCAATATAGGAAAACAGAAATTATTCTAGCAATACCCAATGCCAGTAGCAGCTCAGGTAAAACATCTTAGGCCTTTCTTTTTACAATGAGGAATCTAGGGTATCAAATTTATTTTAAAAAAAAAAAATATATATATATGTATATGTATATCTATAATCACTAAAATTTTCTTCTTTTAGTTTTCATAATTTATTAAGATTTTTAAAGCTGAGTACTCTAGTAACTAGCAGTTCTTGCCATTAAAGATCATGATAATGTGCTGTTAATTTTTTTTACTCTTTGCATAAATATTTCCTAAAGAGCAATATTTGTGGAAAAACTCCCATAAACAATTCTATTTTGCATGGCAGGTCCTCTTGAATAAAGGCCAACACATGCACAATGCCTTTTTGAGCTAAAGATGTCATCTTGGAGTGAACTAGATCACAAGAATTCTAAACACTGGACAAGATAAGCTTGTTTCGCTTTAAGCAATTCTTGAGAAACTAATGTGTCACAGGTTCATACCAACACCTTGCTGAAGTCATTTTTCAATTTTGAATCAGGCACTGTACATTTCATAGCATGTGGTCAACAAAGGTAGATAATATTTCTTCCAGCAATAAAACATGGCAATAAAATTCTACTAGATTTTATTTTATTTAAAATGTATGCAATCAATTAAGCAAATTTATGAAATTCAGAATTTTAATCTAAGCTTGTGCAATGCTGGATTTTTGATGGAAGGTCAAATCATTATGAGTAGAATAAGATGAGTTAAATTGTCAGAGCAGTTTTATTTGATGAAAACAGAGATTTGGTAGTATAAAAATTTACCTTCTTAATAGCCATGTTTCTCTTGTACACGGCAAAGCAAACAACAGACTTCTATCAGAAAAGTTTGTCTGTTTATATTCATCAAATACAAACTCCCAATCTTCATAGTCTCCATTTTCAAGTGCTGTACAGTATGTCATATTTTGAAAATCAGGATGAATCCTAGTATTTACATAATAATAATTATTATAATAAAACATTTTAAATACTGAGCTTTAATATAAAACTTTCAGATGTTAAAAAAAAGGATTTTCAATTATTTAATAAATCAAGGTTTACCAATCTGTGCATAGAAAATTTTTAACATTAAAAATGAAAGTAAATTATCTCCCCTCGGTGCTGCTTTCACAAGTTAAGCATTAATTCTGTTGGAATCAGAAACAGTTTGTAAGCAGCACCAAACAAAAGTATTGCCAGCCATCACTACCCTCTCAGATTTAGTGTCATGGTGGGGGGCCTGGATTCATAGAAATTTCAAAGCAAAAAATCCAGTCTTACTATTTTTTCACTAAGTTTCCTAAAACAAGCACCAGGGATATTTTTCAATAACTAAACAAATAATGATACCCATCAACATTCCTTTGGGATGGATGGATGGATGGATTGAAAATTTATGTAATTGCAAGATTAATTTGTTTCAATGGAAAGGCACCAGTCTCCCTGATGCAGTTTTTCTTCTGCAAGTGTGAAAATTTATTTTAGATGGCAGAAAATCAGGAAAATGAGGAAATATCTCATTCTGAATGGATCACAAATTTATTTGTAAAATTTTCAATTCTAAACCTACATTTTGTTAATTAACAATTCTTTTATGTTTTTTTTCTATAAAAATCATCCAAGGCTGTGTAGAGAAGTATCTTTTTTGACAGTGTTGCTTATCTTGCTTAGAATCACAAGTTTTGATGGGGAGATGAGTCAAAGGAACATGGACTGAATCAAAATTGTTGCTGCCAATCTTCACTGTTTGATAATTTTGCCTGCCAAATCATAATACCCCAGTCACCATGGAGTCATCTTGCAAAGGAGTGTGGCTGGTGTTATTATTCCGTATATTTTTTCAACAATCAAGCATAATACCTGGATCAGTGCACTTGTATAAAAGTGTATAAATTCTTTGCATTATATAATTGGATACAATTAACACAGAAAAACAAAGCTGCAAAACCTTTTACCTATACTGAAGCACATTAAAAAGTCCTGATCCAAAAGTGAAATTATTTGGCACGGTCCACTGGTGCCTATACCAAAAGCATTAATGCAATTAACTGCATGTTCCATTATAAATCAGATGCTGCACCACTAAAGTTCTTGCCCTGAATAGTATAAAGGTTGGTGGTGAAAAGGCCCTTAAATCATTTTTTTAATGCAGCAGAACAGAGTAGAGGGCAGCAGGCATGATTCAAGCTACTATAACAAGATCTTCTGCACTACAGTTGAACTGCACTATAGCAGGGTTAATACAACAACTATGTCAGACTGGCACCACTATAGATTGTTCATGACTAGGTTAAGCTCATGTCAAAACACCTGGGCAGGACTATCAGGTTTAACACAAACATCTTTGAAACCAACTTTCCAGTGTCTAGTACAGCTCAAGCTGCACAAGGATGAAAAAAATTGCCAATTGTAGCACAATTAGACAATGTCTACATGCTGCCAGACTTACAGCAAAATGTCCACAATACTCGCTTACCAATATCAACCACAGCAATGTTGGCATGGTATTCTTTTCATGGATGAATCAAAATGTCACCTTAGTGATACTGATTATGAAGATGCGGCATTGTCAAGGTGAATCGTTCTACAATGAGTATGTTTTCAACACTAATAGATAAAAGAGGGGATCCATCATGATTTAGCATTGCCTAGTTGTCACCACAGAACACTGCTCCATGTGTTTAGGGATTATGTGAATAGAAGAACATATCTGAATGTCTTGGTAGGCATTGGTGTCCCTTTATTTGGATGCCACCAAAGTTTCCCACTTTCAGCAAGATAATACATGCTGTCAAGTTGTAAGAGCATGCCAGCACCATCTCCAGCAACAAGCCATCCTTGTGCTCTCGTAACTGCCCTTGTTCCACGATCTTGCACCATCTAGACATCTGTGGAATAAGATCGAATAACAATTGCAACATTATATGTCAATGCAGAACCAGATCCATCTTGAGGCTGCCAACTATCAGGAGTGATAGAGGAGACCACAAAGCTTCATCCAAAACTATAAGGTCAAAGTGGTGATATCATGCATTGTGGCTGCCACAGGGCATGCTTGCAATTGGCTTTTGTTCAAACACATATTAAAATACACTGAAATGATCTTCCTATTTGTGTTATGTATCTGCTGCTAAATGGCTGACAATTAGTGAATAATTTCCATTTCATTAGCTGCATTATAAACTAACTTTTTACAGAAAAGTGCCTGTGGTGCATTTTAATGTGCTTCAGTATATTTTTGATGATTTTTATGGATATATTAAATGAAAAATAAAAGTATTATAGTTTTGTATATTGAAAATATGAAACCAAAGAACAAAAAATTACACTAATCAAAGAACAAATTATTTTATCCAAAGGTTGATTATAATGTACAATGATATATAAGGGGGCTACTATTGTAAAATGCCCACTTTCACCAGCCATGGTTAATGTATAATGAGATTTTCAAAGATTTTGTGTCTACCACTCCAAATACAATCTATACATATGGCTCTGGTGTCTTAATGATTATCTTGTCTTTTGTCCATTATGTTTAACAACCCATGGAATGCACAAGAAAACCATTTTGCTACTTTTGATGTACAATGTTCAAAACAATAGAATTTTTAATAAATGCAGAAATAGTAGTTAGTCAAAGTTTCTAAGATTTTTAAAAAAGTGAATTGCCATGTTTTGATGGACTTTTCATGAAACCTGCATCCACAGGATGCAGAAATTTTAAACTCTTCTTTTACAATAATACCAATGCAGAAATGAGTTGAGAGAAATTGTGCAGCTGTTAACAACTGAGTTAAAATACTGAATACAAAAAGCCAGGATTATAACTGGATCAGTTTTTGGAAAGAACAATGAAAACAGAACATACGGATTAGCTGGTGTTTTCTTCACAGACTCTTTCCACTGTTTGAAATCATTTTTAGCCTTGTTGACACACTCAGGGATATGAAACATGCAAGCTTGTCTGGTAATAAGCAGACGTAGCAAACTGAAATATATATATATATATAAATTATACATTTTTTTTTAAAAAAAAAAGGTTGTAAAAGTAAAATGAAGCATCTGGTATTTAAAAAGTTTTTTTTTGAATCCCTCCCTTCCTGTTCCTGACTTTCAATGTTTAAGGACTTCTCACATTAGGGAACTAGAAGGTAAAGGGCATGAGGCATTAGCCTTGGTTAGCATGCAAGTTTCCAAGGTACAGTTGGGACCTCTTGAGCAGTGGTCAAGATGCAAGCAATTCAAGAGTTACCAACAGAACCTCTACTGGAAAATTCTATTAAAACTCTCCATCTCTTTATGTGGGAGAAACCTAATGCAACCAAATGGTAAAGACGAGTGAGAAGAAACTATGCCAGAGAGGTAGGCTGATCCAAACTTGAGCCCTGCACAGACAATGATAATTTAAAGATTATCTCCACAAGCTCTCATGAGAAACGCCTCTGTTTGGCCACGAGAAGAAAGTGGAGAACCCAGAGGAAATAAACCTGGGCCCTCATCAACCTGAGGCTGGTGTGCTATCCACACACCACCACCACCACCAAAACAAGATAATAGACTTTATTAAAAAGGATAAGATAGAGTGAATAATGTAGCATGATTGTGTAAGTTTAAAAACAAATTGCGATGATAAAAAGTAGAAATAAAGAAGTCAATTCAAAAGGAAGTATCCTAATAAGCGAATAAATGACAAAAAGCCCTGAGCATTCTACAGTCAATCATGCAAAATTTGAACCAATTTTCTTTTTTTTTCCTTAATGCTGCTGAAAATGTTTTCTGCTTGCAATTAGACAATCAATACAATCTAGGGATTCCCAGAATACACAAGCAATCATGAGATTGCATAGGCAGAAGGTAATTCCACAGATAGAGTACTTAGAGTAGATTTGTGATCTTTTTTCCTTTTGAAATAAAATATTTCACTAATATTTTGCTAGTAACAAAAATATCAAATCAAATCAGGAAATGTTTATAAATATACTATCGATGTATTAATCTCTTTTATTTGCTACACGTTTTAAGGTAAGGATTGTGGGAATTTAGCAATGCATGGTGTATGAATTTTATGTTTTCTTAGATTTGTGTATAATGTTCCGCAATTTACATCTCACAGACCTATTGCTTCTTTCTAAGCCAGTGCAAGTTTAAGATCACAGAAGAGCCTACAAAAATATAATAGAAAAGATGTATCTCCATTTTTTGAGTGATCATATATTTCATTTAAATGCAAATATAATCAGTGAGCAATCTATTTATAAATGAAGTTGGAAATTTTTGTTTTTGAAAATATAATAAAAGATGATAGTCTTTGATGTCCCCTTCCAGGAACAACTAGTCAGATGCTCTCGTGTGTAAAAAAGTTAATGTCAGGGTCAAATTTAAAACCTATCTAAGGCAAATCAAACTACACACATACACTGTTATAACCAGTTGTTAAGTAAATTATGGAAACGTTGAAGTGATTTGGAAGGGGGTAGGATATTTTGCAGTGTTTTATTTCCTAAATTAAAAAAAATTTAATGAAGTTGTCTCTAGACATTAATTAAAATGTACATTAGAATATTCTGGTGTTCAAAGTCAGCAACAATAAGAAAAAGATGCTAAAGAATGAAAAATCATGCCAGCCAATCTTAAAACAGTATTAGATCTTCCTGTCATAGTTAGTTTCTTATTTTGGTATAAGTACTGCTGAATAAGCTCTTGTGGTTGCCACAATATAGCAAGAGGATTCAACCCTAAATATTATTCTTAAAACTTACCCAAACAGTTTTCTTTCTTTTCCTGAAACAATGTAATTCTTTTATAGAAACAACAATAAAACTAAAGCTTAAAATTCATCGCTTAACTAAGACAAAAATGTTAATTTTAACATGACAAAGGTACTGTTAGTACTTGCATTATTGAGTCTATTACTATTGCTGCAACTGCTGGATGAATCATCTCACTCTCTCAACTTACCTTTCTGTGGGAGTAGAATGGCTGTTGTTCCATCTCAGTTTATTATAGATTGGGTTCACTTTAGATACCATGAATTTCTTACAAAAGAAATTAAAAAATACAAGTTGAAAACAACAACAAATTTCTCCAATAATAAAATTTGAAAAATTTGAAAAATTAAAAAAAATTATAATTAAAAAATTTTTAGTACATATATAGTTTGTTATACAAAAAGACGATCTTATTATTATTATTATTATTATTATTATTATTTATTATTATTATTATTACAACACAAATGCCTACTTTGGGGATGTAAGAGCTTTATGTTGGATATTGCAGTTAAAGCCAATATAAATTGAGCAAAGAAATTCAGATATCACATGCTGAACCCCCTTTTTATATACTGTATAGACACTGATTGTGCTATAAATTGGGATCAGAGGAATTTGTCACCATTAATAAGATCACACTGAGAAAAAGATTTGGAGCTATTGATTCAAGCTGTATGCTATTTATATAGTTGTATGTCATATTCTAGAAAAAACTGTCAAGCTACTGAAAGAAATAGTGTTAACAAGTTGAAAAAAAAAGTTTTCTATAGCTAGGAATTCAAAATTACAGAATGGCAGTGCTCCGTAGGCCAGCATCAGTAAATACCACTATGCAGTTGTAAAAGAAAGATTGGACACTACCGAGAAAAAGTTATTTTCATAATGTGTATATATGACAGACATACAGCAACATTAAATCTAGTCTTGTAGGGAATTTTTGGGTTCTTGTGGTGAGAGATCCTTGGGTAACTCTCAGAGATGTAGTGGGGAGACAAAAAGAAAAACACCACCTTCCTACCTCTTTCTACACAGAACCATTTTCTGTAGTGCTTATAGTATGCAGGATATCTACTGCCATCTAGTGGCATTGAAATACATCAGTTACCGAGCACACTACTTAAAGACAAATTAATTAGCAACACATGTACACACAATCAATGATTATTGTGTTCTAGAATGCCATATTTAACCACATTTCTAAGTGACAAATAAAACTACAAACCCAAAATGGAATGATCAGTATCTGTGCAAATTACCTGCTTAAGAAAGCAAGTAATAAAGGAGAAAGCAAATCTACTTTCCCTGCAACTACAACCAAAAATAAGACAATTGTGGATATTATGGTGAAATGCCTCAACACATAAATTCAAAGATGACTATCTGAAAAGAAATCTTGTGGCATTTGCATATAATTATGCCAGCATTATGCTTAAGATGATATCCAACATAGTTACCTTTTAGCATGTATCCAAACGTATTTATGCGACACTGTTTGAATCATAGGCAGAAATTGGGAGTCAAGTTTTGCAAACAATGAAATAACAGCCATAGATTATTTTCAACAATTCTATGAGAGACTGTACATGTTTTACAGTCTCATTACCAAAAAACCAAAAAAATAAACTAAGAACGAGTCAACGTTGGTGAGCAGCTAAGAAAAATTTGCTCTATTTTTAGAGTCTGCTATATGACAAGTTCATATATTGCATTATCAACAGTATAAACTGTCTACCAGTCATTGTCCCATCCTTTAAAACTGCATCCTGAAGCCCACAAAGAAACAGCAAAGAGAGGTCAATGTTTTTTGAGTTGTTGGAAAATATTCGTTCATGTGAATTCTTGGTGAATTTAGGCCTAATGTAAGATTCATTGCATGATCTTCGAAGCATGTCTTCAGAGCTGGTTAACAGGTATTCTTCATGCGTGTAGAGATACAAGATTGTAGTATACCAGCTGCCACTCTTGAGCATATAAAAAAGTTAAGTGACCTAAAGAAGCAGCACAAGCTGTCCCAAACCACTGATTCAAAAGTGTCACATTAGAAAAGACAGGAAGGTCCTGATTGATAACCAATCAAAAGCAATTTTTGGCAAGTTTAGTTAATGATCTGAATGTCCAATTATTCTGCATCTTCTTATCAAATGAAAGAAGAAATACTGACAGGATGATAACAGTTTGTGAATATGCTGAACTTCTGAAGCATTTAGCAATTCTTGACTAAGAGAAATGGCAAACTGATATGAACCTGAATATGGCAGAGAAGACGTTTGACCGTTGTGCGCACAATTTCATCTACCACCAACAAGAGCAGTCCACACCTATCAAGATAACTTGGTGAACCGCAGTCACAGGATCTGAAACCTCTGCTCAGCTGTATGAACATCATTATGATTCAAGAATACACCACCATTCATGTTTATGTTTGTAAAGCTTAAAGGCCCACCAATTTCCATGTTGAAGACTCCCACTTATGCCAGATCATGGTTTGAGCAGGTCATTGATATACCAGGAAGACACAAACAATGGGTGAGGAATGATGACAGTATGGTACATGATACCTCTAGGCTAACAGCCTAACACTAAAAACACTACCTTGCCTGACTCCTGAGCCTAGATTATGTAATGTATATACTCGTACTATATTTATTGTAAGATATTACATACATAGGCCACTTAAGCCAGTGCATATACATTGTCTCAGAGAAATAAATAGTTGATTCAATGTGAGAAAATTAACATAATATCTGTTGTCCTTCAGGAGTCTTTAATAATTAATATTATGAAATTATTTCTTTTTTGATAAAAAAACTGCATGGTTATAGAGAACTTAGGGGAAATTACCTTACTCCTACCCTGGGGGTCTGGAGCATCCCCCCATCATTACAAATTAGGTTTACATCTTTGGTAACTCTTGACTGGCTTACACTCTGACCACCAGTCAAAGGACCCTATCTAAGCCTAGGTAATGTGCTGGGTCACCCAAGGCTGATGGTCCTCCCTGTGATGTCTGGAAAGCAAGCAGGTGAAGCGGCATAGTCTGTGAGGAATGGAATCTACTTGGCACCCAAGAGCAAACTATTATGGGTTAGCTGTTTTCACTCTATCATCAGCATTGTCTTATGAACTGCTTTCCATCTGTAGTACCTGCACTATGGTCAGTAAATTTATAACTTCTTTGTAATTCTTTTTTCAATTAAAAAAAAAAAACACCATTGCATTTCTTTATTGTATATTAGATAAGATTGTAATCAATTATAAAAATACAGTATTTAATCATGATACAAATTAAATGACAGAGAATCTATAATCAGGATCAAGTGAGAAATGAATGTGTACTGCTAAAAGATTATCATTAACTGGATACATTGTAGGTGAGATTTAAGCCAGTTGTTACAGTAGCAGTAATTCATAATTAATCATATACCGAGAGTTATAAGCAGCCATATACTTTGACCTTCAATCCAAAAATCAAAGCATATGATACCAATTATAGCTCATCTGTAAATTTAATTAGGAATTAATGATGCTGTAACAGCTAGCTCAATCTTCCTTACCTATTTTCTTTTATTTTAGCAGTTCAGTATGTCCCATCATTGCAAGTATGTGTACATATGTATTTGGTTTCAAATCCAGCTATAATACTGTACAATGCTTTTAGTTGAGAAACATTTAGTCCAGAAGTTTTACATGGTTAAGATTTGGACTTATGTGTAGAAGAACCAATAGAATAATGCTTGTTACCTACCATCAGTTCTCCATATAGCTCGGTTCTTTCTAGCATTTTCTGAATATATAGCAATTCATGAAGTACAGTTTTCCAAGGCAGATATTCCTCTTCGTTGTTTAGGTATTCCAATGTTTCTAGGGCAATTGTCTTGCTAAGACGACCGGATCTAAAAGAACATTGCTAGTAAAGTAATTTCAGTTACTGTAAGGATTCTGGAATCACTAATGTCTAAGACAAATGGATCTGAAAGAACATTGTTAGTAAAATAATTCCAGTTACTGTAAGGATTCTGGAATCACTATTGTGTTTCCAACTGCATCAAATATAAATAGTAAATACTAAGAAAACTTACATATTGGCTATATGCTGTTTACACTAAGGATGTTAGAATGAAACTCAGCCAGACAATTATGGCAATTATATTTCAGCCAATTTCGTTTAAATGCCCCTTACAGATTGCTAAAAGTTAATTTTACTTACTTGGCCAGATTCCAGGCATCATTAACGATCTGGGCTCGATTTATAGTAGGGATGATCTGAAATAATAATAATTGTCTAAGAAAACGAAAAAAATGGAATAATATTGGCTGGTAGCAATCGACAAAATTTGCTAAGCTACCCTGACAATAGTCTTCAAAATATTTTTAAAATGTAAACAGTATAACTGATGCTATTAGAGTAACAGAAGATGTAGACTATATAATAAAAACATAAAACAAAGTATATGTACACTAATAATTTGAAGTACAACAGCAAGTGGTCTGAGCTGATTGAAAACCTACGAGCAACCAGCGGGTCATGGGTTCAAGACTGGCTCGGTAAAGCCATTTGTATAATCCAAAAAAGCTGAATCACCCACTGTAGAACATTACTGCAAAACTGTCATCAGTACATGCCAAAACAGTCCACATTAAGACTAAAGGTAGTGAAAGGGAAAGTTCATTGAAACCTAAGGTCACTAGCTATTACTTTTGTCACCAATAGAGAGACAAGAAATTCCTACATTAAACTTTTAGTTTATTCAATAATTATCATTTTGAAAAACCAAATTAAAATTCTAAACTGAAAAAAAATTTTGGTATGTAAATAGTAAAGTATTAAGTCGTTACAAATGTTTTGTCGGTTTTTATATTATGTTAATTTGTGATTCATTGTTGCATGCTTGTGAAGGTGTGTGTAGATAAGTTACATACCATTTTGTAGTGTGAGCTTTGGCATACATTATGCAAAACCTATCTTTTCAAAAATCATGAAATGGATATCTGTTTCAGGGTTCAGGCCACAAAGCGAGGGAGGCAACTCGTAACATTGAGCAAGCATGGGGGCGAGGACACAGCAAATGAGCACACAGTAGGATGATGGTGTAGCAAAGTTTTGATCAGAAGATGTGAGCCTCGAAGATAAGGAACGTAGCTGACGTCCTTCCAGCTGTGATGACGACTGTCTGAAAGCCTCAGTTGAAGCTGATCCAAGAAAAACAGTGGGAGAAATTGATGGAGAGCTTGACATAAACACTACAACTGTTTTCGGCATCTTGACACCATCAGCAAGGTGAAAAGGCTTGACAAGTGGGTGCCTCACGAGTTGAATGAAGGACAAAATCATCGATTGGAGATCTGCTCTTCACTGGTCATAAGAAACAACAACCATCATAGCTGAAAGGTACTGTTGTGAATTAAATGTTGCTCATCAGAAACTCTCTCAATGACAGCTGCCATTGGTGGATCAAAAAGGCCCAATCCTGCTCCACGACAATGGTCATCCTCACGTTGCAAAAGTAACTCTTCAGAAATTGAACACCTTGAGGTATGAAGTTCTCCCTCACCCAGCCTATTCACCGGACGTTTCTCCCACAGACTACCACCTTTTCAAACACCTTGACAGCTTCCACTGTATGGAATCCTTCAACCAAGCAGCAATCAAAACTGCCTTCCAACAGTTTATTGACTCCAGAAATCCAGAGATATTTCAAAATGGTATAAATTCGCTTGTAACTGTTGGCAGAAGTGTACTGATTGCAATGGAATTTTGATTAATTAACTTCATGTTCAGCAATGATGTGAAGTCTCATTGTTGCGGTAAAATAACTGACAAAACGTTTGTAATGACCTGATATTTCAGACCTAAGAATATGCACATTATTCTGTATTTAACAAAAAAAAAAATTACCTTCTTTATACATAAATACAAACAATGATAATAATACAAATATCTTTAAAATTTTCACATAAAGAGGAAAATTACTTCAATTAATATATGTTCATAATTAACTTTTTAAAATCAAGGTGAGTGTTTTTAAATTAAAAGGTTAACAAAAGTTTTTTTAATAAAAAAACTACCTTTCCATGCATATATTTAGTAAGTTGAAGATAAAACGAAATGCATTATTCATTTTAAAAATTAAACCTCCCCAAATGTGAAACTTCAGGTTAACCTGTTGTAATCCACATCCATATATTTAGTAAATCTAAAGTTTCATGCTAAAAAAGACAAACAAGTAAACAAACTTACTGTATGATTGTTTTTTAACTGTTTAATAAGTGCTTTCCAGTTATCCTTGTCATAGTTAACCCTGTATACACCATACTGCAAGGGATTTCCGATGATCCAGCCATCTTTGTCACCTGGTGATATGGGGCTTTTCATTGTTGCTGGTAAAAGAGTATCACAATTGATGATTAACTGCAGTTACTGACTGATTTTATGCCTTGGAACTACATAAAATACCATGTCTGACATTTTGATCCAAAAGTATTAAGGAGCCTAAATGGCTGGTTCATAAAAACCTTTTCTCAACAATATGTCTAGTGACAAAAAAACCTTCTAAAAACTCCATTTACAGTTCTAGATCTCATCAAACTCCTAAAAGAAGATGGAGTTTGGTGTGACCAAGCAAGCTATTAAGGCACGACTGGGAACCCTTGGGCAGTGATCAACATGCAAGCCAGTCAAGAGTCAATTCTGCTAAAGGTACCCACAAAACCCCTCTACAACTCTTCATTTTTGGATGTGGAAGAAAACCAGAGCACCCAGAGAAAAATCCATGTGACTAGATGATAAAAAAGTAAGAGTAAGAAGAAACCATGCCAGGGAGGTGTGCCAAACCAAGACGGTCCTGACTGGGATTCAAACTTGGGCCCTCAACCTTGGTAGATTAACCACTAAACCCCTGACCATCCTGTGGTTCTTGCTCTACAAATGAGAGACTGTTCCAGACTGGATTGAGTTGTTCATAAAAAGTATATACTAAAATAAATGACAGAAACCTATAGTTAGTACTTTGAACTTATTCATTAAATCCAAATGTATTCAAGAATAAGTAACTTAGAAATAATTACAATTAATCATGAGACTTGAACAAATCTAACCCTGATCAAGCAATAAAAGAATAAATGAGAAATTACTTATCTTGAATATCTGTATAATATCTACCTGTTGTCTGGTTTACATGTATCCAGTTTACATCATTATATCCTTTATTGAAATTCCTTTCCCTGCTGGTAGTGAAAGTGAATGGGATCTCCCACTTATAACTGAAATAACAAATTTCAGTGAAAGGTTTGTTCTAAGTAAAATAAAAAGTTCTTGTCCTTTAGACATAAAATAGATCCTTCATTAACAAAGTTTTCCTTTAGATAACAAGATCTCTTAAAATAAATCTTTTAAATAGATTAGATTATCATTTACAATTAAAAGAACCCACTCTATGAAACTGCTTGTGTTATTTCATATTTTTGTAAAGTATTACCTTAGGAAAGGTTAAAAATTATTCATTTAGTCACCAGGTATGCAAAGTTAATTATTGAACAGCCTCACTTATTATCTAATATCATATTTAGCAAGATGTAAATACAATTATTGTGCTTCAATGAAGGTTCTTTTATACTTCTCTTTATCTGCTTCTATTACAGGTAAATCTGAAAGCTTACCCATAATCAGATTGAATTTGTTCATCTGAATCTGATCCAGAATGGGTAGACATCAAAAAGCGTTCTTGTTTTACGACCAAGTTGGTTCCATTGATGGAAATGCTAACAACTGGATAGTTGTTCTGTGAGATCCATGTGTCCATAATCTGTCCTACATTGATTGTCAGATTTTTGGATGTGGCTTCCTAAATGTTTAAATAATAATAATGATAGATAAAATTAAAATAAAGACATTTCAATGGAATGATAATGTCATGGTCATTTTGAAAACATGGTAACAGCAAAAATTTTTTGCACTGTAAAATGAAAATCAAACGAGCAAAGAAGCAAACTCCAAGAATTTGATCTTATTTCTAGAGCAAATTAGACCTAAACTTAATCCAGTTAAGTGTTTCTTTTTAGTAAGACGACAAAAAAATAGGAAAAACTAAGGTAGAGAATTTTGTAGATAAAGGAGAAATTAAAATATGCTAACAACTAAGCATACAGTGTAAGCTGGCATCAGTTTGTATATAAACACAGTTTGTCTGCATGATAAAACAGTGCACTATGTGGTGTAATGGTATATAATTGTTCATGCATCCCTAAATATCAGTGAAAGAAAGAGGAGAGACAAACTGGAAAGTAGTATACACAAAGAAGGAGAATGAAGATGCAGACAAAGAAAAAGATTTCAGTTTTAGCTTAAGTATATAAATACAAAATAGTTAACAGTTTCTTAAGATAACCGACATTTTGAAGAGAAAAAAAGATGTTTCATACCTCTGACAGTGCATTCCATAAATCATTGTGAGTCACAGATCCATAGGCATTGTTAATAAGATAGTGCTGGAATTATAACAGCACTAGTAATTTAGTACACTAAAGGAACAATTTAAATCTAAATACTTATAATTACATGTACAGGTGTGTTTAGGCTGCATTACCATCTTCTAAAAAATGGTAAATTATTTTATAGTGAAATAATTCTAACTTTTGTTGTTGTTGTTGTTGTGTGTGTGTGTATGTGTGTGTATGTGTGTGTGTGTGTGTGTGTGTGTGTTTAGTCCATTACCATTGATTTTTGTAATAGAAAATAATTCAAGAAATGTAAATGGAAAATACCAGATACAGTAATACTGCCAGCATTTGGAGGACTGTACTCAGCTGTGTGCCTGGCCTATAGTAAGTACAATCAAAACACTAGCAACAAAGTGTGTCTGACATGGCTCCACAGAACCACAGTCCCCACAGATCAGTTTTAATTCTCACAAAACCTGAAACCTAAAAACAATCAATTTAGAATGTTTTCCTACTTACACGTAATCCAGCCTTGAGTATGTCATCACCAAGAAAGATTCTCATCATTCGTATTATGACAGCTCCCTGTAATAAAGTCAACCTTCTGATCAGCAAAACAACACAGTAGGCTGGGTATTCCTGTTGTTCAGCTAAGTTTCTTTTGAAACTCCGATTATTGCTGTCTCTTGCTGCGTAATAATGCAGTATAAAACCGGAGCCCTGACTGCATGTACGCAGAAGTTTTAGTAGCCCTTCCGCAGTGTAAGGTACCAGTTTGAACACTTTTGAAGTAGTTGGTATGGCACAACACTCTGATATTCAAAGGATATCAGCATTTTTTAAAAGTTCAGTTTTGCTAGGATGATTAACAATATGCAAACTTTGGTTATGGAAAATGATTCGAAAGGCTTTTGTTGCCTGGTTTAGCTTACGATGATTTCTGGGGAAATTGTTTCTCATAAGAAACGCAAATTTAGATAAGTTTTTTTTTTTAATATCAGTAGTATGTCATGTATGAACAACTAGAGATTATATGTGCAAGATAAGTAAAACACTCTTGATTAGATATTAGAAAATCGGTTTTCAGTAATAATGTGGTATCTGCTTGGAATGAATTGTCAAGTCAACTAGTTATGGCAGAGTGTTAATATTTTAAAATATAAACTTGATTCTCATTTTTTAGGAAAAGAAGCTACACACAACACACCACACCCCACACACACACACCACATATATATATATATATATATAGAACTGCCTGGCTCTATACAGAAGAAAGACATATTCAACTTAAAAATAACTCACCTTCAAATAAACAATAGTAACGTCATGTTTTATTGTTCCAGGAGAATACACTGGCTGAGAATTTTGTACATCATCTGTCTCGAACACTCTGTGAAGCTGAGAGGTGACGTATACTTCAGACTGACAAAGAAAGAAAGCAGACTTGTCGGTTTTACAAGTCAATGGCAGGATTTTAACAGAGGCATCATTTACAAACCGAAATTGCTGGAGAGTAACGATGAATAAAAATATAATTTAAACATTTTAAAATTGTAAAAAAAATATTAAAATATCTGACCATTTGGTTGATCTGAATGAGGATTATAACAAGTGAGTCAGTATAACTGGATTTAAGAAAAATTCTGTTACGAGTAAAATTAATTTATTTTGTTCACCTTTGTGTGAAGCAAATGCCCCCATGTTTGTTCTGTCTCTTTTTCTGCATCTGCCAAAGAAACAGACAGTCGTTTTTTCTATCTCTGGCATCCCACTTGATTCTAGTAATTAGTAATCTCTTCACTTCTTTATTATACAGCTAAAACGAATACTGCATTCAATTTTTCCCTCCCAGAAAAAAAAAGGTTACATTTTGTTGCATTATTACTTTCAATTCTTATCACATTTAACTTTTAAAATATAAAATTATACTGTGCTGTAATAAATTGCAAAAAAAAGACAAAATATTGGCTAAGGACAAATACTCTCAGAAATTCCACAATATGTAATCAGTAGTAACAAAGCCAGATGCTTTGCTTTAAATTCCAAGCTATGCAATCATGTCCATCAAAAAGTAACGATTCACACTGTGTACATGCCAAAAACAAAAACAAAAAAAGCAGGTTCAATTTTTCTAATCTGAAATTCCATCATATAAACATTCAAACAAATGACAAACCATAATGCATCAATTAGGAATCATAGATCCTGCGATAACCAAACATTTTTCCATATTTCAATTTGTGTGGAAAATCTGACCAACTAATTTATAACTTGGTGCCTGGTCCTGCCAATATTGTGAAATTGCACTGAAATAATGGTTGCAGATACAACAGCCTTTTCCTACTATTATCCTTTACTGGTATTTAATTACCAATGCTTCTAAGATTCTCAAAAACTTTACACTAAAGGACTGGCAATAGCCAAAATTTTATTGATTTGAAAATTTACCACTGAGATTGGTAATCATCAATAAGTAATCTAAAATGATGACTTCAGCATAAATCAAGCCAGTCAAAAAACAAAAATACTGGACTCAACATGTTCAAATGGATAAGAATTGGTTACAAAATCAAATCCCCTACAGGAAAATTAAAACATGCACATGAAAAAAAGAGAACAACAGAAGAGATACAACGACAACAAAGAACTTCACTTTCTGCAACCTCAGCTCAGGTGACTGGGAAGAACTGGTTACCAAATAACAATGTGCCACTCCAACATAAAAAGGACGTGAGAAAATTTGAAAAAGATGGCCAACAACATCTTGATAAAAAAACAATCACCAAAGTAGTACTGTATTCCAGTGTTTACAATCATGGATGTAACACCTTTTTATGGGGAGCAATGTGACAACATTACCTGCCTATTTCTATTCAGAACCATTTTTGATAGTGCTTTCAATCTACAGTTTATCTCTACTGCCATCTCAATGAAATATATCAGTTACCCAGTATGCTACATAAAGGCAAATTAATTGGTAACATATGTATTGTGTAGAATTCCATTTGTCACCACATTTCCAGGTGACAAATAAGAACCACAAATTTACAATGAAAAGTGCAATATCCATCACAAATTAATTCCCTAGAAATGTAAGAAATGAAGATATCAAATCTGATTTTCCTGAGGCTACAACTACAAACAAACTCAAAGTGAGACATCTACTGTGGAAAAAGTTTTCTACAGAGATAGCACCTGCCAGCCACCTACTCCTGCAAATGAAGATGACCATTAGTAGGCCTAAAAGATTCAGAAGAAAATAGCTTGACTGAAGTAAGAAGCACAACTGAAACTCTTTCTAGTCAGTATGGAATACAGTAAGTTAGATTTATAAAGAGTAAACTGCAGATAGGCCTAATTGTTTAACAGATATGCTAGCATCTCATCAAAATCCAAAGGTATTCATGACAGATTAGCCTGATAATTGTTTAGCTGATATAGGGACAGTGAAGCAGGAAGATTATCCATGGAAAATGATGTGCAGTGGTGGTAAGCTTGGATGTGATAGCTGTAGCAAAGTTTCTCTCCTCATAGTACACAGAGTAAAGGCATTTCCATAGCAACAAAATGGGCCAAGTGCTCTGCATGCTATCCTGGATCTAGCCGGTCAGCCAAAATAGTATTTCTATGGAAATAAATAAACAAATAATTGACAGCACATAATCAAGTTGTCAAGATTATGGAAGAAGTAGAGTGAGAAACAATATAATGCACAGATGATAAAATGACAAATTCAGAGACTGAAGCAACAATCAAAGTTATGCAAATGGCATGCTACATTGCAAAAATTTTTGATTATTCTGATATCATCCAACTAAAGCATCTAAATAGTGTAGGCTTTGAATCTGATTCACATTCACAATACACTGCTACAAACTCTGTCAATCATGTTTTGTCTGAAATGTGCAAAACAGCTTGGAGAGTAATGGAAAGATTGTTTTTTTCTTATTGATGAATTAACTACACTAAGCATTCAAGTAACAGTTATTAACTACCTGAAATATGAAATATAAAAGAAAAAAGTTCCTCATTTCATGTTTCTTGACTTGAATGAACTAAAGGATCAAACTGCAAAGGCTACTATGGAAACTGTGCTAAGATACCTCAGCTGTTATAGATTCGTAAATGATTATCTGAAGACAAATCTTGTGGCATTTGCACGTTATGGTGTCAGTGTTGTGCTGGAATTACTTCTAGTTCACTAGTTAACTACTTTTTCACTATGTACCCAAATGTCACAGTGTGATATTTTTAAGTCAAAAGGTTGGAACTGAGAGTCACTAAGGTGATTGGTGAAGTAACAGCCATAGATTATTTTCAACAATTCTATGAGAGACTGTACATGTTTTACAGTCTCATTACCAAAAAACCAAAAAAATAAACTAAGAACGAGTCAACGTTGGTGAGCAGCTAAGAAAAATTTGCTCTATTTTTAGAGTCTGCTATATGACAAGTTCATATATTGCATTATCAACAGTATAAACTGTCTACCAGTCATTGTTCCATCCTTTAAAACTGCATCCTGAAGCCCACAAAGAAACAGCAAAGAGAGGTCAATGTTTTTTGAGTTGTTGGAAAATATTCGTTCATGTGAATTCTTGGTGAATTTAGGCCTAATGTAAGATTCATTGCATGATCTTCGAAGCATGTCTTCAGAGCTGGTTAACAGGTATTCTTCATGCGTGTAGATAAAAAGATGTAGTATATCAGCTGCACTCTTGAGCATATAAAAAAGTTAAGTGACCTAAAGAAGCAACACAAGCTGTCCCAAACCACTGATTCAAAAGTGTCACATTAGAAAAAGACAGGAAGGTCCTGATTGATAACCAATCAAAAGCAATTTTTGGCAAGTTTAGTTAATGATCTGAATGTCCAATTATTCTGCATCTTCTTATCAAATGAAAGAAGAAATACTGACAGGATGATAACAGTTTGTGAATATGCTGAACTTCTGAAGCATTTAGCAATTCTTGACTAAGAGAAATGGCAAACTGATATGAATCCTGAATATGGCAGAGAAGACGTTTGACCGTTGTGCGCACAATTTCATCTACCACTAACAAGAGCAGTCCACACCTATCAAGATAACTTGGTGAACCGCTGTCACAGGATCTGAAACCTCTGCTAAGCTGTATGAACATCATTATGATTCAAGAATACACCACCATTCATGTTTATGTTTGTAAAGCTTAAAGGCCCACCAATTTCCATGTTGAAGACTCCCACTTATGCCAGATCATGGTTTGAGCAGGTCATTGATATACCAGGAAGACACAAACAATGGGTGAGGAATGATGACAGTATGGTACATGATACCTCTAGGCTAACAGCCTAACACTAAAACACTACCTTGCCTGACTCCTGAGCCTAGATTATGTAATGTATATACTCGTATATATATATTGTAAGATATTACATACATAGGCCACTTAAGCCAGTGCATATACATTGTCTCAGAGAAATAAATAGTTGATTCAATGTGTGAAAATTAAAAAAATATCTGTTGTCCTTCAGGAGTCTTTAATAATGAATATTATGAAATTATTCCTTTTTTAATAAAAAAAACTGCATGGTTATAGAGAATTTAGGGAATATTAGGTAACTCTTGGGGACCTAGAGCATCTCCTCACTTTTAAAATTAGGACCAAACCCCTGCTTACACTGTAGGGGAGCCAGCAAATCCAGATGCAGATTCTGCAGATAGCCAAGAATCTGTACCTAATAGAGGGTCATCTCCAACACAAAGACCAATACAAAAACTGATTCAATTGGTAAATAATTGTCAACCAAATTTTTACCATTGATTTCAATATTCCTTCCAAAATGCTGGTAACCTTTTGGTAAGGTTTTAGCCTGATTAAAGGTTTTCGAACTGGCTAATACTCCATTAAAAGCTGGTTAATTCTGTTTATTCTTATTAATTTACGCATATTTGAGGTTGTTGTAATTTACATAATTACTATTACAGATACATTATTAACATAGAAAAATTAGAAGAATGGTAAATTGGTAAAAAAATCTAATTTTTTCCTGTTTGTAATTCCCATAGCAACTATTACTTTTATTCAAAGAAAGTAAACATCATATCAAATATTTTAAGAATCTAAGTGAAAAGATGAACAAAAATCTATTCACATATTTCCATGTGGGTTCTATATGGTTGACTGCCATAGATTCCAAATAAGTGGCAAATCCTTCATTCAACCAAAGATCATCCCACCAGCAAAGAGTAACCAGATTACCAAACCACTGCAAGCAAAAAAAAAGGTAAACAAGTAGATAGCTGGTTGTATGTGTTTGAATTTTTAAAAATGAAATAAGAAAGATAATTACATCTAACACTAGAATTGATATTCTCTTTTTTTTTTGTCTGCCAGCCCCAGAGGTGGTACATAAGGCAGAGAACCTAATCAGGTTCCATAACCAGTGGTCTTTGCACAAAGTCAGGTTCAACCCTTCCCACAGAAACTAGGCAAGACTGGTCACTACACAGTGGGGAGGAAACCAGTGACAGGAAAGAAAATTGAGAAGCAAACCATGCTAGAGCAGCGTGCCAACCCAACCTGTTCCAAATGGGATTCAAAGTCAGGGCCTCAACCATAGGGAGTCCATTAGGCTAGCAACCAGACCACCCACCATCCAGTGATGAAATTAGGTAAACCTTTCTGGAACTCAGGGGCCATAACAAACTGTGATGGATTCTTTTAAGCTGTATTGTTACATAGATAATGTTAAAACCCAAATTCAAATTCATTAGACTGATGCAGCAACTATCTACATGTAAAATTTTAGAAAAAAACTGCACAAATCCGAGCAAAGTTTAAGTAATTTTTTTTGAAAAACAGGTTGGGTATTTTGTGTGAATAGTTTAAATTACATGTGAAAAATATGTTAGCATTAGATATGATTACTTAAACAATACTTAATGTAAAGAATGTTTGTTTTGCATAAGCAAAACTAAATTTCTCAGAACATCGCAACACATTCATGTAGTGTAGTAATTAAAATGTACACCGAAGAATGTGGAGGTATTCTCCAGTAAAAGATTTGCCAAGCATGTTTAAAATTCACATTATTTTAAAACATTGATATTTTCTCAATTTTTACCTGTACTCGCACTGACTGTATGTCGTCAAGATGCTATATATACTGCATACTGAAGGCAGTTGAACAATCTGTCTAATAATGATAATGCAAAGAAGACATTTTAAAACAAAGATGGCGACTGCGTGATGCATTTTTAAGGCGTATATGTAGTTAAACTCAAAGACAAAAACAGTAATAAATGATTGGCTTTAGTTAAAATCTGGTCCAGAAAATAAAATGTATGATACTGAATTTACAAAGATGATAGTAAACAGGCAGTCACCAGCTATGCTTCCTAATAAATTATTACTGACCTGATGAGCCAGTTCATGGGCCAATACTCTGGCAATGTTTAGTTTGCACCTTTCTGAATCCTTGGGATTGTAAAGCAGGTACCCCTCTCTGAAAGTCACTAAGCCCCAGTTTTCCATGGCTTTAGACCCAAAATTTGGGATTGAAATCAGTCCTGAATATTTAATATATGCTCAGTTACAAAAATAAATGAATCGATAAATAGGTTTATAAAGCAGAATGTACTGGGGATGTTCAAATGAAACCATGCTGAAAGAGCATCATTATAATGGTATCCAGCTGAATTTTATTTGAAGGTCCCTAGAGTAAAGAATATAGCTAATTATTCCTTTATTTATTAATACTCCTTTGGCCTTAGCATTAAACTCGCTGTGAAATTATTTGTTCCATAATCACATTATGCTAGTTTATTTCTCATATTAAAGTGAAAAAAAACTTTGGTAGCTACTACAAAAGCTGTATCTTGAGATGTCAGTAATTACAATGTCTTTATTCATCTACAAACACTGAGGCAAAAATGAAAAAAAAACCAAACAAACATGGATGCTTGTCATAATCAATTATCTACTTTTGATGGTTGAAATAAGTGTATCTAGGTTCTAGTTTCTTGATATAAATATTTATTTTGTTTCAAAATTTAAGAAAAAAGAATTTCATTCTCTTCTGATGCATACTCAAAAGCAGGATACCAAAATGGAATATTCAAGCAGAGAATGATCACAGGAATGGGAATATTCATAGCAAAGCGTTAGCTCACTGTAGTTCAACAGTTTTTACAGATTATAACATGTAATTTGACTTCAAGACACCAGTTTGTGTCTTTGTTTAAAGAATTTTAAGTATGAAACTATCCAAAAAAAGAATAAGCCAGCCTAGAAAATACAATACCTAGGCTGCTATCTTCATGTAAAGATTTTAATTTTATCATTAAATATCAAAATTAAAGATTTATAGTTGTAAAATATATAGTCCACAAAGTTCAGTTGTCAAAGAACAAGGTGTAAAGAAGAATCGATCAAGTTCCTGCTTTAAAGTATGATGTAATGTTTTCAGCATGCCGACCTTTTAGGAATTACTGCACAGCTAAAAACCATAAGCAAGAATTTCATACAAATGCAGGTCAAGATTAAGATCCTAAACGTTTCTAAAAGAGTTCTGGAAGACAACAAACAAACAAACAGATTTTATTCATTCCTTTGGGAAATGACAAAGGTAACGCAAGTGATGAATCATTGCAGTGAATTTTAATAAATAAGATTGTTTATTTTCCTTCTAGGTTCCATTTTCAGATTGTTGACAAGCACCATGAGTGTACATAATATTGAGTTCATAGACGCACTGTGTACACGGCAACAGGATACAATGATTGGGAAATGGCAGCAAAGCTCAGGACCAGATGGTGCACAGACAGCAGTAAGGTGTGTGGCTAAAGAAGTGAGAGATGGGAAGGTGCATGACATTTGGACTCAACAAACAGATAAGTTTAGATATAACAATTTATAAGTTTAGGCACAATTACTCATACATTATGGATGCTGAGTTCAGTGATAATGATATTACACAAAGGTAACTAAGTGGTCTTCAGAATGCATGATCAGATAGCACAACACGTAATGGTGCATCAGCATGAGCATAGTTCGTGCACTTCAGCTTATCCTGATTACCAGCATTCAACTCAAAAACTGTTTCCTGTATGCCTCTGCTCCAGATAAATGATTTGACTAGTTTGTAGACCGTAGGTTATGAGTAGCTGATCATTCTCTGAAAGATACACTGCCCTCCCTGGATAATGACAGTGGTTGATCTTGGTAGATCGTTTCCAACACAGGTATAAACATTTTACACATCAGGCTCAAAGCATGGAAAACTGTGTTCAGCAACTGATGAAAGCGTTTTTAAAATATTCAAATAATGTTTCAAATTCTCACAGCATAGTTATTTAAAATAAAATGTCTGAATTTTTCATTTTTTATGCTGCATGCCCCCTTGTCAATTTTATGCCCTATTTTCGCTGTGCTGTTTGATCATATGCTTCATTGCCATCCCCTACTCTATTTGTTTGTGCCCAACTGCTGCGTGTTTAAAGCTCAGTATGTCCATATTAATCAGTACCTTCCTTGGACAGAGGATATTTAATCTGGAAGTAGTCTTCAAAGTACTCTAGTACGTCAATGGCTTTCTGCAAGGCATATGATCCCTGGCTAAGAAATTCTTTCCTAGCCCACACTTGAACCTAAATGAAATAAGCAATTAGAAAGCAAAGCAAAACAATCATGTATGCCCATTAAATTTTTAATATTTTTCTTAGAAAGCAAAGTTTATTCCAAAATTCCATAATGTACAATATACTTAAGCACCTAAAATTTCACATTACAATCAAAATTAAATAACATTTAATTTAGTTCTAAATCAGTAGAATAATAAGGTCACAGTCCACTAAAAAGTCATGTGCAAAGACAATCATATATTTCTAAAAAAACTTGAATGAAATGCACTTTTTCAAATGTTAGATATTTTAAAATACCAATTATCTCCCCTGAATTATATTTTCATTGCAATATTCAAATTAAATAACTGCCACAAGTTCCTTCTGAAATTAACTTTACAAAAAAATTCATTTACAGCTTTAATGTACTATATAATGCAGATTTGTGTTAAGTGTCTGACTAAGAGTATTTACAATTAAACATTTAACATCTTTCGCTACCAGCTAAAAAGGACACCTACACACACACACACACATATGTATTACAGGTGCATCTCAAAAAATTAGAATATCGTAGAAGAGTTCATTTTTTTCCGTAAATAAATCCAAACAGTGAAACTTTCATATATTCTAGATTCATTACACATAAAGTGGAATATTTCAAGCCTTTTTTGTTTTAATTTTGATAATTACAGCTAACAGATCATGAAATAAAAAATCCACTATCTCAAAATATTAGAATATTTCATAAAATCAATTAAAAAAAATAAAGGATTTATAATATAGAAATGTCGAACTTCTGAAAAGTATGTTCACTTATGCACTCAATATTTGGTTGAGGCTCCTTTTACACGAATCACTGCATCAATGCGGTATGGCATGGAGACGATCAGCCTGTGGCACTGCTGAGGTGTTATGGAAGCCCAGGTTGCTTTGAGAGCGGCCTTCAGCTTGTCTGTATTGTTGAGTCTGGTGTCTCTCATCTTCTTGACAATACCCCATAGATTCTCTATGGGGTTCAGGTCAGGTGACTTGGCTGGCCAATCAAGCACAGTAATACCATGGTCAGCAAACCAGTTACTAGTAGTTTTGACACTGTGGGCAGGTGCCAAGTCCTGCTGGAAAAGGAAATCAGCATCTCCATAAAGCTTGTCAGCAGACGGAAGCATGAAGTGCTCTAAAATCTCCTGGTAGATGGCTGCATCGACTTTGGACTTGACAAAATACAATGGACCAACATCATCAGATGACATGGGACCTCAAATCATCACTGACCGTGGAAACTTCACACTGGACTTCAAGCAACTTGGATTCTGTGCCTCTCCACTCTTCCTCCAGACTGTGGGACCTTGATTTCCAAATGAAATGCAAAATTTACTTTCATCATCTGAAAAGAGGACTTTGGACCACTGAGCAACGGCCCAGTTCTTTTTCTCCTCCTTAGCCCAGGTAAGACACTTCTGACGTTGTCGCTGGTTCAGGAGTGGCTTGACACTAGGAATGCGACACTCGCAGCCCATTTCCTGGACACGTCTGTGCATGGTGGCTCTTGATGCACTGACTCCAGCCTCAGTCCACTCCTTGTGAAGCTCCCTCAAGTTCTCAAATCGACTTTGCTTGACAATCCTCTCAAGGCTGCAGTCATCCCTTTTGCTTGTGCACCTTTTCCTACCACACTTTTCCCTTCCAGTCAACTTTCCATGAATATGCTTTGATACAGCACTCTGCAAACAGCCAGCCCTTTCAGCAATGACCTTCCATGGCTTACCCTCCTTGTGGAGGGTGTCAATGAATGTCTTCTGGACAACTGTCAAGTCAGCAGTCTTCCCCATGATTGTGGTCATGTGTACTGAACCAGACTGACAGATTCATGGTATTTATACTGCATAAATAGTGATTTACTCAAACTCAAAATGGAATATTCTAATATTTTTAGATACGTTTTTTTGTATTTTTTTGAGCTGTAGGCCGTAATTATCAAAATTAAAAAATGTTTGAAACATTTTAGTTTACATGTAATGAGTCTAGAATATATACAGTTTTCACTTTCTGAAATAAATGACAAAAAATATTGAACTCTTCCATGATATTCTAATTGTTTGAGATGCACCTGTATATATATATACATATATATTTAAAGGGCTATCTTGTTTTTTTATTTTAATATTGATCTCATTTTAAAAATTTCATATTAATATAAATCAATTTGTTACAAAATTATTTCACTAATTGTGCACACGATTTTATAGTTTCAGTTATCTCATTTTTTAAAATTTTTAATGTTTTGCATGCCACTATACCTCAGCTGTAAGATATATTTAAATAACACGTGGCGCAAATTATTGGTGTGTCAGGTACAAAACTAAAATAAATACTAAATACTCTATGTACCTCCATTATACTGCACAAGGATTTTTTTTACCAAGAACAGCTTCATAATTTTGTATGCAGAAAGGTATATTGGATGGAGGCCTTAATCAAAGAAGTTAATGATTTAGTTGTTTGTCCATGCAGCTACCATGTTGTTGTGGCCAACAGGTGAGGCTGCAACTGCATCAGAGCTCATCTAATTGTCTTTGTGTAACCTAATGGTGGTGATGCCAACATCACAAATAACATGTGAACTGAAATTTTGTTAACTAAGGAATGAGTCTCTCTTAATAAATTTAAAGCTAATTTTCTAATATTTTAAATTTTATTTAATCCTTCAAATCAGAAATTTCAAAGTTTAAACAATTAATTAAAAATTTTTATCACATTTTTAATCTCCAGTTTATTTTTTTAAAAATCTTTTTAAAATGTTAAATCGGTGTTTTAAAATGTGAAGATCAATTACTTATAAAGAACTAGACCTATTAGAATTAGTGACTACAACTAAATTTTAGATCTACTTGTGAGTTGTTTTTGTTTTCTTAAAAAAACACCAATCCTAAGATACAGCAGACTCACATGACACTGTCACAAATTCTATCTAATGCTTAGACTAAAGTAAATTCACCAATCCTAAGATACAGCAGACTCACATGACACTGTCACAAATTCTATCTAATTCTTAGACTAAAGTAAATGGACTTTTGAAATATTTATTTATAATTCATTATTTACTAACCCTGACTTTAAAAGAACATTTTTTTCTTTACCATAAGACTGTTCCTTTAAATGTATAAATCATGAAAATATTTTCACCAATTGCATTTATTAAGAACAATAAACTAAGAACAAAAATATATTAGCATGTTCAAAGTAAACTAGAAAGGGAAAATATATTTCTCAGCAAATAGAATACAAAATATGAGTAACAGTAGGTTCTGAGCAGCAGTTGCTTGCTGCTGGATTTAGATTTAAAGAAAGCAAACATGAAATCTCAATTTGGTAATTACCAGGGTTCCCGACTTTGTTGTGTTCTCTGTTTTCTTGTAACCGCAAACAATAAATGCCAGAAGATAGGTAGACATTTTCAGTGTTGTATTATAAACATCAGCAATGTAACCATTGGATCTATAAGAAAGTGAAAAGGCACAACTGCAAGATCGTCTTGAATCTGACCAAAAGCACAAACTGCTAATGGTCAAAGGAACTGATAGAGAGAACTGGATTCATGCACAAATCTGTTTATAGTTTCCTATGATAGTTGAGAATAGGAAACTGATTTCCTTGACACCATCTGTATTCCCAATAATAAGTTTATGGATGACAAGAGTTTTGTCTCATTTACATATAAATCCATTTTGGTTAATTTCGGTAAAGAAGCGGCACATATTGCTAAAATGTTACAACTGAGCGACTTTCTCCAAAAACATTTTCAATGAAAAATACTCTCAAAACAGCATTTTCTCAAGTGACTAAATATGCTGTTACTAAACAGGTTATTTATTTAACGGTTCACCTTTTAGAATTTCAAACTTGAAAAAATGCTTTTGTTAACTTCTGATCTACATTTTAACCAGTTTGTTTATTTTGTACCCTGTCAGTCTTGCAAGACCACCACCTAAGTGGACAAAATAATCTGTTTCCATGAGAGGCTTGTAACACATTCATAGAATTCAGCCATTTTTAATCATATTTCTTTAAATTTAAATAAGATTGTTTTGGATAATTTCAGGATACTGGTCCCACATCTCATTCTGATCTCAAACTTCAACCTGAGGAATCTTTTCTTTCTCAAATACCTGAAAATAGTTTCTAATGGACACAAAACTTACATGCCCTCCTCAACTTTCCCCCTAAATCTGCATATTTTTTTTTAGAATTTAATTTTTGCTAACTCTAATATTAAAAAGTGCAATTTTTTTCAGGTTTTCAGGAATTTGTTTGTGTTCCTGAGTATGGTTTTCTTGTACTGACAAATAACTATGATACATTTAGAAATGTTAATCTAGGTTGCTTTAACTTCTGTATGGGTTGCCGTGCATTTTCGCCTCAATATCTAAGCTCTGTTCTACTGAGGTGATTATCCTTTTATCAATGGGCCAGTTTTCCTGACATTGCACCATTTTCCCACAATATTCTTCCTTATCTTTGCCACTTTCTTGAATGTATAAAATATATTTAGAAAGTGACCAATCTCCTCAGCACATGAAACCAGTTTCAAAGAATAATCCAAACCAAACTCTGAACGGGTTAACTAATTCAACATATTATTTATCGCCAAGCTAAATCCGTTTAAAAAGTTTTTTCCTAAATGCAGAAATACAAAGTAGATGAAGAACTGTAGAATAATAAATGTTAATTTCTAAGGGCACTTCACATCCATATTGCATGGTTAAACTAAAAATACGACAACCTATTTACAACAAGCAATAACAATATTACATAAATACAAAAAAAATTAAGCAAAACGGAACACTAAATATGCCTCATCTCTCAAATAAAACATTCCTAGTTCTCTTGAGTAGATGTGTTCACTTCAAAGTATTTTGTATTTTCTAGGATCTCAAATAGTGCAGTTTCTCATCTGCAGGTCTTCTGCTTAACCGCTCGATCATTGTATCTTTGTGACTGCTTTTTCAGCCATATTTAAAAATGGATTACAGCTCATCGTGTTAACATAAAATGGCAGATTTTTGTAGTTCCCATAGTGTTTTTTTTTGTTTTTTTTGAAGAAAAAATATACAGATCTTCAAATCAGATCTAAAATAAACTTCTTACCTGTTATAAGTGTTTATGATTTCCATGTTCGAAATGGAAATGTAGTGGGGTTTCCTTACTAAAATAACATTGAACCTGGCCTTTAACTGGGGTTCATCGAAGCACGGGAAGGCTCTTCTGGCATAGGTTTTCTCAAATTTAGTTGTTGCCATATAGCTGAAAGTATAGTAAAAGACAAAAAAAAAATGGAATTTATTTGCATGTCCAATAGTTTTAAAAAACAAAACAAAAAACAGGAAATAGTAAGACTGGAAATTCATTTGAAATCGAACTACAGCACTTTAAAAAAGAAAAGAAAAACATAGCGATAAACGTGGAATATCAGACAAAAGCAGCAGCGCATTTACACTTTTCAATAAATAGCAAAGTGCAGCAGAAGTATATTATTACATCCCCCTCCCAGGGTGCTTCCCTCCCCTTTTTGGTGGCACAACCAGCAGTAGTTTGATGGTCAAACAACAATGCTTTTAAAAATTCTGGTAACAATGCCTTTCACTAAATATTCCAAACTTTCAATGCCTACTAATTCAGAAGATTTGTTGTTTGTTTTTTTCAATGTGAAATAACCCTGAATAAAATTTGTAATGCTATGGCAATCAGAGCCAAATCAACATCGTAAGCTTTGAAGGAAATAAAAGTCAAATAAATTAAACGATCTATTAATATGTGAAAATTCTCCATTAATTAATACTAAGCCCACAACCACAGTACTAATCTCCTCTTTAATACACCCAAATATGGACAACAAATAAAACTTTGCTAGAAATTAGAAATGTGTAATCATTGGTACTTTCCCCAGGAATTAGCTCTCAAACAACAATGTAAAGGAACCCCAAATGGATGATTGCTCCAAGGTTTCTTTCCAAAGATTTTTAGGTGCATCCTAGACTTGATACAGTTGCCTGATAACAATTGTTCCTGGTGCAGATGATAGTCAGAGTGGTTGGATGCTTATAGAATTTACATGCACCCCAACCAAACATCAGGATTTTGGTAGGAAAATAATCGTCAAGCAAGATATTCTCACCAACAGAATCTTTCCTTTCCATTTGGATAAGATCACGAAAACAATGCAAGCATGGTGCAGTTTTCTTTTTCTTCTTAACATGTTGGGAAAATTCTTAAATAATACGTTAGTTATACTTTAGCCATGGCTTTATTTGATGTACTTCTTTTGGTTCCTGGCAGCAGCAACACGGTCTTGTTTTGGGTGAGTGGACGCAATTTTACTACAAACCCCGATTTCACTTCAGATCAAAGAGGCATACTTGTCCTCATGAATACTTTTCCGTGTTCCGGTAATAAGATCTACAACCATGCTAATTAAACCATCTTCCTTAATTTCCAGGCAGCATCACGACACTTCCAATTTTCCATTAAAGCAAATAATATTCTTCCTATATTGCTATCTTCAGTCATTTTTATTTTTAAATATTGTTTACAATAATGAATCTAATTTCTAGGAATACACGATAAACATCAATATGGTTAATAAATTAAAAGTATGATTTCTTCTCAGTAAATAATGCTGTTTTTATTAAATGTCTAAAGTTTGCGCTTGGTGTCCTTGACTTCCCAATTCCTCTGCATACTACAGTTATAATCACATCCAAGAGGAGCAGCTTTCAACACAGGGTCACCAGCATCCCAAGTTCACTGCCAGGAAAAATTTTGGTTAGCAGAAACTTCAATCCATAAAGCCTAGAAACTATCTTTCCAACAGTTTTCTGTTAAATGTTTCAGAGTGGCCAGTAAACACTATGTTAATGACATATGTACAGTAAATTCAATCATAAAGGTTACTGAGAAAATGATGACTGGGTAAGCTGTGAAATTAATATAGAATGTGTGGTTACAGGGAGTCAGAGAGTTATGTTTTACACATGCACAGAGTGCCCAAGTTTAAACAGCATATTAGCCATGTCCATCTGTTGAACTGATCAACCCGCATAAAACATTAGCTACAAGACATGTTACTATAACATTACTGTCCCGCTAAGAACTTGAATGACTTAAAGAAAGTTGTTACCCCTTATGTCCTTTAAAAGTTGTATTTATTCATTCATTTTTTTAATGTTCTGAACATTTAATAACATTAACTATCTCTAAAATTTCCTATTTAAATGTTTACAAAACAAACTACATCTACATTAATATAAATAATGTTACCATTAGTAATATCCTTATGACAGCATGGCCACAGAAAGACCATAGCTTATGAGACTAGTTTGCATATAGTTTAATGTTGCAAACATTTGGAATTTATTACTTGCAAACACTTAATGTAGTCAAAAAATTTTTTAATTAATTCACACACACACACACACACACACCCACACACACACACACACACACACACACACAACACACACACACACACACACACACACACACCACACACACACACCACACACAACACACACACACACACACACACACACAACACAACACACACACACACACACACACACACACCACACACACACCACACACACACACACACACACACACAACACACACACACACACACACACACACACACACACACACACACACACACACACACACACACACACACACACACCTTCTAGACTCTAGGCGAATGCTAAATGAAAAGCATACTTACGTTGTGCTGTTTCCCTGTTTGTATGAACTCAAATAGAATCCAACCAAATCATTGGTCAGGGGTCCAGTAAAGTTTATACAAATAATGTACATATTTCCCTCTTTTAATTCTCCATCCAGCTTCACAATAAAAATCTGCTGCAGTGCATCTTCTTGAAAACTTGCAACTGTTGGCGTGGTTCCGCTAGCATTCAGTGACTCCAAATGAACTGAGGAAGTGTTGATGTTCAGCTTGTGAGCATGGAAAGTGATGTTACTAGTTGATTCTTCACAGGTGAAATGCATCTTCACGTAACCATGAAAACAGAACCGTGATGAGTTTTCCCCATAAATTTCTGGGGTAAGTTCGATGTCATAGAGGTACGGCGTCAGTGATCGAGGCAACCGCACATCCAGCTTCTTTTCCACTTTCTTTGAAACGCTAGGAAGATGTAAATTTAGAATATTCTGAACAATTCCAATTTGCTATACCCCAGTAGTAGACTGGATCAATGTGTCTGTATAATCTGGTACTCAAGACCTTTCAAAATGCTAAGCTCACTCTGGAACCACCCAAGAAGTGCTATAAAACATGCTGTTGATAACATTTCATAGTTTTTGATATTCTAATCCTGTCAATATAAATCTCAAACTCAGATTATCTGCACAAGAGTCACCTGATAATGAACATTAAAAGATTTATTATCTAATGCACTCAGTGTGAAATGGCTCGGCATTTATTACATTAGTTTAAATGCTGGTCAGGGAAGCTGGTGGTCCAGTGGTAGATTGCTGGGTGGCTATGATTGAAGGCCTAAGTTCAAATCCATGTTGGGTCCAGCTCAGCTTGGTGTACCACCCTGGATGAGTTTCTCCTTGCATTCCTTCACCAGCCAACTGCATAAGTTTCCTCCTACATCTAAAAATGGAGAGTTCTGGTAGCTTTCTTGGTACATGTGGTGGAGATTATGCAGGCAACTCTTGATTGGACTGCACCTTGAACACTGTTCAAGAGCCCTTACACTCCTTCTAGATCAGTCCTGTAAGCTGTCCTCAGGTCTGGAAAATGCTGGTCAAAAGTATATGCCCTCATGCATGACATTGTACATTTTTTAAAATTTAGTATCTCTATTATGCAGAGTCCTTAAGATAAGGGTAGAGGCTTGTCTGTAACTTAAATGGTTTATTCTTTAAACATGTACACTACAGGTGGAATACAATCAAGATGCATGTCATGTGATAAGGTAGGTCTATTCACACCTCTGGGGTGTGCCTAGGTCTCGGGATGTGCAGTACCATAACAAGCTACAGGAAATCTATTCATACTCTTTTGCTGAATATAAAGAAATTTATAATCTTTGAAGTGCAAACATAATTATTAATAATAACAATCACATAATTTAAAATATTTTTACAGTAATAGATATAATATTTTAAAAATCCAGTTTTATAGACATTCTGGATCTGTTTGGCTATTGGTGTAAACACCCAAACATTTTCTTTACCTGTGTGTTCTGTTCACAAGCCATTTTTCAATTATGGGATAATTGTTTTTCATCCACAAGGTGTTTCTCATGGCTTCTTCTAGGTACTTGGTGGAGTCTCCACTAGTGCTGTTTATGGAGACTAAAATATTAAGCTAAAATAATAAAGGTAATAAATAAAGCAGCAACAACAACAACAACAACAATAATAATGAAACAGCACTATAAGCAGTATATGTCTTCACAGTACCAAAGGTCGGTGTACACTATCTTTTAAAGAAAGTGACAATGATGTTCAGATGTTTTGCGCTAATGAATCATAACGAGAGTATTAGTATCAAAAAGTCTTCTTTGGTAAATTTGTTCATTTTTTTTCACAGAATTATGAGTAAATTAAACAAAGTAATTAAAAACCAAGATAATGATGAATGAACACAGGGTGTTACCTGTGGATGATGTTCAAAAACAAATTATTATAAAATATGCTAGAAACGTTTAAATAGAAGCCAGGTAGATATCATCATGGCGATGCTATTTCAGGTGGGACTCTCTTTCAATATCCCTATTAGATTACAAGTACAAACACCTGGTAAGGTAAGCTACCTGTAAATAAGAATACCCATTGTATGGGTCACATAAGAATACAGGTTTAGATTTAAGTGTCATATTCACTCACATTCCCTCTCAATTCTAACCCAGTATTGGATTAAAAGGAGGAATTTTAGGAAATTTATTTAAAAAAAACAAAACAAAAACGCACTAAAGGTGAATTAGTAAAAGTTTGTTCCATGTGTGAAGTTGTGGATTCTTAAATAACCGGAGGTTAGAAAAGTCATCCAGCCCCTAGGAGACCTGGTTAGATGAAAACACAGAAGGAACGAAACGAAACAGCAAAAAAAAAAAAAAAAATGTTTTTAAAAAAACCGAAACGGGAGACCTGGAAAATCCGAACGAACATCACCCCACCCCCCCTCCCACCACCATAAAAAACAACAACAACTAAAACCGGAACATAACAAAAAGCGAAACGCAACCCCCAAAAATGTAGAACTCGAACCGTAATTAAAAAAAAAAAAAAAAAAATGTGGAGAAGCAGGAAATTTACCAAAATAAAAGGACTTGAGTTCCGTGGATGACGAGAAACAGAATAATTAAAACAACGGATCCAAAACGTGTGGAGAAAGACATAATATATATATATATATTATGTCTATATAACAACAACAATAATAATAATAATAATAAAAACCCGAACAGGAAGATATGGAAAAACGAAAAGAAACCTAAAATTAGAGAAAGAGTCTGAAGCGGAATTTATGGAAAGATTTTTTTAACAAAACTGACCGAAAACATTGTAAAAAAAAAAAAAGGATCAAAACCTGTGGAGAACGAAAAACAAACAAAACAACAACAAAAAAAAAAACTGGGTGGACTGACTCTTTGTAAGCGATTGTTGCTGTATTGTTGTGACTGATAGAAGCCACTACCAAGAGAGAATACAGCTGATCATCAGAGAAAAGGTGTGGAGGGCGTAACCATCCGACCTGATCTGGCTTGAGAGCGAGCAGACGGGAGGATAGATACATTCAGGTCCCCTTGGTCACCGACTCACTAACTACAAAGGTTGGATACCCAGAAATAAACCAATCTCTCTCAACTTACATTTTAAAAGTTGGATAACTGGGAAAGTTGGTTGTCTATCAACCAGATAACAGATTGGTGTTTAGTGTGCAAGAAATTCACCCCAGAATACCAAAATATTGTAAAAAGAAGGTGAAAAACTACATACACCTTTGTTTAGTTAATACAGGCTCCATCATACAGTTTTTCAAAGAGACACGGTATTCAATGTAAAAACTACCAGTCTTCTTGTATGGCTAAATGCAAGCACAGTGTTAGAGGATTAATCATACTTTTTCCAGTTCTTCTGCTGAGCTGACTGATTTACTGAGGGCACGTACAAAAATAGATCCATATCTGCAGAGAGAGAGAGAAAGAAATCTATGAGCTGAGATCGATGTACCGAATTAAAGAAGAATCATTAATGCTCAAGCTAGGCTGGCTTCCCGTGTTTTTTTGTAAACAGGAGTACTAGCCTTCTATGCCATACTCACCTTCTAAAGAAATAATTCAACTTTTCCACTGTAAACTGCCAAACCAGACCTCGTCCTACTGCATTGTTGAAAAGGGCATCGAGGATAACAGGTTGGGCATCTCTACTGTTTTCCAATAATCTGTAATGGTCAAGAATGGCCGACTTTAACTGATAACCCAGGTTTGACCTCTGATCTTTGCTTCCTGAACATGAATACTGTTTAATAATGCATCATTTCTCGTAACATGTAAAGTCTATATACTGCTTACAATTAATATTTAACAACATAGAGGTTGCAATTCATCAGTATTTTGACTTAAAAAGCATCTTAAATTTAATGTCATTTAGGTCATAAAATATATTATCTTTTGTTTATCTATTTTCTTTATGCAAATTCTTTAAAGGCAAACACTAAACACGTGGCTCTCAGTTAAAGGGACAGCGGTTCTGTTCCAGAGGTCTCCTGAAAAGCGGGCGGGTAGAGAGTGCCAGCCGGTTTTGTACCTGCTGAGGATCCAGGGCTCTCGGCTACACGCCAGAGCTGCACACAGACTGTTCCTCTCGGCCGGAATGGCGGCGGGGCGGTCGCACCGATCACTGACGAAGGTCCAGGCGGCGAAGTCGCGAAGCCGGACTCCCGTGCAGTAGACGACACCTTGTAAGTTGGGGTCTACTCTGAAATTAACAACAAGGACGACAGGGGTTCACTCCGAAATATCTGCTTTTCTGACTGAAGAAAGGAAATAGCTGATAGCAGCAATGCTCTCGTTGGGACTCACTGACGTCTACGAGGTAGACAGCTATTGTGAGGGAGCGTGGTGTTGCGGCTGTCCGCTAGGGGGCGTTGCCAAGCTCTGCGTTAGGTGAAACAAAACATCCTATCGATGTGAACCCCCCGAACCCCCCTTTCTCTGGGACCTTTTCCATTCGGATAATTTCCTTTTTCTCCATCCCTCCCACCCGAGGTTAGAGCACGCAATTTTAGTCTATATTTCAGATTTTGGGGTTCTATTCCTTTGTCTGGGTAGGAAATTAATAATAGTAAGAATGTAAATTGTGTACAGTACTCTGTTTACTATTTCTCTGATATTTTATTTTTTATTATTATTATTATTATTATTATTATTATTATTATTATTATTATTATCTGAAACATTTATAAGTGTTTAGCGCTATTTTTAAAACCATTTACACAAATATATAGATATATATATATATATATATATATATATATAAAAGAAAATTTCTCTCCAACTCAAATATTGTCATGATAAGACATAATAAACCACTTAGTATAGTTTAAAACTAAAAGGACGTTTTATATTAAAATATCCTTATTAAAGTTTCAATGAAAATTAACCCTAACCGCTGTAGATTAAACGTTACTGCAGTCAGTTTTGTGAATTAAACATAAAACCATACGCATTATATTTACTTGAGCAATGTGTGCCCCGAGAAAGGAGATAGAGAGACTATAGAGGTTTTCATTGATATACGAATACATTATCAACTAATGGCCCATTATTTTTGTTTTTTATCAATTATAAAATTAACTTAAAATGCATTCCTTTTCCAACGATCCGTTTCGTTTGAGCTGAACAGTGTTAATGATTAAAATACAATACACGAGTCTTCTAAGGTTAACGGGAGTGAACCCAGTAATGATTATTTTACGGTTATTTCCCTTGAACCAGTAATTTATATTCTTTTCTCTTTTTTTAATCAATAGAGGAAAATACAGGTGATTCAAAAGAGAGAGAGATGTCGTCAGGAGATATATGACGTCGGCACAGAGAGAGATGACGTCAGTACGGAGAGAGATGACGTCAGGAGATATATGACGTCGGTACAGAGAGAGATGACGTCATTACGGATAAATGACGTCAGGAGAGATATGATGTCGGTACAGAGAGAGATGACGTCAGTACGGATAGATGACGTCAGGAGAGAGATGACGTCAGGAGATATATGACGTCGGTACAGAGAGAGATGACGTCAGTACGGATAAATGACGTCAGGAGAGATATGATGTCGGTACAGAGAGAGAGATGACGTCAGTACGGATAGATGACGTCAGGAGAGATATGACGTCGGTACAGAGAGAGATGACGTCAGTACGGATAGATGACGTCAGGAGAGATATGACGTCGGTACAGAGAGAGATGACGTCAGTACGGATAGATGACGTCAGGAGAGATATGACGTCGGTACAGAGAGAGATGACGTCAGTACGGATAGATGACGTCAGGAGAGATATGACGTTGGCACAGAGAGAGAGAGAGAGACTCACCTGTTTTGTAAAGGATTTCTCCGCCATAGATCGAAAAGTCTCAGAGCTTCAGCCACACATTCCCTGAGACTGTACGTGCAGGCTGCTTCGATAATCTGCGACCGTAGAAGACTGTAGGATAATAGAATGGATTTAAATCAAGTCTCTGAAGGAACACATCTCGTTATATACCGGACCGTATTCATGCCGGTCTCCAAGTGTTCTTAATAAACGTCCGCCTATCTCACAGATGAATGCCAACCCTCTTCCAACCCATTTAACTAAAGGGGAAATGTTACGAGAAAAAAATATAAAAGTTTTAAAACAAAACTGAAATAAATGTATAGAAAGGAAATATTTCTTAATTAAAATACTTTTTTTTAGAAAAGATAAAATTTAGTAATACAAATTTAAATTCTTTTAATGGTTATTGCCGTACAATCTCCGTTTGTCTAGAACAATCAATTATTGGGGTTTTCCCTCACTTTCTTCCCATGTTTTAGAACAGTTTTTAATTTTTATGGTTTCGTTTCGTTTTTCCGTATGCTCCTTTTCAACTTTTTTTTATTTTAAAATTTGGTTTTGTTTTCCCCACATACTTTGGGGAATTGTTTTGTTTTTCTCCGGATAGCCAGGTTTTAATTATTGTGCTATGTTTTCCTCTCTCTCTCTCTCTACATATTTTGAGTCAGTACTTTTATTCCGGATCGGGTTTTTTTAAGTTTTGGAGTTACGTTTCGTCTTTCCGCGAGTTCCCGTTCGGTTTTTTTTTAAGCTTTTTGGGTTTCGTTTTCCTTTCTCTAGAACAGGCCATTGTTGACCTTCCGCGTTCTTACAAACGTTTAAATTTATAATTAACGGACAACAACCTATATAAACACACTCCGGTAGTAACAGTCTTACGTTTGCGGAAGACTCGATCCTGCGTCGTTCCACCCTAGATGGTTGTAAATTGGCCCCAGCTTTTCCCGCATGAACTCCTGAAGAGGGAAAACACAGAAGAGGGTTGTAAATGGACCTTGACAGAGAAAGCGAGAGTAGGGCGACAGAGATGGAGGAAAGAGAAACCAGTACAGATATGCGACTTATTTAATAAAAGAAAATAGGGAAAAAACTAAGGTTTGTAATATATGTTCTCAATAATAACAATCTGACGACAACCACCTGATGTATAATTAGAAACGTCTGTCCGGCTGACATTTGTGTGGGTGTGGTTTGGTGGAGGGAGACAAAATTATTGCATTACTTTATATTTTCAAACAAAAATATCGCGCACGTGTTCAATGTACACTTTAATTATAACTAAGCTTTTTAAAAATAACATCTCCACACCGAACTTTCTTAGTATAGCCACTTTTTTCTTGGGGTACAACGATCGAGTTATCAAGCAGAACGCAGACCTTGCAATATTATTTTAGCAAAAAACATTACATAAACGATAAATCAGAAACAAAACAATGGCCTAATTACCGCGTTATTCAAGTTGAATAATTAACACTTGGGGATTCTCATCAAATCTGACATTTCAGACCAGCTTAGAAAGAGAGTTATATGTTATTCATGATATCCAACGCGAGAGATGTGGGCTTACAACTTTTTATGTGTGGTTGCCACGGTTACCTCACAAGCCCATTGAATATGTCAAAACACTGGCACAATTTTCTTCTTAACTGCTAGAATTGAGTAAATCTTGTTTTAATACAAACACGACACTTATTTGAATGCAAAGCCAAAGCGATTTTACTTACAAAGATGACAAATTCCACTAAGACATGACATCCTACAAGATAAGGTCAGATTACGTGATGGTCAGATTACATGATCAGATTACCTGGTGGTCAGATCACGTGATTGTCAGATTACATGATCAGATTACCTGGTGGTCAGATTACGTGATGGTCAGATTACATGATCAGATTACCTGGTGGTCAGATCACGTGATTGTCAGATTACGTGATGGTCAGATTACATGATCAGATTACCTGGTGGTCAGATCACGTGATTGTCAGATTACGTGATGTTCAGATTACATGATCAGATTACCTGGTGGTCAAGATCACGTGATTGTCAGATTACGTGATGGTCAGATTACATGATCAGATTACCTGGTGGTCAGATCACGTGATTGTCAGATTACGTGATGTTCAGATTACATGATCAGATCACATGATTGTCAGATTACGTGATGGTCAGATTACATGATCAGATTAACTGGTGGTCAGGTCACGTGATTGTCAGATTACGTGATGTTCAGATTACATGATCAGATCACGTGATTGTCAGATTACGTGATGGTCAGATTACATGATCAGATTACCTGGTGGTCAGATCACGTGATTGTCAGATTACGTGATGTTCAGATTACATGATCAGATTACCTGGTGGTCAAGATCACGTGATTGTCAGATTACGTGATGGTCAGATTACATGATCAGATTACCTGGTGGTCAGATCACGTGATTGTCAGATTACGTGATGTTCAGATTACATGATCAGATTACCTGGTGGTCAGATCACGTGATTGTCAGATTACGTGATGTTCAGATTACATGATCAGATTACCTGGTGGTCAGATTACGTGGTCAGATTGTGTGCCGGATTTGGATTCGCATTTTCAGTTATCAAAAATGCTGAGTTTACAACACCTTTAGTGCCAGTCTGTATGATTTACAGATCCTTTTTTCCAATTTTGTTAAAGAAAGTTTCGTGAATGACTCTAAAATTGTAATCCTACCTCCCAGGTGTCACCAAGCTCGTGTTCAACTATCGACATGGTCAGAAGAAACAGCCGTTCTTCGGAACACTGCCCATGTTCTTCTCAGCCTTCACGGAAAGCGTCAGTTGGTCTGGTTAGCTGTAGCTCGCTTGTGTTCATCTGGTATGGTGACTGAAGGCTTTCAACTTCCTCGATACACATCGAACTCTGTCATGGTTCTCTGTTGGTTTTTACGGTTCAATGAGATTGTCGAATTGTGCATTTCGCGAATAACTGTCCTGTCTTCGCTGGTGGGGGGTTCTTTTGGGGACAGCGCTTGGGGGGGGCAAAAGCAGGTTACCCCCCTTCGTTTAACCGGTAGACTCCAGGATCCAACGTCCTGCCGTTTCTGGTCATTTCTTTGCGTCTCCGTGTGGTGTGTGCACACGGCGGCAGCTTTGTTCACCCGACGCCCCGAACTGACACTGGTCAGCGCGCGAGTTTGTGCGCGCCCAATGTTTCCATTCAGCTCCCCTCCTCCGCGCTAATACGCAAAGTAGAAATAGGGGGCGCGCAATCAAAGCCCAGACGCGAATTCACTCAACCGTGTCGCTGTTGCACCGTTCTACTTTGGTCACATATTGGCATTTAATTTATGCTGAGGCGTACATGAAGAATTTTAACTATTAAAAATTCGCAGACATAAATAAACTTTCATTAGATTTATCTTGTAAAAGTAAACTAGGATACCTATTAAAGGTTCCACCAATTCCTAAAATAATAATAATAATTTTTACCTGAAAATCTCCATAACGACTTGTTCGAGTAAGGCGATTCCGGACAATATTCATTTCCGTCAGGGCCGAAAGCCACGGTAAGTAATCTCTCTCCTTATGTAGATATTGTATTAATTCTATGGCGATGTCTTGGTCAAGGAACTGGACCCTAAAATAAATGTTAACCTTCGTTTAACTACTCCCATAATACAAAGGAAGCGGCCAATAAAGTAGTGAGCGCATACAAACAAAAAATAATACAACTTTATCGGAGTGCACATTATTGGAAATAACTATGGAAGAACACAGGATATCCACAAATAAATGAGTAATTGCAGGAGACACATATATAATAATAGATTCACATTGCGGTATTGCAAAAACTATTCGAAGACAAAATGAATACTTTGTACAGTGCATTAGTATTTGGCATGCGAGCTCTTTGCTTTATATAGAGCGTAATCCCCCTTTGTTTTCATGTTCCCATGCAGGTTATCGATATATGACTGTGGATTGCTTGTTCCAAGTATCCTACAACACTTTCCACAATTCGTCCAAGGTGCTTGGTTGCTGTTGGACTTTCTCAGCAGCCAGGTACCACCATATAACTTCAATGATGTTCATATCAGAACTTTGCGAAGGCGAGGGTATCCTTGTGAGTGCTCCGTCAGCCCCTTTATGTTCCAAAAAGTTTTTTTTTCTTTTTACCACACCGGTCGCATAATTGGAGTCATTGTCATGTCGGAAGAAGAATCTCCGCCCAATAAGATGTTTTATAAAGGGAATAACATGATGGCTAAAAACCTGCCTCCACCTGTCGGTAGACAGTAGATCTTCGATTTTACGCAAATCCCTGACACTCTTGGCCGGCTTGCAGCCCTTCACTTGTATTGATATCTCCACGCCTCACTGAAGCTGTTGCTCACTGACAGTTAAACCACTCCGTGGTCCTGCTTCGAACAAACTGACTTTGATTATTTCCAGACAGTTCAAACTCGGAAAACCTCGAGCAGCTACCTGTCCATTGAAACAACTCGCGCCAACGTGCGTCTTACTATTCTTGAAGAAGCGTTAACCCTCGCTCTTGCAGCCGCGCCATCCGCAGGACCTCTACTTGCTCATCGCCCTAACATGTGAAGAACGTATCCCGAGGTACTTAACACCACTTTTGGAGAGTCTGGGCTTTTGTCCTGGACCGCGACTATTGTCACCAGTCCCAGTTTCGCGTATCTTCCCCAGAGTCTACAGACTTCAATCTGCCGCATTGGACATCCTTCACTAGCTAAACATTTAACTTCTACACGATTGTCACGTGATATTTAATTATTTCTAATGCTGTATATTTGCGCTTTTAAACTTAGTTAAACGACAAGGGACACAACTTTCATGTCATTTTTTGACGTCGCTAAGCTATGACATAGTTAATTTTAAAACAACCCCATTGAGGACCTATTCAGGTGTCAGTCTAGTTAATCTAGTTAACCTATGTACAGTTTTAACTTCATTCTTAAAGATACGAAGACATGAATACTTTGAAAGAGAGAGAAGCAAACGGTTCTTACGCAGCAAATGTCCAAGCGTCGTTAATTAGCTGGGCCCGGTTGATTGGCGGGATAACCTGTACGAGAGAAAGAGGAGGAAAAAAACCCATTTAATTAGCCAACTAATGGCTGCTGAAGCAACATTTTTAGTTAATGTTTCCCCTTCTAAAGAGTCTTGATGCACGTGACTGACTTGTGTGAGGTTTACATTTCGTCCGCCTTTAAAAGTTCTTATGCCGTCATTCTGTAAACCGCTGGGGTTTGCAAGTCGAATGTTGGTCAGTAAATTAAATATCGATACACTCTCATTTAATATTCATCGACCATCTGCAGTATTATCATATTTAATATGCATATTGAGAAAAACAGCTTTGAAAGATACAAATAGCTGTTTAATAATTGCTATTAATTAGCACTCTGCGTATGGCCTTTTCAATTGGTGCAGTCTAAAAACTTTTTTCTGAACTATGATAAAGTGTTTAAATGTAATTGATTATAATATTGCTTCATGTGCCACACAGCGTTCACTGGTACTGCCCCTAATGGCTTCTATACCTCCATATTTACTCACTAATAACGCTCTTGTCTTGACTTTGAGGTGGCCATATATCATACTCAGATAACTTTTTCGCTTCTTTACCTCGCAATTACTGAAATACGTTTCAGATCATCCTACTTCATGATCAAATTTGCGCCTATGAAAACAGAATTAATTAGGCTAATGGTAAATTTACATAACCTTAAAGAGATCGCTCCATGGCTTTTTGCCCCTCACACTACTGTAGACCACCAAACTTTATACTACATTGTTATTGTTCAAGTTAATTGCAATTTGATAATTCAAATTTCATCATAATCCACTTCCGTAATTGCTTCAGCTGTTGATCTATTCCTTTAAGCAAGTCTAGCAGAACCGGAAGGGCAGCGGGAGACGGTTTCCCTCTTCACTTTTCCGATAAAAGGGCGACCAGACGTCCAGATTTTCGGTGGAACGGATGGGCTTTTGATCACCATGTCCTGCTTTTCAGATTTCAACTTTAAAATCCGATTAAATTTCAACCAGTAGAACTTTAAAATCAACCTTGGAGTTGCGAGGGCACGTTTCAAAGAATCTTTCCTCCCCTTCTTTAGACCTTCCGCCGTCCCTGCTAAGTAAGTTTTATTATTTCGTCATATATCTACCTAATTTTGAAATAAAGAAAACAACAACAACAAAAAAGGACCTTGCGCCAGCAGATGTCGCTTCATCAATTTCAAAACTCGACAAGAGAAACACGTGAGCACTTTCATCTAATCAGGGTCTTCGTTATCTAGCAGTCAAGAAAGATGTGCTACGGCGTCTACGTTACAAACGAAGCGTCTGAATGGTTGGCGATAACAAGCAAACAAAATCTTTTGGAAATTTTGATTCCGGCATCGGCTTATCACGAGATTATGGACATTGCGAAAAATACGTGGAAAACGTAATTCTATAAAGCTCCTCCTATCCACGGGACAAACAGACGCCGTTGGTGTGGATGTGCGTGGTTTCCTGTCCCTGTCTCTCTCTCTCTGTGTGTGTGGCAAGCTGGAATGGTTGATGTAAAACCCGTAATCTTTTTAATTAACGGACCTAAATAGAACTGGGAAAACATGAAATTGTAACTGTGATCCGATTTTCCATCTCTCTTTTTTTCTTTTTCGTGGCTGCAAAAAAATCAATTGTAGAAAGTATCGGTTCTAAGACAACTATTAATCATAGGAGAAACAACAACAGAGAAAACCACGAGCATTTATCATGTGTTTCTGATGTGCGTGCGATGGTAGGATGAGATTTTGGGTTTTATTATTTAAAATATATCATTAATTTTTCCAATAAAAGGATCAAATAAGGTTTTAAAAATAATAACAAAAAACAGCAATAATAATAATAATAATAATAATAATAATAATAATAATAATAATAATAATAATAATAATAATAATAATAATAATAAAATTTCTCTTAATTACTGCAACATAAGTAACCCGATACAGACTGGAATTATTCGTGCTCTCCAAAAGTGAAAGGCGACATCCAGAGCCGATGTAACAGTGCTTTATAACAGCCATTCCCCAACATACATGTACCTGTACAGACTAATAAATCGATTATATAGGAAATATCAGATATCTAGTGTGTGAGTTCACAATTAAGGCCGCTAGTATAGCTAATGAAAACAGTAGTTCATAACAGAGATTTCACTCAAAAGACTGGCAGAGGAGGTTGAGTCATTAGAAAACATTCCTTTGTGTCTGACTTTGATTTTGACCAAAGTGAAGAGTTGATGAAGACTCGTCTAAGGATACGAAATGATGTCCGCCCGTCATAACGGCACATGTTCGTTCTTGGACGATAGCATCGTTTGGAGAATTAAAATGGGAAGGATCCTGTGCATATATATGATTAGTATATTAAAAGGCGCGACGTGCTCGAAATTAATATCTGACACCAAACTAACTACAGTTTCTTTGATGTGTGATGTCCTGTAAATACCATAGCAGTGTTTTGGTTCATTATTCCAGTACTTAACGGTAAAGCAACACGCGGCTAGACAGGAGCATATTTGTCGTTGTTGCGGGTCTTTGGTTCCTTAAAATTCAGAATTGTGACCGTAGCAATTGCGACTCTACCTACCGTGTGGTCCTCGTCGTTCAGCTGTTCGATCAGTCTCCGCCAGTTCGATCTGTCGTAGTTAGTCCGGTAGTAGCCGTACTGTCCGATGTTGCCAATGATCCAGTTGTTTGGACTTTTCTGAGCGCTGCTCAGCCTTATAATAACCGTATCTAAAAAAACACAGAGAGAGAGAGAGAGAGAGGAGAAAATATCCCCTTCCTTCAAACAGGTAGATAAATAGCAGACCTCTCACAACACCCCCTACCAACTTGTTGGTGGAAGAACTAACTATAAAACCCACGTTTCGGCGATCTTCACCGTTTTCATCAGAAGGATGTAATAGCACGTTTTCACTGTGCAGTGGCATTAATTTTTATAAGGTCGTTACAAAAATTTTGTCGGTTTTCATATTATGTTAATTCGTGGTTCATCTTTTGCATGCTTGTGAAGGTGTAGTTATATATCGTTTTGTAGCGTGACCTTTGACATACATTATGCAAAACCTGCCCTTTTAAAAATCATCAAAGGGATATTTGTTTCCGGTTCTGAGTGAAGTTTGGACAGAAAAGTTGTTGTGCCATTTTGCATCACGAGCTCAAACCTGGCCACAGAGCGAGGGAGGCGACTCGTAACATTGAGCAGGCACAGGGCGAGGACACAGCAAATGAGCGCACAGTACAACGATGGTTAGCAGAGTTTTGATCAGGAGATGTGAGCCTCGAAGGTGAGGAAGGTAGCGGACGTCCTTCCAGCTGTGATGACGACCGTCTGAAAGCCTCGGTTGAAAAGAATCCAAGAAAACAGTGCAAGAAATTGCTGAAGAGCTTGGCGTTAGCACTGTAACTGTTTCCCGGCATCTTGGCGCAATCGGCAAGGTGAAAAGGCTTGACAGGTGGGTGCCTCACGACTTAAACGAACAACAACAAAAATCGTCCATTGGAGATCTGCTCTTCGCTTGTCATAAGAAACTAAAACGACCCATTTATTGACCGAATGATTGTGGGAGATGTAAAATGGATCCTTTACGACAATCGCAAATGATCAACACAGTGGCTCAACAGAGAGAAGTCGCTTAACCAGATTCCAAAACCAGCCTCCAACAAAAGAAGGTCATGGTCACTGTCTAGTGGACTACAACTGGTGTCATCAACTATGACTTGCAACCTAGCGAAACCATCACAGCTGAAAGGTACTGACGTGAATTAAATGTTGTTCATCAGAAACTCTCCCAATGACAGCCGCCATCGGTGGATCGAAGAGGCCCAATCCTGCTCCACGACAATGGTCGTCCTCGTGCTGAAAAAGTGACTCTTCAGCAACTGAACCCGTTGGGGTACGAAGTTCTCCCTCACCCAGCCTATTCACCAGACCTTTCTACCACAGATTACCACCTTTTGAACAACAACATCTTCCTCCATATGAAATCCTTCTCCAACCAGCAGCGATTGAAACTGCTTTCCAACAGTTTATCAACTCCAGAAATCTGGATTTTTAAAAAAAATTGTATAAATGCGCTTGTAACTCGTTGGCAGAAGTGTACTGATTGTAATGGAACTGACTCTGATTAATAAACTTCACGTTCAGCAACGATATTAAAGTCTCACTGTTTCCGTTAAAAAACCGTGAAAACATTTGTAACAACCTATTAATAAAGGTTACCAGTGAACTATTTCTATACCTTTCGAATAGGACCAGTGGCTGGGGCTGCTGTGACCTGCCGTTTACCAAGTTTTCATGTCATGTAATTTTCAGACCAATTTCTCCTGCCGAAAATGGCAATACCAGCTTTCTTGCAGAGAAGCACCAGACTACATTCTCTCGCTATGGTTGCTTACTTTATAGATAGATACTGGTGTACGACACAATAACAGACCATTGTTTTAGCCGCTGTGCCACCGGGCATCACTTATTTCTGTACATCCTTCACTACGTTTACATTTCCTAGCCCAATTAGCATCACGGTCTGTTCTCTTTTGGTTTGAAATGACTCGAAATCAACAAGATCTTTATGTGGATTTTCATGCAAAGAATACAAAAGTCTTTTAATAAATGAACTTAATTTACTCTTTATAAACGTTTTTTTTTTTTAAATGCCAATTTCATAAATTCTCTTTTTTAGAGAATTTAAGTTTTAATACTGTCTGTCTGTTTTAGAAGCATCTGCTCGTTCTGTCAAGAAGGCGACAAACAAGTGTGTTCATGTGTCGTCATAGTTTGTAGTATGTTTGTGACGTCGTGATGATGTTTTTATAAACACCTAAAAAGAGCTCAAATTTCTAAGACGGGCTCCGCATATCTAGGGATTTTTACAGACCATTCAGTTAATAGGGATTTCTTACGACCATTTATGTATTAATAGGTGTCACGAGTAGTAATATACGTTAGAACTGTGCAGAGTTCAGTGCTATTCCACTAGCGGGAGGTCACTGTTATACACTTCCAACCGGAAGATAAAACCTTAGAATTTCCGTAAATTAACAATCCTTCGTTTCCTTAAACCCCCCCTAACTTGTAGTTTTCTAAAAGCCCGGAGGCCACTCGGACACCAATGCTAAACTAACTTCGGTCACCGCTCGCTTTTGGAGATTCTCAGAAGAGTTTTGAAGTAAAATGCAGCATTAAAAGCTAAGATATTTTCGCAGACCCGTCACGCGGATTTCTAAATCGACACTTCTCCGTGTTTGTTTTTTTTTGATTTCTTGGTGGAGGTACGAAAAGAAAAGCAAAGCACTGTTTTGGATCAATCATACCAAAAAAACAAACAAAATTTATGCTGAAAAGTGGCGCTGCGAGGGTTAACCGATTTAATCAGGAAAAAGTGGTATCCAGAAGCGATTTATAAGGAACAAAGTTGTTATGAGTTATCGCCCGCAGACCGGATTAGCCGTATTAAGCTAAGGACTTTTATAACGCCCGGATAAAAAAAGGGAGGGGTCAGTAAATAAAGAGACCCAAAATAATCCGAGTATTAAGAAAATGAACAGAAATTAATGCTATAGATTTGGAAATGGTAACTCTACGAGCCGGGATCATTTTTAGATCAGAAACAGTTGAGTCGGCTGATAAAAAAAATAAGTTCATTCCTTTTGTGGTGAGACGATGTTGTTAATAAGTGGAAAAATACTTGAGTTCTGCAGGTGGATTCGGAAATATCTGCTTTTAAATCACAAACCCACTAAGCCGATGGTAAATACGTTTTCACGATTTATTCTGGATGAAGGAGACCGGATATACAACGAGCTACTGGAAGCATTTCTTTTCAAGACTAACCCAGCAGGTGATAGATATCCAGTGCCTCTTTACTTTTAGTTCCGTCTTTAGGCTCCAGTATTCCATTCCTTGCAATTTGACAGAGAAGCTAACTACAGAAAACCGCTGTATTTCGACTGGGTGTTCGAAAAGCCAAACAGCCAAGAACAGCCTTCAGGCAAGCTACTCGTGTGGTACAGCCGGACTGATTACTACGGATAGTACCTTCATCTCCACGCAACCATTCTACATTTTCTGAAGTCTGAGAAAAGTTTCTCTCTTCTTTAGTTGTGAAAGTCAGCGGGATTCTCCAGGAATAACTGTAACAGAAGAGTAACATTGGTAAGACTACATTTGTATGCTGCATAAACACACTTTGAACGAAATATATTATATATATATAGGCAGCGCGTTTACAGGTAGAGAAGCTATAAATATAAAAAAGAGTTTATTATAAAGTTACATGGCACTGTACACATGGAAATTATGCGATATTTCTTCTTATACGAAATGTTATGTAAACGCTATGTAAAAACTGCTGTTTGATTTTTATGTCGAGCATGAATTAATTTATATTCACACGGATAACAGGTCGACACGGCCGGTTTGCTGCTTCATGCCACCTGCATTACAAACAAAGAGTAATTTAACTATGGTTGTAATAACGCTGTTAAATCGAGAAATATTAGCTGTGAAGACGGGCGATTTCCGCTATATAGAATTTAATTTAAAAACAAAAATGTTTGCTTTAATACAATCTACTTCAGATTCAGGTACCGGGGAAATTCGAACGGCCACTCGTGCACGCCAGGGAGTGCTCTCTTTCCTCAGCACCAATGAGGCACTGGTCTCTCCAGAATGTACTTTACCCGAATGGAGACGTACGGTCGTCTCTCTGCTTTCCATTCTTGTTCAGAAGAAAGCGTTGCTGGAAAACCCTGAGTTCTTTCCCTTCCTTTGCCCATTCCAAGGTCACCACAGGATAGTTCATTTGCAGAATCCACGTGTCCATGAATTTTTTTACATCTACATTTTTTCCATCGTCTTTGGATTGCTGCAGGAGAATAGGGCTCGTTATTGCCAAGTGTGGAATCAAAGTGCAAGAACTATATGAACGGTGCGTTTTTCATCAGCAGGAATGTCGTAAATCATTTGATCAGATCTCTCATTTATTTATTATTTTTTTAAACAAAAAGTCTGTGTGTTTTAAGAATAGAAACAACAACGACAACAACAACCTGTCTTAAGACATCTAGAGGGAAAGTTTCCAAACCTCGGGTACTGTATAGCCACCGCGAAGTGGCAGGCGCTTACTTTTGGGAAATCTTGAAGAACTTCAGAAAAGCTCGACTCTCCTTTTGGAAAGGAAGGAAGGGATTAGGTTTTCGATCGTAACCGGAGAATGCCACAATATAAAACCATGATTTATAAATTTCCCTTTCTACCAGAATTAGAAAAGTTAAAGAAGTGATAAGGAAGGGGCGGGTATAAAAATGTTCACCAATAATTAATGTTAGCTACTCACCTGTGTCAGTATTGACCAGAGGTCATCGTGATCAGCATTGCCATATTCTTTATGTTTCAGATACCGCTAAAATAGTGCAAATAATAACAGTAATGACCTCAACAACAACAACAACAACGATAATAATAATAATAATATAATAATAATAATAATAATAATAATAATAATAATAATAATAATAATATAATAATAATAATAATAATAATAATAATAATAATAATAATAATAATAATAATAATAATAATAATAATAATAATAATAATAATAATAATAATAATAATAATAATAATAATAAAGATTATGTCACGGTATTCAGTTAAATTAATATGAAGTATATAATCGTTTGTCAGAAAAGGTACAGATATCAGAATACTAAGGTAAAAAAAAATAATCTAGAAATAACAAATAGATTTTAAAGTTGATTTCTGACATTTTTAGACGAGTTTTTTTGTATATATTCTTAAATAATTATTTCAAAATATTACTCCAAATTTTCATTTTCATTCTCGACATTTTTTTTTTTTCTGTTTGGAATATGTACCTTTAAACTTTCATTTAAAGAGTTCGTTTTACAACCTTAAATATAGGTTTACCTAGAAGTTTATTATAAGATCTGTACTAAATTAGGGATAATAGAAATTGTGTGTGTGTGTGTGTGTGTGTGTGTGTATGTATGTTTGTGTATGTTTGTGTGTGTAGTGTGTTTATGTTTGTGTGTTTATGTGTGTGTATGTTTGTGTATGTTTGTGTGTGTGTATGTGTGGTGTATGTGTGTGTATGTTGTGTATGCTTGTGTATCTGTATGCTTGTGTATGTGTATGTTTGTGTGTGTATGTGTGTATGCTTGTGTGTGTGTGTGTGTGTGTGTATATGTGTGTGTGTATGTGTGTGTGTGTTTGTGTGTGTGTGTGTATGTAGTGAATTTTAAGACTACACTTTGAGACTATTTACAGAGATATTGAAATAAACAAGATCGTACAGAATTACAGTAAAACTATATTAAATGATTGAAGCATTTAAAAATAATGTTTAGGGTTTTTAAATAAAATGACTCACCGATGGATAATTTTTGCGAGTGATAATACAGTAAGTAAATAAGAAGTATCAAATGTTTATTCCTGCTGAGCTCATTTTTGTTATAACGTTTGTGAAGGAAGGAAATCGTTGTTAAGTTGTCAACACGTGCGTGTCACTTCTGTGGTTGCCACTGATTGTGACGCACTGCGTACTTTCCAGTGGAGTGAGCGAATTGGACAATATCGAAGCTTGAGGAAGATGGCTAACTTGGCCACGCTTGAGTTATGCGCTGAAAAAGTTGTTAGTGAACTGGTCCGAGAAGAGGTGCGTAAACGCTTCTGATCTTGGCCTACAAATGGCTAAACTGTTGGTTCATTCGGGTCCAGTATTGAAGAGAGGAGCTTGTGCTTATCCCAACATAAAAGGACCGGCTCTCTTTGAAGGGGTATACTCTCCGCTCGAGCAGCAGAACCGATGAATCATAGACTTTCTTTCTCTGCGTGCACTGGGTTCTCTGAAACAAAAGTCTACACAGCACCTCTAAGAAAGAGAGATCCAGATATGCCTCATTTTCAGATAAGGATAACTGTTGGATATTTATGTCGGGACAACGTTAAGCCTTATTTTTCATATTTGAAACACAACAGCTACAAAGATTTGGTGATTACCGATAAGCCGTCCCAAAACGTCTTCTCTCCGAGGGCGAACCGCATCATCCGGATAATGCAAGATCCCTGAAAAGATGTTTATGTATGTGTGTATAATATCCATTCTTTGGTATACACTAAAGGGAGACAAAAATTATTCGGCCTACGTTATACATCCGTACTTTGGGAAACGTATCCCATACACCTATCTCGTAAGGAATAACCGTAAATTGTACGGTTTCTTAATGGACTTTTAATTAAAAGCGTGTAGTCGGTATACAAGATGCGGTCTATAAATCCGCTTTCGTATATAATAAAAACATTTCTTTTAAAAGAAAATTAAGGTAACTCTGACTCTCCGAATAGTGTACTTATGAATCTTTTTGAAAAAGAAAAAAAACAAGATAAATTTATAATTTTAATTAAAATTTCTATGGAAAAGCAGCGCCAGTTGGCCGGGCCCCGAGGGCGAAGAGGCTTTAGTGCAGTCCGAGTTCTGGTATCAGGATAATGTCTGCTTCATCGCTTAGAGTCAGCACAATTTTCTGGAACGATCCAGCAAACCGTCAGTAAGGGCCTCTAGCGTCAAGAGAAGGCACTCAGTAAGGCCGGCTGAGTGACCCCGAATGCCTGGGAATCCGCGTTCTTCTGCATAAACTGAAAAACGCCCTTTTTTAAAAAAACGGTTTACTTGAGTACCATAAAGGGGTCGGCGCGAAACTCCCTAGACTCTCAAATCTTTGACAATACGCCGAACGAATAGAAAGATCGGAACTTTTTAGCTTTGGCTTTCGTAAAGTTGGTTCTGCTGCCGTCTCACGAGAGCGGCACCCTGGAGAGATTACAGTCAGTTATATAGGATAGAGGGCGCGCGTGTGTGTGTGCGTGTGTGTGTGCGTGTGTGTGTATGTGTGTGTGGTGCGTGTGTGCGTGCGTGTGTGTGTGTATGTGTGTGTATGTGTGTGTGGCGTGTGTGTGTGTGTGTGTGTGTGTGCATGCGTGGTGTGTGTGCGTGTGTGTATGTGTGTGTGCGTGTGTGTGTGTGTGTGTGTGTGTGTGCGTGTGTGTGTGCGTGTGTGTGTGTGGTCTGCGTGTGTGTGCGTGTGTGTTGTGTGCGTGCGTGTGTGTGTGTGTGGCGTGTGTGTGCGGTGTGTGCGTGGTGTGTGTATGGTGTGTGTGTGTGTGTGTGGTGTGCGCGCTGAGGAATTGAGAAGTAGAAACGGAGAGGTAAGGGACAGATGTCGCCTCGAGTATTTATCGCCGCACGGCACGCATCCACTCCTACGGGCGGAAAACAAACAGCAATAGCACAAACCTCATCCCTAACGGATGATGCCCTAATTTGAGTTATTATTTAGCGGATTTTTTTGTGTGTATTTGCTTGGAGCTGCAACAATTCATTTGCGTTCCTCACGTTCAAAAAACATAAATTAAGTGCAAAGCAGAACAGAATTTTCGCTTAATAAAAAATGTTGTTTTGTTTTTCTTTTTAAAAAAAAACATATAAAAATCACACCGTGGACTTTATTTCCACCCTACTCTGTCGGAATCCCTTGCTTTACGTACACCACGTGAGTATTGAGTTTCCGTTAACGGAAACCATTTGAAAGCTGATCAACCTGTGGATTCTGTGATGCGGAAGCTAGCATCAGACCAGACTTTGCCGGGATTCTGACTAGTTTCCCCTGACGCGCTCGTCTACTTGTTTCCATATTTGGTCAGACTCAAGCGAACGGCTGATGACTGACACCGAAACTGAAAGTTGCTTTACAAGAGAACCGTTTGGGCTTTCGGCCCTTTAACTGATTGTTACTTCCGAGTAAATAAGTCTCTCGCTAAACGGAAGAACAGTTCGCTTGACTGTATTATGAGAAAACTTTTGGCCGTGAAATTCAAAATGTATGCAATTACTTCGTATGTATACGCAAGATTCACAAATAATTTCAATTTTAACGAATAACAAACTATAAAAATAGAGAAAAAATTTAACAGATTTTTTAGCATGTTAAATTTGAAATAAATTCAAAATTCTATGCTTGGTTGGTTAAAGAAATGTAATTGCTATCAAATTAATAAAGCTGCTTTAACTTTTATTTATTTAAATTTATGCAAATTTTTGGAATATGGGAAGGATTTGTCAGCGTACATCAGATTGTCTTAAAGACTGATTTCTGCCAACCCTTAGTAATGTCTGTTCATTGTGACTGACTCGAAAATACCCAGTTAGAATACTGTAGCCGTCATTTTTAACATTGCAGATTTGCAAAACCGTTTAATTTTTCTATTATTTTTTGTTTATTTTTATATATATATATCGAGGAAGATGTGTTAACTAAAAATAAATATAAATGAATGAGAGAGAGACGGGGGGAGAGGGAGAGAGAGAGAGAGATGCCGTCAGGAAATAGATATGACGTCAGTATAGAGAGAAGGTGATATCAGAAAATATATGACGTCAGTATAGAGAGAGATTACATCAGAAAAGAGATTTGACGTCAGTATAGAGAGGTGACATCAGAAAAGAGATATGACGTCAGTATAGAGAGGTGACATCAGAAAAGAGATATCACTTCAGTATAGAGAGAGATTACATCAGAAAAGAGATATGACTTCAGTATAGAGAGAGATTACATCAGAAAAGAGATATCACGTCAGTATAGAAAGAGATTACATCAGAAAAGAGATATGACGTCAGTATAGGGAGAGATTACATCAGAAAAGAGATATAACGTCAGTATAGAGAGGTGACATAAGAAAAGAGATATCACTTCAGTATAGAGAGGTGACATCAGAAAAGAGATATCACTTCAGCATAGAGAGATTACATCAGAAAAGAGATATGACGTCAGTATAGAGAGGTGACATCAGAAAAGAGATATCACTTCAGTATAGAGAGAGATTACATCAGAAAAGAGATATGACTTCAGTATAGAGAGAGATTACATCAGAAAAGAGATATGACGTCAGTATAGAAAGAGATTACATCAGAAAAGAGATATGACGTCAGTATAGGGAGAGATTACATCAGAAAAGAGATATAACGTCAGTATAGAGAGGTGACATAAGAAAAGAGATATCACTTCAGTATAGAGAGGTGACATCAGAAAAGAGATATCACTTCAGCATAGAGAGAGATTACATCAGAAAAGAGATATGACGTCAGTATATGGAGAGATTACATCAGAAAAGAGATATGACATCAGTATAGAGAGAAAGATGACGTCAGAAAAGAGATATGACGTCAGTATAGAGAGGTGACATTAGAAAAGAGATATGACGTCAGTATAGAGAGAGATTACATCAGAAAAGAGATATGACGTCAGTATAGAGAGGTGACATCAGAAAAGAGATATGACGTCAGTATAGAGAGGTGACATCAGAAAAGAGATATGACGTCAATATAGAGAGGTGACATCAGAAAAGAGATATCACTTCAGCATAGAGAGAGATTACATCAGAAAAGAGATATGACGTCAGTATAGAGAGAAAGATGACGTCAGAAAAAAGATATGACTTCAGTATAGAGAGAAAGATGACATCAGAAAAGAGATATGACATCAGTATAGAGAGAGAGACGGAGAGAGAGATTCTGTTTCGGGGAGGGGCGAGGCGGTTGATTTTTATTTCGACCGTAAACCAGGTGAAAGAGAGGATGCGGCACTTAGCTCGTCATAGACCAGCTACTCAGACGACAGCGGATACACTTGATGGTCGTTAGTGGAGATGCAAAGAAGGAAACTTAACGCCAAATTCTTCGGCCTCCAAATTGTTTTCGTGAGCCGGTGGCAAGAAACCAATTTCCAAAGGGGTTAAGCGACCGCCGTCATGGACGGTGACGCATGAGAATCGTGCGTGCAGACGGACTTTTCAGCGACTTCTGACCACTCCACCGGATGCGGCTTGCAATTTATGTGAGATGCATTAATGACCCCATCGTTTGAGGCGCTCGCTGTACTGCACAGTCGAGATCTTCCTCTTGTTGAAATTGTTTGTCTTGCCTTTTAATACCCTGATATATCAGGGGTTCGATGGCAGCCTAATAGGTATTAGCATCAAAGGTTCCCGTTTGTAGGTTCAGTTGCCACACGGAGAGAGATAAATAACAAAAAAATAAAAACTAAATCTATGTTTTTAATTACTAATTGGTGGAATTAACCCTCACTGTTCTGCTGGTTATTATATGTTGAAACCCATCATGTTTAGAAGATATACTAAGTAAATTAAACCTCTTATATACCCCTGTACCTTTCAGATCTGTATCATTCATCACGCGTTTTGCATTACAAGTGTTGATTAAATATACAACCAGTTCGACACAACTACTAACTGGTGCTGCTAGACCCGAGCGATAGTATAAGTGAGGTAAAAACTGACGCGGCATAAGAGGGTTAATTTCTGCAGAATAAATAGATTAATAAGGCAAGAAATTGTTTATTTTCTTATTAAGACGAAAGCTTAATTTTCAGTGACCAATAATAGTCAATTTTAATACAGGAACAACTGAATTTAAAAAATATATATATATATATATAGGAGGCGCGATTTAATTTACTTCGCTATGATGGGTGGATCCGATCAATCAACTAAAAATACATTTTAATACCTAAAATGCAAGATGACCGTACATCAGTTGATTGAGTTTATCCGGATACGATTAATCTGATCAGTTAGCGGAAAATAATAAATACATTTTAATTTAAGATACAAGTAGTTTCAAATTGTTAAATAACTTTTCCTGTAATGAGAATAAACACGACCAATAAACAGCCTCTCTCTCTCTCTCTCTCTCTCTCTCTCTCTCTAGTGACGTAATATCTCTCCTACGTCATCTCTCTATTGTGACGTAATATCTCTCCTACGTCATCTCTCTATACCGACGTATATCTCTCCTGACGTCATTTCTCTCTATAGTGACATAATGTCTCTCTTTACGTCATCTCTCTCTCTCTCTAGAGACGTAATATCTCTCCTACGTCATCTCTCTCTATAGTGACGTAATATCTTTCTTGACGTCATCTCTCTCTCTAGTGACATAATATCTCTTCTACGTCATCTCTCTATAGTGACGTAATATCTCTCTTGACGTCATCTCTCTCTCTAGTGACATAATATCTTCTACGTCATCTCCTATAGTGACGTAATATCTCTCCTACGTCATCTCTCTATAGTGACGTAATATCCCTCTTGACGTCATCTCTCTCTCTCTAGAGACGTAATATCTCTCCTACGTCATCTCTCTCTATAGTGACGTAATATCTTTCTTGACGTCATCTCTCTCTCTAGTGACATAATATCTCTTCTACGTCATCTCTCTATAGTGACGTAATATCTCTCTTGACGTCATCTCTCTCTCTAGTGACATAATATCTCTTCTACGTCATCTCTCTATAGTGACGTAATATCTCTCCTACGTCATCTCTCTATAGTGACGTAATATCCCTCTTGACGTCATATCTCTCTCTCTCTCTCTCTCTCTTCTTCTTATCTCATCAGACGAAAAAATAAATGCAAAACAAGAAAATCCCACATGGGAAGAAACCCACTTACCTTTTTGTATGTGATCCGATCAAAATAGTTTAGTTTTAATGTGTGAAAGTAGATGGGGTGAGAAGAAAGCTGAGCATCTAATGTGAAAATGTACTGCATGTCTTTGTAGACGCTTTCTTCTTGCTGTTAAAAAATGAATTAAAGATGAAGAATATCTGTTTCAGAAATATTGTAGCAAACAAGGATATACAGCAACAATGCAAACGGTGAAATTTGAAGAAAAAAAGAAAGCAAATGAAAATGTAGTTAACTTTTTAACAGTAATTGATGAGCCGCCTAGTATAGAAATTGTGTATCCGTCAATCCGTGAACAGCAACAACAGAACGTTTTGGAAGAGTTGCTGTTCTTTATTACGAAATGCACTATTTTTTGTTGTTGTTGCATACTGAGGAATACACCTTGAAGCATTTTTCTTTGACCCAACAACGACGTATCCCTCCGCTATGTCTGGAGAATCTTCTTTTTTACGAATAGCTCGAGATTATTCACTATTACAAATGGTGTCTTGTGAATTATCGCAAAAATTTCAGAGCATCAACATCGAGAGAAAATATCAGTAGAATCAGATGAGTGGCCAAGAAAAAATGGCTGGGTAGAAATGGAGCATAAAGGAACACGACAGGACAAACGGGCATTGTAAAAACGGGAAGCAGCGGGCGACTGATTGAAATATGGCTCAGATATCGTTTAGAGAATTTTACAGATTGTTTAAAACTTTAAGCATAATATTATAATAATAATAATAATAATAATATAATAATAATAACAACAACAACAACAAAACAACAAAAACAACAACAACAATAATAATAAATAATAAATAATAATAATATAATAATAATAATAATATAATAAAATAATAATAATAATAATAATAATAATAATTTTAAAATTAAAAAGCACATTTATGAATAAAATCATGAAAGAATCAGATATGCAATATGCATATGTCGACTCTTAGCCCTTTATCTTCGACTAATAGTTTTTGTAATAACTTATTGATAAAAGAGAATTGCAGTATATAAAACATTCGATACCTACAGGATTATAAATATCAAGACACCGTGTACAAAACTTAGACACACATGTCAACATTGTAAACAGTGAGCACGCCTATCTAGTGCATACCACGTACATCACCTAACCTTAGAATAATTTCACCTATACATAAAGAACAATATATAGAACTTATCTATAAATAAAATGATTATTTGTAAAATAGAATTATATAATACACGCACACACATGACATTACCCATGTACAATACGCAGTAATATAAAGCTCGCAATTATTGTTTTAGTATATATACAATAAGAGGCATGGAAGCCATGTTATACAAAGCATTTATAAGACAAGTTATTCAATGATATATAATACGCATCCTTTTCTATCTTTTGTATAACACAATGTCGTGTTCATATTGTATATAACTTTCGCGATTTAATTTTTTTTTTTTTTTTACTTCTTTGGAAAGGTTTCGGCCCTCACCGTTCTCCATGTCGGGTGGAGATGGTCCATGCATACGTACTGCATGAAGCTGGCGAATCCTTCGTTAAGCCAAATGTCTTTCCACCAACTCATCGTCACGAGATTTCCAAACCACTACAATGTAGAAAACGGGAGCGAAGGGGACAGTAAAAAACAAACAACATATATATATATATAAATATAAATATATTAACGAATGAAAAAAAAAGGAAAGAGATAGAAAATAATTCACTTCGATTGTTTGCTGATAACAGAACTCTCTGCTTATTTCTATATCCTTTATTTCTTTCACTGGTTTGCCTCCTTACAAACCAGCTCTTCTTCCGACGTGGGCAGAATGGCCACATCTTTGTGCACCAGGTCACCGCCGAGACCGGTTCACCAACCAACAACTGGCGTATGACTCGGCCAACAGATTAACACTAAAAACTATGCAGATCTTCTTAGCGGGAATCGCAAACGCGATCTCTATGGAAAAACCGGATCGGGCTCTAACTCTGTAGGGCTCAGAGAGGCTCCCCCCCCCCAACAAAAAAAAACAACAAACCTGCGAGAACCGTCGCCTACAAATAGGATATTTCCAGGTTTACGATCGGCGGGAAATTTTCACCTTTGTTTCTAAATGTTACTGTTATTTGATTCGAAATTTCTCTTAACTTAGGCGGTACCGCTATGGTAACAGATCGGCGTATGAATAAGCAGGAAAGGGTGCTAAGGCATTTAAACACTGGTGGAACTATTTCCATGACGATTCTGTCGTTTGCCAAGTTTTGATGGGAATCGTTTAGCAGACATTAAATCCTCGTATAAATTATACTGTGGCCTCGACGAAACTAAGCCAAAAAGCCTGCTGCAGGTTATAGCGAGTTCTTCACCTGGTGCGCAATTTCATGACAGATGACTTCAGTCACGAGTTCCTTGTTCGCAGCAGGGTAAAGCCCATCCTCATACAGAAGAAATCTTTCCGCGTACGTAATTAGTCCCCAGTTCTCCATGGCCGAATTCATCCTGGCGAGGGCAATCATATCTAGAACAACAACAACAGAAAATCACTGAAACTATGCTTCAAATTGAATAGTATATTTATATAATGGCATTATGCTGGAATAGATGTAACTGTGGTTGTCTTATCTGGTAGGCGGTGGGGTAAAACGAATGAACAATTGCCATTTCTGTAATTAAACATTGCCGTCAAGGAATGTGGCGGAAAGAACGGTAATAGTAAATAGATAGGAGTTACGAAAGGCTGTGAGCTAGCTACCTCAGTCAGAGAGATGTAGGCCAAACGCTGAGCTGATAGGAGATGAACGCTTCTAATGAGATGTCATTTAGAACGAGCTGCGTACACGACATTGAAGTTTCCTGATGTTTAAAATCTCATTTCTAGGCCGTGAGCGCCGCTTCACTAAGCTGCCTCAGTCTGAGATACTAGTGAAACATTTTGGTACTTACCAAGTTTTTTGAGTGGGAATGGAATTCCTAGCAGACTGCTGTACAAATCTAGAGCTTTCATTCCTGAGTCTAAGGCGTAGTTGATCTCATCAGTAGCATCTGGTCGGGCCCAAACTCGTATCTGCAAATAGGTTGGTTTTTCTGTTTTTTTTAATTTAAGAGACGATTTGTTATCTGGTTGTGCCCACAATTTTAATTATCGTTGATTATACGATTTTTTGGGGTTTTTTTTTGTTGCATTAACCACAGCGCAAACTTCTCGTCTTACCTCCGGCATTTCCACAGAAAAGAGACATCATTAATGCTATCTTACCTCGCGAACCACTAATAAACATTACTCGTCATTGGAATTGCTTGTGATGTACATCTTTAAATGACTTATTGGTATTCTACTTTAGCTGATGAAAAAAACAGAGAGCAGGAAACCAACCTACAGAGGCATGAACGCAAACCACGCAGACATGGGCGACGCCCACCCTCACGAAGAGACTGCCATTTAACTGTTTGACGTAGCCACGTTGAACATTTGTGGTAACGGTTCTATTAAGAATTGGAAAAACATTCCTGATTAACGTCATTCATGAAAAGATCGCCTTTTATGTTAACTGGGACGGGAAGTCTTGGCTATCTTTTACCAGTTTTTAAATGCAGTCAACAAAGAACGTAAAGAGCATATCTACATGGAATGTATATGAAGTGTATTATTATTATCAGTATTTCCCCTATATCTGAAATGTTGGGCCAGCACCAGATGGAGATGACCTTCTCGTTTATTTCTCACAGTCACTGAAGAACGTTTATGTACATATAATTATATTTTTATTATACATATTGCATTCGTAAAAGAGCAAGTCTAATATTTTGTATTTGAAAAAACAAACAAAAATGTTTCCTGACAAGATTCAAATGACGGAGTTTCCCCAGTGAGAGTGAGAGTTATATTTGCGTTGAGTAATGTAGAATAACGTCAGTTTTCGACCTAAGAAGAGATGTAGCAAGGCTGAACGATTACACATCAGTTAGAAGAAACTTTGTGCAGTTTATCGACAACAACATCATCAACAAGAACAAACCAAAGCACAAAACGAAAAAGCGACTAATGGATAAAAATTAGACACATTTGATAGTACTTTTCTTGTCGCCGCCCAAGGAAACAGGTTCCTGTGATTACTTGCCGAAATAAGATTAACGGAAATAGAACTTTACCTTTTAATGAATTGCCAACAGGAAAAATAAATTATTTTTTAATAATTTTAAAATTAAGTTTTCTAATGGAAATGTTAAGAAAATGGCAAAGACAAAAACAAAAATGCGCAGTTTTAAAATAAACCCAATTCAAAGATTTCGAACGAGCACATTTGGAAGAGATTAAGGACGGGTTAGGGTTAAAGATTATCAAAGAAAAGAAACCACGTATCAGGAGACATTAAGGATGGAGACCATCGGCGATAACTCGCGGATTGAACTTCCAGCATCAATACAGGACTCGTTTAGGAAATTTGCAGAGCCGTCAGCGAAGATGAAGAGTTAAGTAGACTTTGCAGCAACATCTCTGACAAACTTACTATTGTAAAAGACAGGAGCATTCTACACTTATAGGACCATACGGATTAGCTGCCCTCTGCTAGAAATTCTTGGGAACTGCAAATGTATCATATGCAGCCATGATCTTCACACACACACACTCTCTCTCTCTCTCTTCGCTCCCCCTCATGTCATATATCTGTACTGACGTCATATCTCTCCTGACGTCATCTCTCTCTCTCTCTCCCCCATCCTCCCTCTCAATGTCATATATCTGTACGGACGTCATATCTCTCTCTCTCTCTCTCTCCATCTCTCTCTCTTATGGAAGAGGATCTGGTTAAGCGATTGATAAAGAACCACGTTTTTTAGGCCTCGGCGTAATGAGGCAGAATATCTGGTTCCCCTCTCTCGCAGCCTGTAGTTGTGCCAACTATTAATTTTGATTTGCAAGACAGTCTAAGTCTGCCGGTGAGCTCGCCGCACGCAGGAACTTACACCACGCCACTGAGACAAGTCCCTGCGTTCGCCCCCCTTTACGTGTCATGTGTTAACAAAATATAAACAGATTATTTCTTTGAGGTCGTAGCTTTAGATAAAAGGAATAGCGAAAAAACAGATGCTTGCAAACTTCTAGTTGGGAGGAGGGGTGATTCAAGGTTTGGTCTTGAATCCTGTTCTGTTTTTTTTTAATCCGTACGAGCGAAGACAGTGAAGATTTAGATGTAGATAGAATAGATGTACAAATAAATAAAGAAAGACATGAGGAGCATTTATAAACTGGGGAGTAGAAAGAAACGTTTTAACGGTTTGGGGTGGTTTTAACTCTACTTACCTTTATTCCTCCCTCTAGTTGTGTTCTGTTTGAAGTGGAAATCACAAACGATAAAAGCCAACAGGTAAGTGGACATCTTTAGAGTCACCGCGTAGACGTCAGCCTTAAGATCGCCAGGTCTGCGAAAGAGTATGGCAGCGGGGAACGGTAAAGGAAAATCTTGAGTAGAGGTAAATACAGTATATCTGAGGTGGGGGGGGAACAATGACAAAACAGTAAAAGAAAAATCTAATGTTGGGGCAAATTTACTTAGAGGAAGCAAGCAGTGAAAGGGGGAGATGTGATTGAAATGTCGAGAGTCGGCCCGCTATCCCATGATAACAGCAGCCGATGAAAGATCAAACGGCGCACGTCCACGAGCGCCTGGGTATGTAGGGTACTTTCCACTAGGCTCATCTTGCGCGGCTTCGGATGGCGCTCATCTCTGCCGATCGCGATGTGTGGTTCAGTACTGTTCGGTTTTTAGGATGGATTGGGTGTTTTAAACCTTCATAATGTAAACTTTTATCGGCTTCAGCGAGATCGATGTGAATGGACATTCTCGCCATTTATTACCCAGTGGAAGCGGCTGCACCGTTAACGCTCTGTCGGAGATGAAGCGCAAGAGCAACGGGCTAAACCCCGATACCCCCCCTTTTTTTTTTTTTTTTTGGGTCCAGCGGCATAATTACAGAATACCCCGCTGGACCTAGACCGCCTGCACCTAGAACTGGCCAACCGGCAGGTGTGCCAGTATCAGTTGATTTAACTGGGGAAAACACCTCTCTCTGCCGTACATCTCCATCCGCCACTAACAGTAACATCTCTCAGCGCCGGGGCCAGGTGAGATGTCTGATTACGTCACGAGTTTCCATTGCACAGGATGATGTCTCCGGACTCTCTCAGCGAAGCGACGACAAACCCCGAATTGTGCGTAAAATGAAAGTAATACGTACATTTACTGAATAAAACATCTAGAATTATTTTATATTTAATCTGATACCCGGGATTCGGTACAAATGTTACTCACCTGTTGTAGGTTTTTAAAATGTGCATGTTGGACAGAGACTTCATGTGCGATTTGCGCACCAAGGTCACCTTGAAACGAGCTTTCAGCTGAGGTTCATCAAAACACGGAAACGCCATTCGCGCCCCCATGGGCTCGAATTGACTGCTAGCGATGTATCTATTGGAACATAGTATAGCATGCTGTGATATAGTATAGAGGAAAATATGATGTAGCTATAGCAAATTGTAGTGTATTACAACACAGAATAGCATAATATATTGTATAATTTAGTGTAAAGTAGAAAAGTATAGATAGTATAGTACAGTATATTATAATATATCATAGAACAGTATATATATATCAATTTAATAAAGTATAATACAGAATAGTATTGCACACCGTAATACGTTACAACATAATGATGCAATACAAATATTCTTTTCTATACTTTAACAGCGTAGTTAAGTATGGCATAACGTAGCATAACTTAGTATCGTATAGTACAACAGAAAGGTTTAGTGTACAGCCAATGTCAGACATTTTGAATCACCCTACAAAGCATCTAAAAAATTTACCTATTTTAAAATGCGACAGTTCCCTATTTGTAATTGAATTTTTAAACAGTGAAAAAAGATATATTTAAATCGCAAATTAATAAAGAAAGCAAAATACACCAAGTCTTTTGGAACCAGTCTAAAACATTTAACTCTTTCGATTTCTTATTCTTTCTGCACAGGTAAAGTAAAGATGATACAGATGAGTAAATTATTTCTGAGGAAGATTCGATGTGACCTGAAACACACCACACGTGTTTTACTTAATCCTTGGCATCGCACTGAAGGTATGGAACTACATAGATGTTATACAAGTCGATGACTTATTTATTCTGCGCTCTATAGGACCACAAACGGCAACATTGACCTCAGCTGATTTTTCGGGCTGTCCAAGCTTAAATTCCAAGAATGCTGTGCAGCTGACCAATGCTCAAGTCTCGGTAACTACAGAAAATTTGATTAGATCTCTTTATATCTGTGTATCACGGCAGATATTTAGTGTCATGTCTTTTCGATGAGACAAAACGATAAAAATTGTCTCGATTCGTTAAAAAGGTCTCACGCAGAAGACTGCAGCGCTGTGATTTCTTCCTGGAGGTGAGCGGATTTGTTCCATTCTATAGTTTTCTGGAAGTTTTTGTGACGCATCGCACGAGTTCCGTTTTTCGTGGCTTTAAACGACGTCTTGAGCGTCACGGGCCGCACAGACTCGCTCTGGGTTTGAGTCCTGATGTTACAGCCGGCCACTACAAGCCCCAATGCACCCGCGAACATGGGCTTTTTCAAGTTAACCTTTAATATGTTTTAATGATAAAAGTCAGGGTTTTTTAACCTTGAGGGTGGGTGGCCTTACGAAGTTTTTCGGATGCCAGTAACCAGGAACTTTAAAAACTGAAAAAAAAATTCCCAACTTCTGATTTCAGTCAGTGTGCAGATTAGTTCGCAGTGCTGTCGCGGTGTTGTCCTTCGGTGCTCTCGCTGTTCCTTCGGCAGCAGAACTCTCGCGTCAGTTGTTCCACTCTTTGCCTCCTTGCTCCAGTGGCAGGCATGCGCGAAACGACTTGTAGGGGGTTAAAGTACAGAAAGGCCCTTATACAACTCTTCATTTTTAGATGTGAGGAGAAATCGGAGCAGAGCGCCCGGCTCTTTTGGTGAAGAAAGGCGAGAAGAACAATAAACTATGGCGATATACCAACACTCTTCCCTCTCTCTCCCTCTCTGTAATGGCGTCATCTCTCTCTCTCTCTCTCTCGTCCTCTCTCTCATCCGCTCTCTCTCTCGTCTCGGCCTCTCTCGCTCTCTCTCTCTGCCTCTCTATCTCTCTCTCTCTCCTCTCTCTCTCTCTCTCTCGCTCTCGCTCTCTCTCCTCTCCTCTCTCTCTCCTCTCTCTCTCTAATGGCGGTCATCTCTCTCTCTGTAATGACCTCATCTCTCTCTATGTAATGGCCGGACAAAATACTTTGGTGTAATTTAATTTCTTTTTCCGTCGGTTGTCTCCCGAGTAGTTTTATATATTACCACAAGGCGTCCCAACCATCATGTCGCTATAGCTGCATTCTACTTTGCCCATTGTGTCTTTTAGTGTAGTGAAGAGGAGTTTAAATTCTTTAAATGATTTCACGAGATCGTACAGAAATCATCCGAAAGTCACCAACTGACCAAATTAAACCGTGGATAGTCAGATGACGTATAAATAGAATTATTCAAGAGAACCAATATGGTTTAATCGTCAAAAACATCTTCGAGAAATTAACAAATCAAAAATATATAAAACAAGAAAATATAAAAGCAAACCAAACAGATTTTTGTTTTCCCCCTTAATTTACCGCTAGACTACACGGATTCTAGATTTCTACTAATTACTGATTCACCTTCTTCATACCTGCAAATGCTGTAAGAACGATAATTGCAAACACAATTAAAATTTTTCTTAATATGGATGGCGCATAATTCGCTAATTAGATTCATAACTTATATTATGAAATGTATTCGTATTTAAACATGAAGCAAGAGTTTAAATAGATGATGAAGAAAACGTCTCTGCTAAAGATTTTCGTAAACTTACGTCAGACGTCGCCGTAAATAACATTTGTGATGTTAAAACTGCACGGATTCTGACCGCATCTCCGCCATGCCTGCCTAGCAGGTGCTTGATTGTTGTAAGCAGGTGTTTTTTATGTTTGCCGTTAAAGATAGAGTACAGATGAGCTTCTGTCCGGTGTTTTACTTTTCATAAAGTAACAGGTATCTATACTCCGAGGATAACTTTTGCCTGTCTTCAAATGTTAAGCCGAATAAAGTTATTAAAAAGAAAAACTACAGATATTTTATTTAGGATATTTAGAATAGTGGATGGGCGTATTCATCTGCCACTGGAGTCGGTAATTATTGCCCAGGCCCGCTTACACGTTACCTAAACCACTATAACGATCAGCCTTTTCTTGCAAATATACAACTAAACGTACAAAAGGATAAGTTGATAAGGGTGCAAGCAGCTTTACTCTACACATGTTGCATATTAAGGAAAAGCAATTAAGATTTTAAAAAAATTATAATCGAAAATATAAACAGATAACTTTTGCTTATTATCAGTCGTTTTTTTTTTTTTAAATTTTTTAAATATCACTAAATACAGTCGTTTATCGTTATTTATTTCTAGTGAAAAACCGTGTACTTGTTTTTTCTGTCCCTTAAGAACTCTTACCCGGGTCGTTGTCTTACAAGGTCCATAAGTGATTGATCAGGACGAAGTCCGGTTACATAGAGGGCCATTCATTGGCCTGGATGATGGAATTCCTCACAATATTGACTTAGCGGAAGAGCGTACTGTCAGTTTGATAGACAAAGCCAGAGCCTTAATGTTGTGAAAATAGCCTGCATTCTGCCGGACAATGTCGGCTCTGTAGAACTCGGGACTAATACATATCTTAAAGACAGCTAAGTTTATGTATATCAAGCTGCGAGATGGCTGAACATACCATCAGCGATATTCTACTAAACCGATCATGAATCACTTCCGTTGCAGGAATGTACCATTCTCCATTTCGCCCCCACACAGTTATTCTGTTTATTTTTAATGTCGAGACTGAATTTTGCTAATCGGTGAACATTATATTGGAGTATCTGGTCAGTGTTCATCACCTGTAAGCTACAAACCCCTAGAGTCTTGTCTACTTGCCTTGAAAAGAAATAATGGCGTCTCGCATCTATCTGAATCGCTGACGAAGTGCTGTGGCTGTCATAGATTAGTTTTTCAATGAAGCTGCCGTTGTAGCAATTTATTGCTTTGTGCTGAACCTTGCCAGGGCCTGTCTTTGGATTCTGCCAAACAGACTAAGCCATACCCATGTTTCCAAAAACTGATTCCTGTGTGCCCTCCATTTTAAGCCACCTAACGCGTGACTCTGTTTATTCTTTTGTCAAATATCGTCAGCCCAACAATGTAAAAATCTAACAGAATTGTTTCTGGTCTGTCTGGCCTGATCATGGTGGCTCACAGCACACGAGGATCAAACCATTCGCCTCCAATATAGAAAGAGGAACTAAACCTATATTCGCCATTAGCAGCGTCAGGAGCTACACATGCGACAATGATTCGATTCCGACTATAAAGTGTTCAAATGAAAGAACTTTAACTATGTGATATATTTTCGATTTTTCACTGAAAAAATCCACTATTCCTAACTTTTTTTGTGCACAGTATATTTAACTGAATACATATTCGTGTTTTCTTTCTTATGGTTCAAGTTTAACGTCTGGTTTCAGCTCTATATGTTTCTATCATACTGTTCTGAGGATTACATAGGGCCAGAAAGTCATTAGCCCCATTCATCTATCACGTGATCATCGAAATTAAAAGAACTGATAAAAACTGTCGAAAGTTCGTGCAGGCTGCCCTGGAAGATTGCATACTTTCCAGAATGGCTTATCGATTATTTCCGACCTGATTTCGAAATATTTTGAAAAACTGATAAAACCGGGGCCGAAGTTCTGGCAATATACTCATCTTTAAAAGTAAATAAATAACTCACTACAACTTACACGGTATGATTTTCATTTTTGTAAGAAAATGCATATAATCCGTTCGGGTGGGTGTTAATTGGCCCTGTATAGTTCATATGGATGGAATAATTAGAGCCCGGCAAGAGCTTGCCATCCAGGTGGAAGATGATGAATTCCCTCTTTTCGTCTTCATCATAAGAAGTGATGTTCGGAGCAGAGCCTTTGCCACCGTGTAGCGCAACCTGTGCGGACGACCTGACAACATTCAGATGTTTGGCGTGTATAGTTACGGCCCTTGTGGCTGTCACGCACCTTATCAGTATGGAGACATACCCGTCGAAGTTGAAGAGTTTTGGTGACGGACCATATATGTTAGGTTTCAGCTCGATGTCGTAGTAGAGTGGAATCAGAGATTTTGGTAGGCGGCTGTCTTCCTCGGCTTTTGGCCTAGGTGTGGACTTCCCTACGGCCGTGGTCGTTACCAACCAAGAAACTGAAAGAAATAGTGAAACAGTTAATGAAATCACCATTTGTGCCTGTCTCCGCGCGTGCGTGTGTGCGTGTTCCTTCGGAACTGATCGAAAAACGTTAGGCGTCTTCTTTTGGCGGTAAGCTCGGGCCACAAGAGCATTGGAAAGGGCCACTCCATCGGTCAGGTTTAGAGCAGACATACAGACGCTGAGGGCGAAAGGGTTTTATTGGCCTCTTCTCTATGGAGGCCGATACGAGAACAACCTGTTGCTTTCAGCGCTGCAACTTCTGGCTGAGATCAATTTTCTAAACTCGAAGTTTCATCCTCACGGTATTTATTCCAGAGGCTTGGCTTCTACCATAGAATCCATAGTCGGAATTCGGCTCCACACAAGTTCTCTCTTCCGCATCATTCGGCCAGCGATGGATATAGTTGACGTGTTACCATGACACAAAGACCATGGAAATCTACCTGGACACGGCTTTGTTAGGAGGAACTTTATTGACATTGCGCGCCATTGACACTAGCATAATAAGCTTTATAAAATACAGTTTAAAATCATACAATAAAATAGAATCTAAGTAAACTTCATTAAATCTTTTGTTAACAAGTACACAGAACGATCTATGAGAAGTCTATTTTACCGTGGCATCTTTACGGCGATGACGACGAATCGTGTTCATTTTCTTCTGCAAAATAACAGAGCAACGTATTTCCCCAGGTGATTTGAAGGTTGAATAGTCAACTTAGACATACGTTTTGATCAAATGATTACCTCATAAAAATTGCAGATTTCCCCCCCATTTTTATCAACTTGAGGAACAATTTATTATCATCATTTTTTAAAGCACAAACCCTGGTGTTGCGTGACGTATGAAATTCGCTGTATAAAGTTTGGCAAGACTTAGGTTTGGGGCATGTTACACCTAAATAATTCGATGTCTTGGGTTCAAAATCCCGTAAGCAACTTTCGCTCATTTGTTACGGATGGTGTCTCTAACTCTGGCTGCTCGGACCAGGTGAGCGAGTTAGATGAGGACATGTATCCGGAGCCAGGCGGGAATTTTCACGCGGAGCTGGCATTTCGTCAAACGTTTCAAGACTGAAAAGGCTCTGGGTTATCAGATGAAGAGAAGAAGATACAAAGAATATCGGTGCCAGTCGTTTTAATAAGACCCGAGAAAATCTAAACGATGACACCATCCAAGGATTATCAGAACTCTGACTTAATAGTAAACTAACTCAAACAGACCTTACGATCAATTTCAAAGTATAAATATTAATCCATGACGTTGATATTTCCCGAGTTGATGTGATGAATCGGAATAACAAGTATTTCTATTGGCAGTTGTTTGCGCTACACCACTTGATAAACGATAATTAAATAAGGCTTTTTTAAAGTTTAACCCTTTGTCAAACTGGGATTTTCAGAAATCCAAGTATCTGCTGGATAGGCAACTCAATGCGATTTAACTAAAATTTTTACTATAAGACTTCCCCACCCGGCTTCATTTCGCAGGAAGGCGGAGAGAGAGACATTTATCGGAGAACGGATCTTGGACATCGCCTTCTCTCTTTCCATTAGCATAAAATTTCTCAGTTTCTTCTCTCCTAAGATTCCCAGTTAATTCTCACTTTAGAGCGACAGCGCCATTACGGAGATCTTCTCTAGATCTCTCGAGCTCTCTCTCGCTCTCTCTAGTCTCTAGCTCGAGACGCTGAGATTATCTTAGATAGACAGATATCGATCTATCAATCTCTCGCTCTCTCTCTCTCTCTCTCTTCTCTCTCCATCTCTCTCTCTCTCTCCCCATCTCTCTCTCTCCATCTCTCTCTCTCTCTCTCTCCTCTCTCTCCTTCTCCATCTCTCTCGCTCTCTCTCTCTCCGCTCTCTCTCTCTCTCTCTCTTCTCTCCCTCGATTCCATCTCTCTTCTCTCTCTCCATCTCTCACTCCTCTATCTCTCTCCACTCTCTCTCTCTCTCTCTCTCTCTCTCTCTCTCTCTCTCTTCTCCTCTCTCTCTCTCTCCATCTGTCTCTCCATCTCTCTCTCTCTCTCTCTCTTCTCTCTCTCCATCTGTCTCTCTTCCATCTCTCTTCTCTCTCTCTCTCTCTCGATCTCTCTCTCTCTCTCTCTCTCTCTCTCTCTCTCCTCTCTCTTCTCTCTCTCTCTCTCTCTCTATCTCCTCTCTCTCTCTCTCTCCATCTCTCCTCTCTCTCTCTCTCTCTCTCTCTCTCTCTCTCTATCTCTCTCTCACACACTCTCTCTCTCTCTCTCTCTCTCCCTCTCTCTCCATCTCTCCCTCTATCTCTCTCTTTTTAAAAAACTTCACTTCACGTCCATAACTTCAAAAAAAAAAAAAAACTGCCGATATTTACTTTTCTGTTTTTCATTTACAATTTGCTGCTATCCGTTTTTTTAATAAATGGCTTGGTTCAAGCCATAAACATAGCGCTCGCTCGCTGTTTTTGTTGTTGTTGTTTGTCCCTCCCCCTTCCGGACCATTTTATACTCCTCCCGACGTTCCCGAGGTTCTGCCAGTCGTGAATAAGCAAACATCGTGTCCCCCTGTTTATTGGAGGTCACGTTTTCTGCCTCGTTGCCGGGGTGGGTTTGGGGCCCCCATTATCGCCTCAGCCTCCCCGCCAAGCGACGCGTTACCATCGAAATCCGGACTTTCGTCTAACCGAAGCTCGGAATAAAAGCAGGAGGTTACCGCAGACCGTATAATTTAAATGGAAGGGAGGAGCGGGAAGCCTTACCGAAATCCGATCTATTCTGCGCGGTAATAACAAGTGGAGATCCCTTCCCATAAACAACAACCTGTTTTACACGTGAGTCGACAGATTGTTCCGCATCGACTAGACCGATGAGACGGTAAAGGCCCCTTGCGATAAAAAGTAAACGTATTAATTAATTTTTTTTTAAAAATCGGCATTAAATTTATCGTTAACACTACTTAAGGACGAAGATCCCCGCGCCAAAAGCTACTTAATAGTGTTGATTTTTCAAGAAATTATTTTGGAATATTTTTAGTTAATCTGGGAGTATCTAGAATGGCAGCCATTAAAAACAGATAACTAAAATATTTAATATTTAAAAGTGACTTCATAACCGTATGAAAACCTATAGATAATTTACATATATGTATATACCTCGACTTAAGTTTAGTACCGGCGAATTCCCATAAACCAATCTTCTGCAGAACTTATGTATTGTCTGGAGTTAATGTCTAGCTAAAAATGACCTAATGTGACAAATTACCGACATATTGTAAGGAAACAAAAGGTTAAGTGAAAACATTTGTTATTTCTAGGTATTTATACAACATTTTATAAAATGCCACGGACGCAGAAGCTGGCTATTGAAAAGAAACAAAAAAAAGGGGGGGTTTCGTTGTGAGAACTAGTCTCGGTGTCCAAGAGATATTGATCGCATTACTGCATCCAGATGGTGAGGTTTGACATCTATCTCTTGGAATCAAGGGTTTTCGACATAGTAGCAAGAGCAGGCTGGTGCGCTGTGTCGCCAAACTTACCTCCGACTATCGGCACGGTGCAGAATGAACCGACCCTTTTTTTGCGGATCACTGCATCCTCCTCCTCGTCCTCAAGTCCTAATGGAAATGCTAACTGGCCTAGATAAGTCAAGTTTGCACAGACAGTGGTGATGTGAACGCTGTTCAGCAGCAGGATGACCGATAACAGAGTGATGCAGAACAAGTTTCTCCTGCACGTCTCTGTAGTAAGGACGAGCATCTTTTCCATTGCTTAGTGTCTGTATATCGCAACACCGTTCTTTGTTTTCGAAGTCAGCTCTACCGGCATTTACTATCGCTGCTCTGCTTTACTTTTGGTTATCGTGAAAGAAACTCTGGTGATGGTGCTCAAGTCGAGGTATCTTATGAACACTACAGTCGACCCCCGCGTAATCGCGGTTCGGCATTCGCGGCCCCGGTTATTCGCGGAATTTTCCTTAGAACCTGACTAATAATTGTTCGTGGAAACCCCCGCATATTCGCGGAATCGCAAATATCTTCCGCGATTTTTTATGGCTTTTTTCGTGGCAATATATATTTTTCACGCTTTTTAACGCTAAATTATTAATAACAATATAATTTACTAATTTTGTAATATAAATACTAACGTAAATTCAGCAAAATATCAATATAAAATAAACGCTATTGGCTGGAGGTTTGAAAGTAGCCAATCCGAGAGCGTTATTCATTTCTCCTCGCTGCTGATTGGCTGCTGCCCACGAGGCGCTGTCTCAGGCAGATGCAGCCCGCATCATCCCAGTTTACCGCGTGTAGCTATCTCGAGTGTTTCTCTGAGTGTTGTATTTTTTATTAAATTATTATTATATATTTACTTATATTTTAATTATATTTTACGTTATATTTGACGTTTATAGGCATTTTTATGGACCACGTCCAATATTCGCGGTTTTCACTCTTCGCGGGTGCTCAAGGGACGTAACCCCCGCGAATACATGGGGGGACAACTGTAATCCGAAGTCAGTCCTAGTTGTAATTAATGAATCAGTGCTTTACTTAGGAGCCGGTTCTGATCTCGCCATAATATATCTAAAAATAGACCAAGCGAGATAAACAAAACGGATATCATCATCATATATATATATATGTGTGTGTGTGTGTGTGTGTGTATGCGATTTTAAAAATTGTATAGCATACTTTTTAAAGTATATAAACGAATTTTTTCACGAACAGTTGTCAGTATCGCTCACTAATTTGGTGTTCCTAATAAACAAGGGAAGAAGCAAAAAAAAACACACATATGCAAATATGAAGAAAAGCTTTATCACTACAAATATTATCAAAGGAGAGATTCCCATGCATGAAAATAAGTAAGAGTTATGTTCTCTTGAAAACATCTCTGACTGATCTAATCCTTGTTAAACAAAAGTTAAACATTTTAATGAATTATACTGAATAAATTGAATATTTAGTTTTTCTTTTGCACGTCTTTCATATTGTCTAAAAAATTCTTACCGATTTTATTTCCAAAACTTTCTCCTTTGCGTGTTTGCAAACGAATTAAAAATAAACTTATCTTTATTAGAGCCATTCTTTGAAATCTCTTAGAATATGCAAAGTTATACAAAGGCTATTTAAAATTTATTATAATTAGCATACAATTGTTACTTAAAATCGATGTATTGAAAGCAACATTAATTTTGTGTTTAAAGTCTTTCACAAATAGAAATAAATTAGCGTTTGAAATTTTTATTTAATTATTACTTGTGTTTTTGTGTATGTACATTTGTTAACATGTATGAAGCTTTTTCAGAATCTGCTTGCTCTAATCTCAATGGCAGATGAAGGGAAATGGTTTTTACGACAAGGAAACAGTTTGTAGTCAGGGCGGTATACAAAAAAGAGGATGAAAGCTGGTAAAGATCGTCTATAGTCTTTTAGTTTTCTTTTCCTTCGCTTCAGATTATGGTAATTCTGATCCTTATTAAAAATTCTGCAGTGAAAGGAATCCGTATGTTTCTGAAGTCTTGTAAAAAACGCGACAGGATTTTGGGCAAAATAGGTGGCCTTATTATGTGACGTTCTTGTGTCTTGCTTTGGTATTACAGTTAACTGCCGAAATATCTGCCCGCTTCACTAGAAAATCCACTCGCGACATCGGTGTCGTGAGGCGTTTGATTGAGTTATATTTGTACGAGATGGTGTGACGTATGGACTTCTGATGCCATTAGTTTCTTACCAAAACATTTATCTTCGTGATGCTAGATTACAACGTCTACCGCTGTTAACGACACGAAATGGGCAAGAGAGATGAATTGGAGAAAGTCAGACCATGAATACATGCTGGAATCACATAGTTTACCTTTTGTGATCTTATTTTTAGGGCGAGAAGAAGCGGAAAATCGCTCCGTCGCCAGTGTCGCTCGGGTTCGCGGTTCTATCTATCAACGGAGATTTGCTTTACCCGATTGTGAAAGATGAGTACAAAGCTCAGAGCTCTTCACCTTCTTTCCAGCCAATTGCTCGAGCACTCTTCTGATAACTGACTGGTTTACTCGCTTCGGTATTCGCCACCATAGAGTGTTACAGCCGTTTATATCTAAATGGATCACATACATTTCTCAATTGTCGCCTGGAACCATTTTCAACATGAAGGGCCAAGTGTTATCGAACTGAATACTCAGTATTCTAATAAATTTCGACAGTAACAATAATTTAAGATCAAGGATTCGATAAGTAGTGAAATCCAGCTTAATATTTTAAAAAAAAAAAAACATTTTCGCTTTTATTTTATTTTTTTAAAAAATCTTTTCTCATTTCCTCATTTCTTATTTTCAATGTCACCAATTCTTGTGCACTAAGAGTTTATAATACAAAAGTCAGGAACAAAAAATACCATCAATAGATTTTTTAAAAAGAAGCTAATAATAGATATATGTCTATAAAATCGGGAAAATTACGGTATTTTAAAGAAAATTATCCGCTTAGATGGTTGTTAGGGAAGTAATTATAGTTTTAAATTATTGCGGATGTACTGGTTTTGCGAATGATAGTAGCATCTCAATCATCAATCATCCCTGTTTTATGGTGTGGCTATAGTGTATGTTACTGGAAGTACTAAGATCCAAAAGGAGATTAAGATAATAAAAAAACACTTTCAATCTAATTTAACATGCATATATTTTACCATAGGTTAATATTATCTGCTTTTTGCTTATTAACTTGAATATAAAACCCCCCAAAAAATTAGTACTATTTGTAAGACCTTAATTTGATTACATTCTAAAAATGTCATCAGTAGAATCTATTTATGTAAAAGACGAAGTTATTTTTAAGGGTTTTTGTAGAATAAATTCCAAAACAATTGCAATTTAATGGATTAAGTTTTAAGATTATAAGAAAACAGAATTAAATCCGTCATCGACACTTGAGAAGAATCCGATAAAGGCTTTTACTGTTAAAGAGAAAACAAAAATACTAGATATCACTACAGTGAAAATTAGGCAAACTAGTCCTACATTTTCCTTCCTAAAATTTATTCTATGAAAAAAAGCTGTGGTTGACTGGAATAAAGTATCAGCAGTAATCTATAACAGTGATACTAACGATTAATTTTTAAACAAAAAAAGCAAACATCCTTACAGATAAGAATTCCTTTACCCAAAATTACATACTATATTCCTTTCCTTAATTTCAAACAATAGTGAATTAGATTTGTTAAAGAAATATATGCCCTTTTGTGTTTTAATTAGTTAGTATTAGATGTTTTGCTACAGAACTCATTGCAATATCTGTAACTGAGTTAGTACATTATGTCACAAGTTTTAGGTCGTTACAAACGTTTTGTGGGTTTTTGTATTATGTTAATTTGGGGTTCATTGTTGCATGCTTGTGAAGGTGTATGTAGATAAGTTATATATTGTTTTGTAACGTGAGCTTTGGTATACATTATGCAAAGCCTACCTTTTCAAAAATCATAAAATGGATATTTGTTTTAGGGTTCTGAGTGAAGCATGGATAGAAAAATTGTTCGTGCCATTTTGCTTCACGGGTTCAAATTGGCCACAAAGCGAACGAGGAAACTCATAAAATTAAGCAGGCATGGGGCGAGGACACAGCAAATGAGCGCACAGTACAACGATGGTTTGCAAAGTTTCGATCAGGAGATGTGAGCCTCGAAGATAAGGAACGTAGCGGATGTCCTTCCAGATGTAAAGAAAGCACTGCAACTGTTTCTTGTCATCTTGACGAAATCAGCAAGGTGAAAAGGCTTGACAAGTGGATACCTCACCAGTTTAATAAACAACAACAAAATCGTCGATTGGAGATCTGCTCTTCACTTGGCATAAGAAACAAAAACGATCCATTTCTTGATCGCATCATTATGTGTGATGAAAACTGGATCCTTTACGACAATCGTAAATGATCAACACAGTGGCTCGACGGAGACAAATCGCTTAACCACATTCCAAAACCCAGCCTCCGCCCAAAGAAGGTCAAGGTCACTGTCTAGTGGACTGCAACTTGTGTCATCCGCTATAATTTCTTGTAATCTGGCAAAACCTTCAGAACTGAAAGATACTGTCGTGTTTCATCAGAAACTCACCCAACGACATCAGGCATTTCTTCATTTTTCCTAAAACATTTCTATTTAATGTGCATTCAAACAGTTTGTCGTAACAAAGTATATGCCTCGTTTTGGCATCTACATCGCTTCAAGAAATTTATCACTTTCAGTTTTAATTATTATCATTTTCGTTGTCTATATGTTGGGTTTGTTTATTCTGCATATTTAATTAATTCGCTTTAAATTTTCATTCTCTTATTTTGCTTATCCTTTTGCTTCTAATTAGATAAAAATAGCAAAAAAAAAAATTATAACGTTGATATTTTCTTTGGTATAGAAATAGTGGAGCAAATATACAACTGTCCACCCTATCAAATTCAGGCAGATTTTTTTCCCCCTTTTTTCCGCTCGCAGTAACCAAGGAAAATAAAAAAAAACACAAAGGTGACTTAAAGGAGCATATCCTTGGAAAAAACTAATCTTTGATGATTTAAATACAAAAAACACAGTAAACACCATGCAGAGATATGGTTTTGGCTCTTTGGGAAAGTCGTTAAAGATGACGATGGTTTTTGTTTTTCCATTAATTTAATGTGAAAGATTATAAAACACGTTAATGAATAAACGGTTTTATAAAATCAGTACCAGTTTATTATAAATCTTTGTGTAGGACTTCGTTTGCTACCAGCCCATATAATTCTTTAAACAAATGTTCAGATTTAATTTCAGATAAAGGAGAAATAGATATCTCATGTACCGTTTCATACCTTTCGTGCTTGGTAGCGAAGACATTTTAAAAACCCGAAAATGTTGAAATCCATTTTAAAAATTTTACTTCTTGGTTTTTATCTTAAAATGTTTAGGTGTGCGTTGATACGTATATCGTATGTTTTATATATGCATATATACATTTATAATACAGATATCTTAGAAATATGGTTTTTGAATTTACAGCGAGGGAAGTCTCAATATAGGATCATTTACTTCAGTAGTAGAAATATCTTATATTCTCACTGAATATTAAAATACTACTGGTCTTATATTATTATTAAATTTATTGTAAGATATTTTATTGTTGATTTTATACCAAAGAATAATTCTTTGATAACTACAATTGTTTTCCTAACACACACACACACCCACACAAACACACACACACACACACACACACACACACACACACACACACATGTAAGTGCACATAGAATGGTTTGGATTTCTAGCATTTCGAAAATGGTCAGCAGTAAAGAAGGGCGTGACGTCGTTCATACGGCCAGTTCCTGTCTTACGTCACAAGTAGGATTTGCCTATGTTGTTGATTTAGATTTTGAAAATGAACCAAGTTCGTCTTGTTCAAAACCTCAACATTGAAATACTATTTCAATATTTAGAAAAATATTAGCTGTGAATGATGAGTATTTACTTTGAATACACTTATCTGGTTATTCTGACATTAACTTGGGTTATTTAAAAGTAAAAAAAAAATAATAATAAAACTGCGTGTTTTGTTGTTTTTAAATGCACATACAACGTGAAAATTGAAAATCGAAAAATAGTTTTATGTTGCACGAAAAGCTGCGTTCTTATTCCGATGTGTGTGTGTGTGGGGGGGGTAGAGGTAGAGTGGTTTCTATTGCTAATTACCAAGAAGGCCTGCAGATCTTCCAAAATTATTTACCAAGATACCAGGGTGACTCATTATCGACGAGCTGTGTGTTACTCGCGCGCGAGAGGTCTTAGCTAAAACGTGTTCTCGCGAGAAGGAAAAAAAAAACCACTCGTGTAATTTATAAAGAAAAAGAAAAATAGAAAAACAACCAATAATAAAAATACAAATGATTTATGGGAGAAAAATATTTTCAGCGCTTTAGGCGAGATCGCAAAACCAATTGAAAGACAAAGTTAGTTTCTTCAGCCAGAGCGCTTAGCATATTATCCATATGACACCCAATTATAGGAGAGAAAAAAATAGAAGATAAATGTATTACTCTAATCGTGTAGATCGACCAGTGGAGTAGGTGTTTACAACATCTTCTCCAGATTGTAAACGTTTGATTATTGTGTTACGAAGAAAGGAAGTTGTTATGAAATCACTGAACGAAAGAGAAAAGAAATTTAATGGAAACATTAGGTTGACATGTTAAAAGAAGTTAGACTTTATAGAATTTATAAAATTATTACTATTACGCATTACTATATATATATATTTGTAAATATTTTAAATTTGTCAACGCACAAATAAATAGAAAATATAGCGTTAAATACATAACTGTATTTCCCCTTTTGTTTTGTATCTAACTACTTTTAATTTCACAATAATTATAGTAGTTTTTTTGCTTTAACTCCTTTACCTAGCAGCTAATCGTTGTTGATTTTATAATGGTTACAGCAATGGCCGCTGTCTTTACTCCTTTACCTAGCAGCTAATCGTTGTTGATTTAATAATGGTTACAGCAATGGCCGCTGTCTTTACTCCTTTACCTAGCAGCTAATCGTTGTTGATTTTATAATGGTTACAGCAATGGCCGCTGTCTTTACTCCTTTACCTAGCAGCTAATCGTTGTTGATTTTATAATGGTTACAGAAATGGCCGCAATCTTTATTCCTTTATCCAGCAGCTGATAATGCTCTGAAAGCGACTATTCACTGATATTTATCAATATTCATTGCCTGAAAATTCACTACTAAAAGAAATACGTAAGCTTATTAAAGAAAAACAAATATAGAAAATAAAACTGATGCAAAGTTGAATTATCATAATTTTACGGAGCCTCTAAATAGTCTGTTTTAGAGTTCATAGTTTATAGAAATTACAAAGCAGTGTCACATTACCACTTCGCTACTTATCAGTAGCTAACTGTGACCTTCATCTTGTTAACCCGTATTTATATTAGAGTTTACTAGCCGTCAAGAATGCCAATACATCCTTAACCCGCTAATGCGATTTATAGACAAGTAAGTCACATTAAACAAATATATATCGTGTCTGTTAGAAAAACAGCTTCTGGAAAGAGAGTATATTTGCGCCTCTTCACATATATTATCATTTTGAATGGCGGGAACATTTGGACATAACTTATCTATCTCTCCCGTTTTACCTGTAAAGCTATAATTCTTTCGGCCAAACTTTTATTGCCGCGTCCTCCTCACTGCGATTTTATTACGAACAATTCCCGAAGCAGTCACGCATCAAGCGCCATTTTCTTTGGCTGAAACGAACGACTTCCACGGGTAGACATTAACTAGAACCGTGTGAAGGAAAACCCGCGGCAGACTGTTTTAAAAACCCAGGAGAAGGCGAACGCTAGCTTCGTCAAAGACTGAAAATAGGAGAATAAAAAAAACCGAAAGATCATCTGTACGCGGTATTTACACTATATAAGGTGAGAAATAGAGTAAATGCCGCGTAGAGATGGTATTTCTGTCTCCATTGCCCACATTAATGCGGTCTTTCCTCTGCTGATGCCTTTTATCAAATGCTTCTTAAACACAATACGGTATCATTCCGATGGCTGTAAGCCGCCATTGGTCAGATAATGTCGTTCACCCACTGGATGCCTTAAAGAACCAAAACGTTCTCGTTTTCACGACAGTGAACATTAAAGTCAGCAAATGTAAACGAGTCTTTTTGGTTCTCTTGGACCTGCAGTGGAAGAACGAATCAAGATCATTATCCAGGGCGGAACCCTGGCGAACGGGTGTCGTAAATTAGCGAAAACCATCGGTATGCACTCACGTGTCGAGATCCGGTTTCGGCAGATTTTTTTGCACAGCTCCCACGTGTCAGGGGCGTTCGTCGGTTCGCTGCGGTTGTTCACGCTCGTGAGCCTGCACGGCTGTGCTTTAGTTCTTGCCCCTGCAAAATGTACAATGACTCCGACTCCGGTAGCGATGGCCATAGCGATCAAGAGAAGAACAAATGCTCTCGCTATGGAGACGTAGCATCCGCTGTTTTTTCTTTCCCTAAAGTCAAGTGCAGATCTGCTGTTGAACATGACGGCTTATTCTGTCCCTTGTATGAATAATCGCGCGGACGGTTGGCTCGAGTTTTAAAAGTTTGGAATGTTCCAACAAATCAAGGACACTAACAACGAACATCTTACTGCTGGGGGGGGGTAAAAGGTCGCGTGCGCGCGCGTGTGTTGAAATCGAGATTAGAAAAAAAGGAAACTGACATGACCTTCAGAGGGCATTGCATGCGATCACTTTTTTGTTTTGTTGGTTCGTCGAATACTGGTGTTGATAGATAAAGTTATCGGGTGATATCTGGTGTTTGTACAAAACCACATCTCAGAGGCAATTATTGAGGAAAAAAGGGGGGCTTTACAGTACAAAAACACTTTGTTATAGAGGTAAAAATGCTAAAGTTTGGTATCCTAGCCAATGCGCGTGGCACATGGTCACAGGGTGAGATTTTATAGCTGCTTGACTAAAGTCACTCATATTATTAGTTAGTTTATGTATTCCGAACAAGCCAGGGGTATGGATGTGTCGCTCTCGGGGATTAATCCACGCCGAACGTTAGAGAGCGAGAGATGCATAATAACTATTCCATCTGGAGTGTTCTCGATTCTGTTATCTCCGTACGTGTGTCCAAAGTTCGGTAGTCTCGATTTAACGGTTTTTTTTTTTATATCGAGTAATCCCTTCTGTCCTTCACTTAAAATCTACAGTGTAGAAAGAATTCTTAAAGGTATTAAAAGAGATATTTATAAGTCTACGAGTTAATTACTGAAAAGTGTCCTCAAAATTGTTTGTAATGAAAGCCAGTAGGTTTTAATTGTAAACTGAAGATGGTAGGCGACTGGGATCCGATATTTCCTCGCATATCTGATACGACGTAGTTTGAGGCAAAATATACGGGAGGAAAGGTATGCCTTCAGCGGTAAGAGAAATAATACCGAAGACACCATGTCACTCAAGATCCGTGTCAACATGGATTCTCCTTATTTACTGAGTATATCGACAAATTCCTGTGCCGTTAACGGGAACGAAGTCATGCTTCCACATCATTACACACCCGTAACTTTATTTCTCCACACAGTTAAATATTAATATCGTCACAAGTAAAGTAAAATTAGATTAATTAATTAGTCAGTTATTAAGCATATGATAGAAATCTCCTGCTTAATTTCCGTATTAAAGTTAACTATTTTGTGTTTTTTTCAACAGTTTGGTCAGTCTTAAGGCCGAACCAGTTTCAGCGATATATTTTGGGGAATATACGCGTATTTCACCTAATTTAGTCTCGTACTAAAACAGAGAAGTGGTTTCACTAGTTTAAAGCTTTCGACGTTTGAAAAGAGCTGTTTTGTAAGCTGTCTCAAATGAATCTAAAACAACAACAACAACAAACAACGAAAGCTGTAAAACTAAGAAGAAAAAAGGGGGGGTAAGAGACGATTAACTATGAAACGAAAAGTCGCATTTGTATTAATTAATGAATATTTTAAGTATATTTATTTTTGTTAAAAAAAAAAAAACCTTTGCGCGAAGTTTGCTAGATTTTTTGGCTTAAATTAGCTGGACTCTCAGAAATCCCGAGGTCCTATTGTTGTAAAGCTCGTCGTTGTGAATCAGCGTACATATTCATCGCCGGCAGCCGTTAATTCGCGGTAATTAACGGGGAAGTAGAAATTCGGGAAGTTCTTCATGCCATCAACAACCCCCCTGGAGTCTGCCCGTATCCGCTGTCCAGTCCTTTCTTCCTCTTCCTCTTTTCGGTTAATTGCCACGTATGACTTCTGCACGTGCCCAATCAATAAACAGATTTATCCTGTTCCATAGAATCTCGCACACGCTGTCGTAAGCAGAGAGCTTTGTCCAGGCCACCGCGAAGCTTTGCCAATTTCCCCAAGATTACGGAAAAAGAAAGAATGTACAATAAAGAGGATGGAGACGTACGCGCGAACAGCAATTTGCTGCCTCTGATGATTCTGATTTGAATAGGATCAGCTACAGCATCAAAGATAGCGCGTTTTCCTCGCATTAGACAAAAGGGGGAAGAGAAAACAAACAACCATCTCGATTTATAGTTACAGCGCCGTTATAAGCCAAGCGGATTATTAGTTTTAGGATAAAAATGTTTCAAGAAAATTCGGAGAATCGCTGAGTTTACACGGATAAGGTAAAGAGTGGGAGATTTCTTCATAGTTAAATAAGACTTATGGATTTTTTTTCCCAATCAGGAAAAAAATGCATCTTCATATGCAAGAGTTTCCATGGAAACGATTTTGTTGACGTGTAGCTTGTGGTAGGATTTTATGCAGTAGGCGTTCTCTGTTTGTGGAAGTATTGTACGAGCAGCGATCTGAAAAGAAGCTTTTTCGGCCTCTACTACTGTCGTACCACTCTCGAAATTGTGGAGATAATAAACAAATAATAAACCCGTATATTTCTTAAATGCCAAACAAACCACCTTAGTTTTCTTTTTCGTGGACCATTAAGACATCTAAAGTGAATTTAAATCAATCATTGAAATTTTAATGTACTAGTGCAAGCGTTTACTACCAGTCCCATCGAGCTTGTTATCTCTCACGACTAACAGCTCCCTCTTGTGGTACCGATGGCACCTTCTCAAATAATAATATAATGTAATTAAGAAAAGAAGTGGAAGCAGCCGAAATCGTTGTGTGATGAAACGCCAGGAAGGTGTCTACCACTTACGCGGAAGTCAGACACTTTAGATTGGCACCACAAGTTTTACAGCCAGCACACAATACGTAGCCTTTAATCACGTGACGGTCATAACCGACCTCAGTACCCTACTTCAAAAGAATCTAAGGAACATAAACAAGACCATTTGGCTGTTGTTATGAAAAGAAAATAAATTTAAACGGATAAATAATTGAAATACACTGGAGAAAATTGGTATAAAAATAATATTAATTTAATCTTATTATCAAAAGAGGATTAGATCTGATGACGTCAGATACTTACAAAAAAGAACAAAACATTACAATTGTGGAATTACAGATCGGTCACAAGACAATGCTAAATTTAATTAATTTAAATTTACTAACAACAAAAACAAAATATCAGAATTCTGAATCTGTCATTTAGGAATTACAAAATGTTAATCACATTATCGTTCCATAATAAGCAATCATTAATTCAAGGCATCGTAATAATGATAAATTAAGAGTAAAGCAATTAGAATTTAAACTTTAAAAAAAGGTTTATATTTTCATTTATATGAGGGAAAATATTATTAGAAAATACTAATTCAATTAAAATAATTCGATACATTTAAGAAAAAAAATAATTATTTAGTTTTTGGCTGGGCTAGGACGGAACAATAAGGAAAGTGGTAATAACTGTAAAATAACTTCTCATAATTCGAAGTTGGATAATCTGAGTTACCGCTCTTAAGTTCCGGATAATTCAATCAGAGCGAGAAAGAAGGAGAACAACGATACGCTCACGCTCTTGGAGAAGAAAGGATTCGCAGGAATTTCTCTGCGGACGAGGCGAAATATTTTAATAATCTAGTGAAACCCGCGATACGAAGGCGCCGATAATACAATCAAAGAAAAGTCTGCAAAATAGACGTCTTTTAGTGAAAAAAATATATATATACTTGCCAGACCCGTCAAAACTGGATGCGAAACTCCCGCTAACCTTGGTTTTGTCAGGAAAAAGACACAACTTTATAATTACTTAGTTTTGAATAAACATCGGTGTTCTGATGAGAGCGGCAACTTGAAGTGCTCTCTGAGGATAGGCGTGTTTACAAAACAGTTATTCGTACTGTTGACCATAGGAAACAAAAACAGATACACGTCGCAAGGTGCTCGGTCGTATACAATCTACAAATAACAGTTGCACTGCTGGGTAGGTATATGTCTATTTTAATCTAATAATATTAGCATATGGCGTTAGTATAAGTATTAGTTGTTTTCGTAAATGCTGAAATTCATAATTAATCATTTAATGGTCAATATTTAAGAAATATCCAATAAGATTTATACTCAGCAGTAAAAAGCTAATATTACATTCTACTTATGTTTAAATCCAGTTAGCATGAATTTATTTAGTCGATGCCAGTAATGTTTTGTCAGCCTCTGTTTGCTTGTGCAAGAAAAATCTTATGCTTCCATAGTTGATAAATTTAATTTAATATCTTTTAAAAAATTTTTAAAAACTCAGCCAAAACAGGCAGCAAGACGACTGGGGCTCGTGACCGGCAGAACGTCGTTGCTCTCATCCTAGTTAGAAGCAGCATATTTTCTATAATGTTCCCTCTAAACCCAGTTACTGTAATTTCAGAATCAATTACTTAGATTAGAGATGGCATCTGTATTTTATTATCACAAGAAAAATACCACATATTGTCTTCACCGAACTAGCAGATGACTAACGTTTATTCTCACTATTTATTTTGGGCCGTAATTATGCAGAATTCTTGGTTGTGATGACATCGGATTATTTCACGTCGTCGCACCACGAAAAATTTTTGCAGCAGATTCCATAAAACTAACTTTGTCTGAGTAATTTAATCATGGCATAGATAGCGAATATAAGCATTAGATAACTTGTTAATGCTACAAATGTATAATTGGCATTATTAATATATAGTCGGGCTAATATCGCGTCCAATGAATTTGATCTGAGCTATATTTACTGTTCCAGTCACAAATATTTCATGGGAAAATTCGGAAAGAAAAGAATGTTTCTTTCTTGGACCGTATTTAGTTATTCAGTGTTCACCGATGCGTGTTTCAGAAGTTTGCCATCAGGAAATCTCTGAAAGGTGATCTTTTTTCCACATCTCTTAGTGTATTGTTAAGCATGCAGCGTCACAACTAAGAGAACATTTAATTCTCCGATTGTAGAAAATTTCAAAAAGATAAACAAGAATGAACCACGGCTACGCTTGAGCAGAGAGTGACCGAACGTAGAACTGACGGCTTTTTGTAATTTCTTTCACCAGAGAGTTTAGGAAAGGTAAGTAATGCGATGGGGCTATATTGATATCATTTTTTTTTTTTTTGAGAGGTGCAAAAGAAAAAGTTTAGAGAGGACAAAAAGAAAGAATTTTAATGCAAGGTTGTGCATCACAAAATAGTAGCAAATAAGCTAAGGATCTTTACGTTATTAAACAAAAATACTTGGAGATAATAACAGTTATTTCTCTTAGAAATAAAAATGCCTCGAAACAATAATTAATTCCAGTTTTAGCCGTCTGATGATGATATGATGATAATAATAATAATAATATAATAAGAATATAATAATAATATAATAATAATAATAATAATAAGAATAATAATAATAATAATATAATAATAATAATAATAATAATAATAATAATAATAATAATAATAATAATAATAATAATAATAAAGTTTAATAATCATAGTTTCCACATGGTGTGAACGACCGATGATCAGCCAACTAGGAAAGCGTAGGTGACAAACAAACGTATTCTCGTCGTCAACAGCTCTGACAGGACAGTAACGACACTGGACAAGGTTAACAATTCCACATTTTTATTATGAAGCAAAGATGGTATTAATCACGCACATCTAGCACCAATTTTTTTGTATCTTTTTTTACAGCTCAGAAATTTTCTTAAAGAAATAAATAAGAATTATAATCATTTTGTGTGTGTGTGTGTGTGTTAAGTGTGTATCTCTTTTTTCCCCGGGATCTTTGAAATAAGAACAATGTCGAATTTTCATGCAAAAATATTTTTTTTTTTCCGGTAGTGAAAGACGAAGGAGTTGGAAAAATGTTTGGACTTGTCGGGATGTTTAGCTTCTTCTGCGAAAAAGTGGATCAACAGATTATGCAGCTGAAAGTCGGCTTTTCTGTTTTAACCCTTTCCATAGAAGCAATTTTTAAGCTTCACCAGTCTGCAGAACTCATTCCAGGGCGGGACGATACTACCGTCTCTTTTGCTCCACGTCTTCTCGGCCTCATTTGATAGTCCTGAAGAAGAAAAAAAAAAAAAAAAAAACATGGTTAACCCTTTCTCGTGCGCTGTTCTTTAATTACGCAGCGCCCTCTGTCGCACACGTGCAGTCGTTAAGGGAGACAACGAAAAATCATCGATGATGATACTCTCATGTCTGCTGTAGCTTTGACGTATTTTCTTTTTCCTTCTAATCTATCATTTACGTATTTATGTTTAAATAATATCATTTAATGGAAAACAATATTGCATTTATTGAAATTTACTGTTTTGTTTCTCTATAGCCGCATCTCAGCAACAAGAAAGGAAGAGGCTAGACTGAAGATGTTTTACTGCAAAGACCCAGCGGACATCAAAACAATTTTAAATTGGCTTTATTATCTTAAAATGTATATATTTTTTTTTTGTTTAAAAAAGATAATTAATTAATCCCACTGCACCGTGTTGTTGTTGGATCTGTATATAAACTCCCTTGCAGCTATCTATCGAATAGATTTTTAAATCTATTTATTTTGTCACAATGAACATCTGTACCAGGCAGATAGACAGACTTCGATGCACTGGTAATAAACGTAAATTCCAGGCTGGTTACTTTCTATTAAACTCACAGTCGCAAAGTGACTAAACTTCAGTGCTTCTTTAAATCGTCACAATAACTAGTGAACATAATGCAGTAAAAATACTGTTTTAACATAAGAAACACATAAGTATTACAAGGTTGGAGTTTGGGTTATTTGTATCAAGGAAATGTTTGTGTTTTTTTTTAAAAAATGTAATCTTTATACTTTTTAAGCAGCATGTATGACATCACTGAAAATCTCTAACAGTCTCTACGTCAGTGTTTCCCATAATGCTGCGCAACACTTTGCGGAAAGTTTTAACTTCACTTCCGCTCCACAGCATAAACACCCGCCATCTTTACCAATATGCATGTCGAACCAAAAAATTTATTAAAATTCTTGTAATAATAATACAAATAAAAATGGCATTTTTTTCAGCAGTTTCATATTGATTCGCAAAAAAAAGGTATTTACAATCACGATCAGCAATTAGTAGAGATAGCGTTAAGCTAAAAAGAACTTCAACTATAACAGATTATTCATAACCGAAGCTGGTTTAGGGAATTTGATTTCTAACGGATCACATTGGCTACAATACCGGCTTCCTTCGGCAGGTCTTTAGATATACATCTGCTGTCATAACATTATAATGAGCAGTACTGGAAGTTTGAGTAGATGGCGCCAGCGGTGTTCAAAGATCACCGGACTTGTTAGCTGCCCTTTTCGTTGATCTGACTGAAGCAGAGTGTATTAAAGTGAAAGCTCTAGAAAAAATAATAAAATCTGAGGAGTTTTTCTTTTTTAACGATGGCTATCTGCCGCTATTCTTTACGGAGGATTTTAGAGTTTGGTGTCACCAAAACGGTAGCAAAAATTCTAGTAACCGTAGTATCGACGTAGTCTTCTAACAGATAAATTAATTTCGAATTAGCCGTTAAAAAGGTACATAGTAAGGCTGCGAGAGGTGGAATAACTTTACTAAATTCTTCTTAATTTAACTTTAATATTTTTATTCAATAAAATGTTTCGTATGAACTAAAGTTCGCGACTGATATCGTATTGTTCTGTTTTGAGCTGTTTTGGAAGCAGGATTATCTTATGTATTAATCTCCGTGGTATTAGATGACTTAGTCCGTAAGACACCGCACAGACAAAATTAAGGGAAAAATAAGCATTCTGTCGTTTGGACTGATTTGTCGGCGAACAACTGGTGCTCGTTGTCGGTAAGTGATAATTTCTTAAAGTGACGTTGAGCACAGAAAAGGAAATTGAGTGTAAGTAAATGTCTCGTAGTTCCTAGCATAACGAGCAGTGCTGCGTTAATTCTTCTTGGCTAATCCCAGGGCTTTCTGAGCCTTACCGGCTCTTCGCGATAGCATGCGACATTTTGTGAAAATAGAAATCGAGCAAGATGTTACGGCAGCTGAATTCACCAGCTTCCGAGTGGCGCTACCTGCTGACTGAAACAAGGAGTGCTGTTGTCATCAACTTTGTATGGGTTGGACGAAATTAGAAGATGAAGATGGATTTCCTGAGTAGAGGTTATGGAAACAGGGTAGCATTCAGGAGGGAGTCCATCAGGCTGAGGGGAAGCTGTAAGAAGGGTTCGCTTAAAGAAAAATATGCGCAAAAATTTAAAGGGTTTTATCCCCAGGATAAACAGAAATATATTTGGTGATGAAAATAAATTTTAACTTTGGTTCTATAACGGATGTGAATATTTTGGCCCGGTCGTACATTGACAACCATTTCGCAATTGTAGGAGGAGCCTATCCTTTCTCCTTTATCCCTTTTCCATCCCACGTAGGGAACCGACGAAATTCGGTCAGCAAGTCGACTAAGTCTACTGTCGGTTTTCCAGGCCCCGTCGCAGATCTCCCGAGACGTTTGTCTGCTGCATGCGCGTGCGTGACCCGTCGAAAGTCCCTACTAGAACCCCTTTCATTTTCAGATGGTTGGGAGGGGAGTAGTAACCCGGGCAGCCGTCGGCTAGGCTGGAGAGGATACAGCGAGATTAGCGTATTTTATCGTCCGCGTGGTGGGTAGCGAAAGATTTCTGAGTGGATAGTTTTGGGCCTTCTAATCTGGGACTGATGAGTGTAGCGAGACCAACGTTTTTAGGAACTGCACGACGAGAACACTCATCACTCATCTCTGAAGATCGGCATGAAGAGCCTCGGGCCGATTCTCCCCTTTAAAAAAAAAATGTTTTTCAAGCCGCTTTTATAAATCAGAAGTGTAATTTGTAAAGCTGAGTGATTTCTCTCTCTCTCTCCTCTCTCTCTCTCTCCTCTCTCTCTCTCTCTCTCTCTCTCTCATCATCATCATCATCATCTCTCTCTCTCCTCGCATCATCAGCATCATTCATCTCTCTCTCTCTCATCCTCATCATCATCATCTCTCTCATCTCTCTCAGCATCATCATCATCATCATCTCTCTCTCTCATCATCATCATCATCTCTCGCTCGCATCATCATCATCAGATCTCTCTCATCTCATCATCATCATCTCTCTCCTCATCATCATCATCATCTCTCTCTCATCATCATTATTTCTCTCTCTCTCTCATCTCTCATCATCGCATCATCATCATCATCATCTCTCTCTCTCCCTCTTCATCTCTCTCTCTCTCTCTCATCATCTCTCTCTCTCTTCTCTCCTCTCTCTCTCTCCTCTCTCTCTCTCTCTCTCTCTCTCTCTCCTCTCTCTCTCTCTCTCTCCTCCACTACAAACGCCGCCTTTTTCCAGGAATTACTGACAGAAGAAGTGGAGCGGAAGCGGATTATCTGACTGCGGACTTTACCACCCATCGCCATGACAACCGCCAGAATCTCGCCAAGATCCCGTACCATTCGAATGATGCTTCTGGCTTGGAGTTTTATTCTTGCAGTAAGTTGCTACATTCATGTGGCAGACGTGCAGATGCATTATTTAAATTCCTATTTACTCAAAATTAAAAATGAAATATACCTTTAAAACCATAGATTATTAATTACAGACGTGAGCAAACAGAGGCTGAAGAGTTATCAATAATCAAGGAACAAATGTCTTTCTTTTTCATACAAGAACCTGACGTTTTTTTGCGACCATATGAAAAAAAAAATGCCTAGTACGAGGCTGGATTTCCGTACAGGGCAATCAAAAAATGATACGTAAAAATATATATAAAAAAAAAAACTGTTAGGCGCGACCTCTAGCGGAAATTTTCAGGAAGAAGATTCCCGGCATTGCCTTTGTGTTTTTCGATGACCGTTGTCTGTCGGGCAGCGCCCAGCCAACGAGGCGTCAGATTACAACAAGAAGAAATCATTGCTCCACCGTTCTGTCTAATTTCTATCTGCCGCGTTCTGCGCTTGAATAGTTTTCTTCTGCGCACACCTAAAAGGTTGCTCTCCACGATCGTCTCTCCTGATATCTACTTTCTCCGCTTTCTTTTCTGTATCCGCTATGAAGGGAGTCGACGTAGGAATCGTTGGTCCCACTCTGCCCGACCTTCAATCCACTGTTCACAAACCGTTCAGAACGATGAACTACCTGTTTCTTTCGCAAGGTATCGGTTTTCTTCTCGGCATCATCCTCGTGGGACTTCTCAGCCGATATAACATGTACCCTACTGTCGCCGCATCCGTCCTGGTCGGATCCGTTGTCAACGCAGCCATACCCAACGTCACGGTTTTCGGGTGGATGGTCGTCCTCTTTCTGATACAGGGCGTCACTCTTGGAGTCATAGACATCGGTGAGTCAGCCATTTCAACCGTTTACATCTTAACGCAGATATTAAAGTTCGATAAAGAAAAAGGGAAAAAAGTAGCTCGTTGAATATACTTAATCGCCAATCCGGTAATGGCTAAAAAAAAGGGGGGGGGTGTGTTAAGGAGAGAAGGGTAAAACTGTCTGTTTGTATCGGGTTTTAACGCCAAACCCCTAAAAATACGGCAAGAAGAAAGCTTTGGAAAATCGGCGATGTCTTAAAATGTGTAGCCATAGAAACCACCATATTTTCAAGAAACAGCCACGGACCGAAGACTAGATGTCATAAATTATTATTCGCGTGCCTAAACTTTATACAAAGTAGGGGCTCAGTTCAAGTATTTCTCGTCAGCTTACTAGCAAGCTGCAATTCGACTGATTAATAACGCCTACGTTTCGAGGAACTTTTCCTGACGCCAACATCAGGGCGTAGAGAAGCTGCCCTTCTGTTTTCGTAAACGACACCTCACCAGTATTGTTCCGTTCTTTGTAGTGATCAGAAGTTCCTTGAAAATTCATGAATGGTAATAACTGATTGTAACAGCTCGTTATCAAACACTGGCACCCAGGCAGTTTTTTTTCTTCTAGTTTTTGGTATAAAACCAAGTCAACAACGCGCGATCTGTTAGGGAGAGGAAAACGACCCTTAACCCGGAAGAATGAACCGATTTTAGTTTTCATTGCAAACGAGAAGTGAAAAGCTTCAATAAAAGCTATTTTAGCCAGTCACTTAAATATATAAAATCCTCAGAAACTGTTTGGTAACTTGAGTTGAATACAATTCTGAATATATTTCTGCGTACAGTTTTATTAATAATATATTTAGGAAACCCAATGTGTGTTAATACTTTATTAATATCGGACGGTTCTTTATCAAAATTAGTATCTGTAGGAAAAAAAATTATACAAAGCCAAATCAGATTTGTTGAAAGATGAAACTGAACCGTTCCATTCCATTATCATGCCCGCGAATTGATTGACGACAAAAAGAAGAAAGTCAACTTTATTACTATTATTATTATTATTGCGACTCCAAAGGTATTTTTCAGTCATACTTCGCCTTCATCATGATACTTAACTGTTTGCTGATGTTACGACTAATACTATAGAGTGGGATTATAGTGAAGCTGCTTGTTTTACATATGTTAATATATTTATTACTTTTCCAGCTTGTATGGACATATGCATTTGCCTTTACAGCAGGCAAACCTGGCAGCTGATCTTCATCAACACCGTAGGATCGGCATCATCTTTTGTTATGCCCCTACTCGTGGAGCCTTTCCTCAGCAAGACTGGGTCCTATATTCCGCTGAAGACTAACGCGACCCCTTATTGCCCGGGTGCTGAAATGTACGCGAACTGCACCTCGGCAGAGATCCCGCGAAACATGTCTTCTTGCGCGGTGGCTTGCTCGGTGAGAGAGTCAACTATCGCCTACCCGTATCTCATCATGTGTTGCATAACCCTGCCCAATACGTTTGGTTTATTGTATTATTACTTCAAGGACATCCGCCAAGAAGGCGGCTACGTAAGAATACCCGATAAGGACGACGCCAAACGCGAGTATTCGCCATTACTTCGACGGTTCATGCTGGTGATGATGTTCCTTTTCCATTTGCCGACTCTTGGGATTGTGATGGTCTACACCGATATCCTGACGACGCTTGGAACGACAACGCTCGATCTGTCCAAAGAATACATGGCCTTGATGACCTCCGCCTACCTTTTCAGCTTACTGATCGGCCGCGTAGTGAACTCCATTCTGTCAAAGTTCATCAACCTGTTTTACTTGCTCAGCTTCAACCTGGTCGTCATGCTGGGATTCGCTCTGTTGTCCGTGGTAAAAGTGTCAGAAGACGTCTACGTCACTATTCTGTGGGTCACCATATGCGGATTCGGCTACTTCGTTTCATCGCTGGTTCCCCTGGTTTTGACTTGGGCGGTGCAAATTATGCCCCTAGGCAATCTCATGCTGAACCTGAGTCTGTTCGCCTGTGGAGTCGGCCACACCATCATGCCCTACATGGCAGGAATGGTGCTAGACAGTTTCGGAATGACTGGATTCATGTATTTCGTAGTCGCGACATCCGTTTACGAAATTTTTACTTTCTCCATCATCGCCCTGATTCTTCTCAAACTTGTCAAGCCCAAATGTTAGCAGATCTCAGCCATTTGAAACAAAAGCGACAGATTACAGAAGCATTCTGATGGGAATTTCGGTTCCAAGCACATTGCTGCTTCTACGGCGAAGTTATTAAACAACTCTTCTGGTCCATCCTTTTCTTCACGATCAACGAAACACCTGGGTTCCGACAGCTGAAGTCAGACGTCTATGGCTACGATCTTTTTCTGTGGCTTTTTACCGCATAAACAGTGTAAATATGAAGCAGACTGAAGTTTGAGGAAAAAATTATATAAGAATTAAGAAAATGAACTTATAGAGATATGATACTTTATCACTGTAGCGATAAAAATGTCTTTACAGTGGTAACTTATACGTCCCAATTAATTTATAATCTTTTAAAAATTGCAGAAAACAGTAGGTTGTATATCGTAAAAAATGAAAATAACCGCTAAAAAAAAACACAGCTGGATTGTCTCCCTTTAGACTGATTGAATAAGTCTGTTAACTTCGCAAGTCACGCATTGAGTTTACTTTCACATGCGACCAGACCAAACGAATTACACGAGAACGAGATGATATGATAGAAAACTCTACCGAAAGTTCAGTATTAGTGCTTTTGCCAAACATGCGTGGCGAGCCTCTTACTGGGGAAGACATTTAGCTAGCTGACTGCGCTGGACGACTGGTGCGGTTTCGGTGGACTGGCTGGCAGGACAAGTTTACCACTGTCTGGGTTCATGAAGTTTACTATAGTCTTTACTTAGAGACGTTGATTACAACTTCTCGTGTACTGATTCGCTTCGTGTTGCCTCGTGCTTCCTTTTGTCATTTCTTTCTTGTGTTGCTTTGTGTTTAAATACACATTCAGAGGTCTGCTCGTGTCGCTTATTGAATTCGTAGCTTAAGTTTTCAAATTTGAAATGATTTCGAAACACTTTGTTTTGTAGATATTAAGTCCAATAAAATGTTTAAACGTGTCTGCTCATTGTTGAAGTGGTCAAATATGCATCAGCCCTTTCCAATTAGATTGCGTCAGAATTTCTAAATAGTTTCCGAACATCGATAAGTTACATCATTGGAAAAAGCCAAAATCAATGATGACTTTTATTAGAGTTTTGAGAGATTGCGGCGAGTTATTGCAGTAGTAGCACGGTGATGGTGGCCGCGATCTGGCTTTAAATCCTCATGAGTCCAAGTCGCGTTTGTTGAGGTCAGTCCAGTCTTCTCTCTCTCTCTCTTTCTCTCTGTACTGACGTCATATCTCTCTCTGTACTGACGTCATCTATCTCCTCTGACGTCATATCTCTCTCCTATCTCTTTCTCACTCTCTCATATCTCTACTGAGTCATCTCTCTCCTGACGTTCTCTCTCTCTCTCTCCTCTCTCTCTCTCTCTCTCTCCTCTTCTCTTCTCTAACGGGGGGATGCTGCTACCTGGTTCTCACACATTCAAGAAAAGATCTCGTGGGACCTAAAAAAGACAAGTCCATCTACATCTTTAATTTCAAGGGTGAGTGGTGGCTCGTAATCGTACGAAGTTCGTTGTGCAAGATGATGTCTTGTACTGTGTTTGTACACTGGACATAATTTATTTTTATGTCATCTTTAATGACTGACATAAAGGATTGAAAGAGCATCTTCACGTGGCATCTATATGACATTTATTCAATTTAATGTCATGCAAATGGCAAGCAAAGAAAGTATTTCGTTTTTTTATAACACTCGATAAAGATGAGGTGAAGATGATCTCTGGGGCAATAAATTCCTCTATGGCGTGTAAGAAAGGCGGCAAAGATAATAAAAAGGATGTAATGAAGGAAAGAAGTATTTGAACGAAAATGTATCCTTCAGAAAATCAAAAGTAAAAATAGAAAGTAATGCAAATTTTGGTTTCCATCTGCAGTTTTGTGTATAGAATGCCATTTCTTAGAATCGACAATGAGATCTGTCAATGGCAGGCAGATCTTTGTGCATTTATTGGTCTCATTAAATAGAAGTAACTCATGGAACAAATTTCAGTCTGAACTCAGAGATAGATGAAATGGAAGCTATGGAAATAAGCATAAATATGGGTACATTTTCCGTTGAAGAAGTTTATCAGTGTGACCTCAATCCAAAACTATGTCGTTAATTAAATGTCATGGTTAATTAAACGGGGCGGGATAAGATCGATTTCCTGTTAACGTAAAATTCAAATTCTATATCTTAAAGAACAGCAGACTCCCTCAATTAGTGAAGCCAAATAAATAGTACGGCTGGATTTATTATGTGGGCTGTTTCATAGGTCTTTCTTATTTATAGGCGGTGTAGTGGTGATAAACCAGATATTTAGAGAAGATATCACCGAATTTTTGCAAAAGAAGCCTCTGCTGGTAAGGAGAAAAAGAAGGACATCGTCAGGACTGTGGACAATAGATAATCCAGATGAATCTGATGATGAGTCCGTCGTGACACATTTGCTAAATCAGATAAACCTACATTCCACGCAATGGACTACGGAAAATAACGATATTAATTGATAGTAGCAAACGGTTATGGCCAGAATTGCTAAGTCGATAAATGTTCGACAAAAGATGTGTATAAATTGGCACAAATCAGTTTTGCGTTAGAATTCGATTCGTTTTTATTGCACTCAAATAATTATCGACACAGGGAAATTATGCATAAAATACAAACGAGAACCACACTTGCAGAATGACTATGGAAATACTGGCGACGATATCATTGTAGTGAGGAGAATGTGTGGTGAATACTACAGCTTCTGGGAAGGAAATATTATATGAAAAGCGAATATAAATGAAAGTCTTAGCTAGTAAAGGCTACTTCATGTGACAGATTGCAGGCCGACATCATGTCTTAGAAGAAACTCTATTAAAGACTCGGGAGGGAATAAGAGAAACTGGTACTGTTGACAGCAGACAGCCCAAACCCGCTAAAAGTGATGTTACTTACCCCAGGGCATGTACTCTACGCGAGACGAAAGCAGAATTAATAAATCAGAAAGAATGTACTGTTTACACATAACTCTAAGTTTAAACTGTTTGTCAATAATCAACAGCAGTTTGTTCCAAAACAGACAGGGGGGCGGTATAACAGCCTGTGTACAACAGCTATAGTGAAGAATCGAGAGTAGATCGATACAGACGCGGGGATGCATGCTAGCCAAGAATGTCGAAGATTTGCATAAAACTGAAGGTATACTGACTGCTTTCAGGTAAAGGCAGTTATCCATCCATCGTGTCATTTCCTCAGGAAGACATCTCATTAGTAGGGATTCATTTCCCACTATGACAATGACTCAAAGCATGGAACCACTGTAGTGAAAAACTAACTGGAAGGTAAAGAGACCGAAGAACACCCATAAAGATAGTTGGACCCGAGCAATGACCTGATACGAACATGGGCTACTGAAAAAACAATATCCTATATTCATACATTGATAACCTGTATGGGAACTTGAAAACAAGGTGTTATGCTCAATACAAATCAAGGGACTCACCAAATAATAAAGCACTCTACAGCGTATTCATTTTAATTTTGTATATTTCCCGTGATAGTCCATTATGTATGTATTATACACGTTTCTCGGTAGCACTGTATATGGACACCGAGTTTCGATGATGATCGGCCTAAATAAATAGACACCAAAAATCTGAGAGAACACAGAATGCATTTATTCTAAAATTACGCTTAGAAATGGCAAAAGATTCCCAGGGCTAATATTGCAGCTGTCTGCCCTATGGGAAGCAGCAGTGCGCTGACACAGTGCATGGATGTAATCACCGCTCTTATTTTGCGGAATTGCAGTTCATTTCTGGCACAAAACATATTTAAAGAGTTTTTGGGCAATTGGATATGTGAGTACGTTTTCGCAGACATCGGTGGAAAATAGACTACATGTGTTGAACTAGAGCTTATTTGCAGAGATTAGCCGAGCAATCGCAAAGTTTTGATGGCCTCTTCATCTTTGTGCACGTGGAGAGAAACTGGCATAGCGTGTCACATAAAAATACTGTTCTACTACAAAAGATGAACAATGGGGTACACAAGCAGAAGTCTCTCTTTCAGAGAATATCAATTTGTCAAGCATAAGTTACAGTTTTTTCGCAGGTCACCAGTTGTAATTGTCCATGAAGTCCATATAGTACCCAACACATCATAGACAGATACCATAATTTTGTGGAGAGTCACATATACAAGACTACTGTAAGATAATTCTGAAAAGCCTAAACTGGTCGGAAAACTGTTTTAAAGGACAGAAAGGAGGCCGTGGAAACATCAACAACTAAACAATGCACATCACGGGAAATGACTTTTCTCGTATCCGGCACTGCGTAGATCATTTCTGATTGTTCTTTTTGATACCCCTATATGTTCTGCCAATTTATAACTGAATGTCAATATTTGGTTTTTACTCTCCTATTCACAGCACTAAGTATTTATTCTGTTGACTTCGACCTCCAAGCACGCACGGGAACGGTTGTCTTATGACTTTCCTCGAACTGGAAAATCACCCTGTTAGAAATAGACGGAATATCCCGTGGCTTCGAGATTTTTCATTGGCTTTTACCAACGCCATTTTGCACAACTGCTTGTCCTCTCACTGTTCAATCAGTCGCTGTACACCTCATGTTTGTGGATGAGTGACTGCAGCCGGAGATTTCCTCTGCCTTGTACCTCTTCTAATAGGTTGTAACAATGTGTTCACCATGTGACTAAAATGGCTTATTTAATCTGAGGTGTCTATTTACCTATGTCAAGTCTCTGTATATGTTTTTGCAATTTCTTAACTTATTCACGTAATGTCCACTTACCGCCACCAAAGCCTTTGCTTTGTTCTTGTTTTGAGGTCCACTCGTCCTGTATCAGACGGTCTTCCATTCGATTGAGCATCAGAAGCAGTTTAGCTCCGGTCTCAGTGAGTTGTCCTGGAAAGATTGAAAATAATTAGTGGTTCTCTTAAAATCAAAACGAGTAATGTAGCAAATACTAGGCAAATCTTGCATCTATTTCACCGGTAGATTCCATCTGAATATTACACTTAATGTCGTTTACGAATAAGGACTAACTTATATATATATATGTGTATGTGTTGTGTGTGTGTGTGTGTGTGGTGTGTGTGTGTGTGTGTTACGTGTGTGGTGTGAGTGAGTGTGATATATATATGTATATGTTACTGTACTTTTAAACATAAGTTAAATGGAACCAAAACCGTTAAGAAAAGAAGTCTTCGGGGAATATCTAAATCTGACACTTCAAACCAACTTAAAAGAACATTTTCATGCTTTACTTATTATTCAGCCAAAGATGTGTAAATTCGCCTTGTTGTACATGGAACTTCGTTGGCTCACTGAGCACGCGAAAACACTCTGGCACAGTTTTCTTCTTAACTATTTATCCCAACTGAGTAATTCTTATTTAATAATGTTTAATTACTCGCTTTAGTGCAGTCTAACAGGGATTTGCCATGTTTGTATTCTCTTATTTTATGGGCATCCTTTTAATTTTTGAAATTTTGCGATCCACAAAATTTAACATATTCACTACGTTAATATTGCATTCGACTCTCTATATTCAGACTTCTTTACAAACAGGAAGGATTTTGAATAAGAAAAAGAACGATGTGGATCCTAAATAGTGATAAATACCCTTAAGATAAAAATCTAGAAAAATTCACTAGAAAATATGGATGAAAAATGGTAAAACAGAATCTATACTTCCTTTTCTTTTGTTTACTGTTACTCCTTTCACTGTATCGACTGGACATCCATTTATGAATCAAGAAAATACCTAAAAGCTAAGTAAAAACTCTTAGAAAAATTTCTTTTTTCAACCCAGAAGGTCCTTAGCCTCTTCTTCGTATGTTCAGAAAAGAAGAATTAAATACAAAAGTCAAAAACAGTAAATTAGAAGCAAAAAGACAGGAATTACAATTGTCTTTAGTTTTTTAATGCTGTTGATTCTACCTAAAAGCAACGCATGGGATTCTTGGCTCAGCTGACTCTGTCTAGCTCCGGTTTAGGAGAAAGACCACAGCAGAATAGAAACAAACAGAGAGTTAGCAGAAAGATGCTATGATCACACATGCCAGGGAAACTCTGCTGAGCTGACGTCCATCACTATTACTTCTAAGTTTACCCCGGTTAAAGTGCAGACTGTAGCGTTTAAAAGCACGATAAGCCGCAGATAAATCTTCCTTAAATATGGCCAAATCGAAACCTAATCCATATTTTAGCCAAATAGACTTTTTTTTTCTTTTGAGTTTGATGGTTAAATGCAGAAAATACAAAGATTCTATACATTTTGCTTTAAACGCACTTCGGAGGGCTATCACATAGTTTTTCATTAGCTGGTTTTGAATCTAGCGACCTCTGAGGGTATAATACTGCGAACAAAATATCCAAAGACTAAAATATTGATTTGTAAAGACGCTATATTTATGGCTTAAATACTTATTTTTTAAGGAGAAATTATTTAAGGAAGGTTTTGTAACGTAAACGAAGCAGTTTAAACTTTTGTTTTACTCAACAGTTGCAAATATTTTCCCAAATTTGTCGAAATTATTTCTGCGCCCGTTTAAAGATGTGCTGTTGTGATTTAGTAAAATAATTCAATTATGTCGAAGTTGGAATATCAAAAATACTATTATGAATTACTTCGTAAAATTCAAATAAAATATGTTGTTAACAATTTGCAAGTCCAAATTAAGTTCCAGATATTTTTTAAAGATGTATTAAAACGAATTAAATCTATTACTGCATAAAATTACTTCAAATTTTCATTTAAAATCGAAACCAAAAGTTGATAACCTAATATTTGGTTTTTGGTTATTGAAATATAAGTAACTTGGATATTACAGGCAGTTCAAACGTCTTTAATGTCGTCCGTCGTAGAACTATTAATTTACTGCCATCTTCCAGAAACGAACATCATTACTTAGTTTAATAAGATATTTGAAAAAAATTTTCCATCAGTGAATAAAAATCTCTGTTTTTCCTATATTTGCAAATAAAAAAGAATAAGATACAAACGTTTAAAAAACTTCAACAACAAATAAGTAATACTACAAAAGTTAATTTCTACACATTTGTTTAAAAAAAAACTAAATGTTTTTCGTATTTTTGAGAGACTTTAATTTACTTTGTTAAAACAAAGAGAAAGCTTTTAATGTTAAGTGCTGCTCTATGGTGTAACTGTTAAAAATATTTGCTGATAATCTGTTCTAATTGCCTAAACTCTGTTATCAAGAAATATTTTCTAATGTTAAGCATTGAAATTCGTTCGAAGTTAAATTGATCGTCCTCTTACAAGTTATGGAAGCTTCCTGTAACTTTGTATTCACTAGATCTCCTGCAGAACATATACAAACTAAAATAGATCCAATGTGTTTACCATATTAAATACTTACGCTCTCGGAAAAATTCTGGAAAACATTTGATTTCTTTAGAAATAACTATTTAAGAACGGATATAGACAACCTTTTCATACTAATTTAGAAATATGTCATAAATAAATGTGTCTGACCGAAATTTACATGATCAGTTGTGACTATTCATATGTTCAGCAGATAATCGGTAGCTATTACCATTGGCCGAAAACAGCCGGGTCCTACGATATTTCTCCTTTTACCTGAGGTCTTGTTATTACAACATTTCTCGGAGATCTTTCGCCAATATTATCACAAAGTTAACCGAAGCAAATGTCACTGCTACGGACAGTGAGCCAAAAAACCTTCAACAATGAAACCAAGACAAGAAACACTATTACTCGCCACGTCCCCATTCACTGTCAAGATTTAAATTTTGCTAACGTCACTAATACAACATAAATGAGCCAAAAAGAATAGCCCAAAACCATCTCCACCGATTTGTTAACAGAGAGTTTGTAGCACGCAAGAGATTCCTTCTATCCAATAAATGCTTCGAAAGGTTTTGTTGAGGAACGTGGTCCTTGAGAACTGACGATAAGTATTCTTCTTATCCAATGAATAGTTTCATCAATTTGCGTCTATAGGTAGCACTTGGGTTTGAAAAGAACTAATTAAAACCATCTCCAGTGTCTTCATTTCAGGGTCAAACGCACGAGCAGCAAGGAACAGCAAGGGTGTTATGGTATGGGCTGCAATATGCTAGCAAGGTGGAAAGAAAGAATCGTTGTTCGTAGAAGAAGAAACCAAGTTTTCCGGGTACAGTGTCATCTTAAAGAATCTCCCATCATAGTACAAACCCTGTATTCCTTTGGAGGGTAGCAGTAAGGCTACACCTCTTGTGTAACCAGAAATAAAAGCATTAAACGTGTCTTCTAGGTCTTTGAAGCCTTGATATGAATCCAATCGATCTCCCGTGAGGGGCCTATAGATCGTCAGCTCAAATCAATCTATATTTCGCAAAAATGATGGAATTAAAGAAATATTTAATGCGGATATGGGGCCATCTTGAGAAACAGGATCGTAATCGAAAAACGCTAAATACAATAGATGCTTTTTGTGCTGAAACAGGTGGTTTGTCCAGGTAATAATATAAAGAATGCCACTTTATAACCTGTCTTTACCGTTTTATGCAACAAACCAACAAGTTTTTGAATTATTATGGAGGAGCATTGTAGCAACATTTAACACAAAATCGATGTACTTAATTATTTCTATAGCCTTCTAAAGTTTGCATTGCTTTTGTAAAGTGATTAAGTATAATATTGATACATGTTATGTATAACTGCGTGTTAATTGGGTTATTAATTACTTATTTTTTAAAAAGTGGTATAAAATTTCAGTGTTACGATATATTTCAGGCTTTTTAAAAAGCTACGTCAATGCCTAATAAGTATCTTCCATTTTAATTATTTCATTGATAATAATCTTTTTACAAAACGTTTTGAAACACAACAACCCAGATAGATATAATCTAACCCTATTTTGTTGCGTTTCTTCTTAAATACACATATATTTGTTAAAATATAACAGATCTTCAATACTGCTGTGTATTTTACATATGCTTGCCATACATTAAGAAATAGTTCCTTCTGCTGAGTTAGTATACGAATAACACACAAATGCTAATAAAATGTTTTCTACTTATACTTAAATGAATAGAAACTGGTATTCTTCAGTCCTTTCGGATCTATCTTCCTTTAATAATTCTTTTATAAAACACATCTGATATATTTCAGTTGCTATGTAATCTTAAATTAAAAAAAAAATTATGCATAACTTCTGTACAAAATTTGTAACTCCCAATATAGTTTTAGAGTTATTCCATAATCTAAAGCGTGAACTGCTCGTTGACTAACAAAATACCTTAAATACGCGTACAAAAGGCAATCCAACATTTTTCTATAAACACAAATGTATGACTAATTATTTAACTTTTTTGCACACTATTTTATGCTAAATTTACGCGTTATACAATAGCGGACTAAATAATTCGCATTATTAAAGCGTATGTAACAATACTCAATGTTTAAGTCTTAGTTTGCAGTTTTAAACATGAGTCATGGGCTCAAATCACATAATCACTCTGATTTTGAATAGTTTAACCTTAAAACTGCGCCTTATACACAAGTATATAATGTACTCTGCATTATCGTGCATCGGTTTCCGAGATTTCGAACTTGGGTTACAAATGAAACAATTAACAGTCGATAGCAAGTGGTTTTAGATATTCTACTCAGGAGCGTAAAGCCACTTATGGGAATCTCTTTAGGCTCACATATGCAAATATCTAGTTTAAAGTTTCACCAGCGCCTCCACAGGCTTCAGCTCGCGTTTCAAGCCAGGGTGGCTGCCTCATTCCGAGTGACAACAGGAATCCTCTGCTCACTTCTGGAGACGTTGCGCTATCACGAAACCTGTCCACAATCGTTGCTCAGTGAAGGCTGGCAATATTAATCGATGAATGTCTGTGAAGTGGTTTTTCTGGGTTAAAGACTTCGAGGTTATCAGAAAGAGACAGTTGCGTTAATCTGTTTGCTGCCGATCTAGACGGTATTTGGTCAACACAAGAAAAACAACGCTGAGCTAATCTGTAATTCTTAGTATCTTTTTTCGAAAATTCCACTAGATCAGGCTAAAAACACATGAAATAATGTTGTTGTTTTTTTTTTAGGAGTCACGTGCGTTAGTTTTATCTAACGATGTAGAGAATTAACTTTAAATGATGCAATATTGTCGGGAATATATATAGACTGTCGTTACCAAACAAATACACGTAGCTAAATGTTTTTAAAGGTAATGTATAAATAATCTTTGGGGAGATTTTTTAAAGAGAATTTGCGTATAATCCAATTGCTTTGTATTCAATGAGGCCCAGGCGTAAAATAAACACCAACCACCTCTGGGAGTCGTATTAATTACCAGACAATCTACGTTTACTTATAAAGAGAATTCCTCACGACAGCCTTATTTCCTGATAAACGATGATCATGAATAATATTTACAGACAAATTTTAAATTCATTTTGGCGAACCCATTAATTTCTTGACTGAAACATTTTTTTTTTTTTTTTTTGTCCTAGAAAGAAGAGCCTGACTAGAAATTCAATTTAAAACGGTTCCGGAAGTCTTCGAGCGTCGATTGTTACGGGTTGTAAAGGATATGGAAAGAGAATCGCAATATATAATAGTAATAATTAGATATTTTACCTAAAATATACCGAAATTAAATGTTAAACCATAATTGTTAAAAGAAGAGTGTTTTTTTTTTAAAATAAATATTGCAATAAAATATCTATATTTTTTTGGTTTCTTTAAACTGGTTACAAAAAGATTTCCCATCTTTCTTTTCGGTATATTGTGCCCTTATTTGTAATAAATCCAGGTACACACGTCTTTTTTTAAAGGGAGCCCGAGGATGACTGTAACACTGTGTACAGGGAGATTATGGTCTATCAAATACTGAAAACTACTGGAACAAAGAACCGATCGCACAAAGTTATTATGACGAACATAATACATATAACTTTAGCAAAATTCAAAACATTTTCTTCTGTGAAAGTGTTACATTTTACCCCAGGTCGGGCTCAGTCGTAACATACGTCGAGGTCAGTAGTGACACCAAAATTACACACACACAAAACCGTGGTTTTTGTTATGCACCAAACTGGATAAGAAGTCTTTAACTAAATAAAACGCCAGCATTTTCCCTGATGCTCGTGACAAACTGATGGCTTCATTGTCTTACTGATAAAGTTGGATGACGCTTCACGAAACTGCCCAACCAGTCTGGCTCACCAAATTCATTATCATTCCACGAATTTGAAGTTTTAATGATATTGACTTTTACCTAGCGCTCAAAAGCAAATATCTTGAAGTTCTTGGGGTATAATCCAAAGAAAATCTTCGACACATTTTTTTTTTTTTTTGCATAGTTTTCTATTTCATTTTCTTTCTCATTACTGAATAATTTATTTCTAACATAACCATCTTGGAGTTTCCGTTTGGCACCGCCACAGTCATTAACCAAAGTTGCCTTTATACATATCTGCTTAAAGTGACGTGGCGAATATCATAATTACTTGCAACGAATCTAACGGTGCGGTAATTTGATGCTACTTCACGTACAGCTCGCAGCATAATATCAGAAGCTGTCTTTCCTCTTTCCGTTCTTCTTATGCACGCACGAGGTCTTGGTATTTCCTTCTTTTCGGCGTAATTGGCACACTTACTACTTCTGAGAAGATCTTACACCGTGTCGTAGGTAGGGAGCTAGAACTCAAAAGAGAGGACTTAATATGGCTTGTTTGGAGAACAGGGAGAAAACTTTATTGAAGAGGAGTAAAATGTGTCTAACCTCTACAAAGACAATGTAGCTGAATTGTTAAAAAAATCCAATATTGAGGAAGAGGAGCATTAGAATAAAATGGATTAGACTAAAGACATGAAATTCTTAACCGAAAGCAATTTTATTTTCACCTTCGTCTTCTCTGGATACTGGAATTTTTATGAGCAACTAAGATCAGCAAATGAGACAGCAAAAATGGTGTCTGTATTCTTATAACTTGACTAAGAGAACCCTGTTGGCATTCAATTCGAATCATTAAAACAAATACCGTATGTACTAAGCTACTGATCAGAATACTTATTTACTTTTTGTTATGACCAAACTGATGTGGATAACCTGCAAAACTTACAGATCCTGAGACAGTACAGTATAATACGCTTAACCTCAGCGTAATACTGTACCAAAAAACACTAAAAATCAAACAAGGCATTTGAGTCACGCGGGTGAAAAGTAAAACAAAATTTTCCATCAGGTAAATAATCACTTTTACGGTATAAAGTTAAAACAACTTCCATTGTGAGAAGTATCGGTGGGCTTTCTTCCAATTAATTCCCACTAGAAATTTATGAGGAAAGCCTTTCCAAAGGACAAAATTTGCCCAATTTTTACACTTATTTACGAAATATTACCAGTGTTGCAACCTACCCGTGTTACTTTCAATTCCGATCTGCCCTAACGTCTTCCCATCTACAGTACGCAGCCCTGTATTACAGGCAATCGAGCATTAATGTTATTGTTCACTTTTGATGCGTAAACTAAGAAGTTAGGGCTGCTACATCGTTATTCTTTAGATGGTCGGTACCGGGGTCATGGATTATTTCGGGATTACTCAAGTTCCACATCAAATAAAAACAGCTAATTTTTCAGGCGGTGTGATGCTCGTTTATAACTGCGTGCTATACACAGAAAATCTCGCGGATCGGTTATCAGACTTCTTAGCAAAAGACGGGTGTTATAAAAAGATTATTAATGAACTTATGAAACAGTTTATATGGCCAGACAATGTGGCTCAGTGGTGAGTGTGTTGGCTTCAGTACCTAAGGGTCCTGGGTTTAATTCCCGCTCCTGGCACGTTGTTGTGACCCTTGAGCGAGGTACTTTACTGGCATTGCCGCGGGGGGAGTGGCCTGTGTAGGCGCTCAGACAGAGGAACCGAGGGCGGGGGGACGCTCTATAGCCACGGCAGAGGCGAGTCTCCCTTGACAAGGAAAAGTCAGAAGAACAACCCGCTGCTGAAGACAGAGGCACTGGACCAGGGTGTGCATAACGATGGTGCAACGCATCCCACTCTTATGAAATTAGTGATCGAAGAAGAAGAAAAATAGTTTTTATTTCCTGAGAAAAACACTCAAGAAAAATGTGATCTAATTATATTTTTTGCATAATACTTTACCGTTACGTACTCGCGGAACAGGGAAATAGATTAGTTGTTCTTGACCAGAAAATCAGTTTAGGAACTTCCAACGACGTTTACAGATCGCTAAACAACGACCATACCGTGAAAATGAGAAAGGAGAGCGGGTCGGGTCCCTAAAGACAAAGAAAGTGTGAGGACATCCTGCCAGTAAACTAAAGGTTTAACAATTGACGAGAAGGATAATACAGAAATAACTTGGTTGGTAAAAGTTCTTCTTGTATAAGGTATTGATTGAAAACTTTCTGACAGTTTTGCGTTGATAGGCAGGCAATGAGAGGAAGATCTCAGACTGTGCGAAACGTTTCTATACGTTGGATTTAGGTGTTGGGGTGTGTGGTGTGTGTGTGTGTGTGTGTGTGTGTGTGTGCGTGTTATACGTCAATTTATTTTAGTTTTGCTAAATTGTCAACAGTGTGTTAAGTATTGAGTTTTAAAATCGCATAAGAATCGAAAAATTATCAAAATGAAAGAGACGGGATTCTTGATAGGAATAGACGAGTTGTGATGAAGATTCAGGTGAGATGGTCACCTGGATAAAGGTGACATAGGGCATCGTGTTTGTGCGGGGGTTCTCTTCCCGGTCGGTCTGACGTTTACCCCTAAACCGACAGAAATCAGGGAGGCGCCATCTTCCCTGTACCCACCCGTCTGGCACTCGCTCTTCAAGAGCATTAAAAAAAAAAATACTGTAAAAGGTCTGGAAACTTCTAAAAGCGAATATGCTGATTAATTACCCGTGCAGTTAAATTACACATCTCGAACCTGTCGATGGATCCTTGCATTCGAGTAGATATTATCAAATAATTAGGTGAGCCCCGATTCACACCGATACACCAGACAGGTGTTTCGCTGAGTACCACAGACAGGGGGGAAGCCTACAAAGGAGTGAGTGAGTGGCGTCTAGCTTCGGAACTAATTAAACAGCGAACTGGGCGCTGCTCTGGTAACCCTTGGAAGCCGGAACAAGGAGTCGAAACCGACCAATTAGTCTGCAGTGCCCGACTCGAGGTGATCGAGAGGATTTTTTAAAAAAGAGTCCATAATGAGTCACGTCTGCGATGCATAGATATTTGGCCGTAAGTTTAAACGTCGTGCCAGCGTTATTAAAAAAACCCAAACACAGAATGCGAAAATATTTGTATTTTTTTTAGAATTTTGAATAAACGCAATAATTTCTCCTTTTAAAAAAGAAGGCCACGTTTTGGAGTTGTGCAGGGTGAACTGCTGACACCATTATTATAGGTAAGGCGTAGCTCCTAGGCGACTGTTTTGCAAATAAATAAATATTCCAACTTTATTTTTAAAGAGAAAACTCGAATGATTAAGTTATAATTCAGATTATTTTTTTTTTTTTTTGGTTTGAGGCCGACATCACTGATGCCGGACAGCGCATTTACTCGATTCCGCGGTGTCACGTGACCTGCTGGACCCCCGTGCCAACCGTTGATGGGGAGGGGGGCGAAAAGCTACGGTAGGCAGATGGAGCTCGGGCGAATGAGATCCTACTGACCGTTTACAGAAATAAATGCTTTCTGCTTCGACATTTACGGCATCCAGAAACATATAGAGGAACTGGTGACTGAGGTAACTATGACACACCAAGCTTACCAACGACGAACTAACGGGCACCATGCGTACTTCTAAAAGAAATAGGAAAACAACAACAGTAAGAAATTTCGGTATTAAATTTTTTAGAAGAAGAAACGGTCATAGATTTAAATAAATTAAAAAGAGATTGAAATTTGCGTCTAATCGAGCGGGATATACTTCGTAAACGCGTCTTTACCCAAAAGTTTTTTTTTTTTTACGGGCGAAAGAGCAAAAATATAATTTACGATTCATGAATTTAATTTTTAAATAAATGTCCCAGCTCTCAAAAAATTTTTTTTCCAGAAAACACGCCAGTTAATATCTAGAGGGAATTAAGTGCGGTAACAAAACAAAATAACTGATCTGCTCCATTTCGATTACGTAGGCGTGTTTGCCGATGCATTGACACACACGATTAGTGTCACTTCCATCAGTTTTCTATCCGTTTCAGGGACTTCTCGATGTGTAATGCGCAACCGACTCAGGATCGTTTGTTAGATTAAAACGGCTATGAAAATAATATTGGAAAAGAAAAATTTACGAGAAGCTTTATTGTTAATGCAAACCAAGTGTTGACGACAACATGGCCACTCTGGTAGATTGAGTTCATGAGAACCATTTTATATTTGAAAGCTTATTGCAGATTCCAGCGCCGCTCGATTGTGGTAAACCGTAGATACTGCGCGCAGTTACTGTCAGTTGGAAATTCTCCTGTCCTCTTATTGGCTTTCATCACAGCGACGTATCTATAACGTTAAAGTCTCGAAAATGTCACCGATACGTTGACACTTGGAGAGGCTCATTATCCGAGGACGGCGAACTGGGTGGGCTAAGCGCTGCTGCTTTCGTTCTCTTTTGTCTTGCTCTTGGAATAGATTGTTCAACAGACTGTGGCGTAGGGGGCGTTCTCGTTCACGACTACACGTCTTAAAACCGTTCATTTATGGAGAAGTTGCCTACGTGTATCTCAAGAGGCCAGCCTAAAAGTTTGGGCGTCCATTTTCATGTTTGAGTCAAGTCTGTACAGCGTGAATATGATTTTTTTTTGGAGGGGTGTTTTTTTAACCTTTAATGGCGTCGCTAATAAATACCAAGTAGAGGCTCGCCATCACGTGATCACGACGTCATCTGCATGTCGCCAATAGATTTAGTCTTTGGATAAGTCAAATTATAGATCTTGCTTAAGCAGTTAAAATTTTACCAAAACAGAAAATCACTTTCATCCACGAATCGCAAAAATAAATTCTTAATAAAACCGGAAAAAAAAATTATCCAACAATGAAAAGTATGCAAACGAAAAAAAAAACCCACACAGATTACTGCTTTACACGCGGAATAGCTTCTTCAGAAACATCATGTCTTCGTGTTTCTTCCAGATAGAAGATCTCTTCATTGAAATGACATGAATTTGCAAAATAAAACATTTAACTGCTACATAAAATGCTACCTGGCATCTTTTAAAAAGGAACAAAATGCCCTGCTGACATCATTTCGATATTTTAAATAAATTTAAATCTAGGTAATATTCAAACACGATTTTAAAGAGGAATGTGTATAGCATTAGATTAGTAAAAACTAAATTATTTGTTTTGATATAAACGGCGATACTTAAACGTTTTAAAATATGCTAAAATACTGACGTCAGTTCCATGCTGTTATTCAGTTTTTATATTTGAAACTTTAAAAAAAACAACTTTTAGTGTGATTCAGTTTGACACTTACAACGAGGCAGTAAACCACAGTTGCCTATCCAAGGCTCCCTTTTCTCAGGAAGAGAAAGGGTAATCAATGATTAGTACTAACAATGCTTACTCCGCTAACCAGTAATTGATTTCAATTATAAATAATCCTATTGCTAAATAAACATATTTTTTATGCTCGAACTATGCTGGAGTCTTGGGCTAATTTGTAATCAACGCCCCTATTATTATTAGTAACTGAAGATAACCAGAAAAATTTGTCTCTCTCAAATCCTCTATTAGATTTCTGTCGTTTTGAACTTCCAAACTTCGTTTATCGATCTTTCACTGGAAGAGTTTTCATTTAATACCTAGACGTTTTATGGTTAGCACTGTTACCTTCCTGTACTTAATTACAAAATTACACTGTGGCAAGAATTCTTCATAAAAAATAGCCAGAAGCAAACATTTACCGGTTGAACTCTCAAAATTAACTTCAAAACCTCTTTCAGTCTTCCTAAAAAAATCGCCTCAAGGGGAAATCTTGATATTAAAAAAAAAAAATTTTGAATGCTGTAAATTCTTAAATTCTGAAAGCTTTTTTGAAGTATCTGTGTTGAACCCTGCTGACTAAAGACAGAACATATGCGCTTTTCCTATAGTCACGAACCGTTAGTTGATAACAGACGTTGTACCATCATTAACCTTGCTGGATACAGAAAGCCCTTTAAATTAGTGTAGAGTTGATGCAACCAATTGATTATTCGAGCTTTCAAAAGGGCAGAGTTCTACTGATGAATTGGACGAGAGAAAATGAAAGAAGAAAAAAAGCTTATCACACTGCACGAGTTGTTTCCATTTCGCAGTTTTTGAATGTCCGAATGAAATAGATACTGCAGTAGAAGATTACGTACAGTCAGCATCTTCATGCCTTCCATCTTTTAAACGACGCCAGGTTGCTTCAAAGAGGAGCTGCACAAAGTTGCTTTTGTTGAAAAATGCTGTCCAGCAAAAGGAAATGGTTGTCGAGTGCAGCTTACTATTACAGCCTCTGCATAAATCGAATGGCTGCTTCGGCTGGCAAACCCTTTAAAACGTGCTAATGCGAGTTAATAACAACTGGTTTTGCGTTGACATTTATATCATAACCTTTAAAGAAATCAAACGTTCATTAAGGCTGGTAATCCTAAACAAAATGGACTGCAACTGCGAGTTAATCGAAAATGATTTTGCTTTACAAGCGTAAACGACTAAAAACTAACACATGTTATTCCGTTTATCAATTCGATCTTTGATAGCTTCGGCAAAAAGATTTTAAAACACGGAGACTTTATTAGGGAGAAATGTTATTCTCCATTACACATCGCGCTAAGTTTGTCTGCACGTCCTTCCTGCCGAGCAGACGTACTGACAGGTGCCGCTATCTGTTTCCTTCTCCACTTCCGACAAACCATCTTCCTTTGGCTATCAACCGTGGCGGCTCTGTCGTCTTGAGAGAGAGAGAGAGAGAGAAAAAACCATCTCGCACAATTACGTTCGATGTACAAACACGCGTCGATTTGCACCCATTAGTTTGCCTTCATTCTGGTCTGGCAATACTCTTTCGACGTTTACTTACACGTCTTTTTGTGTGGGCATATGTGGTGTGTGGGGGTTTTTTAAAAACTGCTTTCTCCACCGTTTTGTAAATTTCTCCGGCATCATTACCAGACGAGAGTAGAGGGATGAAGTCTGTCCTCGAGATGCGAATTTTAACTACTGAGTCTACATAATGACCAGATGCTGTCTTTCAAATAAAAAAGAATGAAAATGCGTTTTGTGGTGAGGCCACCTGTAAGGGTTTTGCTATTAGACGAAGGGTTTTCTGTCGGCTAACAGAATTACATCGCTAAGTGCTGAATCCCTGAAAGCCAAGTGGGAGTTGTGTTAAAGATCTCGGTTTCTCTGAGTAAAAATGGGGGGGGGAGCCCTCTTTTAAAAAGATCTTAAATTCAAACACAAAACATTTTTGACTCACATTATATTAAATTTTAATTAACCCATTAACCGGGCAATGACAGAATTATTTCTTTATACCTTTTGCATCCAATTTTCGACCCAAACGAAATAGCTTGCCACCTACACGTGATACAAATTTCCAAAAGAAAAAAATGGACTGATGGAGTATTGTCTGCGCTTTTTTAAAGATATAATGTAAGAAAATCTCGCTGAAAAACAAACTAAATAATAATACGACAATGAATAAGATGACATAAAGTAAGGTCAGCCGTTGAAAGTTGGATGGTCAGAGAATTAACCGAATTTAATCTAATTTAAAGAAGAAACCTTGAAAATGTTCTTTACCTACATTCTAGCCAGTCAGAACACAAGATACATAAATGTCATATAAACTTCAGTAATAAATGTCTGTCTTATAGCTGTTTTTTATTTTATTAAAAATCTTTAATGTATATAAATGTAAATTATTTACAAATTTGTTTAAAGAATTTATATAAAAATTCGGTCATAGGCTTTGTATTTAAATAATATTATTCTTGTGGTTTAAATTACTTAATAAAATTAAAGAAAACTTGTTGATCAAGCTGCGTTTTATCAAAACGATGTAGGATATACTTAGCAAAAGGGTAAGTTCTGTACATCAAATCTTTCAGTTTCATCCGTATTTCCTTACGTATTAATCAAATCCTTGTCATACAAAGTTCTTATTATTTTATTTTTTAACTTTTTAAACATTATTTTCGTCTCAAGGTTTTTTTTATTTGTCTTTTTCCATCTGACGTTTTAATAAATTTTAACATTTAATTTCTTTCTTTGTTTATTCTGTTTTATTTTATCTTACCTATTCGTCTTCGTTTTCCATTTTTTGGTCTAATACGATCTCTCTCTCTCTCTCTCTCTCTCTCTCTCTCGCTCTCTCTCTCTCTCTCTCTGTACTGACATCATCATCATCATCTCTCTCTCTCTGTACTGACGTCATCTCTCTGTATTGACATCATCATCATCTCTCTCTGTACTGACGTCATATCTCTCTGTACTGACATCATCATCATCATCATCATCATATCTCTCTCTCTCTCTGTACTATCATCATCATCATCATCTCTCTCTCTGTACTGACATCATCATCATCATCTCTCTCTGTACTGACGTCATCTCTCTGTACTGACATCATCATTATCATCATCTCTCTCTCTGTACTGACGTCATATCTCTCTATACTGACATCATCATCATCATCATATCTCTCTCTCTCTCCTCTTTCTGTCACGCCCTCCTCCTTTCTAGAATACTCTTGACTCTTGACTTTCATTTCGATTTATATTCATTAAAATTCCAAACTAGTTTATTAATTTTCTTACTATCATATTCATTTTCTGGTGGACTGCCACATAAACGAAACGCATTTAAATACAAGAGAAATCACCTGGTTTATTTATCCTTTGATATCAGAAAGAAGTTTTTCAAATAAAGGTACATTTTAATTGGAGAATGTTTTAGATATAAGGTTTTAGAAGATATTACATTGTAACAGTTTTATAACGTAATTGATCTGAACAGTTCTTGAAAGTATTTAAATATAAACTGTTTTTTGAAAAATAATTAAATATGAGTAGTTTTTAAAAGTATTTAAGTTTAACATTTTGTTATATCTGAAGAGTTTTTGGAAAGTATTTAGCGCTTAGCAATTTTTATAATATATTATATGAAACATTTTGAGAAAATTTTATGACTTTACTGGTTTTTGATAATATTACAACTGAAAACTTTTCAAAAAGTATTTAAAATCTGAACAGTTTTTAGAATCTATTTAATGTTAAACAGTCTTTGGGAGGTATCGCATCTAAAAAAATTCTTTTAGAAAATATTCAGTATTGAACAGTTTTTCTTAAAGATGATAAAGATATCAGGAGATTTTTTTCGAATAATGAAATCACAACCAAGACATTTTCCGTATTTCACCTATAACCAGTTACTAATGCCAGTCACGTTTGTTACTAAGTAGATAAACGACAAAACGATATTTGAATTTTGATCGCACGACATCACAATATCCTTCCGAGATATTTTAGTGATATGCCACCACAACTGTGCCCCCCCACACCCGTATCTATATGTTTCCATAGGCCGTGAAGACATTTCCATTTAAACTTAGAAATAAATAAACATGAGAAATTATGGCATTTTCTTTCTCTGTATCATTTTATTAATTCTTTATTTAACTTTGATTCACTCAGTCAAAACGGAAACTTAGATAATTATTATTTAAAAGAATTTTTTTTTTGCATTTAAAAAAGTCCTCCTAATTATTAAAATTTTGGTTGGTTTAAAACAATTTTAAGTCTTGCTTCAAACATCTTTGTGGTCCAAGTTCAAGTGAAAATGGCATCACAGAAGCCGGAAATAACTCAGGCCATTTTAATTCCAAGAACGAAAAAAAACAACAAATAGTTTTTAATTATTTTCTTTCGAAGAAAGTTTAACATTGTTTCGCAAAAGGCGCAAAAAAGCTGGATTTTATACGCGAAAAGCAGTTCTGCTAAGCGAGATAATCGTCAGGCTAACTATGGTGTATTGTAAACGGACTGGCTAGCTGATGATTTTTAAAAAGGGAGGAGACCAGAGACTGTTGTGGATGCTCCTGGATAGTCAGGCGGCGATTATGGAAAAGCCTTTTACCGTTTGAACATGTTCAATTGTGTGTACCGGCAAGAAGGCGCTAACCAGTTTCCAGGAACGTTTAGAGTGTTATTCGAGAGTCACGTAAAAAAGTGATCCAATCTGTTCCTGGCCAGACTTTGTAATGTGAGACAGTATTTCCATAAATCATCCAAAGCCACAATTATGATCGATCTTCTAACAGCAAAACAAGGATTAATTTTACAAATCGAGCCAAGACTGATCAAACAAAATTAATTTAAAAAAACAATGAAATGTCAAACATTGAAACAAAAGGCATAAGTAGTTTTTAACTCAACTTTTCTCAGTCGTTTGATAAAAAGTGTATCTACACTGGCAAAAAATTAAACACATAAATCTCATATAAACTTCATTTTCAAATGTCTTGCATTGTCCATCTTTAGCAATATATAATGTAAAGGGCTAACGCCTGTTAACAGCATATAAAATTAGTCTTTATCAGTAAATGTTAGTTCCAAACTAATTGGAAAACAAATGATGTTATACCCATTTCTAAAAAAAGCCAATACAAGTGATCCTGGTATTAAAATATCTGATAGTTTAGTCCTTGCACTATACGGAGTTTTAGAATTCTTTATTAAAGACAGATTACAAATAGTAATTTGAGAGACTTACAGCTTGGTTCGTCCAAATCGTCAAGATTCTATCCGAACGCAGAGCCCTTACTGAGAAAAGATATTGATTTATCAGAAAGAGTTCAGCATAAATTCGTCAAAACGGTTACAGATCTTTAGAGTTTGGCATACAATGAACAATTTAAAATATTAGAGCCACCAATTTTAGAGTTCAGACATATAAGAGGAAATAGAATAGGGGTTAAGCGTGCGATCATTGGGGGAAAAAAAACTGGCTATTTACTAACAGCTTAGCTGGGTATAATCTAAAATTGGCGATGGTGCTATACTGGTTAGGTTTCATCGATGAATTAGACATAAACAGAGATAAAGGAATTACTTTGAAAGATTACTTTCCTGAAAACATTGTCAAATTTAACCCTTTTATCTAATGGATGATAGGTAACAAAAAACAAATAAAAATAACTAATTTTTATGAAAACAACAATACATAAAATGCCTTTATCTTTGTTGCAAATGTTTTATTTTTTCATAGACATATGGCCTTGCACATGCTTTACTGTGCAATATATAACTTATAAAAATATATTTTTAGGATCAGGAACTCGTAATAAATATATATATTTAAACAGATTTTCCTTTTGTGAATATTCTCATAGTAAAATACATGTTCTAAATTTTCTGGATTCTAAACTAAGTTTAGTTTACGTAATCGCAAACTAAACTGACACATATATACTAAAATATGTTTGACAATACCAGGTGATTGTCTTCCAAAGCTTTGAATGTTAGCCAAAAAAGCCCATCATAAACTTCTCCTTAACCCTCTACTCTAAACTACTAATACTTAAGCAAATACTTGCAACAAAGATAACATTTCTTCAAGGAATTAGCTACAGTTCATTGTGCCTGCTTATAATTAAATATATCCAGCAGAAAGCCCATGCAAGAAATTGTTAATAGAAGAGATGGAATAATGAAATAAATCTCTGATTTATTTTGTAAAAAGGATTTTAAGAAAAGCTTTAATTTTAATGTATTATTTGCTACTGATAATCATGGTTTCTTATTTATTTCATTGTTATTCTGAGTTCCTGATAATTTTTTAATGATTATTCAGAGGTTAAAATGAATTGTATACCTACTGCTGACTTTTTACCTGTTTTGATATTCTGGTACAAAACTTTGGAAACATAAACTGCATTTGAGCAAAATTTCATGGTAAGAGACAACAAATCATAGCTTAGAAATTGTACGTGTTCCAGTAGTGCAGTCGTCAGAACTAGTGATTGAGAATCATCATCATAGTTTACACTTTATGATAAGTTTCAACTATGTGATATATTTTCCTGTTTTTTATCACCAGATGTGGGATCAATAAATTATTGCAGAAAAATAAAAATACCTTTGATAAAAAAAAAAAAAAACGATTCCATGGCGGTTAAATATCAGGAAATATTTTTTGTTTGGTTAAAGAATCAGTAATGGGTGGGCAAAACTCTAAGTAAGTATTGTTAATATCAGTTAAAGATTTGCTTCTTCGTGACTAGTAAACTCCAATTAATTAAATGTCAGGGAGTGGTAAATAACAGGAGGTGTCTGTTTTTATGGTTGTCGCTGCCATGAACCTGTTTCTCTTCTCATAGAAACGAAGAAAATTTAAAGCGAACTACTGAGTGACGTCAGAAACAGTTGCAAGCGGAAAGCAGCTAAGTTTTCACAATTCGTCCTACCGACTCAAAAGTTCTGAATTATGCATTTATCGTACACTTTCTAAATGCAGCTTCATTTAGTACTTTTGAAATGCGCTTGGGTGAAGTTTCTATAGCAGTTTCCCAAACCCCCAACTGAAACGTAACCGGGACTTGGGAATATTCAAAGAAATAGCGAGTTTTTGGCGTCTCTCTGAAGACGTCGTTCACAGACGAGTACCTGGTTAACGTTTCGATCCTGACATCATCAGGATGCTTGTGTGCGTGTGCGACAAACAGGCGGCCAAAACAAAACAACAGGAGCGAGGGGGGAGGGGAGCCAGAGGAAAGAGAAGAACGCAGAAAAACGTACCGAACTTACCTTTAGAATACCCGGGGCCGAGCGGATGGAGATCCACTCTGTGAATGACGGATAGAAAACACGCGCACGTCAGGAGGAGCTGCTTCATCACTTAGATTTCGGGCTGGGAGAGACTCTAATAACACAGTCGGCAGCTGCGAGCTCCAGCTTAGCGAAAGGAAAGTTTTGTCTGCTTTACCGTAGCCGCGCGCGTCTCTCGTGGTGTCGCCTCGGTCGCTAGCGTTGGCGCCACTGTCGACTGACTGACGAACGCTGCCATTTATATGGAGAAGGGTGGGCGTACAACCTGTCAGGCGCTAAATCATCCTCTCCTCCCGAGCCCCGCTCTAACACGGTGCCGCACACGGGCTAGCTGAAGGAGATCGTGTAGCCAGCCGCCTCCCACCCCACCCCCCCGTCTATTTTCTTTTTATTTGGGTCTTTTTTTTTTAAACCCTATGAAATCTGCGAAGGAAAAACAAAGCGCGGTTTCTGATTGACTTTCTCTGCTTCGGGCTGATCTCGTTATCTTTCGGCGGGCACTGATATAATGCTGTTCGGCTGTTGCTGTAGGTTTGTTGGTGTTCTCGCCTTCGCCAGACGGATGACAAGATTCGGCGATCTCCGTCACGGGAATAAATTTACTTCCGTCTTCTTGATTAAGTGAACCTACGGAGTATCTGTCCTATTCTTTAATTCACACAGCATGGGATGGAGAATATATAATATATATTTAAAAAAAGGGGAAAGAACAGAAATATTAACACTAGTTTTGAATAAGCCAGATGTGAAAGTCTTTGTATATTTTGATTCGAAATATCTTGGCATTCTAAGTTTAAAGCTACAAGGTCAGTTAGTTCATCCTTGACTTCAGCTTATCCTGTTATTGTTTGAATAATAAAGTAAATAAAGTTGAGATAGCCATCTTCTTTTAACCCCTACCATACGGAAAAGCGATTAAACAGAAAACTTGGATAGATGTGCGGCTACACTTAATAATAATAATAATAATAATAATAATAATAATAATAATAATAAATAATAATAATAATAATAATAAGTAAATTATTGCACACAACATTTTTAAGATGGGCTTTAACCAACCCTAACATAAATTTCGTCTAATGCTCAATATGGTGGACTGCTTTAATTAGGACTGGTTCCTTTAATATTAAGAATGCCTTTCCCAGAATTCTCCCGTGGTCTGAGCTGCTAGCCGACTGGTGCCCGTCGGCACCCGACCAACAAGACGAAGAAAAGATGGCGCAAGGCTGTTATCAGTAAACACTACCAGAGGACCGTGGACATAAGGCCTGCTATAGCTGCGCCCGACCGTGAGCCGGGACTCGAAGCGCGAGATGTGGGTGGGGAAGTAGCAGCATGTGACCGTCTTCTGACTTCGGCCAACCCGACGAACCCCATGGAAGGTCCCTGACTCCTCTCTCTCTCTCTCTCCTTTTTTTAAAAAAAATATTGAACAGTGTTAAGTTGTGTCGATGTTGAGAGAATACACGCATGTAAAAAAGAACGTTAATATGTATTAAACAGTTGGGGGTCGGGCCCGCGGGCGGGAGTAAGGATCTCAGAAAAGGAGCTTCGTCACTCAGAGAGAGCAGAAAAGAGGGGTCCAGCGCATCCAGATGCCCAGGGCAGGGGAACGTTCGCGGTCGGAGAGGATTCTGAACTTGAAACCGTCATAAGTCATTGACCGTTCTCACCTAATTAGTGCGAGGCGGCGACTGATTTTGGAATGTGTCCGTCTGTTGAGTCGCGTTACCAACAAACTTTCTCTGGAGGGGAATGACATCTATTGTCATCTCAGAGATGCTAATGCGATTTAGACAGCGCCGATGCAATTCACTGACACCGATCAGTTATGATTTCGAATCAATTGATATAAATGCTTACGGACTACCTGATCGATATCACAAACACTTGAAGTGATTTCATTAAATCGCTTGGCTCAGCGGAATCTGTTTACTGAAATTTTTTGTCTTATCACTCTGGAAAACTAAGACCCACCATCTACGATCTGCGACGTACTAATTCAGATTATCGATTAAACTAAATTTCCTATATTGATTAGTATGGGTAGGTTAAATGTAAACCAACCTAGCGCAGGTCAATCAAAATTGCTCAGGGTTAGCTATTTTATAATATCTGGAAGTCTGCGCGATATGCATCAGGTATCACACAATACACTACCTGTTCTTCGTTTACGTTCAATAATAAAATGTGTTATCTTCAGCGAAATTCTCTCAGGCCAACCAGCACAAGTCGATCAGGGTTGTTTCTCTCTCACCTCAAGACCATTACCTAGATATGCAATCCAAACTAAAGCCTAGTTGCTGCAATATTCTCTTCGAAGATGGTATTTCAGTATGCAAACAAAGGTGCTACGGAATGATAGTTGGTCTGCAGTCGCTGTCATTTTGTAGCCTGATAAAGCACAGCAGACTCTATGCTTTTCTTCTGCTGTGTCGAAACCTTCTAGTAATTTTATAAACAGACGACCGGTCTTCTGCCAGTGCTGTCATGTTAGCACATAACAACAGCCGGAAAGACGGGCTCGTTTCCCTGACTATTTTGCTACTGGGTGGATTACGTTTTTCTTTATCTTCTGACTGATAATAAATATATAATCACTTTTACAATTAAAAGGTACATCAAACAATCAGAAAATAAATAAACAAACATTATTATTATTATTAGAACTGAAATTTGTTCACTTTACAATAGTAAAAAAAAAATAGTCCTAACGCGGAGAAATACGTAGACACTGAAAAAGGTCAAGAAGATAGGTGCAAAATCTAGTTCTATGCTAGAACGACTGCCGAGAGTTTTTGGATTCAAGAATAACCAAATATCTCTAATTATGATTGTAATTGATTTTTGTAAATACCTCCACTTGAAGGATACTTAGTGAGAGCTTAACTTCCTTTATTTAGATTCCATCTACGCCTCCAAACCGCGACATTGTTCTTCACGTTGTTTTCCACGCACATTGCTCCAAGCCATGGAATCAACGCGACCATCTATGCCAACTAGAATAGCTCGCGTAGAAATTCCTAGCAAGAGAGACATTTAAATATGGATACACGTTTAATTTAAGACAAGAATAGAAAGTCTGAAGCCTTATCAAAAGGTCTTCCCAGTGCAGAATGTAAAAGCCAGAAGACATTAAAAAAGTAAACAAGTCAGCAACAATGAAAAACTAAAGGTCATAAATACAACAGATATAAATTGTTTACGATGCCTTATATCTGAAAATACGTTGTTTTTTCCGTGTAATATAATGTGGGCAGCCAAAATACATTACCAACATAACACAATAAAAACAGTTGTCATTGGTGAGGTACTTTCAGAAACAGCTGACTTAAAGCGAAATTCGAATGTTTTGGTTTTTAAATTTTACCAAAAAAAAAAAAGAAAGAGAATTAAATTAATTAAATCAATTAAAATAATAGTTGATGTTTTCTCAGACAATTGAGTCAGCTCTTCATTTTACAAATTTTACAGGTACATCCTCCCTCACAACTTTTAGAAGTCTTTCTCTGTATAATAGAATACGACATGGCGGCGTTCTGCAGACTGACTTCTTTTCTAGCACCGATCTGTATCTCAGTCTATCCAGACCCTGATGCACGAAAAGTATAACCGTCGCAGAAAGCTTTTAAATTAGTTCGTCGTCCAAGGCGTCTAGGCCAAAGTTTAAATGGTGCTTGAAGTATTTTCTCTTTTTATTTTTTTTTTTCTGTTTTTTTCTTTCTCTGTTGCATTTCGTTCGTCATGGTTTATTTTAGCGAATCTATAAAGGATTACCCTTCTAGCAAAACTAGTATTTAAGGTTCCATGGTCAAATATTTGATTTTTACTAACTTTCCAATCACTTCATTTGGGATTAATTTGCCAAATATCCACTGTAAAGACAGAGTTTTACATTTGGTGCATAGTGGCACTTTCTGTATTGCATTTTACTAGTAAATTCCATAACTCACGAAACGTTCAGTTATCCATATTTAAAGTTAAAAATACTATTCCGATCGATATTATGGAAGCATCAGTGAAAAATAGGTCTATTAGTGCGCAAACACCGGAACTAGTTGTTACAGGGTTAAGTTTCTAGAGCCCCAAGAAAGCATATAACATCATCTATACGTTTAATTAGGAATCATGTGTACTGTGATAATTTATCCGTGTAACTACTAATTCTGGTCTACCCTATTAACAGATAACTAATTACCATACTTGATTGGTTATTGAGAGGGGCTGAAGTAACCCGTTGGCTTCTGCTGTTGACACATTACTGATACCTTTCCGTTCTTATCAGGAGCCGTAAGCAATTATGCTATGTGAAAGTCAACCACTTCTTTTTTGGGAGTATCGATAGATCTACACATCTCGACATAAGCTAAGCACCACAGAATTTTCCATGAACAGAGATCGTGCAGAAAGACTATGTAATCCAAAATGCATCTTTTATTAAAAAGTAAAGTAATGACACAAAATGTCGATATTTTAAAAAAAAAAGAAATTTAAGAAAATGATGACATTTGCCTATTTTTCATTACTATTCAGCACTTTATAGTGTGACGTGGAAAAAGTAGAAATTGGCTTCTGAAAAAGTACCATTGTAAAGGATACCGATTTAGGTGGATTATCGGTAATTTTCAGTGAAAAATGTCACTTAATGTCCTAAAAGATCAGTCGTGATGCCAATCAAGATTAACTTTCGCTGTATGGATGATTTCTTTTATTCCCATGCTGTTCACAGCATTGAACGAGTTAGTATTTTGAGCTGGATTATGTCTCTTAAAACTACGCCCAAAGTTTCTCTGTCATATCCATATCCGCGCTCACAGAAGCCCAAGTCAGCGACTAATTTTCCAATGTCCTGGAGATATTGCAAAACTGCAGCGCATGGTGAGGGTCTGGTATTGCTATTCATGAATATTAGTCTAGTGGTAACCGGGTTCAGATGAACAGCAACAGCACAATGAAGAATGGTCTCAAGCTATCTGTTATACTTTAGGGTTCTGGGCACATTAACAAGTTCAAGCTTACTGTGACAAGGTGCGCATCCAATACCCAACGTCCAACTATTAAAACAGAACAAAAAAGACTTCCATACAATGAGAAATAAAGACCTGTCAGTAAATCTCCGCGAAGACTGGTGTTTCGCTGAAGGGGGTAAATTATACATTATCGAGAAGAGAAACATATGACTTAATATCTAACGTACAAGACTGAGATCACAAGTAACATAAGTTACTAATGATCGTACGTAATCATTTTGAGAAACTGGCGTATGAGACTGCTTCGGAGATTCCTCCAAGGGTCAGTGACGGCGACGCCAAACATGTCAGAAACACTTAGTCTCGTCGCTGTTATGGTCCGAAACCCGTATTAAGATGATAAAATAGAATTAAAAGACAAGTCTGAACACAAAAACCCGGAGAGCAGAAAATTATAAGTCACAGTGACAGCTGTAGTATTCAACTCGGGAGCGACCACTTGTCAAGCCTTTTCACCTTGCCCACTGCGTCAAGATGCCGGGAAACAGTTGCAGTGCTGATGTCAAGCTCTTCAGAAATTTCTCCCACTGTTTTCCTTGGATCGGCTTCAACTGAGTCTTTCAGACGGTCGTCGTCACAGCTGGAAGGGCGTCCGCTACGTCCCTTATCTTCGGGGCTCACATCTTCTGATCAAAACTTTGCTAACGATCGTTGTACTGATCGCTCATTTGCTGTGTCCTCGCCCCATGCCTGATTAATGTTACGAGTCGCCTCCCTCGCTTTGTGGCCAGGTTTGAGCTCGTGATGCAAAATGGCACGAAAACCTTTTCTGTCCAAGCTTCACTCAGAACCTGAAACAAATATCCATTTTATGATTTTTTAAAAGGTAGGTTTTGCATAATGTATGTCAAAGGTCACGCTACAAAACGATATATAACTACACCTTCACAAGCATGCAAAAGATGAACCACGAATTAACATAATATGAAAACCGACAAAACGTTTGTAACGACCCGATATTTCACTGAAATATCTGTCTTCAAATGCTGTACCTATGCTCATCGCAGAACTGGTAAACTATTTCATGCTGCTTGCTCACCATCCAAAGTAAAATGTGGATATGAATAGTAAGATAATGGTGTGGGGAGTGCATTGCTATAAATATAGCTATTGACAGTCAAAACCGTTGCTTCATACTCTTGAACCTTACAACAACATGCATTTTACCACTGGACATTGTCCTATTGGCTGGAGATTTAAATTTTATTAGCCAAAATATCAATCCAACCAATTGATGGGTCACCTCGGTCAGAGAGAAGCTGGCAGATTAAAACGACAGAAAGCAGCGAGTGGCACATGGACCAGATAGCATTGAGGGGCCAACAACTAGATTGCCAAGTACAAAAAAGGGGGCACCTGAGACCAATGAAATATTCTCTAGGAAGAATGGAACGGTACAAGTCTAGAATAGTTTCAAAGTCTTTGGATGATGGCCTGGAATCTTCAGAACAATTATCAAAGCTATGGGAGTTGGGCTAACATATGCCAAAAGTTTAGGATTTCTTTGTATAATTCAATGAATTATCTTGTTAATTTTTTTTTCAAAAAATTCGTACTATCCGTTATTTCTTGTAATAATGACAAACGTTTTGGCTTATGGTTAAAATTTTTCCAAATCAACGCTTTCTTCCACAATACATAGCGACACTATATCGATACTGAAAATTATAAATAATCTTTTTTTAAAAAAATTAAAAACAGTTGTTGGATATAGAGTCTGATATTTTTTTGGTTAGAATACTTGGTGCTTTTTAGTTGTCTTTCTCTGAAATTCTGCTAATTTTTATTAGTATTTTTTGTACAAAAATTTTTTTTAAATACTGCAAGCTAAAAATTGAAGCATTTTTAACGGCAATTAACGCGAGAAAAAAATTAATATTTCTTATGTTATATCTAATTATTTTAAATTACTGCTTTTATATTATTAAGTTTTGATGAAGTTGTACCAGAAATTTAAGATAAATGCAGCTTCTCTACAAAACGAAGTTTCCACGCATAATTCTGTCACATTTTTAAAAGCATGACAATCTCTGAAACTTTAGTTAACAGAAGGAAAGTGATAATTAGCACAGTGGCTGGCTTAAGAACGATGGCAGAAAAAGAAGAAAAAATTGGCGCATGCAATACGTAAAAACTAACACTTTATCGTGAACAGTATTCATAGGAAATATATATTTTGCCCTATCCAGTGGCATGTACATGAATATGATAAGTAATAATTATATTTCTTACTCGTTTTTCTTACGCTATGAAGTCAGTGTACATGAAACCATAAAATCTGAACTGCAGAGGTTTATAATTTTAGTAAAAGGAAAAGAAAAATTTTGCTTTTCCTAAAACAAAGATTGAATATTTCTAAACTCAGATTTTCAGAGATGCACGTTTGCTTCTCAAGACGTTTTAGAGTATTACTGTCTTGGTCTTAAAAGACGGCACATGATCCTGCGAAAATGCAATAGGTTTTTGTTTTTTTTGTTTTTTTTGTTTTTTTTTTTAAAAAAAAAGAAAAAGGTATATCAGGGTTCAATGTTGCCCGCCCTAGTGGATTTGTTTGTCTTAAGTATATTTTGGACATTGTCTGGAGATAGCGTTCAAAGCAACTTTCAGTCGCGTTGAGATTGAGACACACGACCACGTGTATTCTTTGAACATTTAAAGGAGAATAACCCTACGTAGTTTGACTATATGTACCCGTAGGTATCCCTGGTTCACTTATCTCTTTGCTCATTTATCGATTCCAATTTATTTTTATCAAGGTAATGTTGTTTTTAAGAAGTCAATACCAGCTCGGCTCTGATTATCAATGCTATTTAATAGATAAAGTAATTTTTAAATTCCCAACGTTAGTCAGTTAGGTCAACCATGTGAGGTGAATGAACTGACTTTCCTGATGAATAGCAAGTATAATTTTATCGCTAAACCTCGAAGGTATGTGTGTGTGTGTGTGTGTGTGTGTGTGTGTGTGTGTGTGTGTGTGTGTGTGTGGTGTGCGTGCGTGTGCATTTTGGGGTGTGTGTGACCAGATTGGCTTTTAAGCCATAATGGCCTACCATCCGCTTGCAATAAACGAAAAGTAGTTAATAAAACCCGCAGAGACATAATAATGTTTCCCTATAATTTCTTTTCCGCAAAATTAACCTTCAAACTGTCTCCAAACAGAACTCTGTTATTTAACAATCAACAGTGTAAGATAACCCGGAGCTAAACAAACGATTATTTTTTTTGAATTCCTTTTCTCGAAACAAAGAAATTACGATTTCTCAGTCATTATCATATATTTTTTAAGTATTTTTTGCAGGAAATAATATTCACAAAATAACCCTGCCAGCCCAGTATGGTAATAAAACTATATATAAATATAAGTAATACATCGTTTTTTTTTTTAATGTTTGGAGGTAATGTTGTTGTCTTTCTTAAAATGCTCGGTTGTGGCAGAATAACGTATGGTCGCAATATTTATAGCTATCGGCATTTATACGTTAGCAGCTATTCTTATAGTCTATGATACTAACTAAAGACGTTATACTGAATATTTAAACCATTGTACATGTACGATGTCATTTTTGTTACCTGACTTATAAAACTCAGGGTACTCTTGCACCTCAGTCTAGCAGCACCAGTTAGTATTTGTGTTGGACTGGCTGTATATTTAGTAAGCACTTTAAAAACGTAGGGTTAGATCTATATACGAACTTCTCGTTACCATATTGATGAGGGTGCCAAAGGTAGTTTTTCTACTTCTTTATTTAGAATATATTTTTTAAAAAAATAATACTGGTCACAAAAATAGGATTAAAAGTAAAGTTCAATATATTCATCTGTTTTTGTGACCACAGATTTACCACGTAACAGTTTCTAATATTTTTCATCAGATGGAGTCACCCTTAATAACTGATATAAGGACAAACACCCCATGTTTACGTGGTACGTTTATTGTCTTATGTAAGCACGGTCAGGAGGGGTTAAAATTAGTAGAAATAAATTTTCTTCCTTCGTTAGAATTAAATGGAAGTTAAATGATTCAAACAAAACGTGTGAAAAGCCTGGCAGGTTGTCGGTTACTCGTCAATTGACCCGCTTTGAACTGAGTAAATAGACGATTTTGCTCTCGTCAGCCGATATATCGCAATCATTTGAGGTAGGAACTGGTAACGATTGGCCTCACGAAAGAGGAGGATAAAGCTGTCCTTGATCTGATATTTCTACCTCACGGGAGAAAAGCAAATGAACAAACAGTTTTTTTTTTTTCCCGCAGACCTTTAATAACGTTTTTCAAATTGTCCCACGGGTATCAGCATTTAATAATTTGGTTTTTCTTTTGGCTGAAGAAAAGAAAACGAATGGAAAACCCTGTATTTTGCATGACATTTTTTAAAAATTATTTTGCGACAAAACTGGGGGATTTTGAAAACACAAAATTTGTATATTTTGTCAAATAGATCAACTTTGCTATCATATTCAGTATGCTTTATGCAACTGCAGGAGGCTTCAGAATCGGTTCGACATTTAGGGTTTTAGCTGAAACTTCTTTTCCATGGTAACGTTCGCATGCATCAGCTCATTCACCACAAAACTTAACAGAAAAGAATGGAAGAGTGCAATTGTCCAAGTATGTCCCGTGCGCATTTACCGTTTACCCAGGATGCAGTGCGTTGAGTAGTCAAACCGCCGATCAATGGCGGACTGGTCAGATGACCATCCAAGCAGTGACAGACAGGTAACAACTTTGGCTCAGTCCGCGATTTCTTTGTCATTATTATAAATTACCGATCTGTAACCCAAAACAATAAACACTCGTCTGTTGTTCTCGCAACAGCTTCTCTTCTCATTTTGAAACTTTAGTTTCACTTTTAAGTTAAACTATATATTTAAAATAAACAAAATTTATATTTTTGAAGATAACTTAATTACCGGGCACCTATTTTTTAAAAAAATTAAGCCCGTATATGAAAATTAAATAAACATTATAAGCGCTACATCCATTCTGTTTTTTTTCTCTTCACCATTTGTAGTGTCCACTTATGATTTATTAGCATCTTACGTTTTTTTGATGAGCCAACAAAAAATGTGTTAATGCCAAGTTTGGTGGTGAATGTAGAAAACCTACAATTGCTGGATCAGGGAGCTAAACGATCGATGTTCCATATTTACCACAATCAGCAGTTGCTCTTAAACTCGAAGACTCTTAAAATTGATTTCATTTTGTCTTAAAGGCTAAAATATTTTCGCAAATTATATCTTGTACTTAGTAAACAGATCGCTAAAGAATCCATCACCGTATCTATTTACATAAATTCTGCAGAAATTGCATATCATTAACTTTAGCTATAACTTTAAATGCCTTAGGAAAGTTTGTTTTGATTTTTCTTCAAATATTAAAATTTTTATTTACGCTGTTCTGTCAGTATTCCATTATTTTAAAAATAAAATTAAAATTTCGAGCAGTTAAGTTTAAGTTTTCCATAACCGTGGAGGAAAAAAAGAGAGAAACTCTCGCAACAATAAATTAAAGTAAATTATATCAGGTGCAAGTCTCATTTTGTATTGTGTAAACTGTGAAAAACAGGAGTCGTCTGCGAAACGGAACAATGTCGTCTGTTCTCCAAAAGCTATAGCACCCGCGGTAAAACTAAACAGGCATTGAAAATTCACCGTAAAATGGTCATGTACCTGCTGTACTGAAACTTAGCTTGGACGCGAGCGTGTGTGTGTGTTAGATCAGAAACAAATGCACATAATGAATACTAAATGGCTAACGTTATACTGAAATATGGAACATGTTTCTGCGAAATAAATACTAACTTTAATAATTTGGGGAAATCTGCTTGACCGCAGCTTGTAGTATGGTGATGACTAACAGAACTACGGGATGCAGCCATCTGTGCTGACGGATTAAAAACTCGCTGTGTGCTTTAATATCAAAACAACAGAATTTACACGCGAATTTTTTTTTTTTTTCTGTTCCAGTTTATGAGATTGTTGAGTGAAAGCTGCAACTTCCGCTTAGCATATCAGGCGATGTAGTCTTCCGGTTCCGTAAAGCGAAATTCGGACTCCTAGCTACTGTCTATGAAAACTGGCCGATTAGTTCAGAAAGTCGACGACCCCAGTAGAATTCTCGTAAATTAAACTCATTGATCAACTGGCTGATTACAGGAAGGTGTTAAAAGCAACCCTCGGGTTCTTTCATCTTTGGTACAAGCCTCATCAGATATGCAGGTGACTGGAGTTACGAGCCGGCTGGACCTTTGGGAAATGCTTACAATGCGATTAATTCCCCCAAAAGTACTAGACATGGTAAAATGAACTGAATTTAATCAAATGTAAACAGATTAATTTTTTTTTTAATACTTATAAAAAGTTAGGTGCCAGGAGTGTTGTTGGCTTTGGGGGGCTGGACGTCCGTCAACTATTTAGCATTATGAAAAAAACAGAATTTTTAAGAAGAAAATGAAAGCATAAAATGGTTTCATATTAAAGAGAACTTGAAAATAACAAAGAGTATAGACGATCGGGCTGCCGTATAATCAGGCACTGTAAGCGCCTTTAACACTCGTAAAATGGCATCATTTTGGTGTTTTAAACACATGATTTCAAAATTTTAACCGTTGGAAATATTTACTTAGATGCATACACTTTCCGCCATAATCGAGGACTCAATATTCCAAAAAGAATTGATATGAAATGGGCACGTGTGGCTAACGATTTAACATGACAATATGCTTTGACATGTAGATATTTGCTAACAGCCATAGGAAAGTAGACAAGCAAATACTGATTAATATATGGTAGATGGGGTACTTCCGCAATAGGTCTGCAAATTATGAGTTATGCCGTCAGAGACATGTCAGAGAACCTATAGGCTACGCTGATTACATTCAGTTTTTGCAGCAGACTTATCATCGCCGTTCTTTTTGCATTTGTCTCTACTGACAATTGTCAGCTGTTTGGGGCTTGACTTCGGACAATGTGGCAGATCGAACAGCAAGTACAAGGCGTAGCTTCTGTCCACGTTGACTATGCTCATCCTCGCTGCTCAATTTCGCTTAATTTTCCCAGCAGCGGTTAATGATTAACCTTACGTCTGTTCAGCTTAGCCAAGTTTTCTGTGAACCAGCTGTTGCCATCTAGAAGCCCAGCGCATTCATCGATGAAGAGATGTCGCTTGTTAGTTCAGTTTCCGCATTTTTTTTCCTTTTCAGCCGGATCATCAAAACGTCGTGTCTTACTGCGGCTAAACACCGTCTACTCTGGCGGATGAAGAGGGCCAGGCTCGCTAGCAGCAGCTGAACTGTTCAGCGTTCCGCGAGGTCGAGTGGACATTTTTCAAATTTCGCACCTGACCGCTGCGCTGCCCGAGACAAGCAACGAGTCCTCGACTTCCATCCGGAAATTCCCGGTGATGACATCTGGAGTGCGGCAGCGGTCACAGAAGGTCGCAGTCTACTGCTGTATTAACCCAAGTTACGGCGGCTTTTGACAGGAAGAGGACTACTTTAGGAGCACGAAAAAGGCCAATTCCTGGCTGATAAACGGGTACAATGTATGGATTTAAGTGTGAGGCTTTAGCTCTGATGTTTCTTAGAGAGTAAATATAACGCTGTTGTAGCAAACTGGATATTTGTTGGTCGTATGCACCCTTAAAGGTTCACTTCAGCATAGCTTCGATTTTCCGTTTTATTAACTGAATTCCTGTTCCAGGTTATAAGAGTGAATAAAGCAATCCCCCATATAGCAGCTGGTTTCGAGTCTTGTGGCGCAGTCGGCTCAAGCGACTTCGGTCCAAATATTCGCGGGCCGCGAACACCTTAAATCTGCCATACAATTCGAAAATGCAAACGCATACTGCGAATTCATCGAAAGAAGTCTTTCTTCAGAGCTAGAAACTGAAACACGAGTGCGTTGCTCAGTCACTCTCTTTATTACTCCTAAATCCTCTACTTTTGTTACAAATAACATACACAACTCACGTGTCTAAGTACTGCAATATTTCAGCAAAAAGGAATTTTATTTTTAAATTGCGACATTTACATAAGTGGCCTTAAGTCTGTCACCAGCGTAATATCCCCAGACGGAATTTTGTAAAACATCCATCTACGATCAAAAGCCAATAATAAATCAATTATATTTTTGACATTTTACTGGTGATGCCGTAGTATGTATATGTAAATGTCTCTCCCAAATGTTCAGATTCGTCGTAAAAATCGACTAGTTTTCTAACAAGTAAAAAGCCATTAAATGTTTCTTGGTGCATCTTCCTTATGGACAAAAGTCAGATATGAACAGTCATCGTCACGGATCGCATAACCACAGTGTGTTCTAAAAATCGGCCTGGCGAGGTTAACGTGTGTGTGTGTGTGTGTGCGTGTGTCCCTTTATTTTTAATCGCAGATTTGTAGATATAAATGATGGTATGATATTTGTTGCTAGGTAAACTCTAATTCCAAGTAAAGCAGTCTCGGACGAGAGAGAGAGAGAGAGAGGAGAGAGAGAGAGAGAGAGAGGAGAGAGAGAGCGAGAGAGAGGAGAGAGAGAGAGAGAGAGAGAGAGAGAGAGAGAGACAGAGAGAGATGATGATGATGATGATGATGTCAGGAGAGATATGACGTCAGTACAGAGAGAACCGAGAGAGAGAGATGATGATGATGACGTCAGGAGAGACATGACGTCAGTACAGAGAGAGAGATGATGATGATGATGTCAGGAGAGATATGATGTCAGTACAGAGAGACAGAGAGAGATGACGTCAGTACAGAGAGAGATGACGTCAGGAGAGATATGACGTCAGTACAGAGAGAGATGACGTCAGGAGAGATATGACGTCAGTACAGAGAGAGATGACGACAGGAGAGATATGACGTCAGTACAGAGAGACAGAGAGAGAGAGAGATGAGGATGATGATGATGTCAGGAGAGATATGACTTCAGTACAGAGAACAGAGAGAGAGACAGAGAGAGAGAGATATGATGATGATGTCAGGAGAGATATGACGTCAGTACAGAGAGACAGAGAGAGAGAGATGATGATGATGATGTCAGGAGAGACATGACGTCAGTACAGAGAGAGATGACGTCAGGAGAGATATGAGATATGACGTCAGTACAGAGAGAGAGAGAGAGAGAGAGAGAGAGAGAGAGAGAGGAGAGAGAGAGAGAGAGAGAGAGAGAAGTAAACACAATTACAAATATTTACAACAGGAAAATATGTGAATGATTGGTTTGGATGGCACTCGTCAGTTTTTCTCTCTCCTCTGTGCTAAGGCACTGCATTAATGTTTGGCGAGCAAAAAGAAATGTTTATCTCTTTTTCACACGCGGCCAGTACTCAGGAGTTTCTCTGAAAACCGTTTTTGACCACAATTATCCGTGGGCTTCTTCTGGAAAAGTAATAAATGACTTTCCTCTACTATCGTCGTTTTGACGCCTGGTGTTATTTACCATTCATTTCCGTCGCATATCGAGCAAACATAGACAAGTCAAATGGCGAAGTCAAAAACCGCAGAAGCCAAACTGGAGAATTATTTCATTTGAGAATATAATGACATTTTATAAGGGGGTCGGGAGAGAAAAGATGGAGGGCGAGGAAGTAGTCTTGCGGCTGTGACAGCAGGCACAATAAGCCGAGAATTTATGGCCTGTTTAGTAGCACTAATGAAACAGCGATACACAGAGTGGAATTAGACAATTAGACAATTAGTTTATAGAGGGGTAGTAAATTCACGAGAGAAAGACTCGGTGTGTGCGTGTGTGTGCGCACTTTAATTTTTTCTTAACCCATGTCCGTCCAAAATTCCCGACTGGTGGCTATCGTCACTCGCGGTCACAAGCAGGTCAGAAAAGGCTCATTTACTTTGAACAATTCATGTTGATTCAGCGTCGCATGGAATTAAATAAGTATTTGTTTACCCGACTAGCGATTGTAAAGCGAAAGCTACCTGGCGAGGCAATTTTGAATTAATGGCCGATTACTGAGAACTCGAGAAAAACAGGAAAGTGAATATCGGACGAAAGGTCACCTTTACGTAATCTTCAATGACGTACCAGGAGAACCATGTCATCTTTACTTGGTGTTTAATTGAAATCTACCTGCCTTGATATCTGGTGTTGTGTAAATACAATGTAAGGATAGTTATTTGGCTCTTTATATCAGTTATTAAACATAAGGTAAAGCTGGATTCCGTGCCAGTCATTTGTAAACACCCTTTAACAGAGGAATATGGTGTATAGAACTGTCCAATTGTTCTACTCTGGGTGTGTTCTCCATGGAGCCTCCAGGCCCAACCGTGACCTAAACGTTTTCTTTAAACGAGAGAAGGAAAAGGCGCGAAAAGAAGTTGTTGGTGGTTGTCGAACAATACATCCCGTCAGCATCACTCCCATAAACTACCACAGGTTTTTGTGTAACTGGAGATCCCGATTTAGATCAGAGAGAGTAGACGAACCATCGCACAAGAGGATTCATCTTCGCGGCCGACAGGAATTGCGCATCTTAAGCCTGTTCTAGAAACGACTGATGCGGCGACTTCTGCGGGGGTCGGAGAGATGGTTCTATATGAAGAACATCAGACCATTCTTTGATCGCCATCCCTTCAAAAAAGAAAGAGAAATTAAGGCTGTTTTCATTAACATCCGGTCTCGCAGCAAGGGATTTTTGATTTTGTGGTGTTTCATACGACACAGGTGCGTCTTAGATCTAGAGGAGCTGGATTCTTGTTGTTTTATGTTTTAAAAAAAAGATTATAGGGGTCTAATGATGACCGCTGAACATTTAGTTCACCGGAATGTACAAGGATACATTAATCTGTGCATTTTGCTATTAAAGGTCACCAGCCGATAAGAAGCCATATAGCTTTTTTTTTTTTTTTGCTTTATCTCTCAGGCAGAGGAAGCAGTCACGTGAGCATTCATTTCCGCCCCACTGCATCTCGGCCATTAAGGCGAGAATTGACTAGTTATTTCTTTCTCGCAAAAGAATCTTCAGGCAAATGGATTAGATTTACGAAAAGGAAAGAAAAGAGAGAAAGTAAAAAATCCTCACTCCTGTTCGATAAATCAATTCCCCCGGCCTTCTGTGCGCGCGCGTGTGTGTGCGCGTGTTTGTGTGTGTGCGCATGCGCGTGTGTTTTAATACTACCTATCACATTGTAGCCACCGTTGAAATTATTAAAATGTATTAATCTATTACTGGAAAGTGGTAATAACACACCAAACAACGACTTGTAAAAAAAATTATACAATTAACCCACTCCAGGCTATTGCTTAAATTCAGTTCCGACATCTTTAATAAAGCTGATTTATCCAAATCGCGAGTTATATCCGGATAACGTCATTTCCCCCGTGACATCATGTTTTTCACTCACCAACTACGTTCTCAGTTCTGCAAAGAACTCGTCGCTACAAACGTGGAGCATCCATTACAGAAGAATCAAAGATGGGTTTTTTTTTTCCTTTCAACCAGACAAGTGTGCCGACCGAACGGTCAAGAGTTAATGCGTGCGCAACATCTTTGCAGGTTTCACAAGATATTTTCTACCTCGATAAATAAGATATACAATCACAAAAGGGATGAATACGAAATTTTGTGAACTAATGTCATTTCTTTCCAGTTATCGACATAAATCTACCGGATTAAATCAAACAGCCACAAACCATTTGGTGACTAATCTCCAGCAGGCCACACAACGAGCGAGCGCGCTACGCGCACCTGCCACCCGATAAATGAACTAGGAAAATGTTCATCAGCGAGCCGGTCGCACGCTTGTGAATCGTGGCAGGTTTAAATTTAATGAATTCCTCCATGTCGGTAATTACTACAAAAAAAATATACCAATTCCTTTAATGTAAATAAATACAACAAATTAAATGATTAAGCAAATAAATTATGCTTGATAAGAGACTTTCGAAATTTAAAAAAAAAGTATCTTTAACTCTCAAAATATAACTCTTAAATCCCTTACACTTTAAGTCAAAAAGATTTCGCATTTAGTACTTCTCAGAAAGTTTTAAAATTCTTTAAGACGGACAAGCCAGAATTGTTTTAGAAGTTACTTTAATTTATCGTAATTAAATTTAAATCAATAATTTTTCTAGTGAGAAAGACGGAAGAGGTTGAAGCACTTTTCGTGACGTCGATGTAAATGCATTAAATGCAGGGGAAAATTTTAAATAAAAAAAATGGGGGGAGCAATAACCCAGGAAGATCAGCACAGAAACTCTAGATTTGAAAATAATCAGAATACGTAACGTTAACAAATAATAACAGGGGTAGCTAACTGGGAAAATAATCGGCGAAAAGCTGCTTTTATCCCCAACTCGTTTTCTCCCAAAAACATCGGAGAAAAGTTTCATAGAATGTAAACGTACCGTTCGGCTCAATTTACGCCTGGGAAATGTAGTACCAGTGGTATGTAAAGGGTCCGTGTAATCACTGAACCAAAGCTAAGAACTTCCCGCCTTATGCTAATCACAAATTAATAATCAGAGAGAGAAATAAATACTTTCGTTTATGAATGAATTATTTGTATAAAAAGTAGAGCAATAATTTAAATGTCATGCTTTAGAAACTCGGTAATTCTAACCCTAAGCGGAATGCTTTAGAGTATTGTCGCCCATTTAATCGCGAGAGAAATGATTTTAAAGCGCATAAGAGTGCCTGTCGAGACCGGCATCTGTTCACCTTGATTCTCTTGGAGTACTTTGGCTTCCAGGTCCATCCAAACATGAAATAGAAAAAAAAGTGGGGCCATATAGGGACAACTTTTCTTGTGAGACTCGCAAATGAGCGGGAGATACTTTTGTAACCTAAAGGGGAGACAAACTCTCCAGGCTTCTCCAATTTTTCTTCTAGCAACAAAACCTGTGTATATTGCTCAAGATAAGGAATGTGCCCGCGTATAAGGCGCATTTACTTATAAAAAGAGGGCATCTGATTTGAAAATGCCTTTACTTTTACCAAGAAGATCCAGGGGCAGCGCAAAGATCTGGGTGTTTAACGTACTGTTTTTAGTAGAACCTTTGATAATGATGGTTTCTATGTCATTTCTAAGCATGTCACCACCGCGGCACAGCCATTCGAGCGCCGCCATGACTAGCCACTTCCGAACTCGCCGCCAAGGTTCCCTTGCTGACATCGCGACGGAAACGAGGCAAAGAACGGATCAGCGTCATCTTTACTGACTTCGCTACAGAGATCGTCTAACGGGTATGGAATTCCTCGCGTCTATTAGAAGTAAAACACTTGGAGAGGTCTGGCCAGCGAACGAGTCCGGCGAGATCCCCCGAGTACTGGCGGAGTGTGCTCTTCTCCGATGAGTCCGGGTTAGCTGAAGGTCCCACCCAGTGTTGTCAACCGAATGTGGTGAGTGCCAGAGTGTGGACGGAAATCTGGCACAGTAGGAAGACAGAAATTGCGTTTGTCAGAAGAAGTTACGAAAGTGCCGGATACACTGCCATTAAAAAAGACACACACACACCCCCAGCAGCAGTTGTACCGATAAGCGTACCGATGGCTGTGCTTTTCTGGAAGAGTGGTGCTACAAGCCGCTCCACACGATTGTCCGGATGCCGGAAAAGGAATGGATGCACTCACCTTCCCTGTGTCCTAGAAAGCCCTGACCAGAATCAGATCGACCACCTCAAACAGGGCTGAATTATCAGCTGAAAATAATCTGTGGACGTCTCACCAATATTGTGAAATTAAAGTTTTCACACAATGGACCAGCCATTGACTCCGAATGTAGTTGCTTCAATGCCAGACAGGGTAGAGGATCTTGGCGCTGCAAAGATAGCTCGGCCAAATAATAGCAAAGAAGTCCGTATTGCTGGTCTTTATAAGCCATATTCCGCAACACACCTATAGTCAGAATATATCGCTACGATACAAGAAATATATCTCCGGTCGTCTCGCTTTCACCAGGCCGGGAGAGAATAAAACTATCGTAAATGTGGCACTAGTAACCATCACCGAAGAATTCTTGGCGCAAATAGTAGATTTGCTACAACACTAAAATGATTACATAATTAAAAAGATCTTGAATTATCTGAAGCATAACCGTGATTTCAAATTGTTAAGATAACAATGTAGTCCATCTGAATTTTAATGTTTTTTTCAGAATGGGGTTTTGTAAATACTGCAGCAGTACAGACCACCAGGATGGGTGCAGTAATAGCCTACCGATCTGACAGCTGGCCCGGTCTTCGCTAGATGTTTCTAGAAATAGGCGCAAAAAAATCTGCGATCCGAATTTACCATCAAATGTCCGTACACGTTCTCGCAGTATGCAAGAGTGTGATTCCGTGCTAGCCAATAACCTGTATGTGTTATAGATCTATTAGTTCTTAACGTCTTAACAACTGAAAACCCATTCGAAGATACATTAATGAATAATCAAAGTAGTCGAGGTATTAACCTTTCTTCTACAGACTGTTCATCAAGGAGGACTATTCGTGTTCTAAAAGTAAAACTATTTTTGTGCTTCAGACAAAATAAACTAGAGAGCCGAGAAATACCACGTACGTCAGTGCCCTCCAACAGCGATGTGAACAACAACAACAACAAAACTTCTAAGGGTTTTGCTTTTTAGTAAGAACCGTATTCCGCCACAGTCATCGTCCGAAGACAGAATCGGCACAGAGGCTACCTGACCACAGCCGCTGTTGGGACAGAAACTGAGCTAAAAGACTTTCAGTTTCCGTGTAGAAAGCTTCTGGCTTTTGTTTTTCTTTCTTTTGTTTATTCTTGCGCATCATTTTCATGTCTTATTTTTATTTGGTTACGTATCACGTGAAAAAACAATACGCATTTAATTTTTCAGTAAATATCATTTAAATTCTACCGGTGTCATTATACCGTGATGCACCGTTTATACCAGTACCGGTGTCATTATACCGTGATGCACCGTTTATACCAGTACCGGTGTCATTATACCGTGATGCAACGTTTATACCAATACCGGTGTCATTATACCGTGATGCACCGTTTATACCAGTACCGGTGTCATTATACCGTGATGCACCGTTTACACCAGTACCGGTGTCATTATACCGTGATGCACCGTTTATACCAGTACCGGTGTCATTATACCGTGATGCACCGTTTATACCAGTACCGGTGTCATTATACCGTGATGCAACGTTTATACCAATACCGGTGTCATTATACCGTGATGCACCGTTTATACCAGTACCGGTGTCATTATACCGTGATGCACCGTTTATACCAGTACCGGTGTCATTATACCGTGATGCAACGTTTATTATACCAATACCGGTGTTCATTATACCGTGATGCACCGTTTATACCAGTACCGGTGTCATTATACCGTGATGCACCGTTTTACACCAGTACCGGTGTCATTATACCGTGATGCACCGTTTACACCAGTACCGGTGTCATTATACCGTGATGCACCGTTTATACCAGTACCGGTGTCATTATACCGTGATGATGCACCGTTTATACCAGTACCGGTGTCATCATACCGTGATGCACCGTTTATACCAATACCGGTGTCATTATACCGTGATGCAACGTTTATACCAGTACCGGTGTCATTATACCGTGATGCACCGTTTATACCAGTACCGGTGTCATTATACCGTGATGCACCGTTTATACCAGTACCGGTGTCATTATACCGTGATGCACCGTTTATACCAGTACCGTTGCTGTATCTCGTAGGCGAAAAACCATTTTTATATATTTCTATGTGTCTGCTATTCATTCGAAGATGTTCCACGTTGTCTTTGTTCGAATATTTTCTTTGCTTTTTTGAAAGTTTTAATATGAGGAAGGCTTCCATAAACAGTTGGTTGATCTTCATTCTGAGTACATCTGATATTTTCCGCGTGATTGAAGATATCGTAATTGTACGTTTTCTTTTGTAATTTTTGTTTGAGGTGCGGAACTTCACTCGCTTGCTTTGAAATAAAATTAATTTATCAACCTGCGTTTTCATGTTGATCACTGACTTCCTGCCTGGCGAGCCCCGGGGGTGGGGCAGCTAGTTACTTTGATCGGTGGCAGTGGGGGCTTTTTAAACCGATTCAGTAAAGCGGATGTAACATCGGCGAGAAGAAAGTTTAAAGAGATTCGAGTCTGGCAATGCAGCCGAAAGGTAAGCTGTTGATCTTTCCCTGTCGATCTCTCCTATTCAGGAAATTACTTTTTATTGACCTTACGTCATTGATGTGTTTGTAGAAGTCTCACTTGTGGCAATTAGTACGGCCAGTCCTGTCTCCGGGAAATTTATTGTCTTCTTCAGTTGTGTCGACACTCGAAGGAAACAACAAAAAGGTGTGGTCCTGATCTGTGTAAACTAGCAGACTGCTGCTGAAGGATTTGGGTGGTGGGGAGAAAGCGTATGAATACCGGTGAAAGGCGTGCGCTGTTGTTCTACGGGATGGGTGTGGGTTGATTTAATATTAAAATAATCCCATCAGGTCCCTGCGCCGTCTAGTAAAACAACCTCACCCGGATTGCAACGTTTTTAAACATGTGCCGAGTGTTGATGTACGATGTTTACAGGGTCCTAAGTAATCCCGGGCTTAGATCTGTTAAATATTTCAGAGATTGTGAGTTCGCTAGATCATTCCAACGTGAATTATGGTTTCTTTTAGGGGAGAGTAAATGATTGTATTGACGAAGTTATTTCCAGTTAATAATCTTCCTCGTAATAAGAGTTTAAAAAGGTTAAATTTTATTAAAAGCAAAAGTTAAATTTAAAGAGACTTTTACTCTCTCTCTGTCTCTGTACTGACGTCATCTCTATCTCGCAGTACTGACGTCATCTCTCTCACTGTACTGATGTCATCTCTCTCTGTACTGACATCATCTCTCTCACTGTACTGACGTCATCTCTCTCTCTGTACTGACAACCAATTCTCTCTGTATTGACATCATCTCTTTCTGTATTGAGGTCATCTCTATCTCACTGTACTGACGTCATCTCTCTCTCTCTGTACTGACATCATTTCTCTCTGTATTGACATCATCTCTTTCTGTATTGAGGTCATCTCTATCTCACTGTACTGACGTCATCTCTCTCTCTCTGTACTGACATCATTTCTCTCTGTATTGACATCATCTCTTTCTGTATTGAGGTCATCTCTATCTCTCTGTACTGACGTCATATCTCTCCTGACGTCATTCTCTCTCTCTCTCTCTCTCTCTCTCTTTCTTTCTTTTTCGATTTGTATTTTAAAAGTTACTCGAGAAAAAGCGAGACGACTGGTATAGTTTAATTTCGTGAGTTCACGAAGACAGGAAACGAAAATTAGAAACATTTTTAGCATTAAACTGAATTACACTACCTTCAGCAATTACATTTGTTAGTAAATGATTCCACCCTGATACCTGCGTCACTAAACCTAGCGTAGAATCTGGTCAAGATCTTCAAGAGAATGAATGAAGGAATGCACTCAAAGTTTATGTGGTAAACGAGGATTTCAGTAGTTAAAAACAATTAATATTAATATTTATACAATAACCTCAAAATACCGGCTGCCTGAATATTTATGGAATATTTATTGCTATTTCTACTTAATGTTTGGCAAATTTTAGTTTTATTTTACAAAATTATATTATTACTCAAATTTAATAAATAGTTTTTTTAAAAGATAATTTCTAGTAATGGTAATATGTATGAAGATCAGTTGTCCTTGCTAACAAATACGTTTTTAAAAAAAAAAAAAAATCAGTAACGCAAAGTGCATTAAAAACTGCTGTTAACCACTCTTGAACATTGTACAGGTGCTCGGTCAAAGTGATGAGGTACAATTATCGAAGTAGTTGATCAGATTCTGTATGAACCATTCACCTACCGACTGACAATTTACTGTGTTTTGTATAAAGACAGTGCTACACGAGAAGTCAGGTAATCTCCTGGGGATGGAGCGTGAGCCAGAGGCAGGGTATTTTACAAGAGAGAATTAAGACCGAGTGAACGCCAAAAAAAAAAGGGTGCATCTTCAAAAGATGTCCAGTATACTCATCAGCCTTACCTAAAAGTTTGTGAATGTCATAATATTGGGAGAGTGGGGTGGCAGAAAGAAGATTGCCTCTCGGTAGATGACCGGTGTATAGCAGTAAAAAGATTGTATTAACAGCAGCTGAGCTAACAGGCTACAGGTTAATGACAAAGATTCCGCCCTCAAACCACAACGGAAACTAAAAAATTTAAAATAAAAGTCTGTAATTTGGCCAGAACTCTAAAAGACCCGGGTCCAGTGGCTCGTTGGCGACTAGAAAACAGTTCTAGAAACAAATGTCTCCATTTCAGCTTTGGATTCAGAACGGACATCTTCGTTCAGAATCATCAACGCTAACGTTTGAGAAAGTGAATGATTGACACCAACCTTTTCACCTATAATTAATTATTTCCCATAATATATCGACATCACAATAATGGTCAAATCAGGAGGGCTGCAACGTAATAGACTGAGTGGTTTTGTATTGGCGAATAGAGGCAAACCTCCCATAGCTTGGTTTTTATGCCAGTCTGCATGGAGATTTTAATATTTCAGATTTCCCATAGTAATTCTTTTGGCTCACCGTTCCGGGCATCTGCAAGAAAGAAAAAAGGGAAAAGATAGGGTTAAATTTTTAGGGGGAAGTCGGTGACTCCGTTTTAGGCCAACAGCTGGTGATGTAAGGTGGGCGGGAATTATTTTCCGTGGAATTACGGAACTAGTCCTGGCATTAACATGAAGGATACCAAAGACGAGGTGGTGGGAGGAAGCGGAATTAATGTACACGCTCGTCAGCGGAAACTTCCTGCGTGAGTCAGAGGTAACTAAGTGTCTGAAATAAATTTGTCACAAATATAGTGTAAATAATTTTATTCTGCTGTTGGAAAACAACAACTAGCATTTAAAATTATCCATCTGTAATGAGGATATAAGGTTTATAGTATAGGCGAGTTTATTTTGTATCGATATTCGGATACTCTGCGCAACGACCTCTCTAGTACTGGAGTCGACATAGTTCCGACAGATCAACGATAAGGTTCACAGAACTACCAGGCCGCTCACGTGAAGGAAAAATATACACAATATATACTAACCTTTCATAATCCGCAAGCTAGAAAAATAAAGGATGATAAACAAAGTATTTAGGAATTTATTCTTTAAAGTTTTTTTAAATGCCAAAAAAACAGATAAATGGTACTAACTTGCGCCTGCCTTCTCGCTGCTGGATGAAGATGAGCATTCCTTTTTTTTTAAAAAGTGTAAATCTAAAGTAAATGTCAACAGTAAATTATCTGTCAAGACTCGATTTTTAAGAAGATATCTGTCATGCATTATGGGAATAAATTAAGGTTTTCCGAGAACCTGTACATTTTGGTTACCTCCCCCTTTTTTTTTGTCTTAAGACGCGAGAATTTTTAAATAAATAATTCTGTTTATATAAAGCTGCAAGTTTCAAAAAATGGATTCAGATTAAAAGCTTAGAATTCAGCTTGGTCTGATTATATTAAAGTTGATTCTATAATACAGCTCCGTTAAAATCTACTGTTGTCAACGGGAAATAATGTGTAATCTAATCATTTTTCCCTCTAAAGGTCAGCTGATCGGATCAGCAGGGAGAGGGAGAAACGGCGTCGCTTTTCTGCATCTTTACTTTGATACAGATATCCTCTTTCCAACGAAATAGTTTTATAAGGAAATTTCTATTGCAAATTCGAGCTTTCAATTGGATGCAAATGTTATAGCATCTCACACTTTTACGATCTTTAAATCATTACTTATTAATACTTTAAATCTTCAAAACAAAAACCTTTGGTCACATTAACGTTCTTACAGTCCATCGAGTGAGACAACTGCTTAAATAAATATGAAGTTGACGAATTAGATTTTAAAATCCGTCAGCATCTCTGCTTCTTTGTTAATAAGATAAACCACAGATATAAACAAGTGTTGTTTGTTTGTTTTTTTAATATTTAAATTGAAACTGTCTGTTCCCTTTTTCACTCCCTCGCCGCCTGTATCAAGTTTTTACATATATTTTTTTTAGAATTTTCCAAAGTTTAACGACGCAGTGCGGTATATACGATTACAAGCTGAAGAAAGAGAGATAGTATTTTACGATGATATTAAAAGAAAATTCGCTGTATTTTTTTTTTTTTTTGCAAATCTTTAGCTATTTGGTAATTTGCCATTACAAATATTCTTCCTTTCAACCAAATGTAAATGTAGCGAAGGCTGTAAAAAAATTTTTGTTAAACGAATGATAAAATTTATTCTATTAACAAGAATCCGGTCGGTTTAACCCCATTTTGTTTGTAGAGCTTTAGAATTCTCATTAGACACATTACACAATTATTTACTTAAAATCATAGTTTTTAGAGATTTTCAACAGCACGCTCTTTAAGACCGTTTATGAATTCTTTTGTGTTTGTGGAAGATATTATCAAACTATTTATGGAACTACTAAACTTTTGCCAGAGATAATCTACACGTACATAAAGTTTACAAACAATGATACAGCCTATTTTAGATTCAGCGCCGAAGAAGATAAATATTTTCAGATAAATCTGAATAATTTCTTTTTAGTTTGGTTAATATGATAAAAAATGAAATTGAATAGTAACAAAAAGTAGGAGTGCAATTATTCAGTCAGTGAATAGAATTAGTTATTAATTATTTAAAAAGATCGTGAGTTGGAAAGTGCAGCTTCATAAAACGAGTTCTCTTTGAAATGATGCATTTTAAGCTAATAGGATGTTAGGGATATTTCACAGATTAGATGTAACAATAAATATATTTATGCAGTTGTTTACGTTGGCTTGTGCAGGTTCGGAGTCCTTATTTAAGAGAAGATGTGTAATTTTTTAAAAAAAATAGTTCAGCATAGATTTATCTGAATGTCTGCAAGTTTAAAGGATTTAAACTATATTAGACAACAAAAACGATGCTAATTCACTTAGTTTGGGTTTTTAGACGAGATCTGACAGAGGTTATAGGAAAAATAAATAGGGGGAAATTCTCTAGTTTTTTTTTTTTTTACAGTTAGCAATACTAAGAGTCACATTTATAAATAGGTAAACAGTTGCAGCTAGCAGAGGTTACCGGATAATAAGAGAATGGAGCGACTCTCCGATATTGAATTTCAGTAATGATATCGTAAATCAATTTATAAGATTTTTTTAATGGTCGTGTCTTATATAAGTCTTAAGGCTTAAAATGACCTTTTTGAGTAAAAGATTATAGTTTTTGTCTTAAATTTGTTTTATTTACCTTTTATCTAATCCGATTGCTTATTTCCTTAACTACGTATTATCCTTCAAAGGCTAACTGCATAAGAGTATTACAATTTAAGAGCAACGGTAAATTTAATGATGCTGTTGGGAAAAAAAACACAAACTTAAAGACAAATCAGTTGTAGAGGAAATTGCAACATTAAAATTTGATAAACATTTCCTTTATGCTTCTCTACTTTGCACGATTTACAAAAAATTTCTTTCTTAATTGAACCAAAAAGTTCAGCCAGCAAAAGCTTAGAAATTTTAAAGGGATATAATGTTGTCAATTTATATAAAAACTGGATTCAAGGGAGGTAACTTTAGTAGTAGCATATTTGTAGATAACTTCGAGTTTGAAATCGGCTTATATATATATATATATACAATTTTGCTTACCAATCTGCTGAGTAAAATAAAAATTAAAACGAAATATATGACCACAGATAATGCTGTATCTGCACTTGACTTGCTTTGAAAAATAAAGGTAATTTATTAATATTTTTTAGCTTTAGGTTTTCCGTTGTTAGCTGCAAGCTTTCCTTAAGCTTTCCCACAAATTCCTACCAGATAGTAAACAATTTGAAGAAATTGCGAAGCTGTCACTATTGAATTCTGTTTTACGTGTAAGCTGGTTAAGGGGTGGTAACTGCTACACAGACTCTATCAAGGTCGAGATAAGAAGCAATAGCAGATGAGCAGAGTGATTAACTAAGGAAATACAAGTGCACTGCTCAGGGTCAGTGCGGAGCTCAATCGAACCAAGAAAATCCAACAGCAAATAACAGCAAAATATGTTCCTTTTTTTAACTCAATAATATATGTACTCGAAATAAGTCAAAATAGAATACACACACACACACACACGCACACATGAATCGTCAAGAATTCATTTGTTTCCATTTCTGATTTACTTTTCCAAATTTACTAGCCATAGCAAAAAAGATTTCCTATTTAACTTACTCACAAAATATTAACTAACATTTAAAAGTATCTACGAGTAAACGTTAATAAAAGCGAAGAAAAGTCAGAGTTATATCCCTTCGTGTAAGTTTTTAACATTTCATAAAGAACTATCATCATGGGCAATAACTGAGGATTGTTATTCTCTACTATATTTTATTGTTTTAAATTTTAATAAATAAATTAAATTGAAAATATTTAAGTTGTAACTTTAAATATGTTAGGTGCGAAGCTTTTAAGAAGCTTACAAAGCATAATTAATTTTATTAATAATTTGCTTCCATATAATTATTTACAATTTTTACAAATATTTCCTATGTAAAATAAACAAATAATAAATTATTATTGTAGTGCACAATTATTTTTATTTTTAGATACATAATTATTTAGTTTTTTATCTTAATTTATAAAATGTTTTGTATTATTACTTAATATGAAATTTTTTTCTAAAAACGGGCTACATTGTTTTCATGAATTTTCAGATAATATTAAAGGGAGCTAATTCTTATGTTGAAAGTTTTTTAATGCAATAAAGAAATAAATAAAAATAAATGAACCAAAAGTAGTTTTTAATACCATTTAATTGACAGCTATTCTGCTTTACACTTCGAAAGCCGTTAACAAATGTCTATATCACACGCACAGAGTGATTTGTACAGTTCTTTCATCAAAGTATGAAAAAGTCATTTAAATAAATAGCAAAACTACTTTCAATTTGTTTTTAATTTCAAGGATTGTATAATCGCTATAATATTCAGATACTGAAGTGAAACGACTGACATGTTATACTTCCTACTTCTTTTGAAATGTTCAGATCAAGTTTTATATCTCGCTATGTGTGTGTTGGTGTGTGTTAGATTCTACATGTACAAAAGACTAAACATAAAGATTTAATTCATTTTTACACAGGATACTCTAAGCTTTTCACATCAACTGAATGATTGAGGATCATTAATTTGGGTATCAAAGTTTAAGTTTAATGGAGGGGATTAGATAAATAATGAAAATAGAATAATTAATGAGTCTGAAGAGTAGAGCATCGGGTTTTTCTGTTATCTACTATGAAGTGAAGCTATAAAGTGATTACAGCAACAACACAGCACCATACGGAAAGAAAACACAATCGAATTACAAATAAGTAGAATAAATTTCTAACAACAGTTGATAGCAATAGGGTTAAGCAGCATCAAAACTCAAATTGATGGGCAGTTTTTTCCTCTTCTTTTGGATGCCTGTGTAAGCCTTGATGGTTCCCAAGGTTTTTTTGTAAAATACATAAATTTTTGTTGTTGTTTTTTTTTAAAAAGTAAAAAGATTTGTCCAGAATAGAAAAATTGCATGTATTGTCAGTCAGTTATTCGTCTAAAATTTTAAATCAAATTTATTTAATTTTTAGATATTAAATGATGAAAATATTTTGGTTGTTTGCTTTAACTTATTATTATTATTAATTATTATTATTATTATTATTATTATTATTATTATTATTATTATTATTATTATTATTAATTATTATTATTATTATTATTATTATTATTATTATTATTATTATTATTATTATGTTATTATTATTATTGTTATTATTTTATTATATATTATTTTATTAAGCATAACCACACCTTCTCAAACAGGGAAAGGGTCCATTGCAGCATACAACTTCAGCCTTCAACAAATGGTCAGGGAGTTGTAGCTCATTCCAAAAAATCCCACTTTTTTGAGGATTTTTCAGTTCTTGTCCATCTTTATGTTTCTTCATCACTGCCCTTAAGGCATGACCACAACTAGTGTTGCTTTCATTCTAAATTTCCACAATTTTCTAATTTGTATCTTCATATCTTAGTAATTCATTGTCTTTTCTTGTTCTCCCTCATTGATGCTATCTACAGGGTGGGCTATGTCTGTTACTCTTTATCTGGTCTTGTCTGGTTTATGGGCTTGCACTCTGCTCTTATACCAAAGTACTCCATATCTTTACTTCCATTGTCTCTTCCATCTACTTGGGTTGATCTTTCCATCAATGATCAATTACCTCCATGTTAGCTTTTATACATAATACTCAGCATGTACTTCTTGCATTGTTATCGTCTTTTCTTGTAAGAATTAATTGATGGTGTCTTACATCAAGGGTTTCTCTTTCCTCATCAGCCCTTTACTGATTTTTTATTCACCTCCATTGTAGAGGGTTCTGACTCTATGGTACTTGGTGATGAGTACCTAGTTTTGTACTGTGATCAGTAGTCTGTCCTCCCATTCAAATGAAGTCTGTTAGCCATCAAAGCATCTGTTCTGTGTTTATATCTTCACTTAGTTGCCAGATGTACTGATCATGTAACTCTTTCTGTTCTACATGTACTTCTGTTCTTATTTCTATTGTATTTTGAGTACCTGTCTGATGTTTATATTTCTCTTTCATGTTCACCACTTTATCTCATTATTTCCATCAGTTTTTACTGTTCATGTAATCTCTTAGTGCCAGTTTCCCTATTTCATTCTCAGCATACTTCCACTTTTTACATAATATACAACCGCTCAGTATCTTATGAGTTACTTTATTCCATGTATATTCATTTGCCTTTTGGTCTTTCCTTCTAGGTTTTGAATTTGTTCTTCATGCCCAGTATACAGTTCCTATGTAACCAATTACTGGAACTCCATATTAGTTGAATGCTTTATATTTTTCACTACTTAGTCTGCTCTTTAATCTTTTTTATGACTCTTCTGTTATACTCAATCTTGATTTTCTCTTTTATCTTCTTATTCTTATGTCAGATACTATGCATTTCTAGAGTTCCAAGATATTTGTATGCTCTTCCTTTATCTAAATGTCTAGTTTGTCTAGTCAGTTTCTCCCTTTTCATCACCAACAAAAATCAAGGCACTTCCAACAGGGTTTGCAATGTGTTGATTATGGTTGGATTTTCAAGGCAATACTGTATTTGGTCTATCCTCCCACCTAATAACCTGCTGATTGCTTTTCTGCCCATTTTTTTTAGGTTTATCTAACAATATGTGACCATAGTGATTCCTAACATCACAAATCTGGGAAACACTTTTGGTTCACCTTCGACTTTTGTTCATTAGTGTAAATTGTAAATTATTGGTTAAAAAAAAATTTTTTTTAAAAATATAATATGAAATGAAATCGAAAGCTTTACTTTTATATGTCACTCATTTTTTTTTACATCTGTTTAAAGTGCATGTTTTGGTTTAGCTCTATTTTTAAATGTTTTACGGTGAGGCGGAATTTAATACTATTCAAACTATCATGGCTTTGTTGTTTAGCAGAAGAGAACCAGAACCCATCGGTTGGAAATTAAGATTTCCATTAATACGAAAAATACGAAAATAAAACACAATTTGCTTTTATTTGTTTGTAAACTGTCCAGATATATTAAACTTTGATCAAATGCTATTTGATTTCTATTCATCGAAAACTGGCTTTTTCATACGGGTAAAGAAGTCAAAATCAACAGAATTTATAATAAAATATCTCTCTCTCTCTCTCTCTCTCTCTTCTCTTCTCTCTCTCCCATCCTCTCTCCCTCTCTGCTCTCTCTTCATCTCCTCTCCTCCGCTCCATCGCTCCTCCCTCTCTCTCTCTCACTCTCGCTCTCTCTCTTCATCTCTCTCTCGCTCTCTCTCGCTCTCTCTCCATCTCTCTCCCTCCATCTCTCTCCCTCTCTCTCTCTCTCACCATCTCCCATCTCTCTCCTCCATCCTCTCTCTCTCTCTCCTCTCGCTCTCCCTCTCTCTTCTCTCTCTCTTCATCTCCTCTCTCCTCCTCTCTCTCTTCTATCTAATCTCTCTCTCTCTCTATCTATCTCTCTCCTCCATCTCTCTGCTCTCTCCTATCTCTCTCCATCTCTCATCTCTCCCTCTCTCTCTCTCTCTCATCTCTCTCTCTCTCTCTCGCTCTCCTCTCTCTATCCTCTCTCTCCAATCTCTCCTCTCTCTCTCGTCTCTCGCTCTCGTCATCTCTCTATCTCCATCTCTCTCTATCTCTCTCTCTCTCTCTCTCTCTCTCTCTCTCTCGTTCTCTATCTCTCTTTGACCAGTAAGTAGGTGTGCACAAAATAAAATAGCTTCCGTTTAAAGAACGCCAGAGAAACTAAAGTTCTCAGAAGGCTGCCTCTTTAATAAACACTGTCGTGTCGGAGCCAAGGTTCAACGAGACAGAAATAGAATAAATTTAAATGCATTGCATCGAACAATTCTTGATAAATTTTCTTTGAAGCCGAAAGCAGATTTATTTTAAATGCCTTTCAAGGCCGGAAGATGTATTTACAGACGCCCTATTTCAGTAAATCTCCATATTTAACTCTAAATAGAACCCATTCGCATTTCAGAAGCAACCGATTATTGCTGATGTACGTTTATCTCGTAAATCCTGTTAAAGGCAACAAACGATTAAATAACAACATATATTTTATCTGTTTTAATCAGTACAGCCGTTAATCTTGTAACGCTTACTGTAGCACTTGTGTAAGGCTAGGATAAAGGTAATCTTAACACAAGTTATTTGAGATCAAACCTTAAACCCTATACGCCATTCCCCCCCCCTTTGACTGTTCTTTAATATTTCGCGAAGGAACGGAAGCCATTTAATTTTTACGCTATTTTTCTTGGTGTAGAGCTACTAATAAATTTATCCACGCACGCAAAAGAAATTTAGATTATTTTTTAAATATCTTTACAAAAGAGATTGTCCAGAAGATACCGAAACAAACGTGACAGCCGGTCGACTCATTCGTAGCCCGACAAGCGAAAGGAGCGCCCTCTGCCGTATAACTCGCACTCCGACTCTCGACTGGTGGCTAACGGTGGCATTCGAATGGAGGAGTTACTCTCACAGATTCCGGTCGCGATTTATCATTGGACCCGGAAACGTTCACAGTTCCCCCGGATGCCTTGACGTGGATTTCGCCGCAGCTTCCGCTGATTACGTCAAAACGAGGCTACAGAACCGGACCTCCGGGCTCCACTGACGTCAGTAAAGGGAAGAGGCGAGGGAAGGCCCGGAGCTGAAGTCGATTCTCGTCTCGGGGGGGGGGGGCAGCAGTTTGAAATCTTTTCTCGGAAGAAAAAAAAAAGACCAATCATTAAAAGTAGAGAAGAAGTTCGACGCCAGAGAAAGAATGAAGGCATAATGAAGCAAAGGCATTTAATTTGTGGCATTTTACTGTGGACGATCCGATCTCCCGACAATTTATTCTGGATCGATCACTTACACGTATTTAATGACGAGGGGGGCCCGCAATCATTAGAGAGATGTCTCCACCCAAGGGCTATTAAAAATCTTATTTTTGTTTTTTTTTGGAGATAAATCTTCCGCCTTGTACGTTTCTTGCCTTGGCGACGACTACGGTTTGTCAACTCTGCTGAGAAGTTCGGGACGACGCCGAGTCCCTTACTGTCGCGCACCAATGGCCGTCGTTCTTTCCCAATGGTTCTTGTGCAATTTCCCCTTCTCTCATTCAGTGATTTAGCTGAGGGGGAAACATTTTAACGACACGGGAGCCTTTCTTGCAGAGAACCAATCTTAATTAAACCTATAGGCGGAAATGGAAACGCTGCCCAATCGAGGTCGGGGAGGTATAAGTTTTAAGAAATTTTTGCTTTTCTCTCCGCGTTTTGTCGAAAAAGGGGGCGATATCAGCTGATAAAGTGCTTTTCGCTCTGTTTTGCTTTGTATCTTCTAAACTGTACATATATGTATATATTTTAAATCTGAAATAATTACAATACGGCCATACCTTCAGCGGTAAATATCCACGAGATTATGAAGCCGGATATTTATTGTCGTCTTTGGCACACAGCGTAAACACGAAAGGAAAACTAAATCCTTGAGGCGACAGATAAAATATCGTACTTGCTGTGATTCTTAAACTCAATATGTGCCCACTATTTCGTCAAACGGACTTTGTGTATCCGCAGCTGTATTGGTCAAGATAAAATAAAAACAAAAAAACCAACCATAGCGCTAATTAAAAGCATCTTCTAGGGGAGGGGACTGCGCTTGTGACTTATGGCTGTCATTATGGTCTTTTCCCTATCGTCTGTCTGGTGCCGTTAGTTAGCTGGAGAGATCTATTCGTGCCCACTCCTTTCAGCGCCAGATCTGCTGCCTACGTTATCGCTGGCAAGCACGCCGCGTTATGCGAGAAATTATGGACCTGGGAATCAGCTCACCGAGAAAAAAACCCTTCCGGGGCCTGCACAGCGAAGTGGTGGGCTGAGCAGCTGCGAACTGCAGCGGAAGAAGATCGCCAGAGGGTTTCGATCTGCCCCGGGTGTTTAAATCTTGACGCGTGCTTTTGGGTTTATCTCTTAATCTAATCGTTGTCTTTTAAAACTGTAATCCTGAATAATTTTCGGATAAAACTGAATTAGAATACAAAATATACTTGAAAGCAAATATAACATAAATGGATAACAGGCCGCCTACTAAAATTCTGACAACGAACGAATAGATTATAAATAAATTATTTTAGTGACGTCACAAATAGATTTAGATTTTCATCCTTGCATTTTTTTAAAGACATTAAGATTTGTTTTCCAAGCTTTTGATTACGAATGTTACAGCGCAGTCTACGTGGTTCCTTAATATTTCGAAATTATTGAGAGCAGTTATCTGAATAGACTTGTGATACAAACAATAGTCAGACCCAAATGTGTAAACCAACCACTCTTCCAGCGTAATACACAAATACTCGTCTTGCTTGTAACTGCAGAGAAAATTCAGACAGAGACGCAGAATACGGGAGCAGTTACAAGTCCGCAGTGACAGGTTGTCGGGTAATGAATTTTTAGTCGTCTGAGCCAACACACGAACAGAGCTGAGGGATAGGATGTGGATCTCGTGCAAGTATCCACAACGACATAAAGAATCTCCACTTGCAGAAGAGTTGCTATACGCCGACCTTAGAATAAGTCGAGAGAAGGTGGACTCCTGCGCCATTGTGACCCTTTTTTTCCCTTTCTCCAACAAGTAGAACGTTTCCCCGTCTCTAAACAGTAGTCTGGGTTTGGAAAGGGCGCTAACGTTTGTACAGCCACGACAACTACGTGCGTTATCAGTCGCATTGTGCGGTGCCACTCCGCACTTCCCCCTTCTTCTGATCGTTCGGCCGGTCTGAGCGACTACAGCATACCTTTCACGTATGCCCTTGGTATGTGGAAACCGGTCGGAAGGGTTAGTGGGGGGTGTCAGCTTGATGGCGAGGCTTAGCACCAAAGTGCACATGTGACGAGATTTGAAACTGAAGCCAGGCGATTTTCGTTAAAAAAAAAGACACATACACGAACTCTTCTCGTTGGATCACGCGCGCGCACGCGCTAAAAAGTACCGACTATAAATTATCTGTTTAGCTGTTGGAGAAAACCGGAAGCGGAAGTTTTCCAAACTGAGTCGGTTCCAAGTATGGGAGAGGACCATAGTTTTCAGCCGAAACAGCTCTCCCCAACAAAAGATATTGCAGCTTTCTGAAAAGTTCCTGGAACATTTGACGTTCAATGCTGTATTTTAACTCTCTTAAAGCGAGTTCTCTTCGTTTCGTTTACTCCGTTGCTCATCCTTGCAATAAGAACAAATGGTGTTTCTATGGTTGTTCGTGGCAAAAACAGATTCACGGCATAAGAGCTCTCGGCCGATCAGTCACCGGATACGTACCCGGTAGTCAATGCTTCCTGTAATCTGCTAATTGACACTTATGTTAGGACTTTCTGCTGGCCAGTCCATCAGAGTGAAAAGAATATTCCTTCCTTCGTTTTGAAAATGCTGTTCCACCAAGTCTGTGGACTTCCGAATGTTGTCACTGGGTAAACTATAGGTTTTCCTTCGTCTTTGGTGACTGACATACGCAACGAGAATAGTTTTCTTGCCCAGCGTGTACAGGATGTTAGGGAAAGGTGAGAAATTCCGCAAGTACGACACAACGATGACTCCTACATTCTTAAAAGCTAAGCGTAAATCTCGTAGATGACGTAAATCTCGTATATGGCGTAAATCTCGTAGATGACGTAAATCTCGTAGATGGCGTAAATCTCGTGCTGACGGGCAGAAGTTGTAAAAAGGCGATGATTGGTAAAATTATTAGAGGAGAATAAAGCACCTGCAAGTTACGCAAATAACCGAGATTCCTTTTGGTTTTGTCCAGTCAGCGAAAGCTTGGTTATTTCCGTAATCCATAGTCCATATTCCCATTTGAAGATTATATCAGTGTTATGCAAACACCGAGAAACTCTTTAAAAATCAGAAAATGTACACAGTTGCTAGGTTCTGAATCTTCTAACACCACCTTCAGATGGATGCAGTCATCTGAGTTGTTGAAAGATTAGCTATTTAATATCTAGTTCTTTGAAACTGCGCACCACACAAGGAAAACAACTATATTATCCCAAACAAAATTTCAAAAAACGACAACAATAACAAAAAAAAACATTAAATAGAATTTTATTTCAATGAATGTTACAAAAACTAAGCAATGGCGATGAAATAAATGAAGATACCAGGAGTCTACCTTTGTGAATACATCGAGTGACTAGAATAGAAATGGCAATATCGGTGTGACGTCACGTCTGTGCCTGGCGTCATACGGCTTCGTCAACAAACACCCCGGGAGGCTTACGAAGTTATCCCCGACCTCTGGCGCGCGAGAAGAGCGCCAGAAAAGCTTGGACACCACTCTGTTCAAAGGAAGAAGAGAAACAGCAACAACAACTTGACACTTATTCGTTATTATCACTCTACAAAAGTAATCTACAAAGCGAGTTAAAGTGCTAACGCTAGCTAGCTATCGGCGATTGATAATACTGATCTCGATTATCGATAACTGTTGACAAACAAGACGCCACGCTTAAGGCAAAGTTGACTGACATATAGAATCGCAAAACCATCTCTAGGTGGTACTTACACGACGTTTACTCTCTTGTATTTATTTTTATAGAAATTTCATACAAAGATGGCTTTGTCTAGTCGGTCGTAGTATTTGATATATATATATTTTAATAAAAATTATCGATACTTTCATCTGTCGTAACAACATTTCACAGTAGGTAAAAAAAAAAAACTAACGAGTTTTTCTTTTTTATTTAAAACTTAAATGTATTTGCGTTTTTTTCAAAAATATAATTAACCCTTTATCCACCACAGATTCTTCTACATTTTTATAATCTGAGTATTCGTTGTGAGACGTTAAAGAATTACTGAGGTAGAACTTTCTGATAAAGTAAGATTCCTTAATTAGATATGATTGTATAATCCCCCTGAAATGATATTCAGAATATGAGCCGCAAAATATTTATTATCCTTCTCTGAAGAGCTGGATTTTTTTTAAGAAAAGAAAGAATGAACTGCTTTGGTATTTTAAAAAAAAAATCAAATTAAAAATTAAAAAAAAATGGGTATTTTTCCTTTAACGGATTTTTATTCATATGTATGTATAGATGTATCTGTCACGTGTAAGATAATGAGCTGGTTTAACTGGCAGCAACAGCAAAAAAGAAACATAAAACAAAGAGGCTTATCTAGACAAAATGGATGCAGCAGACAGGGGAACTATATAAGGATTTGGCAGTGAATCCAGAAGAATAAAGTTTCAGAACAATGTAACGCTTAAAAGAAATTTTAAAAATAATACCTTCTTCTTATTAGTAATAGTATTACTATTTCTATAATTGAAAAAAATGTGTTGTTTTTTTTTTATATTTTAAAACAAATGGGCATAACATCTTGTTAAAATATAAAGTTCTATGTTTTCGAGGTTAAGTAACACTGTTAGTGTGGTAAAGTAGAGTAAATACACAGAAGTACAAAACCATAACAGTTCCTCCGATAGTAAAAACGAGTTAGTGTGTAAAAGTAACTCCAAAGCAGCCATTTAGGATGCCATTATTCCTCTAAGCTTCGAAATCGAAGCACAACTTTTACTGCACGATCAACATCCTGACCCACTCGTAGATGACGTAAATCTCGTAGATGACGTAAATCTCGTAGATGACGTAAATCTCGTAGATGGCGTAAATCTCGTAGATGGCGTAAATCTGGCGTAAATCTCGTATATGGCGTAAGTTCCGTTTTGACGACTCATTTACTAAAGATGTCGTTCCTTTCGTTGAAAAAGGAAAACTTGTCCATTTATAGCTAGTGAAACAGGTCAAGGCGTCAGTAAAACTGTATATTATAGTATTTTCTCAAAAAGACGACTGGATTCTGCGATTTATTTTTAAAAAAAAAAACAAAACACCAATACGATTTTGATAACGCTAATTTGAGCTGATGTAACTTCTCTCGGTGGGCGGAGCCGTACTTCATCCCTGACCTGAGAAGAGTGATGGAGGAGAAGAGAGAACGGGGAGGGGGAAATCCCCAACACCACCGCGTTAACACGGGATCCTGTTAAGAAGAGAGACCGCACATGGGGATGATAGATAATAGATTTAATTGCTCATTAAATAACTGCTCGCGCGAACTAATCCTTACCGGTTAAGCTTACTTTACGATAATACATGTTTTCAGTACAGGGACAGCCACCAGTGTTTATGTATTGTACTTACTCTTGCCGGGGGAACGTTGCAATTTATGGCTTTCAAACCTTCCCACCATTGTGCGGTACATCCTCCGCACACATTGAGGCTGCAACAACAACAGAAATCCAGATGATGACAGTGATATTTGTCATATTTACAAATTTCGATAAACCGGAAGTATGCAAGCGAGTTTCATCTACAAGCAGCAGTAACAAGCTGGTCCTCCCTCTGCCGGCAGATCCGTGCAAGCGGATACCGTATCTGTGCAGCCTCCCCAGGAAATAATCTATCCCGCGATCCCCTTAGTTCGTAATTTGAGGAATGCTGAAGCATATGGTGGCAGAAGGAAGCAAGTCAGGGGTAAAGACAGAAAAGTGGTGCGCCGCAACCAACTGGTCACGCGGACGGTTTCCCCCCGTATAGGGAGCGCGCTACATCGCTTGACAAACTGAAAACTGCAACAGGAAACCTGTCCTGGGTTAAATCTAATGGCGGGACCCTGTCCACCCGGGGTCGAATATTAATCGGAGGGGACGCATCGTGAAGCAGAATTTTTCAAATGCAAATCCACGACCTGGACGACATCTCAACAACTAATGAATAGGGAATCGGAAATTCGCCTCTCCACTTCGTACTGACAGCCGGGTCACTGATTATCCGAGGATTGGAAGCTGGGCGGGGCTCCAGGTGAAACAAACCACCTGGGATACTGCGCGGTCCTTTTAAAAAGAGAGATCGTGTGGAACGATTAAGGAAGAAGTTAAAAGTAGAAACACTGCGTTATTGCTTCAGTGAATTAAAATCATTTTGATAATATCGGAAGAGGTAGGTATGGTATGGAGGTGGCACACTCAACAGTAATCTGTCGGTAAAATATTAATCTTTTCTGAATAATTGAAACGACGTGTCTTGAATAATTATTGCTCTACACAGAGGAGAGAGAGAGAGAGAGAGAGAGAGAGAGGAGAGAGAGAGAGAGAGAGAGAGAGAGAGAGAGAGATGGAGAGATGGAGAGAAAGAGAGAGAGAGAGAGAGAGAGAGAGAGAGAGAGAGAGAGGATGGAGAGAGAGAGAGATGATGATGTCAGTACAGAGAGAGATGACGTCAGGAGAGATATGACGTCAGTACAGAGAGATAGAGAGAGAGATATTACGTCAGTACAGAGAGATAGAGAGAGCTATGACGTCAGTACAGAGAGATAGAGAGAGATATTGACGTCAGTACAGAGAGAGATGACGTCAGTACAGAGAGAGATGACGTCAGTACAGAGAGATAGAGAGAGATATGACGTCAGTACAGAGAGAGATGACGTCAGTACAGAGAGATAGAGATGAGAGAGAGAGAGAGAGGAGAGAGAGAGGAGAGAGGAGAGAGAAAGCGTTTTACTTAGAAATTCATTGTGGTAATACCCCCTTACAATTTATAATTAGTTTAATTAAACTTTAGTTGCTATTCAACGTCATACAACTTTAAAAGTAAATAGGATACAAAACGACACGAATCAGTTACATGTGTAATATTTCCTTGCGGGGTCCACGATTATGGCCGTCAGGGTGTCTGCAGCATATTACAAATTGTTCGCTATATTAGACGGATTTCTTCTCACTTCTCAAATTTCTTAGTACGATTTAAATTCTTGGATGGAATGTCTTCTGGGATAAGGACAATTTGGCTATATAAAGACAAAGAAAGTTTACCATTTCGTGGCGAAGTATTCCTACCTTAACCGGTTTGATGCGAGGAGTTATTGCGCATCGAAATCCGGAATTAAGTGGGTGTAATGGGATTTGCATAAACATTTGACGGTGTGTGTAGGTAAAGTAGATACACATGGGGTAAACTGTGACTAACCCCCGCTGATCCGACGTTTGAAGTGTCTGATGTGAATACGAAATCGGTTAAATCAGTCGAGGGTGTTCAAGAACTCGAAGAGCGAGATCGTAAACAGGTCCGACCAAAAACAGAACAAACAGCAGCTAAGTTGTGAAAACAGACTGGTCTGAGGAACTCCCCGCGAGGGTCTCGCCCCTTTTCCCGAGCACTCGTCACCTGGAGTGACCGTGTTTCTGTACGGACCAAGCGAATTAAGAAACCCTCTTCAATAGAAAGTCAACACGAAAGCACCGATGGAAAGGAAGGAGATTTTCCTCGCCTCCAGGAGTGTACACACGTACAAACAGAAGGCGAAAGGGCCGCGAAACATATTAAATTAGATCAAATAAGACTGACTTTCTTTTAATTTTCTTGTTTTGTTTTTCCAAAGAATGTTTTTATTGGAAACATTTGCGCGGACCCGGGCTTCGGTTATTTACTTTAAAAGCTGTTAAACGTATCACCGAAACCGCCTTGGACCAGTTGAATAACTTTACCATCTTTAAACCTGCCTGGTTTACCAAAATTATTGTCACTCATTATTAATCGTTCTCTTCTCTTTTTTTGTTTTTTTTAAATAATTAACAACTGTTAATCATGTATAACCCGCACTCATATTTTATGTACAGTTTTTAATATGTAAATAAAATGAAAACAGAGTTTATGTATAGCACGCACTCTTTCAGATAATGGCTATACTATGATTATTTCTTCGTTAACACGATTTAAAGTTATCTATTATTACCCCACGTATGTTCAGCATTTGTATTTAGAATATGGATTTGTTTTTTAAAGGAGAAAAAAACTCTATGTATAAGGTTTACTTTTTTTAGAACTTGAAGTATCAGTTGCTTGAAATATATGACACTCATTTATATCTGGTACAACACGTAATATCTACGTTCTTTACTTAACCCGATCGACCTGTATTAGTCGCAGTCCCGCATTATAAATTATTTCTATGTTAAACACAGACTAGACTTTCAATAAACAACACAGGACTAGTTTCAGGTTAATAGTTTACCCAGCTACCATATTATTGCATCACCTCAGAACTTTCAGGGACCGGGAGCTTTCATATGCCTTTTAAAAAGAGTGGTTTTCCACCATGGCCCGACTGTGATTAGCTCGCGGAAAGCTTTGATTGGTTCCTGTGATAATGAACTACCTGACTTTAGTAGTAGAACAGTTGGGTTCAGCCTCGTTGCAGATGAATGCTTTTACACTTGATTTGTTTGCTTTAAATTCTGAAAAAAATCTCGATGATACATAAAGGTCCCATGGAGAGTGAAACAGACAGACGAAAAACCGGTGTTTCGCTGAACATATTTGATATAATTTCGGCAAAACTCGGGTTTCCAATAACTTGGGGCTTCCTTTGGGAGAAACACCTTATCTTCTCCACAGCCAAGCTTCACGACAGACGTAAACAGGACCGGAAGCAAGAAGATTGTCATCTCTTTTATGGACCATACAGAAAGTAGGGCCCTGTTTCAGAGGCAAGCAGGCTCGATGGTTTACACGTCTCCGAGGAGTTGGGTGACCGGTATCTCTAAAAACAGACAAAAAATGTAGTCTTTTTTTTTAAAAAAAGAGCTTTCCCAGTAACCTCACTTATAAACAGCTATCACAGCCGAATGCAGAACTAATTCGCGCACCCACAGTTAAAAAAAACTTCCCCTCAGAATTAAATATATATATTTTTAACAACACCGTGCCGGGCTTCGGCTTTAAACAGGAAACGTCTCCTAGCAACTCCACACGCAAAAAAAGAGAGATGTGCTGGGCTTTAGGTGATAGCATTAAAATAGAACGTAGAGTGAAGTGCGCCAGAGCAATACATACACACACACGGGGCTGTTGTATCTGTTGTACATTGGACAGTTTCTTTTGTCACACAGACTGTAAGAACACTCGAACTCTCTCACACCAGGTGGGCATCCTAAAAGGAAGAAAGAATTAACTTACTACATACATTTTGTAAAAAAAAAAAAGCCATTGTTTATGGTTCTTTTTTTTTCTTTTTTAAACTGTTAAAACCAACCTAAAGTTACATCTGAAGAAAATTACATTTTTTTTTTTTTTTGTATTTCTTCATCTTGCTAATGTTCAATTCGTTCATCCGGATCGACGATATATCTGATTAAGCGTAGTGCAAACCAATATATGTTAAATTCGTTCATCCGGATCGACGATATATCTGATTAAGCGTAGAGCAAACCAATATATGTTCATTTCGTTCATCCGGATCGACGATATATCTGATTAAGCGTAGAGCAAACCAATATATGTTCATTTCGTTCATCCGGATCGACGATATATCTGATTAAGCGTAGTGCAAACCAATATGTTCAATTCGTTCATCCGGATCGACGATATATCTGATTAAGCATAGTGCAAACCAATATGTTCAATTCGTTCATCCGGATCGACGATATATCTGATTAAGCGTAGTGCAAACCAATATATGTTCATTTCCTTCATCCGGATCGACGATATATCTGATTAAACGTAGTGCGAACCAATATATGTTCATTCGTTCATCCGGATCTATTATACGTCTGATTCAGCGTAGAGCAAACCAATATATATTATTCAATTTGTTCATCCAGATCGACTATATATCTGATTCAGCGTGGAGCAAACCAATATATGTTCAATTCGTTCATCCGGATCGACGATATATCTGATTAAACGTAGAGCAAACCAATATATGCTCAATTCGTTCATCCGGATCGACTATATATCTGATTCAGCGTTCAGAAAACAAACATATTTTCATCCTTCTATATTACAACAAAGAATTATGAAGTAGTTTTAAAAAAACGACAGGTTGTAAGTTTGTTTAGTGATGAAAGAAAAGTAATTTTCTAGGTAATTAAGAAAGAAAACAAATTAAAAACATCATGACTGATCCTAGCTAGTGATAACCAGTGTTAAATGAGCCAGAAAAGTTAATAGCATAAATATGTAAATCTAAGAGGAGGATTATTGTTCAATCGTAGCCTGACCGATTACCTGGAAATGAAGGAGACAATAGGAGAGATAAACTTACGTTCGCAGGTGCAGATGGGACAACCGTCACTGCCATGCTTATGTCCGTAGGGGCACTCTTTGTAGCAGACTGGACCACATGTTGCTGACATGGTCCCTAAAGGAAAACAAAAAGCAAAAGTTAAACTAATTATAACGAGGCCAGGTGGCACAAACTCCAGAGTGGCTTGGAACGTCTCGAAATGGCTTGTAGGGAATTGTAAAGCGATCACCGTTAATTAGCATCTACAAAGGGGTAGGGATGGCTATGTATGGGCACCCAGCAAAGAGAAACAGCCACCTTTATTAACTTCAACTGCCGGAAATGATAATAATTTAAAAAGATTATTTAATAAATGAAGAGATAAATAAAACTATTGTTAGAACCCTCTCATGTGCAGCCATAAAGAAGACATTAGCGAGGGATATCTGAGTATTGATTTCTTTGTATAAACGTTATGGCTACCTTAATTTTTTCGAAAGAATTCTTCTTTCGATGCCTTGATAAAAGAGATCCGTACTTACCGAGAACTCGGGAACGGGTCGATCGGCTGCGCGCGCAGATACGCATAAGATAGCCAAGAGAAAAGCTGGCAACGGTTCCTACCTCTGCGACCCCAGTCTTCAATGTGACGTATATTTTTTGCCCCTTTCAGATATGGTAACGACCAGCAAGCAAAAGCATTGCAAAACAATGAGGAATGTTCGCAGGAGTCCTGTCAGACAGGCGCGAGCGCGAGTGACAACGAAGGGCTCGTCTCCCGGACACGAGGAGTTTGACCCTGACGGTTGTCAGTAGGTCGGGTGGACAAGTTTTCCCCCGTCAGTTAGGGTTAAAACGCTGAACGCACTTAACCATTTACTATCGGAACAGGTCGCACTGCTACGCGCCAGCTTTATTCGGATTCCAAGTGCCATTTTGAGTTAACAAATACATTTGGTACCGATGTTTTTGAATTTTAGGAGAATGGTTTTCTTCCCTGTTATTCATTTTTTTTTGTTTTGTTTTTTCACCTGATTTCAGACAAATTGACCATTTTTATTATTGTTTTAAAGTCGAAATTACAGACTGGGTGGCGGATAAGGCCGGCTGTGGCTGATGGTGCGAGCTGTCCCCGTCAAGGGCCAGGGCAAGGTTCATTCTCGCTCTTCTGCACCAGTCCGTCTGGGTGGATTTCCTCCCGCAGCCAAATCGGTCATTATAGTAGGGCACTCTTAATTTCCTGCTGAAGTTAGAAATGCCAGACTCGGCGCCATGACACTCCGCCAGGTACGTCTGCGATGACAGCCTCGCAAGAGACACGGAGTAAACATCACGACTTTTTGCTTTGTTGGTATCTTTATTGTCGAGTTTCGAGCAGTAACTTTGTTTATTAAATAACATTTAAAACAAATTAAATAGGCCGTTTTACACGCCCAGTCAAACGTGGAAGACGTTCGGTTACAGTTCTCCAAAGAAAGATCCGGTTTCCATCAAACAGAACAACAACAAACAAACAAAAAATATTCGTAATACGGAGCAATTAAATTATCAACCCCAACAACAGAGACGACTGTTATTTTACAGCCTATTAACAGGTTTTCCCCTATAGTTCTATCGCGAATAGATTTTGGAAAATCTTCTCTACATATTTTCAAGATATATGAATCACGATTATTTCTCCACTGTTTTTCTTTCGTTTTGCATTTACAAAAAGAAGATAGATGGGATGACGTCATTGTTGGATGCTCCATGTTCACGTCAGACCGGCCTACAGTATGGGAAACACGGAAGCGGTGGCTTATCCTTCTGTCATGTTTCGGGGACCCTTTAGGGGGTCACGGGTTCCCTGAAGATAATTATGCGCGTTTTCCGCCGGTGAAGGGAGCGCAGAACTAGAGAAATCCCCAGCTGACTGCCATCGGGGCTGACGTTTGCAGCGACAGACAGCCAGCCTCCCGCTACTCACCGGGTATCTGTAAGATGACCGACAGGAGAATGGCTACTGCCGCGGGGTTCATCTTGTGCTAAGTTTTCAAATCGATGGGACGACGTCTTTATGCCTGAAAATGATGAAGAGTAATTTCAGTTTAAACTTTTACTTAAATAAAACTTCGAGACATTATTATTATTATTATTATTATTATATTATTATTATTATATATTATTATTATTTTATTATTATTATTATTATTCAAGATTTAAGAATTACTAAAATCGGTACTACTTCTGCTTATGATGCAAATGATTAATTTCTAATCCGTATAGAAATCTACTGAAGTAATCGCTTGCTTGATTCGCTAGACGGATACCGGCCGACCAACTTCGCCCGCATTCCGCTTTATGCCGGACACTCCCGACAACTCCCGAAGATATTTTTTTTTTTTTTTTTAAATATGGCGAGAAAAAAATTAGTAGTTCTTGTTTGTTTAAGAAGATAAAAACGATTCTTAGTTGTACTGCAAGCACCTTCCATATCTTGCACCTTGTACTGATGCCACTACAGGGATACAATTCATGCAAGTTTTCTAACAATCGACAGCCATCGTCCGCGTTGCATTCTGGGAACATTCGCCTAATTTCCAGTGGATGGACATGCTTATATGTTTCCACTTAAAAGGACTTTAATTAAAAATAGGGGGAAAATTAAGGACCAGGAAACAAAAGCTAAATACCTAACTTTCAAAAATAGAATGTCTTGATCGAATATAGAACTATTCAGCCATGTAAGAGGAGGAAAGAATTGATTTAGGAAAAATTATCATTGGAAGCGTCTGTTTTTCCAGTCTGCAACCACTCTGTCTGTCATCTGCTCGTGGATTTTATGTTTTCCGCTGTTTGCCTCAGAATTATAATTTTCAGCAAACCTCTGGAATTATCGCAAGAAAACAGTCGAGATTAAACCCTAATGGATGTATTCTGATTGATACTAACGTCAGCCAGTCAGATCTGCTGCGCCGGTGTCGGTTTTCCTGATCTATCTGTTCCAGTGCATTTCTCGTAACTGCTGCAATGGCGGCCATTTCCGATGTCTTTAAATTCGATCTGTTTCTTCGATCTGTTTCTGACCGGGTTATGGAGAATAAATAACTGGTCGTAAATATATTAAAAAAAAGAGGGACCGGGCCCCAGAGTATAAATTAACTTTAATGGAGCTCAAAACTTGCTAAAGTCTTTACTCTACCACCTGACCAAGAGCCAACTTTACTTCACCTTTGATAAAAGTCGATAAACAGTCAAAAAAAAAAAAAAAACGCTTGCGAGATTCCCATCACATTATTAGTGGTAATGAAATTGACTAATTAGAGCCCACGTTTCACCTTCTTTCTTTGTCGTCATCTTCGGGGTGTAGTCACGAAGACGGACTGACAGCCCGTTGCTGTTTTCCTTTTGATTTAGTGGGCTGAAGCGCTGACTACATTAAAAACTTGGCATTCAACAAGTGACAGGCTCAAGATCCGGTGATATCCGCGTATAGAGCTCAAAAACAAGAAAGTCCTCATGCAAAACAAGAACTTCTCCCCTTCAGTATAGAGAGGTCTTCTCCGAGCCGTCGGTGCATTGAAGAACCGGTTGGCGGTCGGTATCATCAGGTGTCTGTGCAGGCTGTTTTACCCTTCTGCTTACTTTAAACGTCGCCGACAAGCACCAGGCTCAGCTAAACACCGGCAAGTAGTTTTCGTTGTTTAATTCTTTACTAAATCCTCGGTAAATTCGCGGAGAGCTTAACCTAGAAAAACCAAGAGGCTGAATGTTCAGATCTTTAGAAAGAATCGCTAGATCTACATTTTGATTTTTTTTTCGCAAAGGCTCCCTTTATAAATTGTTAACTTTGCAAGTGTATATCGCAACTTATTGTGTAAATTTATTCAGTACTTTTCACTCTTTTGTCCGAATGTCTAAGCTAAAATTAAGTTGAGTTCATAGAATTGTGATGATAATAATATTATTATTTTTGACAACAACGAAATCAAAAAGAATAAGATACTTATATTGCGTAAGATACCTTTAATCGAATTTAACAAAAATGAATTAAGTTTGACCGAAAACACCATAGAGTTCAGGGGTAAAACTGGTCGTTGATTGGTTGGTAAACTGTGGAATTCTCCTCAATGCTTAACATATTTTCTATTCTTTTACAGAGATTAAAAGCAATCAAACTGTTAAAGGTGATGCGCGGGACGATAAGATAACCAAGAATAGCTAGCTAGCGTAAGACCTTAGCTTTCTGTGTGCACACCTAAGTCCCCGACCTCTCCCATCACAAACACCGTTCCTTAAGGGAGGCAGGTCGTTGTTAAGCCGTCTGGAATAACCGGTGTAAGCCCGGGTTTCCCCCTCAAGGTCTCGCTTTAGAATACCACAAAGCGATTGGGTATACTCACGATTTTTTCTGTAGTAGTATCTCTTCGGTTTTCCGAGAAGACTGTATCTCGTCTCTGCCGGCCCGCCGTTTATATACGGGGTCTCCTGTCCGCATGCGCGACTCCCCCCTTTATCTGCACGGACAGCCGGGAGATTTACTTAGCCACAAAGTCAGAATGAACACAAAAGCCCGGGTCGGCGCCAGGAGTGTCGGTCATCATGTGATCGGTTCGCGAACGCTTTCCGCCTGTCGATACAAGCGACAGCAGTTGTTTTCTTCTTCTTTTTTATAGTAAATTCTTGCGGTTAATTTCCCTGTTTGATTTTGACTTTTTAAAATAACATCTCAAAAACTCGGAGCAATTCAACAAAAGCCGCCAAGAGAAACGGACGCCATCTCTCGAGTTGCTTGGTTGGTGCTTCTTCCCACTCAGTTGATTGGGCGGAACAGAATAACAAACAGACGAAGGAGAGCCAAATAAAAAAGAAAGGAGAAGAACTTTGAAGAATGTTCTAATGCAAGTTTAAAACGGGGTGGGCGGGAGGGCGGCTCGTTCTGCATGTTCAGGGAAAACACATTCTCTCTCTGTACTGACGTCACCCCTATCTCTCTCTCTGTACTGAGGTCATCTCTCTCTGTACTTACGTCATCTCTCTCTGTACTGACGTCATGTTTCTCTCTTTTTACTGACGTCACCTCTCTCTCTGTACTGTCGTCATCTCTCTCTCTCTTTTTGCACTGACGTCATCTCTCTCTGTACTGACGTCATGTTTCTCTCTTTTTACTGACGTCACCTCTCTCTCTGTACTGTCGTCATCTCTCTCTCTCTTTTTGCACTGACGTCACCTCTCTCTGTACTTACGTCATCTCTCTCTGTACTGACGTCATGTTTCTCTCTTTTTACTGACGTCACCTCTCTCTCTGTACTGTCGTCATCTCTCTCTCTCTCTTTTTGCACTGACGTCACCCCTCTCTCTGTACTGACGTCATGTTTCTCTCTTTTTACTGACGTCACCTCTCTCTCTGTACTGTCGTCATCTCTCTCTCTGTACTGACGTCATCTCTCTCTCTCTTTTTACTGACGTCACCTCTCTCTCTCTGTTTGCGCTGACGTCACCTCTCTCTCTGTACTGTCGTCATCTCTCTCTCTGTACTGACGTCATCTCTCTCTCTCTTTTTACTGACGTCACCTCTCTCTCTCTGTTTGCGCTGACGTCACCTCTCTCTCTGTACTGACGTCATCCCTCTCTCTTTTTGCACTGACGTCACCTCTCTCTCTCTGTACTGTCGTCATCTCTCTCTCTCTTTTTGCACTGACGTCACCTCTCTCTCTCAGTACTGACGTCATGTCTCTCTCTTTTTACTGACGTCACCTCTCTCTCTGTACTGTCGTCATCTCTCTCTCTTTTTGCACTGACGTCACCTCTCTCTCTCTGTACTGACGTCATCTCTCTCTTTCTTTGCACTGACGTCACCTCTCTCTCAGTACAGTCGTCATCTCTCTCTCTGTACTGACGTCACCTCTCTCTCTGTACTGTCGTCATCTCTCTCTCTCTTTTTGCACTGACGTCACCTCTCTCTCTCAGTACTGACGTCATGTCTATCTCTCTGTACTGACGTCACCTCTCTCTCTGTACTGTCATCTCTCTCTCTCTCTCTCTCTCTTTCTCTATCTATCTCTCTCTCCATCTCTCTCTCTCTCTCTTCATCTCTCTCTCTCTCTCTCTCTCTCTCTCTCTCTCTCTCTCTCTCTCTCTCCTCAAGAACTGAGGAAGAGAAAAAAATTTGAACATGTAAGATTTCCGCTAAATGGCAAACAGACCAGGGAAAGAGCAACAAGGATGGTCACTTAATTCGTGTAAGAGGTTGGAGGAAACTGCGCAAACGCGATGCGCGGCTATGGCGGAATTATAGAAACCCCGTACGATTAGCGGATATTTTTCAAAGCAAGGTGAGGTAAATGTCTGTTTCAACTCCGCCGAGGTTTGAGTTACGTGCTGGTCCAGAGACAAATTATTTTTAATGACATTTACCCTCACGAAATGTTTTTCTAGAAGATGCAAATTACACGAGAAAACAAAAACACCCCACCGAGATGAAATAGATCGAAAATAACTCCTAGAAAACAAGAAGATATCTGCTACGTTGAGAATGGAAAAACAAGAAAAAAAGCCTTTTCGTTTCTCTTCCTTTCCCCGCCTTCAAACGCGTGAGTTTGCATAAATTCTTTTTTTAAAAAAACAACAAACAACCACCAAAACCTTTTACATTGCAATTCTAGAATATGCAGCGAGATCTCCAGATAATCATAAAGTATAAACTATCAGGGATTCCGGGGGGGGGTATTTGTCCTCTTCAATCGAAGACTTCTATAACGATGGCAATTTAGAAATCTCTTTAAAAACCAAATAAACCGAACATTAAAACTGCAATCTGAGTCGATCTTTCGATGACCTTTATCTGTCTTCGTGGAAGTTCCTTGCTGGTTGGTACCACCTGTTATCGCAGTAATGGTGAGATTTAAAGAAATTAAATAAAAGTATGAAACAACGTTGATTATCTCACCGCAACGCATTAATTAGTTCCACCACCCACCGCTCGAGGCGCTCTAAAACAAAACTGCGTAGACGTTCGGCTAGCTGCCGATGGATTTACAGCATGGAGTCGTTGGAAATCCGAATAGATCCGAGACAAAGCTCGTGACGCCGCGAATTTATGATGGTAGAGTGTAAGCAGTCAGTTGAAGTATGCTGCTGTTAGATCGCGCAAAATGCACAGATCAGGTACTGATGTACAAAATGATTGCAGTTGGAAGAAATCAGGGCAAAGCGTATAATTGCAGCATCTTTTATCACTCCAATTATGTTGTGGCTGGGTTGCGTAAAACATAAAGACAGTCACATAAAATTACCTAATCTTGCGGCTGTAAATCACCGCTAGACGGCCCTGACTACAGTTTTGTGATCAGCTACAAACGAGTGCACTAGTTTGTACTGTAAATTATGGACTTTTGTTGTTTTTTTTTAAATGTAATAAAATAAGAGATTATCTACAAGATTTGTAATTCATTTCTAATTTATAATAAAAAGGCTTATGAAATTATATTATTATTATTATTATATTATTATTATTATTATTATTATTATTATTATTATTATTATTATTATTTATTATTATTATTATTGTTGTATAACTTCGGTTTCATTATTTAATCATCTGTTCTGGCAATTTTTGTCCTGGTATCGCGAGCTAAAATTCTCCAAAGTAAACTGTTGACATAATTCAGAAGTGGTTTTACTCACCTGAACTTCTATTTAGCTTTAATCTGATTTGCCGTATTTCAATTTCGTTTCGTTTCCTTTCTTCTTCTTCTTTTTTCTTTTTTTTTGGTGTTGTTGTTAGTTTTCCTTCTTTTATTCATCTCCATCGTACGTAAACTTTTCAAAATGATTTGTTCCGCAATAAGTGAGTAAGTAAACAGGTGTGTATGTTTTTTTCAAGCACGGGTTACTGCTGCCAGCCTGCCACACGGTGAACTGGCCACTCGGCTCCGAGGCTCAGGCGCGCGTGATTCAACTCTCGTTTGCCTCTCGCCGCGCGGCTCCTATCCGCGAGAGGACGGACTAACATCAAAAGCTCTCCCCCCCCCCCGATGAGGTGGGGCCGACCTATCGCCTCGTTTACGTATTCCCGCTCTCACCCGACTAAGGATGGGACGGCGCAAACACTCAGGCCAAATATTTGGAGAGGCAGCCACGAGACGAGATTAGACTCCGTTCCATTACCTTACATTCCGACTTGTTTTCCCACTAGCTCCCCGCCATTCTACAGAAGGACGGGGTCTTCCAGGCACCGTAGACATTAAGCTCGCGGTGCCAGGCGAAGCTTAAACGAGGACATCATTTTGTTTTTAACCTTCCTTTAACACTAGAATATATAATCAGCGATTTTTACGTATTGAAATAGGTTAAAGATGGTTATACTTTGACAACATGCGAACAAAATATCTCATAAACAATAAAGTCAGGGGGTGTGAAAGTTTAATGGTGACTGCTGGCGATCTCTGTCTACCGAAAACAAAGTCTTCGGCCCGTACCAATCTCGCCCATTGCTCCAGCCCGCCGTGTTCAGAAGCCTTTCCGACATTTCTCCACGCGCAGGCGCTCTCCGACGGCGTGAGCTGACAGAAGTTCAAGGAAATCCGCCAAGATGCTATTGCAGCAGAAAAGGGTGACAACTCGGTGTCCTGCAGATCGGCCGCCATGTTGGGTACAGCCAGCCCAGGTAAACAGGACAATGTGTCGCGCACCTGAGCCGAACGTCTACCAGACACATTTCCGTTCTGTCATCTACATAGAATTAATAAAAGAAAATTAGGAAAAAATATTGAAATATAAGAAGAATCACTTGTAAAGCAACGCAGAGGATGATAACCGATAAGTCATTTAAAAAGTCACCTTGTTAATTAATAAAAATGTTTATGTTCGTTTGCCTTTTGTTTTTATAGGTAAAATATTTCTTTTAAAATCTGTTTTTAATTGTAGCTAAGAAAATTTCCGGGCTTTAAAAATTCCAAATTGTTATTTTCTAAGGAGTAGCTCCGTCAGGCAACGGACGAACTCCTCGTGTTAGAGAGAGAACCAGCGATGTTTACCGATGATGGCTATTTCACCTGCACACGTGTGTACAGAGATAGTGTCAAGGAGTCCAGGGATGGACTCATCACCTCTCCCACGAGGCAACGAGTTGACAGACTACGGAAACTAGTAAAACCGGGTTTATATCGTGGTGAACGCTTGTTTGTGTACGTGTGCACATTCAGAAACAACAAAATAACTTAGAATATTATTCTACAGGTAAACATCTCCAGATCTTCTCTTGTATCCGCGTGTGCGCGTGCATCCTCTTGCTTCTCCCGTCGTTGATGCGACTGGTTATCGCCCCTAAGTGAAGAGTGAGAAATAGTTTCAGCTTCTGACAATTTTAACTTATGGACCCCGACAGGAAAAAAAAAACCCCAAGCAACTCGATAATTAATTTGCGCTAACAACTGGCCTAATGAGCAGTGATTTCGTTTAGCATAGCTGGAATTAGTGCACACGTCCGAGTACTTCACTTTCTTTTCGCCCACCTGTTCCAATTTGCTAAACTTGTGGCATTTTCTGCGTTCAGCCCGAGTATTTCTTCTGTTTTTGCTTAACTATTCAATTAAAAACAAACGAAAAGATCGGTAACTGCAGCATTTCCTGCTCGATTTATGCCCCCTTTTTCTTCATATACTGTCTATAACGCGACCTTTTATCTGTAATTCTCTTTACTTTTTAACTCTTTACTGATCTTAAAAATCCGATATTTTTATAATCTAAAACCATAACCAGCTCCTGGCGCAATTTCTAATTTAAAATTCATTTTTGATGCATAAAGTCAACTGTTTATCACCTAATCTGGAATTAAAAAATGAGTAAAATTTTGCCTAAACTGATTTTAAATTTAAAATGAACGAAATTACTCTCTAACAGATTTAACTAATGAGGATATAAACTTTCTAGTGCATTTTAAATAAATATAAAGTAATTATGATAATGGTTGAAATTATTTGTTATACCCTGTAAACATCTTCCGCATATGCTACGGAAATACAGTTTATAAAGTCAGTTTTACGCAGCTAATGTACCGCAAACAAAGGGCGACCTCGTAGATAAGACGAGGCTGGATCATCGTGGAAAATTGTGGAACATTGCTTGTCTCACCTAGAAGCCGTCTATTTTTTTAGCCATTCGCCGAAATACCTATTATTTTCTTAACTGTGAGAAGTCGACACCGTTTGTCGCCTCATAAACTGGTCCTTAGACGAATAACCTCCTCGCCATCAGACTCCTGAGGCAGGTGTCCGGCTCGTTCCTCAGTCATCGCTGCCGTCATCTTCCACGCTCTGTTCCTCTTCCTGCCACAAAGAGTCGTCCTCCGTGCCATCCATTTTATCATTGACGCCCACCTTTTTGAAGGACTTCCGGGTCATGGCAGGGTCTGCCAGGCATTCTGGACCCACTAGCAGCTGGTGGCGAGGTCAGGCCGAATGAAATCGCCGGCAGCTGTAGCTGGAGTTCCCCAGCAGGCCCCTATTCCGCTGCACGCGGTCGTATCCTCTGAACGGTTTGCTCGAAGATACACCAAGAGGCTGCAGAACAGGTGTCAGACCACCGGGATGGGTAATGGCAGTGGAGCCTGTGTTGCAGCCACTCTGCATCCTCGTCCTCACTTTATTTAGCTATATTATTATTATATATGTTACCATAAAATAAATACTTTTCGAAACATGCCGATAAATATTTAAAAAAAAACACAGATCGAAACAAAATTATTCCGACATCGACCCTCCATTATCGGTCCCTCACTTAAGCTTGGAGGTGGCAGCAACGTGTTTGGGAAGTTGGGGTCTCTACCTGCTCTCGCAGATAAGACGAGACGAGATACTTAGACTATTCTTGACTTATACGCAAGTATACACGGTAACTGCTCACCATTGTTGCTTACTTATAGCATTGGCGCTGTAGTTTTCCATATATCTGCGCTTCTATTGTTATTACATTGCTACTGATATTGATAGTGCTATTTTATTATTTATAATATTATTAAAAGTGATAATTATATATTTTAATTGTCTATTATCTTATTATATCATTGTTTTAATCCATATATTTGCATTATTAATTTTTACCCATTGATATTATTGTTATCGACCCTTATATTCTGAGTTATTATTGCTATTACCCTATCATATTATTGTTATCGACCCTTAACTTCTGAGTTATTATTGCTATTACCCTATCATATTATTGTTATCGACCCTTATATTCTGAGTTATTATTGCTATTACCTTATCATATTATTGTTATCGACCCTTATATTCTGAGTTATTATTGCTATTACCCTATCATATTATTGTTATCGACCCTTATATTCTGAGTTATTATTGCTATTACCCTATCATATTATTGTTATCGACCCTTATATTCTGAGTTATTATTGCTATTACCCTATCATATTATTGTTATCGACCCTTATATTCTGAGTTATTATTGCTATTACCCTATCATATTATTGTTATCGACCCTTATATTCTGAGTTATTATTGCTATTACCCTATCATATTATTGTTATCGACCCTTATCTTCTGAGTTATTATTGCTATTACCTTATCATATTATTCATCGATCCTTATATTTGTATTATGAATTTTTATTATTTTAAAAAACCGAAATATTCTTTTAAGTAATTGGACGAAGAAACATCGGCGAATAACTGAAAATACTTCGGGAAATATATGAAATTAACAGTCAGGTTGTTTTGCGGCACGTGACAGAGTACAAAATCCGTCTACGGGTAATCGAAAGCGCATTACTGAGGCAGGATATCGAAAGTGATTAATTGCGAGCCGGCCAATTTTCAGTCTATGGCGAGCTTGAACGTTGTTGAACTTCTTCCATCGAAATGTCGCCATTTCGCCTGCTCTTGCGTGTACAGTATTAGCCCTCTAACTCATCTTTTATTTGTTTCCGCTATCCGTGTTCATTTGGGAAAGGTTCTGGCGATGAAGGTCACAGGTCACCGGGATCGAGATTAAACAGGTAGTAGGAGCCAAGAACGTAATCCAGTTCTGAAATATTAATGACCGCACGGAACGAAATCTTCCTCCCACGAAGGGCGATTCTCAGTTATCCTGGCTCGTGGAAGTTCACCGATAAAAACCCAACAGAGATGCTTAGCATTCTTTTGGACACGGTAAAGGCTGAGGTGAGCTGATGCTAATCGCGGGATTCAGAAGCTGGCGCAGAGGAAGCTAGAGGGCGGTGGATCCCGACGCTCTGTCGCACATCTTCTGGGAGACTCGCCTGCCTGCTGCTACCCGATGTAAATTCATCTTTTCTTTTTTATTGGAAAGATTTCCTTTCCCAGGCAATTACACCGGCAGACAGTAAGCGATCTCACCTATGACCCGGTTCGGACGAGCACTAACAATGCTGGCGGTGCCATTAGAGAGAGACGTGGACTTTAACCGGAACTAGTGTGGGCGATTCGGGTTGGCGTCGAAGACAACGTTGAAGTACTTCAGCCGATGCATACGCCGAATTTGGACTCCGTATTGTCGAATAACGGCGCTTATATAGATTTTAAGAATTTGATTCTGTTACATTCTAAACGCTTCTTTCTGTACCCCTCAGAAGAAAGAGATAGTTTTAAAGACAAAGAGAAATAATAAATGATATTATATTTTAAAAAAACATAATAAACTGGAGATATGAAGCAAGGAAGTCATAAGCTGAAGCTGCTGTGTACTCTTACATGTCTCGCCGCACGAAAAGATACTTTTGACATTCTAGAAGATAAGGAAACGGTCGGAAAACCGCGCGCGTTTCTGCTGTAGCATATGCTCCAACAGAACGATGGGACATGCATTACAAGCTTGTTAATAATTGTAGTAGACTGGATCTTTGTAATAGTACGGTGGATGGCTGACTCGGCTGGACGGTCTACAAGAACCAGTAGTTTAGACAGGTGTCGGAGAGATACTCCCGGATGATCCGTTCCTCTGTAATACTAAACAAAGGCAAAAATATGTTGGTTGATGACTTTCCTCTGTCTAATGAACACAAACTATTCTTTTAAAGTTTTACTAGTGTTTTTCTTTTCTTTTTTAAAAATTCTATTTTCAACAACAAAGTAAATGATCTGTAAACAATAGATATTTATGCATTGAGAAAGATATCAAAGTTGTTATCGTGTGGTATTGGCCTGGCAATGATCTCATAGGTAATAAAGGATATTAACAAATAATGATTCCTTTATGCGTCAAATAGAAAATGGTCTGGTCACGATCCACACGTCATCCGGGATACGTTTATGGCCATGGTGAGTCTGAATGTAATTAAGAATAGAAGATTTGTTTCAGCTAAACATTATTCTTGAATACTGTGTATCTTCTCTTCTCCGAGTCCACGTAAATTCCCCGAAAGAAACCCTCTGGTGTCAGTTTCCGAAACCAAGCGGAGAAGAATAGGGTGAGGAAGTTAACCACGCTCTTACGGCAGACAGTTCCTATGAAAACTCTTCGCGTTCAGACGCGAGAGGAAACCGGAATAACCGGAAAAAACTCACGAGAAGGCCCGGCTAAGAAAGAAAAGCAAGAAGAAACCACGTAGGTACGCCAAACCGGGGAGGTCTTGACCGAAATTCGAATTCAGCTTCTCGACCGTACAAGTCCAAGACGACAGCACTGAAAGTAGATTCATCTTTACGTCATCTTTATTGGCTGACAAAGAACCAAAGGATCACCTTCACACGGTGATTTCATGCAGCTGTAGTCGAGGTAACCATTGGTCAGTTTGCTTTGCTACGCCCCCAAAGATATAAAGTAACCAGCAGGGATGGAAATCATGATTTCCAGTGACATAGTAAAAATTGTTCCGCACTTTTTCATTTATCTGATGCCATCAGTATTGTGAAACTAAGAGGGGAAGTCGCCGGGCAGTAAGTACGGCAAACATCAAAGCACCAGACAGGGTTTACTTTGATTAGAAATCGAGAAACTTTTAGAGTAAATAAGAAGCGGGAGTCGACTCTCGCATTGATGGCCATCCGGCTTTCGCCTCTTGGCGATCACGTGATCTGGGGGGATCAGAGACGAAAATTGCTTAGTTCAGTCTGACAACGCAAAGGTGACTATTCTAAAGAAAGTTTAAAGCGAGAAATGGGGGGGGGGTGGCATCTGCGACAATCTGTCTACGAAGTAAGTTGAACCGCAAAGGCTAGGGTTGGTGGGGGAAGAGTACGAAGTCTCAGGTGTGCCGCTTTAAACATATTTATGCGTAGAGATTTTTTTTTTTGAAAAAAAAAAAGATTATTTTTTTCCTAATTACTGTAAATAGCGACCTGCCCAAGCTCGTGGCTTTACGTCAATTAAGGAAACCGGAGACTTGTCGGTGTTGGATGCTTTACCCCATCTTTGATGAGGGACGACGATGACGTTAATCCCTAACCCTCTGCCAATTCCCTTGCATTCCTCGTTTATTTATTTATTTTTTTATTTTTTGATTTCCTCAGCTTTGAATGCAAACTCGATTTAACGGGCAATGCGGTTTGTGGCTAAGCCGGATTAAAACAAATTTCTCGCAATCTCCGTCAGCACGAACATGGAACAGTAACAGTAACAGAAGAATGATCAGATGAGACAGGTGAAGGGAGATAACTCATTTTAATAGACTCTCGCATTCGAAGAGACAGGTAAAGCCACGGAGCCCTGAAGCCGTTAATGCTGTTCTCTCGATTAAATAGATAAAAACAAATTTGTTCTCTTCTGTAGAATCCCAGTAACCAGAGTTTTGAGAAATAGCATTTTTTCCTACCACAAAAAAAACATTTTGTCTGGACTCTAGAATGTAGGCGATCGTTTTTGTATTTTTGTGTGTGTACTAACTTTTAAAATATACTTTTTATTGTATGTTTCACAAGATTACATGTGTATAAATAGTGATAATTGTTTCAATATATGGTAATCCAGCGATAACGACATGCCGTACGCTGGCCAGAGTTCTTTCTAATGATACTAAATACCATTACTGGAATTTCCATTCAATTCTTTTTCAATCTCAGAACTTTGTAATTGTTGTTTGTTTTAAAAATCAATAAAACCTTTGGATGTATCTACCTTTAAGTCTTATGCAAATTTTTAACATGCAAATTACTGATTCTACTCGGAAAGGTAAAATAGAAGAAGCTCGTGCTCTCTATTTATGTAAATTAAATCGCCTTTTCTTTCTTGGTCTGGTGTATTTAAACGGAGGACGCGGGAAGCTGGGTATTCGGCAAAAGTTAAAATGGCTCTGGACAGCTTCATTGGCAAATGGCAGGAAGAAAAGAAGGAGGGCTTCGACGAGTTGGTATCAGCTATAGGACTATCCGAGGACAAGAAGATGTGGTACCGAGAGAAGAAGACTGAAATCGAGTACAAGAAGGCTGGAGACGGCTGGGAAATAATCGTGGGCTTCGTTGGTGGGCCGAACAGCCGGTCTTTCTTCAGTCTCGGGGAACCGTACGACTGCATCTCGATCGACGGTTCGCCGATGAAGAGCGTCGTCCGGGCGGAAGGGGAGAAACTTGTCGAGAAACATACCGGCGAGAGTCTGCTCGGGGCAGAAATGGACATCGTCCGATGGATTGAGGGACAGAACATGATCGTGAAGACGGCTTGCAAAGGAGTTACCATGACGTCTGTCTTCAACAAGATATGATTTCGTGACGAATGTACTGAGAGTTGAACTGTCATAACCTGTTAGCGCTTGTTACTGCGATGCTAAGTCATGTCACCATTGTTAGCTGACATTATCTTCTATTAAAAACTTCTGCTTATTTTTGACTTAAAATTTCCATTTTAGACTTCCTAGGGAAAAAAGGGGTACAAACCGAGTAGGATGGGATGGTTTAGTTGAAGAGCAAGTGATTTTTTTCCTGGTTAAGTGGGAACTAGATATCTTAGGCAAATAATGCTACATTATATGTTAAACGCTGAGCGTGACCACTGAATTGATTTGTATAGTTAACAAACTCCCAATAACTAATCGAAGTGTGAGCTGCTTCTTAGTTCTACCGTATTATCAGTGTCCAGGCTCTTCAGGTATGAACTGATATATATTGTTTACAGTACAAATAGTCGAGTCTAGCTACAGCGGGTGCGCCGATTCTAAAAATTCTTCAGAAAGCTTTCAGTTTACTTAATTTCTAACGGATCTGCCGATAACCTCTCCGATAGAAGTCCCGATGTTTATATCGGTTATCGAGGGGCGGGCTTGTCACGTGATTAGGTGGTACCTGGAAAACTACAAGCGCTCGCCTCAACCGCATAGACGTTGGATATTTCGCTGCTATCTGTTGGTTCGAACGTAAACTTCCCTTCACTGTTGACAATAAGAACGGAGTATAACCGTCCTTTAAATCTTTGTTCTTGTTGGATGTAGAGTAGATAAATACACTATTCAAGTGTACGGAATGTTTGGCGTAACTAAGTAGTTAGTGGTCAGTTTCTGCCTATATTTCCTAAATATATATATATATAAAGGGGTTCACGAGAGCGGAAATGAGCGCAGAAATTCAAAACTCGGATGTCGGGATTCGTGAGATGTCTGATAGTTTAACTTTACAGAAAGAAACCTAAATAAAGATTCTAATCAGTGTATAAAGTAAGCTAAATATGGCGGTGAATATTTGGATCGTTCAATAAACAATATGCGGTTTGATCTTGTTAGCAAATTCTGATCAGCAAAGATTACAAACTTATTCTTTTAGACTAATCTTGAACGAGATAAGCAGAAATCTTACGGCAGATTAACGTCTTCAGACGGCCGTCTTGCTCTAACGGAATTAGCCTGCGTAACTGATGGTTCTGAGCTAAGTTCGAATATGGACTTCGCAGTACGGACGTTTGCAAGGATTCCAGCTTTACAAAGACGCGGAGGAAAGATCTGTCTTGTCAATAGCGGGCAGGTGGGCGAGTCAGTACGGCTGAGTCGATGAAGATTGAAGGTGGTTTCCTGCAACGAATCTTGGAGTGCGAAGAAGAACATCGCTAATACAACCTTATTTATAGATGTGGGAGGAAAACGCAGAGCGTGGAATTCTGTTCACTAGATACACTTATCAAACTGGAGGAATGATAATTTAGTAACTGAAGAACACGACTACATTTGAATTCTTTTCTCTACGTTTGGTGATATCTCGGGATAAGATCTGCTCCTCTTCAGCCGAGGTGTCACGTGATATACCACTGTAGAAGAACAAGTTATATTTTCTCTCGACTAATTTATGAACTGAAAGGAATTTTCGCGATTTCCTTTCGGTATTTTACCGGCTTGGACGCGGCTGCTGCTGGTGGTTGGTTCAGCATCAGATGGTGTAGCGTTATTGTTTGTCTCCCTGCAGCAGCGATTAGCGCCCGACGCCCAGGTGCGTACGGGACTCGAGAACAACTCGAATGGTTCCCTGCAAGGATACTATTGGAAGGAATGGTCTCCTTTTCCCGCGTCGTCTGACCTGCACGGTAACTCCAAACAAAGATGGAACCAAACCGTAATTCAACTTTAACTACTTCACGGATCCAAAACCTTTGTCGACATTTAGGGCGATTCCTGATTCCCATGCGAAGTATCAGAAGCCGAATTCTGCGTGAAGACGGTCGGGTAATGTCTCTCCTCCTCCTCCTGAGCAACCCGACCGCCACATCGATCATCCCGAACACTGGAGCTAGTGACAGGCAAGCGATGCTCTGACCAAAGTCTGAAATTTGGATTTCTTTCAGTTTACCAATGCTGCCGACTGCTAAAACGCGTAAGAATTTTAGTCCAGGTATAGCATAAGCTCTTGTGGTCTTTTGCAAGACATTTGTACAGAAGATTTTTTTTAAAAAGTTGTCACTTTTACCGGTCGTCTTAGTTTTTAAAGGCGATCCTTAAAACCGTTTCTTAATATTCGTGAAAGAATAAAGGGTAGTGATATATACGGAAGCACAATAAAAACGCACCAATCAAATGACATCGTTTGGCGTACACATTGAAAAACTGGCATCCAGGAATGGTTAAGGAACGCAAACCATCTGCTTTAGAATTGTCGTCCTTTAGCATTTTCTGCAGCACGAAACAAGGTGTGGGGCGGGGGCCCTGAGCAGTGTAAAGGTGAGCAAGAGAATGGACGCCTGCTGGAATTAGCATCGTCGGCTTTCTCTGGCGAGGCGGGGTCTTGTTCCCAGGTGCGCGGAGATTCCACCTAAGCAGTGCTGATGGACGACTGAGGGTGTGACGATGAATGGAAGTGTTCTGCAGCCCGACATACGGGTAGATGGAGCGACCGTAATGCGTTAGGAATGCTAGAGGATACCGAAGATCTTCATCTATAACCGTATATAGTCAATGAAGCGACGCTAGGTTACGTGCGCTTCCTTTTTGTATTAAGCATCTTCTATTGCTCAATGGCTGACAATGGGTGCATAGTACTCATTTGCCCTTACTGCATCGTGAATTAGCGTTTCAAAAAGTGTCGGCGGTGCGTCTCTGGGAGGGTGGAGAGTAAAGCATGAATATATAATCCTCTTCAGTTTTCACGTTGGTTTTTAATTTTTGGTAACTGTACCTTCTTTGTCTACGCATTCGATTTGTTTAACCATGTAGAATATCTATCATTTTATAAATATTCTTTAAAAGTAAACGTGGGTAAGCGTAGTTTGCTCGGCTAACCCATGTATAATAAACTCGCAGCCTCTTTTTGACGATCAGTCTTTTAATATTGTTTCTGACCTTTAAAACTGCGAGCACTATACAGGGACTGAGGTGGTAATAAAGAAAGACACAACCACGCGCACAATACAGGGACTGAGGTGGTAATAAAGAAAGACACAACCACGCGCACAATACAGGTACTGAGGTGGTAATAAAGAGACACAACCGTGCGCACAATACAGGTACTGAGGTGGTAATAAAGAGACAAAACCGCGCGCACAATACAGGTACTGAGGTAGTAATAATGAAAGACAAAACCGCGCGCACTATACAGGGACCGAGGTGGTAATAAAGAAAGACAAACCACAATAGTACTTTTTCTTTTTTTTTCTTTCGCATGGTGAATTTAATTGGTGATATTGTTTACATCTTGTAAGTCATCTTTAAACAAACACAGGTAACACAGGAACAATGAAATATAAATACATAAATTAATAATACCCTTTTAAAATGAAACGTCTGTAAAACAATAGAAAATGGCGAAGTTAGCCTAGCTAAGGACCAGGGCAATGGTGAGGTAAGAGAAATGACGGTCGTAGACGAAGCTAACAGAGGATTTGTTTGCACGAATAACGACACGAGCGCTGCAGCAAAGAGGGGTGAGATTGGGTGGGGTGGGAGCATGAATCGTAGTTGGCTGGTTAACATTGGGAAGGAGCTCGTCATCGATAGTTAAACCGCCTGTCGCCATTCCACTTTAAATAAATAAATAAATAAATAACTAAAATAAAGTGAACTGAATTAGTAAACATGAGACAACCTTAGTGGTAAACACGTGACAGCCGAATTTGTAGATTACTGGATCATCCAGGTCAAAGATGCGAACAAGTACCTGCCTCTCTCCCTGCCCGCATGGCAAGAGTGAAGGAAGAGAATCAGCTGGAACATGGCTACGTCTTGCGGTCTAGAAAGGGACAAAGTCACACAAGCACTCACTGGTCTTTTATCCACCAGTCATTAATTAAAAAACGGTTAAACTTCGGAGGGAACGATACAAATGTATATTGTACAGAAGTACGGAGATCAATACAAAATGATAGTAGTGTCGTATATGAAATAAAGACAAGGGTCGTGTCACGAGGAAGAATTCTCTTTGTTGGCGGTGTTCTTGTTGACAACACTTTCCCCATCAGCTTCTAAGGGCAAAACAGAAAAAATGTAACTTAAAAAACCCCCAGAGCAACGGAGATGCTACGATAACAATGGAAAAACTTAAGACGTAACTTCGTAGTAAAAACAACAACCAGCTTCTGTAGAGATGAAAGTATGAAAATCAAATCCGTTTTTTTTTTTTAAAGAAAAAAGAAAAGCAAGAAGATGATGACAGTAACAACAGATCTGTGCTTTTCACGTAACTTTCGGTAGTTTGTGCGACAACATTTACAGAGGAGACACCGTTCATCGACGTGAAAGACAGCCTGTGATTGGAACTCAACTGGTGAGACGGAATCCATCAGTCAGAACAAATTCTATTGCACAGATCAGTTTTTGCAACATTACAGTAAGCCGAAGCGATCTCGGAAAGCAGCATCCAGCAGCTGAACGGTGGTAGGGTGACGCTCGGCTCCAGACGGGTAGCTTATCTGATTCGTGCGGACTGTTACATCGTTGTCCGATAATCCAATGTTTCGCCCTGAGAATAAACGACACAGTAGCAAGTGTACATCCCCCCGCGGTCACGGGTTGTTAACTCGGTCAGGTTCGAAGCATCGTCCGCAGCAGATGAAATCTGTGTGCATCGTCCTCGCGATTTTTTTTGTTAAATTCCAAAATAAATGGACACTGTACTCAGGAAGAAGTGGTCTACGAGCGCGCGTTTGTATGTGTATTGTGAGAGTGAGTGAGTGAGTGTGTGTGTCTGTGTGTGAGGGAGTGAGAGTGAGAGAGAGAGAGAGAAGTTTCTAAGACGGAATTTATACATAATTTCCTTATATATCAAACACAACACGCTTCCGTATCCGGCCACGTGACGTGTACAAAGGGAAGCGATCACGTTATAGACGCTATATTAACTAATAACTCAGCGATAAATTAAATTAAGTGGTATGCAGAAAAACAGAAGAAAAGGGGAAGACTGGCTAGAAAACTATATCAATCAGCTAGGATTTCTTTTGAAAGGCTCGGTCGCCGTAGGAACTGAAACGTATAAGCTTTAATCGCCATGATGTATCCGCCATTAAGGTGTCTACACAAATTGACTTCTGGTGATACAGAGGGGTTGATTGATATAATTAATTTCCTGAAACTATTTATTATTCGTTTAGGATGATAACTGGCTGTTGTTAAGTCTAAATAACGTTGGCATTTCACTAGACACCGTTTATTCTGTTGGCGGTTCTGGGACTGCTAAGCCGGGGTTAGTGCAATGTTAATTTACAATATATATATATTTAACTTTCGGTTTATATGAAGCTGATGGAATTGCGTCACGTAAAGTAAAACAAAAAAAAACAAAAACAACAAGATCCTGTTGCGTGCTTTGTGTTCTGAGGGTGCCAACACAGGTCAGAAGAACGCGAAGACGAAGGGCTGAAAGGTCGAGGTGATTAATACTACGCACAACCACGTGGCTTGGATGTCCGTAATGGTGGATAAAGAGAATGGTAAACGAAAAAAGAGTAACAAAAAAAGGCTACGAGATAACTGGCTCTCCTGGGTTTTCAGACTGTGATGTGATAAACTCGCAGGTTGGTGTGGTTTACTTTTAGTATCTAAACAATAACAAGTACGACTTAATGCAGCTTAGTCGGAATAGCAAAACGTTCTGTATAGTTTTCATTGCACACACAGTTTTTAGTTGGTTTGGTCCCGTTCATCCTAATTGTAAAACTTGTAAACCTTTGTTTATTTTCTTCTCTTTACTCGAGATGTTTCGATTTTTTTCCGCAGCTCCCGTCAGTGAACGTGGGAAATGCTTAAAGCCATCCAAAGTGGGAAAAAAAAAGTCAGGTGTTGACTTTGAGCGACATTTAGAGTCAGCATCATCACACAAAACTTGCACTAGATACAGAAAGGGGGGAGGGGGAAACAAACAAACAAACAAAAACACAAAGAGAAACAGGCGAAAGCGCACACCTGGGTTCCAAACTCGGCGACGTTAGACACAATAGGATCTGATTGGACACGCAGCGTGTCGTCATATAAACAAAATAATACAGAAAATGAAATGTACATGTCTTTTATGGTTTTGTTCCATTAATTCTTTTAAAATCTTTAATCATGATCACTAACCAGAATATCTCAGCCTCGTTCATATTATTCGTGATCTCCTGTAATATATACATATATATATTTACACACATAACACGCTCTGCGCGCTCGTGTGTGTGTGTGTGTATGCATACACATGTATAGATGCTTGGTGGTTGCTTTCTCGTGTTGCCTGATTTCCAAGGTCATGTTTGATTGCGATTGGAAAACTCTAGACGTAGTGTTCGTTCTCATGTGGAGATCTGCTGCACGAGTCTTTTGTAAAGCTGAGAATTGAGGAAACGCGGATACGAATCTCGATGCATTAGGGTGAAAATTTGCAACTGTGCCTCGTCGAACGTGTGTGGACTAGGATCCATCATATTCCGATTTATGATTTCCCTTACTCTGGAATCTAAGCTAACCTGGAAAGAAACAGGAATCAGGGGTTAGTTGCGTAAACAGCGCTTTATGCGCCCTTCCCGTTGCTTTCTCGCCGGAGCGAACTCCGCGCTTGGCTGAAAAGTCAGGAGCGAACTTATGGTTACAGATCAGTCGGGTGCCGCGGTACCCTGATGACGGCCTCGTAAGGCCGAAGACGACGCTGGTTACGAACCCCTATCGTAACAACAACAAAAAAAAGCAAACCAGAACCTGGCCTGGCTGGCGTAACTGCCGCAAATGGTTTGTTCCCGTTGTCCACCGGGTCTCTTTCGAGCACATCATACTTGGCGCCGCGCTGATCGACGTGAACCTACGATCGTGACGAGCGCTGCAGTTCCGACACCGCTCGTGCCCACTAACTATAGGTCGAATGCTTCCTGATACGCTTGGGGAGAGCCCTATCTTGTAAAGACTCCCAAGGATGCAGTTCCATCCGACTCGGGGATCCTATAACCAAGAAGCTCTTACGAAACCGTAACGGATGTCGGTTATGCGGATCGTTCCGGCAGAAAGCAAAGGGTGGCTGCTGAAGCAAGGAACCGAACGACGTACATTGCACTAAACAGAAGCGTGCGAGAGAGCACCTGCCGTGACCGTAGTTTACCGGTGTCAGCCGATACACACCACTGCATTCGTTGCAAACGGGTATCATTAACGACAAACGCAAAGTGCGTTTTAAAAAAGGAGCCAAGATGTGCCGCCCTGACCCCGCCCCCTTAAAAAAATTTAGGTTCGCGTGCAATGGAAAATTAACTTTAAATTCTAACGGCACCTTGCCGACCGAACAGGTGAACTTCTGATCGCGTCAGGAACTGACGGCGACGATTCCAAAGAAAAAACTTGATTCCTCCCGAAGCGTCACAGGGCGGGCGGCCAGGGGAAGTGGACTTAATTCCTGACGAGGGATCTCCAAGCTTCGTCCGGGACATCCGCCGTACGGTGACACGACCGTTAAAGGATTAGCGCGATCCACGCCTCGGGCATCGATAACCTTAACGAGAACCGGCTCCAAGGAATTACCTTCCGGAAGGGAATAAGGGTACGTACCGATGCTCACTACATTTCGGAACACGCGCCAGGTCTGCTCACCTACCATGCTACGGTTTTCAAAAACGTTTGATTTTCGTTGCGACAACAGCAACACAACAACAACAACAACAAACAACAAAAACAAAAAACCGATTAATCGATATGAACACCGCGCGCAAAAGCTTCGGGTGAGATCGAACGTGAGCGTAACTGCGAAAAGGGAACTCTCCCTACCCTGAATCTACCGGCTGCCTGTTTGCTTGTTTTTAATGTTTCTTACCAATAAAATCCCCAAAGCCATTCATTACTCACAGCCCAGAACTCGATAATACGAACCCCACTTCTGACAGCGACTCGGGCTTCACGGGTTAGGAAATGTAAGTTTTGAAACTTTAATTAAAGCGACCACTAGAAATAATATAAAGAACCTCTTACAATATTTATCCCTTTAACTAAAAAAACAAACAAAAGGGCAGTTTGTAGGTTAGTTCTCATCAGAGGGAGTGGAGGAGGAACAACGGTGGGGGGGATATCGCTGCCATAGCGGAAAGGTTTTCCGAAACTGTGGGAGCTGCTGATTCAAGCGGTAACGCACCCATGAAGGAAGCTCACCTCTTTCGGTGATAGTATAGAGATGTAATCTTCGTATATTAGTCTGGCCTTTTCTTCAACTAGTTCCGGATTTTGTTCTCTCTTTAAGTCCTCGCACGCTATCCAGAACAGCATGTTTTCTTCGCTGTATTCCGACCGAAGGAATTCTCTAAAAACTCGCCTACCACCTGAAAAATAATAATAATAATAATAATAATAATAATAATATAATAATAATAATAATAATAATAATAATTTTATTGAATAAACTAATTCAAACTGACGAGACTATTAAAGTAGACAAATTATATTGCAAGGAACAAACAGCAAGTGATGGGAACATTGCAAAATAAGAAATAGAAAAGGCAAAAAAAAATAAAACTAAGCAATTCCGACACACGAGATTGTAACTAGAACGGATGCTCAAAGTGCGAGTACCGATCACCACCGGTTATTATCCAGGCGACCTCAAATCGGTACATGCGGCTACGAAAGGAAACCGCTTGCGGCTTCACGAACAAGGAGCAATTTGACTACGCGGCAACAAACTTCGGATGGAATCGACGAGGCACTCTGTCAGGGAAATCGGAAAGTACAGCAGCTGCACGAGCGGTTATTCGCGAAGCGTCAAGTTGGTTGTTGAAGCGGAGTCGGGAGGTGTCGAAGAGGGACGAGCTGGCGGTAACCTTCTCCGTAAGATTCTCCTTGGGAACCAAAACAGCCCTTTAATAATTGTAGAATGTACGAGACACGGGGGAGGAGGGATAAAAAAAAACACAAAAAAAAACAAACAAGCTTTTCCATCACGAAGTTCCATCAAAATGCATGCAGCAAAAGTACAGGACTTCATTCTAAAAATTGTCCAGGAGTTTCTAAAGCAAATCTGCCTTTCAAACGATGTTCCTTTTGATTGGGCAAATGTGAAGACAAGTTTCAGGAATTTCTTAATTTTCCCTAATTTAAAAAAAAAAAAATAGCGACAAAGGGATACCGTAGATAAGTTCGATTTCCGGATAATCATCCAACAAAAGTTTCAGATTATTTCTCTAACAGAAGAAAAGAATTCTTTGAACTTATTTCCAGAGAACAACACAGAAAGCGCGACATGGTAATCCCACCCCAAAAACATTTTTTTATAATTGTTTTCCTTTCGTTCCCTTCACGATTCCGACAATTAGCCAGTCGACACAGCAGGTCCCGGTTTGATGAACGAGGAGATCCAAAAAGTTCCATTGTTGATTATCCCAGTTTAAAAAGCATCAGGAAGAAATTATGTTTGATTGTCTCGAGGAAGGAGCGATTGGGGAACCAGTACATATTTCTGACGTCTTCCCATTAACGTGACCAGGGAGCGAGAGGAGAACTGTAAACAACGGTTACCACCTCGACGGTTCGAATACTCATATATATCCATTACTGTTAACATATTAGAAAAGAAACCCGGCTGCCACAAAACCGTTTTCCCACTAAATCGATCTGTGTGACCACCGGGACTCGTCACAACCAGCGGGCTGTTCGGAAACAAAAATCCACCGTCTTGGCGAAAGATTCAGCTACTGCTATCATCTCCCTTCACGGTTACGCCTGCCGTTCACCATTGGCGCGCCTTATATAAACTGAGGCCAATTTTTTTCTTTTTCCATTAGGTCTTCGGCTTTGGCCCGCGGGCTCTTATCTGAGGCGCCAGCAAAGGTTTTGTCCGAAGCGGTATCCGACAAACCGAGGAATCAATTCTCTGCATTTTCCCATTACGGGAAAATACCGGAACAGCTCTGGCAGGTACTTTACGCTTGGTTTGGTGTTTATTTGTAATTAAACGTCTTCACTCACGTTTGAACGAAACGATCGACTGTAACGAGCACCAGACGGGAGAATATTGAATACGAGTAACGTAACTAAGTTGTACCCAGCGTCACCATTTTCCGGCTACAGAATTTTAAGCGATAAAAGTGAAAGAAAAAAAAACAAACAACAGGCAAAACTCCGGTTCGCCGAGTCTGGAAAACCTGCGAAGTACCCTTGGAATGGTTCGTGCTGGTACCTAGAATTGTCATTCAGGAATAAGAATCTATCGGTAATATTTCCATTTAAAGCGGGAGCCAAGATTAACGGGATAATGCTCGAAGGTCAATGAGATTTGGTTGCCACCAGCTACTGATATACCGGGTAGACGGAGATTATCAGCTGAAGATGGATACCCTGCCTGCTTTCGTTTAAACTGGAGACGATTACTTCGTTTCGAGATATGGATTAAAGTAAATTGAAACTGACTGAGGCTGGTGACGACAACCACACAGTCGGATTCAACAGGAAAAGATCAGATACACTCTTGTAAAACCATTACCGGCACAACAAAACCAACGTTCCTGCAGCACTTCGGCCGCCATTTTAAAACGTGCTCTACATCGCGACCAGATTCTTCGCAATGGCTCTGCGGGAAGGAACCCTTCCGGACAGCGTGGTACCGAATACTCGGGGAGGAGCCACCGCATAGTAAGAGGGGTTTTGGTGGTAACCCTTTAAATCGAAGTCTCCGGGGGCTGTTCATTGGTCTTTCGGGACTGCTAAACTCAACCCCCGATCAAGCACCTGGGCGTTCTCTAGGTTTTGCTGAGAGACCGGATAGACGCCTTATCCAGCTGCTGTGGTTCGCAGCCGTCAAACTGACAGCAACAGCAATACGTCTATTAACATCTTCCGCTCCCTTTTTTCTGTTTTAAAATTGTTCAGAAGATCGACAGACCCAAGCCATTAGCAAGATGCATGCGCAGAGTTCCAAATTAAATACAAGCTGGCATGTTTATAATATATATATATATATACATGTTTAGTGAAATGCAATACTTTTAGCGACGCCTAGTTAATTCCAGAGAAAGAAGAAAAAAGGGTCAGCTGTGTAGTAGGAGACAGGCACCTCGGCGCATTTTCTAGTTTATCGAAAGTCCTCTTCGTCCTCCTGGCATTAAGATTCATTTACCCAAGAAGTTCAAACGCAAAGCAAATTCAAGATTTATGGTATTACTACCAGAAAAAATTCAAGTTAGCTCTCTTCTTAGACATATTGTAGGTTAACTGCTATTTGAGATTAACCTCGTCTGCCCTTATAGATAGTCGGTATATCCTGTCACCATTATCCAGGTAAAAGAGACTAAATTAAAAGGATTTTTGTAAGGGTAAAACCAAGTGTAGGTACCGTTAAAGAGCATATGAGTGGTGAAACTAAACAAGTGTACACCCTCCTTAGTTTACTAGCCAACGAACAAACTAAAAGACCAGCAGGAGACTGAGCCGTTGAGTAGCTTTAATAAGTGGGGCTGCCTGTCCCATTCACTGTGTTCGCTTTCTGACGGTGTGCTAAACTGTATGGCTGACGAAAGGTGTGAAGATGTTATTGGAACGGCGTGGTTTCAAAACATCGCGATGTCGAATGAAAAGCAAGAAATTCTGGAAAACGAGATTTTATTAATTCTTCGCGTTTCGCTCCAGTTTGATGTCCGATCTGACGTAACCGATAGAACCATACAGGAAAACGGCGACACATGATCGAGATCGATTAAAGCGCAAATATATCAGTTAGTCCTCGGAATGGTTTGCGAAAATGAGTAAAATCGGAGTAAGCGCCCTTGTGTGGGGGGGCTTCTAAAACAATTTTAGGGGGACCCCCCCATGAATGCTAATATTACGGCAACGTTAGCTCTGCGGCTTTAGAACTCTCCGCTTATCTGGCTATTCGCTGGGATATCCGAAATTCCGTGAAGCGAACGTAATGCCCTGCTTTCTTCCATTGGAGACTGTGGCGTAGCGGGCAGGAAACCGAGCCCTGAACCACAACACTTTGTACTTACCACTGCTTTTCATTAGTCTGTCGAATGATTCCGCCCAGTTTTTTATTTCATCTATCGTTGGTCTAAAAAAGAACGAAACCTGTATGTAATAAACTGTAATATGGGGTAACGTGCACGGCGATTCAGTTATCTCCTGACAGTAAATAATCGTGATGAATTAGCCAATAACAATGGCTAATTATTCGGGTCCCCCCCCCCTCTTGCGTTTGGAAGACTAATTATTGACGTTAAACAAAATGTTAAGTTCCTTCTCTTTTGTCTATTTCCGTTGCAAAATCAACGTTGTATTTACTAAATACTTCCACGGTTACTTCCCTGATTAATATAAATCCCTTTCAGTTTGCTTAAAACTTAAAGCAGCAACGACATCAAAGCCTATATAATATAAAGGTTCGCTGTCTAGCTCCCGGACAGTAGATACATAAGTATTTAGAATTATGCGCTTCTTCCTATCGTTGAAGTGTTTTCTTATTGCATGCAGAACTAAAGAAATCTGATGATGTGGAAACTGGGATTTTTTTCACCAGTATTAATTGGCAAATTTTCTCCCAGCTTCCTTTTTTATTTTGTCTCCCGTTTTTCGCAATGTTCATGTCAAGCCGAGAAACCAATGATTAAAAGGCATTTCCATTCTGTCAATAATTGTTCCCCGATGACAAACAATTTCTGTACTTTCATGAAACGTTCAATAATAAGTATCTTTTTTTTTAATTTATTTTCCGGAAGTGGTTGGAGGGTGCCCGTTCGCAAACCATGTACTATTCTGGTATTCAGAAAACTCAACTGTACCAAATTATCGAACAGCAGTTAAGACGAACCCAGCTCGGCCCGGGGTGGCGGAATCGGGTACAGCTTTCTCTACAACAAGGATAATCTTCTTCGCGATAACAGTATTTCTGAAGGGGTAGCTAGCACAAAAAACAACAGACGGAATCTCAAGCCACTCACGGTTCATCTTTTTCGCCATTTGCTCCATCCCCTGTGTCTCGAGGTCGATTCTGCGAACTAGAACCACTTTTGACCGTCAAACTGAAAGTAGGGAAAAAACACATAAAAGCCCTCCACTTTTGCAATCTTACTACGAGCAAAGTAAACAAAGGACAAGAAATACAAAGCACCCTGATAAACCTTGCCTATGATAGAATTGTAAAACAATCTGGTTTATATGTAGCAAATATAATAATATGTAATTATTTGCGAAAATTGCAAATAACGGAAATAACGGCTGTTATATTACGGGAAGTTGCATACAGCAAACATTCTAACAGCCATCACATTGGGGAAGTTTACTATTAATAAATTTTAAAAAAAAGATACGGCAGTAGATTTTTTTGTTTAAATGTCTACGCAAAAATTATGGAGTAAGTTCAAGACTGATTCTCTAAAATAACAACAAAAACTTAAAATTTTTAATTAAATGTATTTCTGAGACCTTTGTAAAAGAAAGATGTAATGGTTTTTTTCTTGGTTTTACCTTCAGTCATACTTTAGCTTGTATGTCAACGGTTATTTCGTGATTGATTCTACCAGACTGCTCAAGGTGAGACTAACCTCAAGACAGATGTGTTGCTTGATTCAGCAGCTACGCGTTCACCGGAAGTTCACGCCGATCAGAAAATCGAACGGGGCGTAGATATAAGTATTCATTTAGAAAAAAAGTTCGCCGTTCTCTGTTTTAAATCTCGCAGCTACGCGTAAAATTCGGATGAAGTTATAAACCCAAAATCTTCAACATCAACAACGAAAAGAAAAAAAAAAGAAAATCAGAGCGGTGTTTTAGTTGTCTCTTCTTGACAAAGTATCTGTCTTTTAAAAATAGTAGCAACGAGAAATCCGTAACAACTGGAGGCCAGTGGACCAGTAGATGCAAAGATGCGCGAATTTTCCACGTTCGGTTGTTTTGGCCGAGCTAACGGCTGTAGGATACATTTATTCTTGGAAAAGATCTCTCTCTCTCTGTACTGACGTCATATCTCTCTGTACTGACGTCATATCTCTCTCTGTACTGACGTCATATCTCTCTCTGTACTGACGTCATATCTCTCTCTGTACTGACGTCATCTCTCTCTCTCTTTTTTTCTTTAAAGAAATTAAAGTCGAAGAGGGATAATCTCTATTGGAAACAAGATTCCCAACATCTGCTCGCAACGCTCCGGAAGGATTACTCAAAGCTCCCCTCTTTATTCTCCTCGGTTCGCGCTTTTCTTCTGAGCTGCTGTTTGTTTCGCTTGTTACATTTCCGAAGACGTGAGTATCCTTTGGCACAAGGATGTCTCGGAGCCGTCCCATCCACGTCGCGCTGACTTCACATCGTGATCGATAGCGTCTGGTGAATAATGAGGTCTGCGATCCTTCGGTGTTCTCCTTGATGGAAATAAAATCCAAATTTCCAGCAAGAATCGGAGTACCCACGACGTTAAGTGTGTGTGAGTGAGAAGGCTAGCATATTTTGAAATTCCTAGAAATAAAATCCGCCGGCCAAAAAAAAAAAAAAAATGGAAATGTTGCAAAGTTTACGCTGGCAGCACTTCTCATTCTGTCTCGGTTAGACGTATTTCCAAGACTATTGTTAAAAGTATTACGCCGCATCAAAAAAAAAGGAAGGGGGGACAGTTTAATATCGTCAATCTTGGTCTTCTTGACATCATCTTCATCATCATCAGCAACAACAAAAGCAGAAAATCCTCTTACACGAAACACCAGCCTTTTATGATTTTCCATCTAAAATCTGTAAATACTAACGAGAACGTAAGTTTATTTTCCCCCGACGCGATCCAGCCCGGGAAAGTTAGGAAGAGTAAAGTGTGAGAGTCATTTCTATTCAATGTATCCGGCCAGCAGCTTCAATCGAAGACGATATTCTTCAAATCCCCTCTCAAAATGCTATGGACTACGTATCTGAACCGTCCATTTCCATGCTCGCAAGCAGCCAGCATTTCTAAACTGTATCACCAACGGTTAAATGTACGGAATTATTTAAAAGAAAAGGGAATGAAGACATTTGTTTTACAGCCCTTAATGATCCCGACTGAACTGTAAAGCTTAATTATTTCTACCCCCACCCCGGGCTGTCCCGCCAATCTCTCCTCTAGTTTGTATTTTTCTTTTTATCTACCAGACCCGTTTAGCAGGATTTCCCAGGAAATGGCAACGCGATTCCAGGCCACGTTCTTTCCGATTTTCGTCCTGGAATCGATCAGGTGGTTTGTGGAGACTGGCTAATAATGTAAATGTACATAACTAACCTTCGGTCTGCCTTTTCGATTTGGATCCGGAGAGAATCTTTAGGCCGGCCGGCAGACGGGCTATCGACTCGGCCCTTAATTGTGTTTAGTCGTACGATAGGCGTCTGAAAGCGTTTCCCCCCCTGTCCGTCGAAAAGGGGGGGTCTGTCTATAGCGGAGCGCTGGCAACGAATTAGAATCCCTGACCCGTAGATAAGCCGGAACTTGTGTTTATTTGTCCCTGCATCTCAGCCTGAGATATCAACCTTAAGCATATTTTATTTTGACGAAGTGAATACAGATAAATCCCAACCGATTAGAGAAAAGGAAAATTTTCCATTTGTTGTTTTTATCTGTTTTAGTAATTTTAAAGTGCACGGTACATATTAGAAACAAGGGAAGGAGAAGATGCATTAATAAGACGAAATGGACCGGTTCTGTAAGTAAGGCTGTGGTCCTACCGCCGTCTGGACTGTGAGCAGATTTCTCAGAACGGTAAAATTGTCCTGTGGAGAGACGATTCTGACTTGGACAAAGAATGGAAACCCGAGATCCCGGCAGGGTACGCGAACCAGAGTAGAAGGAATGCCAACGAATAGAGGTTCTGCTAAAACAACTGTTAAATGCGCAAGCGCGTGTTTTCTATCCTTAGGTTTTATATGGTGGAAACTAAGAGTCCCCAAACACGAACACATAGTCGAAAAGGAAGCTTTTAAAGATGGATCCAGTATTAACCAAAAAAATTCTCCGGCAGCATAATCCGTACTAACACCAAGAACTGAGAGGTTCTGTAGGGCAGAACTGAAATCTGGGGCTCCGTTTGTTTGGTAGCATTACACACACTGATGTGAGAAATACCAGTTAAAAGTAAATAAAGAAAACATCTGCTATTTATTATCGAACCAGACAGGTTTAAAGGGTTAATGCATGTTTCGAGACTGATCATCAGTCGTCAACTGGCCAGCAGCGCTGGTACAGAAGTGAAAATGACGAGTTCTAGTCGAGGAATCTTTGGTCGCACGATGACGGGAGGCCACCGTAGCAGTTCGTCTCCCTGGCGGGGATCCGAGCCACAGACCTGGCCGTCTTCAGATGATGACGACTGTTATGGCGAAGATGATGACACCAGAAGCCCCTCTCGGATGTGTCGGAGCTGCACTGGCAATACAGCTGACAAAACCGAACCGCGGCCGCTGGCGTGTTGTCAGCCGTATCTCCAGTCGACGACAAAAGGTTGACGTGATACACGGTGTGAACAATAAAGCTAAACATAACCAAACAAGACAAACAACGCAAAATATCAAATTCTTTTTCATGTCTACAATCCACCAGTGATTGCAAAATCTTCACTTGAGTATCACAAAGATGTTTGCAGTTACTGGTAGCAGCAGCAGCAGCAAAGCCTCAGAGAGTTCCTTTGCCCATTATTATCACATTTACAATGTATAATACAGCTTAAAATAACTATTATGTTTATAGAAAAATGTTCATGTCCTAACTTATTAAAATATTGTTTGCTAAAACACTTCATTAGTAGCTAAATTCAATTATATACCGAAGAATCCCATTTATTAAAGCGGTTCAAAGGACATTCTTTCTTGCCACCTCTTCAAGAAATTTGCTTATAAGTTCTTTCTCTTTTACTTTGGGATCGTGAAGTTTGGTAAGTATGCTCATTAAAATGTCCAAGAGAAGACGTTAATTTTGTGTTCACTATCTGCTCGCACCAGAAGTCGGAATCCTTTGTAATACGGCAGTTCCACCTTCAGGTCCTCCACAGCTGTTTTCCCTTCGCGTGGATGCTGTGTAGCTATCAAACCAAATTAGTATTTCTCCTTCCGTCTTTGAAGACGCGCCGGAACTTGGAATGCACCCTACATTCCATCACCCAATAAGACGTAGTGTATGTAACCGCCAAAGACAAGCTTCTTCTGGGTCGTTTATGTTGTTGTTGTTGTTTTTTTGCCCCTTCCGGAGGATCTGGTCACGGAGCCGTGTGGGAATTTGAAACAGCCACGCCAGACAGGATCTCGTGTCTATCGACTCGGAAGCCGGTATTCACGTGACTCTCTCTCTCTCTCTCTCGGTGGCGGTCACGTGACGGGGTGGGGGGGTCAGGGGTCAGGGTGGGATTTCGCACTTCCGGACCCTGAGGCTTGCTGGCCGCACGAGAAAACGAACACCAATCTAAATCGCAGCACAAACAAACACACACACCCAGATATATCAGAAAAACATGGAGGGGAACAGCACCAGCAAAAACAGCAGGCCCGCGTTCCCCTGTCGGCGCCCTGGGCAGGGGACGACGGAGGGCTCTCCTGGAGCTGACGAGAACTCGGACGACTGTTGCGCATTCTGACGTCGTTCTCATTTACGGTAGCAGACTGCTTGCGTATCATTGTCGTCATCTGGAAAAGAATTTTAAAAAAAAATATATATATATATATGTATATATGTATGTATGTAGGTATCGTTTTTAACAACAGAACTAGGAAATCTGGTGAATAATTCTCATTGTCATCATCACTGGACAGAAATAACAAAAGCATAGGCAGGTCGACTGGTCTACTAAGAGTGCTGTCGTATTCGGCAAACTCCACTGCAGGTTCGCAGCTCTGAGATCTCCAGGAACTGAACATATCCCCCTTAATAGGAAAAGCTACCGTGATCGCACAGCCGTGGAAACGAGCCAAGTGATTCTCTGCGTGTGCAGGCATCGTAAAACCGTTTTCAGAATTGTGGTTTTAATAATAAATTCATATTCTTCAATCCAGACTGTAAACGTAGGTATACTTTTAAAATGAAAGTAGTGAGTTAAAGACGTTTCCTGTTTCAAGCTTATGCGAATAATAGCAGATTTAGAAGATTAGTATTATTATTATTATTATTGTTGTTGTTGTTGTTGTACAACTGCAGAAATACAGCTCATCCCACCCATATCCAGTAACCCCGTTCGTTACCTGTCCCAGAAACAACACAATTGGCATTCAGCTTTTGTACCACCCGAGACTCCTGAACAATGGAGCGAGATCGCCCAGCTTGTGAGTCCTCCCTGCCGCTCCGCCGCCAGACAAAGACCTTCAAGCTTTTAGCGAACTGACCTGTAAAACACCGTAAAGCAGGTGGGGCACCTATCCGTCGCTATGGCTTCTATAAAAAAAGGTTTACATCAGTTATAAAAAAGCAGAGTAATTTTGATTTGTTTAAACACAAGATTACTGGATCGATGCGAATGATACATCTCTTAGCTTTCTATAAGCTGCACACTCAGATTTAACTCCGTTCCGTGAGAGTCTCCGTACTTTGTAGTTTTTCCTTGGGGTGAAAAGCAAATCAGATTCTTGTTTTAGCCGACTCTTGAGCACCCAGCACACAGTCAGCTGTCCACGGGGAAAGCACTGAGTCTCCCAATTGAGGCCGGCAACTTTCAATGTCTGGCCCCTTTTTGCTTTATTGGTGGTCACAGCAAAGCTGAGTTTTATAGGGAACTGGGTTCTCTTGATTTAAAAGGGGCTTTGTAAAATTGCATAATGGTCATATTTCATCTGGTTTGATTAGGAATCTGAAAAAGTGCCCGACCGATACGGGGACGGCCTATAAGGTGACGACAAACTACTAAATGAAGTCTTTATTCTCTGTTTTCAGAGTCACACCGTTCACGATATCAACGCCCGCAGTCAGGGGCCTTCACTGGAAATCTGCGGTCATCTCCGAGTTGAAGGAGTACCGCGACGCTGTAGTGCCTCTGAACCTTGAAAGGCGACCTTTGGTGGCCTCAGAACAGCCTTCAAGGCAGCGTGTGGCAGCTGAAAACCCTGTCCGGATTCTGAAGTACCTACACCCAAATCTGGGGCCTCCAGGTGCCCGGTTCGGCCGTGAACGAGTAACGAACGAACAACTGAAGATATGTATTAGATAGAAACCTTGGCGCATTTCGCTGAGGCTGGTTAACCAAGTTCTCTTTAATCTAGTCGTATTCTCTGGCATCAAGTCTGGTATTGGTGTTGACAGTTTATAATCGAACTCCCTTTGCTGAGCAAACAGTAAACCCACACCCTAAAAGACAACAACTACATTTTCAAAAGATGCTATACCCACTTTCTCGCAATAAGCAAAACTACTCTCGGATGTCTATAAATATATGTACGGGATTAATTGTTTGAAGCAGGCTGCCAATATGAGCCTATATCGTTCACCATCACATTTCGTAATTCTTTTTAAAACAATGTCTGCTTCCGTTTGTAAACGAGCGTAGGCATACAAAGTGGTTACGTACATCGTCACCTTGCTCCCTTCCGATAGTTAGACACACACACAACAAAAACAAAGAAGTCTCGTTAAATTAACCAAAATATATAAATCAAAATCCCAGGGAGGAGAGAACCGGGTTCATATTTGTCATAAGTCATTAATATTGCGTCTTAACAAACCATTAACTCATCCTTCTCCACCCGACAGATGCAGTTAGTCTCCATCTATCTTGCATCGCTCATGTAATTACCACCACGCACATCGATAAGGCGAAGGTTTATTGATGATCTCTTCCCACCCGCCATTACATAAATTCCGACTGTCAGCGTCGGCAGAACATCGAGTTTCTCCCCATTAAGATGGATGCAATCGATAGCGGAATGATAAGCTGTCCTTAATTCTTCTTCGAAGTCTGGCTAACATCCACGTACCACGAATGCATACGAGGAGAAGTTATCACTTATACGTGACTAAATGCGGATTGGAAGTCTGAAATTAAAAATTCTGATTTTAATTGTTCGTATTAAGTTATCTCACAGAGTTCCTGTATAAAGTGGCTTTTTGGTCTGCAAATCAGCTCTCTCTCTCTCTCTCTCTCCTCCTCTCCTCTCTCTCTCTCTGTACTGACGTCATATCTCTCCTGACAATCATCATCTCTCATCTCTCTCTCTCTCTCTTTAGTGCTGCTGCTATAAAAAATGCCACTTTACGTGTCATTAAAAATGCAAGGATATGTTTTTTTTGCCTTTTCATTGTGGCAGGCATTAAAGGTGAAGGTAAATTAACACTGAAGACAATTTCTAACACGAATGTGCTCCACCTCGGTCGACCAGCGGAAAACAAACAAACAAAAAAGTTTCTCTTTCCAAAACAATGAAAAGGGAGGGATAATTCGAGAAAATTCAAGGAAAGCGAGATAAACGTAATGGCCGTCAGTCTGTACGCTGATTTAAGTGAATGTAGATTCAACAAAATCACTCAGTCTCTCTTTTCTTTCTTCCACACAATACGCCCAACATGGATCCTCTCTCTCTCTCTCTCTCTTCTCGCTCTCTCTGCTCTGCTCTCATCTCTCTCTCTCCGTCTCTCTTTCTCTTCTCTCTCTCTCTCTCGTTAAGTGGCCGGATCTATCTCTGCTGGGAAATAATTCTCGATGAAAACACTTGCATTACAATAGAACATGGGCTCCATTGCTGGAAATGAAAAGTGTTAACGTTGTAAAAGTAACAAGTCAAAATTTCTGGAATAATAATATAATAATAATAATAATAATAATAATAATAATAATAATAATAATAATAATAATAATAAAACGTTCTGTATGAATTTTAGTAATAGATTCATTTCATTTATCTCAATCCGCAAAACCTCCATTATTGCTGGCAAGGTGATGAGAGTTATCTCCCTTGCTCAAGAAATTTCACCTTAATTTCATTGTTTCATTATTAATTAATTATATACTTTACTCATTTTAATTTAAATTAATTTTTATATTCTATCTTTCACTGCACACTATTGACATAGTGATAATTGTTCGCCGCCCCATTTTTCTTTTGAGTGCACCCTGATTTAATTTTCAGTGAATGATTCCGTTCTGCTCCGGTGTTAATTCGGGGCAGTTGTGACCACTCATTGAAATCTCGGTAGAAAAATAACCAAATAAAACTGAGCTGAGGAAAGAAATAACAACAAAACAATGACGACCCCAAAAATTACACCAGTCAATCGATGTACGACTCGTCGATCGGGCGCCACCAGGGTTACCCTGTTCTCGGTGCACCAATATTACTGTTGGTCTTTATTTGCTGCTTATAGCTGTTAACGTCTCCAGCCGCGACCGGCCGATTGTAGAGCGGCCTGGAGCACGTGTGGGCCCCAAACCACGGCCAGTCAGTCCTCTGTCTCGGTCGGAGATAATGGGACTCGACTCGGTGGCCATCGATGATCGGCTAATGAGTTCAACTGGACCTTCCGCGCCCTTCTATTCAGGGGCCTGTTCGCTCCAACAACGCGATCCTTTATCGTAGCCACTGGGGACCGTGCAAATTTTACGCTTATGGTCGATAAAAAGGGTCTTCCTTCCTGATTACTTGACGACAGTGTGTTTTTTTCCTGAATGACTCCGACGTAAAGCCTTTGATTTCCTCTCTCGGCCGCTGGTGGTGGCCAGGGTCCGACAGCCTCTCCGTCTACTCGCCATATACACTACCAATCAGCTTACCCTCTCTCCTGGAAACCAAAACATCCAGGAGAGGAAGGTGAATCAATTGTTTATAATAAGGGAGTGAAAATAACACTTTCATTTCTATAAATAAACATAAACGAAAAATATTCTCGTCCACCAACGCCAAGAGTAGGCAGCAGTCTCCGCACACGGCCATTTTGTCAGCACTGGTGACGTAGCGCGCACATTGATTTTTCAAGTTCTTCTCTACAAGAGAATTGAAAAACTACCAGCAGCGACAAATCTTGCGCCACCTAGCGGATTGCATCGAAATAACTAACGTTCTTGTAAAGAAGGCATCGAAGTTTTAAAATTACAAGTGTGACATTTGGAGGCAAAGCAATTCTTATTTGTTTACCTTCTCTAAGTTTAAAGAGAAAGGGAGCTCTTGCCAAATCGTAAGTATAACTAAAAGACAGATCGTCTGTAACTAAGTCAGTTAAAGCATCCAAATCGACACTTCCCTGTTCCTCATCATTGCCGTGCATGCCACGTTTGAATATTATTAACATCGAATTCTTTATCATTATTATATCATATCATCACTTCTGTGCATACTTATTAATATTGTGTTCTCTCTCAGTGTTATGCCATATAATCATTTTTCTGCCTGTACTATTTATTAAGCTGCTTCCTCGAACGCATATATTTCGCATCATCAACAACGGCACGGATTTTACAAACACCGACTAAAATCGCCCCTCGTGGTCGCAGGCCGGAACTTGCCAGATCGAGCTCGAGGCCACTTGAATAACAGTAAACCTTCAAAGATGGAAGTCGGAAGTGCGACCGGTGGCGCTCCTTACCAAAGTCTTTCTGGGCTTTGTGGATGGTGAGAGCATGCAACTCGAACCTTCCACAATAGCGCACCTCCATACACCTGATTTCCGTTTCGCATGAACGGATTATAAAAGAATGAACATTACGTAAGTTTGTTCTATACATTAATGCATGCACGATACTTTCACCTTTATGAATACTCAAAACGTAACCTCACACAGCTTTACTCATATATATATTTAAAAAAATAATAACAATTACAGATGTCCTATATACTTAAACAGAAGAGCTATTAAACTAATTAGCAGCCTATAGTTACTAAAGTAAGTCACTATCCCATATCTGGGAAATCTTTGATCAGCCTCTGATCTTTCAAGAACTTCATGTAGCGCGTTGGGAACAGATGGCCAACGGCAATCGGCTATCTATCTCTCGTATTTTTCTCTCATCGCTTTTATTCACGCATGAACGGAAAGTATAATTCATAAGGGAAAAACGCCCAAGATAAATAAATGAGTCGGCCTTTAACATTTTCCTTGGATTTGGGCATTTCCGCGAGTTAAACTCGGCGCACAGTCCGACTAAGCGAAGCCACACCAGACGGCGGAGACTCGTTGGAGTCGGTCGGCCTCTGCGAAAGTTTCGATGTGTTTTCTCGGGTGGATGAATGGGAAGAGCGGAGAAGAAGCAGAGCTTTGAGTCAAAGAAAACAAACCCACAGCGGGTACCGTCGAACACTGAATGTGAAACACTAAGCCCATCCTCTCTTGGTATCTGCAGGAAAGAAAACAACAATAACAAAAAAGTATTCGAGTCGAGAAAGAGCTCCTCCAAAGATGCATTCTGAAAATAAGCTCGGGGATTATATACGATGATGTAAATCGTTCATCACCTAAGTATAGCAGAAAATAGCAGCCAAATCATGAACAATGTATAATTATAAATATCACTAAGTTGAGCTGCAATGAAGTTCCATAAAATGGAATTTAAAGAATTCAAAGATAGATGTCATCTTGAAAACATATCGTAAGTAATCCCTGTAACCATTTTAACTCGAATGAGGAGAAGTAAAAATTCCTGAAATAGTAGTTTAAGCACGGAAGAATTTTCCCATACTTTCGTTATAAAGGTTGGAGAAACCATTTTCAGTACTTGGTACGAGCACCTTCGCCGTGTAGAGCTTGTAAGCACAGAATTTATTACGTGGTGCAGGTTCAGGATTTATTGTAAAGTTCGCAGTTATTCTTTATAATGATACTGAAACGTTGGTCTTGACCATCAGGTCTTTAGTGATAAATGGAGACATCCCCATAGGTTTTCGTTGGGGGGGTTCATATCCGAGCTGTACAGGGCTACAGAAAGCACGTGAGTCCATTGTGAGCTTCCAAGCAGTAGTGGTTTCGGATGTATAGCACTTTCCTACATCTTCTTGCAGGGTATGGTGATTACGTTCGTGAATTCCATAATAAAATAAAACTAGTGGAAATAATCTAACTAATGAATGCATAACAGGCGGAATGTTGGACGTCCATTAATTGTTGCAAGATCTCTTTTTTTTTTACCCACTTGGCAAATGCCTGTCTAGGCTAAAGCTGCAAATGTACCACAATTTCAGATGGTTGCAAATTCAGCGAGTCAGAAGAATGTGGATTGCTATACGTTTCTCGTCTTTAAAGACCATAGGCTGACATTTGGAAGACATGCGCCAGAATGGACGTAGTAGCACCGGGGAAGACTTTGTGGGACCAGTTATGCAAAACGCCAACTTTCTGATGCTGCTGCAACGGATAAAGTTAATTACTGGTAGTCGCAATGAACCTGGCGGACAAGAGGCCGTCCTGAGCCTGCAATAAAGGTGACAGGACGTCCAAGACGGTGTTCGATTGACACGTGTTCCTCGCTAACTAGGTAAGCTGTTTGGTGCTCAACACTATGAACAGCAAAAGATTGGCTACAGTTCGGCGTATGGAATACTGCTACTGCCCGTCACAGGTACATATAGGACAATGTTTCCCCATACCCTGTGCCCTATCTTAGCGTTGACGTTAACAAAGTTACTGTTTTCTGGAGGGATGTTCAAATCATCAAACGCGAATATGTAGAAAATGTGAATAAATTCAATTTTAATATTTCTTTTCAAGTCTTATATAATAGGAATATTTTAAAGTTAAAACTACACGTGGAGAAGACAAAGGAGAGACTTTTTCTTTTTAAGAAGAAAAGTGAAACAAAAGGAAAATGGTCAAAACAGCTTGAACAACCCAAGTAAAAGTCTGCAAACGGTTGTCTCTGAGAGGGATTAGCATTTAAAATATTTAAATTATAATTTTGATGCAAACCGTTTTAAAGATCCTCCTAAACATAGAAATAAGACAACAGTAAAAAATGCCAATTATATAAACAACCACATCAGCTCACACACATAAACCCACACCTTCTCACACACGCGCTCTCTCTCTCTCTCTCTCTCTCTCTCTCTCTCTCTCCTCTCTCTCTCTCTCTCTCTCTCTACTGACGACGTCATCTCTCTTTCTGTACTGACGTCATCTCTCCCTCTTCCGCAAAAAGTATTTTACATAGAACACCGCTATAAACAAGCTTCGTGGTCCAACATAGTCTTAGATTCAGAATAAAAAAACTAATTAACTTCACGATAATATTAGTAAATTTATCTTTCTGACCAGCAAACCATGTGCAAGTCTATCGACAGTGACACGTCAATGATTCTTCGGTGGACAGCTCGCAACACATCCGCTGTGGGCTGCTTACAGTTCGACACAGTCAAGTGTCCAACTGAATTTACTACTCGCATGGTCTAAAGAGAACGCTTGGGTTAACCAGGAAAAGTTGTCAACTTCGGTATTTCGTCTCACCTGTCTCAAATTCCATTTTACAACAATTTATACTTCTGTTGCGAAGTGATAATTTAAGTGCATATATTTTGAAGAGGTTCTTTCACTTATCCCTAAAAAAAAAAATCAGTGACATTAAACTAAGTATGAAAACCTGCAGAGGACACAAGTTTTAAAGAAAGACCATAGTGACACAGCAAAGCCAAACACGACTCTAGCGACAAACAAGGTAATTAAACTAGTTAAAGAAAACTAACTGTAGGCAATATCAAAAGTTATGTTTAAAAGAGAAACAGTAACTAGAGTTAGTAAAGCATCTGAGAGGGTTGCAGACTGAGCCGTTAGCAGTTGTACACGGTACAGCTTCTCTCACTAACCTAAAAAGGATTGAAAGAGAAATTGTTTTCTTATATTTAATAGACTTTTGCTATATATAAAATTTAGTTTTCATGTAAACGTTTGATTGAGGAATCTAAAGAGTTCATAATAATTATACTAGTTCTTGGGTCTTGTGAATCATAAATGCATGCTCTTCAACAAAGACCTCCAACAACAATACTGGAACCTGTCCATATTTATTAATTAGCACGATGCTTCAGTGTAAGTCGTGAGTCAGTAATCACAAATAATCTCAAGATGGCAACCCCACCCGTATCAATCTACCATGAGAGTCAACCACGGCGTAAAAGATTGCAATCTTCAGGCCTCAGAAACCATCGTATAACCTGTTTTAGGATATTCATCCTCTCTTCCTGCAAGTGATTAAGAAGTTCTTGACGTCGTATACGGCCTTCCACGCGAGGGGGTTGACATATGAGAAACAAGATGGCCAGAATAGTACATCGATGTTGGCAGTGTGCAATTTACTCTAGCGATTTAAGGATGAACTTCGTATTGTTGGAATATCTTATTAAGGGCCTGAATGAAGGGCCTGTAGAACCTCATGTCCCTGTACCTCATCAGTGTCGGGTTACCCTGTACATGTGCAAAAATGGTGCGTTGGTTGTAAAACATTCATCTCCATATCATAATACCTTCTTCTTTTACTAACTTGATCAGCGTGACGTACACAGACCGAGGTAAACTGCTGACCCTCGACCCTATCTGTACCATAAATGGGGATTTATATTCATCGTACCACGGACCTCACAAGTGCCAAAGTTGTGCGGTACAGTCTCGAGATTTTGTCGTCCCACCCGATCAGCCCGGTCCTTCTTTTTTTCTCTCTCTCTCTTTCTGTCTCTGGCGCTGCTTAAATCGATGCTACCGTCTGTTCATCGTCGGCGTGTGGCCACCCAGGTTGGCCACGGCGGCCTCAGAACTCGCAGTCCCATTCTGAAGCTTCCCAGTTGCGTTGTTCTCAATGTCAGGAAGTGTAACCTCGACGTTCTGACGCTGGTGTGAAAGAATTACAGCGAATCCGACTGCGAAGCCGAGCACTCGAGCTTTTTTTTAAATATAGCTAACTCCAGGGTATGTATTACCTCATGGATTGCACCTGTAAAGCATTACTCTCTCAAGATGCGCTGCTTCGCTTGTGCTGGAATCTAAAAATCCGTCCTTCGTGCAGCGAATGGGATCAGCTGGTTACCTTAATAAAATGCAAGGATATCATCTGACCGATATTACTACTTTTCATTGACAACATTGAAATACATTTTTTTTCTTTGGAGAAAAGGGTGCATATTCAAATTAAGAATTCAGGAAAAGAACAGAGCTATTTGTTATCATAGGCAGGTAAGTGAGGCCGCTGGGTAAAATAAGATGGGCTCTGTTTAGCAGAAACCTGATATTCTGTGCCCGCTGTAGAGTCCCGGATCTCTCAGGGAGGATTCGACTGCTTATCGTTCGGTTCTAACGAAGATTTACTAAGCGATTCTGCTACATACTGCACCACAGGGATGGATCCAAATTGTGCATAGAAAATCCATTACTCATTTGTAGAGAGCGCAAATTCACCAGTAAATAAAAATATGTGTTGTTCCCTTGCCACCTGTTTGGAAAACGGATTATAGCTGTTTGGATGGTTTTGTCGAATGGTTTTCTGGGTTAGAATAACACAACAGATTTAAATATCCGCCGATGTCCATCTTTTTTTTTTTTTAAAAAAAAAAAACAATTTTCATGTGTGCCATCAAACTTCAATTCACACCCGATTTTATATTAAAACATTCGTTTTAAGGACGAGTTCCGATCATAACAGCAGCAGAAGATGATCGAAACATAGAATCAGCTTTCAACGATGTGGAGGACAAAGTCTAACGAACTATTCTTAAACGAAGACTTCCCGTCGGTCCCAGCGATCTAAAACACCCGCACAGCCGAGACCTTGTATATCATCTTCGGAGCCGCAGTATAAATAACGCTACTTTTTTTTGAATTTTTCCGAAGCAGCTTCTCGAAGGGAAGTTTGAAAAAAAATCCCGACTCGACTTAGTAACGAGTCCTGAGGTCGCCATTTTGTGCACCTCGTCGTTAGAATGAAGCTAAGTGCCCCAGCGTTAATTCTCCAAATTGCGAAATCGATTCGGTTTGACAGCATTCCTTTTATTAAATGTCGACGAAATGCCAACTTCCCCTTTCCTACGCTTCTTGGATTTGACAAGAAATCTTAATTAACGGTCGGGGGAGATGTTCTAGACGGTTTTACCATCATCGTGGGACAGTTTTCTCATGATGAATTCTCTTACTGGTTCGCGTTTCTCACGTTTGCACTAATTAGAAACTCCGACTTCTATTGTTTAAGCTTTAGTTATTTTTTTCATTTTACAGTTTATCACAAAGATTGTGGATTGCTGCCTGACCTTTCTGTCAAAATGTATAAAGTATATCCAGCTCAAATAATAAGAAAGAAGCTTAATGCCTAAGACTGTAAAGTGTTCTGATGCAACACGGCGCCAGTTTAAAATATCTAGACTTTGTCAACACTGGAGCAGTAAATTAGACAGTAAAATCGAAGCAACAACATAAAAAAGTTTTTAAAAACAACTATTGCAATATGAAAGTATTATAATTAATAATAAAAATCACCAGTAATATTACATTTAGTTCCCATGATAACCGTTCAAAAATGGCAGACAAGCGAAAAAGCGGAATTAATTGGGTAAAAGGCTTTTCAATGTCAGCTCATTCTGCTTAAATGAAACTTTCTGTGTGTGTTTTTTTTATTAAAGGCCCATCTGTGATATAAGATAACAACAATTTTACCCAGTTTATGTGAAAAAAACTTGTGATTCTTGCAAAAAAGTACTACCATCTTGAACTGTTTTTACTAGTTACCATTAAGGAACTTGTCTTTCTACGCCCCGTTTGGCAATAATTTTTCTTCTTATATCACAGTTCCGTGAATATTGAAAATATCCTGAAAGTTTCATAACATTTACTTGAACCGATCCAGAGATATCTTTACCACGGGTAGAGACATATGCGAGATGAAAAACTACTGTAAAATATAATCCATACAATGCCATATAAATCTAAAACTCTTCAGCACCACAATTTTCCTTCTTTTGCCCCCTCTCCAGTATTTTCATCTCTCTTTTTTCGTTGTCCTCTGATGACCTCCCGGCACATTTCCGTAACCTCTTTGTTTTCTGTGGCTTGCATTGAATATAACAACGGCGTAACTTGTAAGGATGCCTGCCCGCTTATCGAGCATGAACCGAACCACTGACACCGCTCAAAGCCGTTTCCGACAAATCCTATACTCGGAAACGACCCTAATAAGAAGATGCCAAACATTGCTGGGAAAATGGAAGAACGGATTGGGGGGGAATACAGCACAAAAGCCGTAACGGGTGTTGGGGGTGTGGCGTTGTTAGAGAGAGGGCCAAGATATCACACGGCGTAAAGAAAAGACCAATTTCTGGGAAAATAACAAAGGTTTTCAAAAATTAAATAAAAATAAAGTAAAAACTTCCAGAAACGAATTCTAAGATGGTTGAAGCATCGAAATAATGCCAAAAAAAAAAAAAAATGTTTATGATTTCTCAGTAAAATTCGAGTACGTGATGAGGTTACAGACGTTGTATCTTTGGGCGTGTACAGCAACCCCCCCTTTTCCGGATTTCTTCTTTTCGATCAACTGTCAGATTAAATCATATTTAAATAATAATGCTACGTAGACCCCGAGGACACAAAGCAGATCTTAGAAAGATTGCGTGAAGCACATTCCGAGTTTCCTGACAAGGACGAAGAAGAAAAATATGGAATTAGAGACGTCAACGAGATAACAAATAAAGGGGTCGCTCAGGAGCGCGAGGGCTCTATGGTCGCTAAATTCTACACATAGCGAACTCTAATTCAAATGGTAAAGATTAGTTGATGTGTGTGGTCTCTGAGACAAGGGATAATTTACCGTCTAGCTTCTTCAACACCCATAGGACCTGACTGGGAGCCGAAATGCAATAACAATTACTTACCTGCGCCTAGTATCAGGAAAGAAGAGAGAACAGCCTACAACAAAGAAAGGATGGATGTAGTAAAAATCTGTTTGTAATTTTGCTCTGTGGTTTTTATTTTTGAAAGAAACCTATACAAATTTTGTATGCCTAATACTTTGATATTCTCATCGATTAAATGAGAAAAGTAACATTTGTCCATCCATATTTAGTAATAATAAAAAAAAGTTGTGTAATTGCAAAATTCTAAATCTAGCTGAAAATGTTATACTTTGTTAATACTAATAATAACACAGCAACAATACTACTACTACTACTACTAACTACTACTACTACTACTACTACTACTACTACTACTACTACTACTAAGAATAATACTAACTAACTAATAATAATAATAATAATAATAATAATAAATAATAATAATAATAATAATATATGGGCGGACCTGGCACTTTAAAACCACACTTATACACTAGTGTTCGATGCTGGTTCGTCTCGTCCAAGTCGATTCCAACCATCAAAACGCAAGAACAGATAAGAAAATACTAATTATTCATTTATCAGTACGAATCCTTCATGTTAAATCATAGATATATATCAACAATTTTAATTTTTTTTTCCCTTTCTATATAAAGTAACTTAGTTTCAAAACACATCTGGTGAAACAAATTAAGATACATAAAACGTAATTTCGGGTTTTAAATTAAAAAAAATAAACATTTGCTACTTCTTATGTACTTGTTTCGGTACTGATAAACTAAGCGATACAATAATAGTATAAAAAGTTACTGTATATGCAAGAGAATACAAAAGTTTTTGAATACATTTTTACATAACAAATAAAATGTTGGCTTCAATTTTTAAGAGGAATTTACCAAAGATTATTGCAATGAAATCGATGACCGTATATTAGTTAGTTTAGTAGTGTAACACATAAGCCTGACAAAGAATTTGATAGAACTATTAATAGACTCTACAAATATTTGGACTTGAGGATAATTTATGAGAAAAAATCACATCGTAAGTATGTATTATAAGAGAAACAGAATAAGTGTAAAAGTTATAAACACCGCCCTCGACCATTGTGTTTTTGATTTTGAGATCAGTGCACCAAAATTTAACCCTAAAAACTTTAGTCTTGTTATGGTGCCTTAGACCGAAAGTAAAAGAGAGATTTTTGAGCTAAAAAAGCGTTAATATTTTATATTTCATTGTATGCTCTATGCTGAATTAATTAGCATTGAAACCAATTAAACAAAGGTGAATAAGTACTCCGTAGAAACTATTTAAGCGCTTTCTGATAACTCTAATTTAGGAAATCGCTTTAAGAACTCAGCCTCAACGGAGACGGCGTGATACACAGATTGCCAAAGTGGACATATGTAAAGACTACCAACCTTGTTGTAGAAATAGGTAAATCTGATCCACTAAAAGCAGCCCTCATGTATACCTACCTACCTTTATTAAAAAAGAAAAATGCCATACTAAACATTCAGAATAAAGATCAACAATGCTTTTATTTGGTGGTATTGGTATATACTTGCGCATCTATCTCCTCCAGCTGACAGTAAAAGCCACCTCAATAAGGAAATTAAATACCAATTGTACATTTGAATTAAATATGAAAGTCATTACTCATTATGTTGCAGTGAACAAAATAGGTTTGATAAGGACAACATCTCAGAATAAAATGACAAAATTGTACCACATAATTACTGTGAATAGTGAGAGAGAACAGGCAGACCTCTTGCTTGCTATACGGAAATTAAATCGATTATACTCTAATTAAAATATGCCTAGACTAATTAAAATGCAAATAACAAAGCATAAGTTTAAAATCTTTATATGCCTCCATCTGTTTGCTAAATTATAGATGAGAACGAACCTATGAAATATGAGACCTGTATTCAAATTCACCGGTTTTACGCAGATTTCCTAAACGTATAACAATAAATTAGAATTTAAAAACTTTGCAGCAAAACAATGCAGATTTTGAAAGTGTTCCACTAAAAGTAGAACGTACTAGAAGCGCGAAATATCTAAATAAACTTATTTCATATCTTTTTGTTATTATGTTTCATCTGATTGTGCAAAATTTACACCCTTTGTTCTAGATCTAAAAATAAATAAGTATATATTATTGATAAAATCTATTAAGAAGTATATTAAATTTATTCAATTCTCAAAAATCGAATGGTATAAATAATGTTCATAAACTGGATGCTTCTGAATTTTGCAATATCTGTGAAGAACCTTTTATTGTAATGGGAAATATGAGAGACCACAGCGAAAAATGAGCGTAGTCTAAACTCCAAATATCTCAATCACACAGCTTTCATAATTTATCTAATTACCCCGCGCATCTTTTCTTCAAAGATCTAGCAAAAAATCTATCTTTATTATAACATAAAACATCCAAAAACTATATTTCATTTTCAACCTGTTGGTAAAGAGATGACAACGGATAAAGTAATAACGAAGTGGTCTGGAAATCAGATTTATTTTTTTTTAAATTTGTAGAAACGAATTCAGACAGGTTATTGGCAAATCTAAAACCAAAAAAAAGAATTTTTTAAATAATGAAATAGATAAAAAGAGCACTTATGAGTACTTAAAGAAGTATGTCAGAAGTACAACTTTAAAACATTAAGAGAGTAAAAAAGATATGTCATAAATCATATGTCTTACTTTTAGCTAATGCATTTGAAAACTTAAGAATTGTATGTCAAAGGGCTTATAATTAGATGGATCAAGAATAAAAATTTTAAAATATAAATTCCCAACAAAATAAAATCTTATGTGATCTACTTAGACGCAAAGGGTTATGTGTCGACCCCTCTCAACAGATGGAGCTCCAAGATTTAAAACATTATAAAAATATAAATATGAAGATCAAGCCAAATTCACCAATGGGTATAGTGATATATGAAGTAGAATACCCCAATAATTACATAACCACAAAAATTCCATTAAAAAGGATAGCTTTGGTCTTACTAAAATAGTTTATTAAAAAATTATTTTAATGAATAAATGTTTATAGAAGGACTTTGGAAATCTGCAAAAGTTTGCACAAATCCAGACCAACACACAAAAGCACATTTGATGCTTCTAATTTATGTGCAAGAAATAAACAAGTTTTTTTATAACGATATATTCATAGTAAATCAGCTTTAAATCGATTTTACTTATTGTTTATTTCTTCTTACTTTCATTTTTTTTCTTTCTATGAAATGTCAAAAATCTGTTTTTTTATTGTTATACTTGTTTATTAATTTATCTAAAATACTTATCCAGTTATTATATTATTATTATTATTATTATTATTATTATATTATTATTATTATTATTATTATTATTTATTATTCAAATTTCTTCACATTACTTCATTATATAAAAGTTTTATTCCCTTTTAAAAGTTTTTAAAAGTTCTATTAACAAATTCACTTCATAATGTATTTGGTTATCTACTAAACCGTTTAAAGATTTAAATGATTCCATTAAAGATTTTCCAGTTTTAATCTTTTAAAGGGACACCCCATGCTTATTTATAAAATACATCTATACGTTTAACATACAGTATTAGAAATAATTATGGAAACACACGCACAGGAAGTATACAGATAATGAGTGATTACAACTGAGAAACATATATAATACGTAAACGATCATAAAATACATAAAAGCAAAAATAAGTTGTTCAGTACATTAGTATTTGGTATGTGAGCCTTTGGCTTTATATAGAGCAGGACACTTTGTTTTCATGCTCCCATACAGGTTATTAATATGTGACTAAGGAACGTTGTTCTAAGTATCCTGTAGCACCTTTTATTAATTCATCCAAGGTATTTGGTTTCTGTTTGATTTTCTCAGTAGCTACATAACTACATAAATCCTTAATGATATGCATATCATTGCAGGCCAAAGCATCTTTTTAAGTGTTCCATCAGCTACTTTACGTTAAGATAATTTTTCACCGCATCAGCTGCATGCTTGGGGTCACTGTTATGCTGGAAGTTGAATCCCCACCCAATCAGATGTCTTCCAAAGAGAATGAAATTACGGATGAAAACTCGCTGTACCTGTCGGCAGTCAGTATACTTTCGATTTTGTGCAAATCTCTGACACCATCGGCTGGTATGCAGCCTGCACACTTGTATTGATCCATCCACATTCTTCACGCTAGATGTTGTCCCACCGTTCTCCAGTCGGCCTTCGAACAAACTTTCCTTTGATTATTGATAAACAGTTCAAACTTGGATTCACCTGGAAAAAGCACCTTCCAGGCTTGGTAACCCAGTGTTTATTTCTGTTGCCCATTTCGACCTTGTGTGTTTGCCTGTCCTCGGCAAAGGTTTCTCCGAAAGCTACACATCAACTGAGACCACTTCGCACGGAAACCCGTCGTCTACTATCGAGTAGAGGACATACCCTAAGGTACTTAACATCATTTTTGGAGAGTTTGGGCTTTCTTCTCCGACCACGTTTATTGTCAAAAGTACCAGTTTCGCGTATCCTTTTCATTGTCTTGCATGCGGCTCCTTCTGAGATAAACTACTCCTCATACTTCTACCAACATTTCCGCAAACAGCGCCATTGTTAAAAGGAACTTTGATTTTTACAGTTCCACCTAAAACACAACATCAATGAAGCGTTTTGCAATTATTTTTTTACTAAAATATTTTATACATTTTTTATTTTCTATAATTTAAATTTAATTTAAAAAAGGCTAATTAATTATTACTTAGAACAGCTAGTAGAGAAGATCAATGTAAATCTTGAGTCTGAATAGTCTAAAACAAAAGATAACTCAGACGTTTCTATAGTTGAAAATACTACATCCGGGTCTGATGATCGTGAATGTTATAGTGAAGGTTCTGCTGTAGCGAACAGCCTCCAGTTTACACAAGAATATGAAAGCAAACCTTTTAATTTTTATAACTGAATGAAAAGCATATTAGAAAAAATAAAAATGGTAAAGATACTTATTTTTATTACTTATAATCAAACGTAAACTGACTATAGAAAATTAGATGCGGAAAAACCATCATGTTTTGCGTATGCGATAAGATCCTGTTTTTTATACTATTTTTGGAAAATCTTTACATTAACCTTGAATACCAAATTGTTTTGATGAGGAAGGAAAATAATGATAAAATCTTTAGAGAAAACTGGAAAAGTTGATTTTTGAAGATAGCGCCATATATACTGCATACAGAGCTGTCTGATGAATAGAAATTAAAATTTGTTAGCACAGTTAGAAGCAAAATAACTTACAACATTAGTTATGCTAATATACTATGTGATTCGATCGCAGTTCCACAAGGCACTAAGTTTGATTGGAGGTAGATTATTTCATTAAGAACAGACAAGCCTAGACACATTGTGTCAGGAGTTCAAACCACAAAGGATAATAACCAAGAAATAAGTCCTTTTCCTAAACAGTGGTAGATATCCTACACTTGATCTGAAGAACAGATGATGCGGTTTCCGGTAATCAAATTACAATTATTGAGTTAAAGAACTTTGCTCTCCGATTATTTTTTCATATAAGTAGACAAACAGAAATGCGATGTAAAGCTTATGTCTACAAATACTCAGACTTTTGTACTTGTTATATCTGATAGAATTATAAACGAACAATCAGCAATAAATTGGATGTTGTATTTTCAATTTATTTTGCAAACATTTTCATAAATAGAAATACCAGTACATTTCTTATGGGTTCTCATTGTGAATATCAAAAGCAAAAGCTGATAAGAGTACTATGGCTGGCCTACTCTGATTTTAAATAAAGAATTATATGATTTTCCTATTCTTCATTTGTAGAGATAATAAAAAATAAATTAAAAGGTCAGGATTTTGAATCATATGACAAATAATATTTAAAAAAACTTTGTTTTACCGATGCTAATGGTTATTTTAAAAAAGTTTACTTCCTAAACTGTTTACTGGTACTGATTTTAATCAAAATAAACATTTAACAAAATTTATAGGTATCGTTAAGTCAACATTCCAACCAAAAGAGCTATCCAAATTCAATGAAGACATACATCGTGAAGGTAAAAGTAACAACATTGATGGATTTCGCGAAGCTATTTCGTCAATTCTACTGAATATTATAAAATCTATTTTCCCATTTTAGATGCAATAGCTACAGGTTTTCTTGGAGGACCAGCTCATACTAGTAGACAAAGGATTGTGGGAAGCAGGTATACGTTCTAAAATGTTGAAGTTGTCAATGTGAGCTAGAAATACAGGACTAACAAAAAAAATAAGAGGTATTTGCTTAATGGTGTTTGCGAGTGTGGAAAGATGAAAAATATATTTGTTGGTGAAGGTTTAATGGCTGAAGATAATTTGTCGTTTGAAAATGTGCCCATTCTATGAGCCATTCCTTAACTATCTTCGATTAGGAAAAAATGTAAAAGAAAATAAAAGCATTTTAGAAGTGTTTGTGTGGAACATAATCACCCTAGTAACTTAATAATATAGAATGGATCGGTTTACATTTTGATTCCGTTAAATATCATGATACACAATGGAATTGTTGGTATGATGTTATTTTGATTTACTACTTACTACCAAAAATTTATTTTTAAAATATATTTTTTAAAATGTAGTGGAGACAGTCGATGGAATCTAATAAAAATATTTTTAAATCACACATTTGAAAATCACAATAGTAACAGTTATTTGTGGTCAGATTCGTTAAAAATGTTTTGACTGAATTTGCTAAAAATATTTAAAAAGTACAAATATTAAAAATTTTTAAAATTGTATTAAGCTTATTAAATGAATAAGTTCTACATGAAAAAGTAGATCGGTGGTACTATTGCTTATTAAAATTAATCAGATAAAACTAATACCGTTTTTAGAAAAAAAGATTCAGAATCACGAAAAGTTAATAAAAGTGAAAAACAAAAACAAAGTACTAAAATAGTTTACACGATAAACATTATTTCCCTGCATGCAGTACAACAGTCTGTTTTTTTTTTTTTTCCACTTCCGGTCACATCGATTACAAAAGATAAAAGAAAAACAGTTTAAACTCAAATGAGAAAAATCGAAATTAAATAATATTCAGGATTGTATAATTTCAGGTAATAGTTTTTTAACAGAAAGAAGAAGATTATTTAAAGAAATGTTTGAACTCTAAACAATCAGCGAAGTTGCCTATAGAATCAACAAAGCTTCTATTTAATTCTAAGTATTAAATGAGTGTAAACAAGTTTGTTTTAAATCAGGAAAAAAAATCAACAGTATTTCTACTTTGAACTCGTCAAACTTTTAAAACGAAATGGTTCAAGTTTAATGACTGGAGAGTTAAATTTAGATAATGATAGGATTAAAAAACATATGTAAATAATTTAGTACAACAAACAAATATATTTTGAATGAAATAGAATTCTGGTGGAAACCATGATATTAATTTAAATTAATTTAAAACTTTTGATAAGATGATAATCAGTTTTTTAAATAGGAGAGTCAGAGTTCATGTTTTACCTACATTCAACTTATTATGGGGTGATGAGAGCATAACGGTTCGTCCAGTAACAAGTTCAAATGCAGAGCTTAAAATAGTATTTCCCTTTTTTAAAAAATACACATTCTGAATTTTTCTTTTAGAAAAATAGACAGATTTTCAGATTAAATTGTTGGTGTACAATCAAAAGCTCCTAACAATACAATAAAGGATAAAGAATTAACATTTTTATAGCATCAGATATTTGTGAATTTTATGCTAATGGAAGATAAGTTACGATAGTGATGAGTCAATGTTGAATTTAAATTAGGAAAAAATAAAATTAAAAATAATGCAATACAAACTAACAATAATGATGCTGTAAATAAAAGGGGTTTTGTTTATTCAAAATTAAAAGGGAAAGTACGTTTATTTATTGCATGGAATAGCATAACAAAAACTATTCAAAATATTGCTGTGGAAAAATTATTAAAGATCACAGTAATATCCTCAAGGAATGTATTAAATGATGGTGGACTATTAAGTGATACTCACCGGACAGGAAAGGTCAGGACACATTCAGCAATGAACATACCTATTTTAAAATGATCAATGATATAATTTTCTACATTTAGATCTAATAATGTTATAGTTATACATTCAGTTCTGGATGAAAATTGTAAACTAAAAAAAGTAATTTTAACATCACAAGGACGACAATAGTTATACCTATTGTAAAGGCTGGAAATCTTAGATGTTGGTTGCGAAGCCCCTTCAATAATACAAATTAAGAAGTGGGAGGTTGGCATGGAAGATCTTCTAGATGAAGAATTTGCTAGTGTTTTATAGAGGGGGTTACAGTGAAAGCCCCTGCCTATACTACTAGTGGTAGATCTACTTTCTTTCTGTAGAAAGAGTAGCAGAATCAAAAATTCTTCGCCCATTATTGGATCCCAATTAATTACAGGGACATTTGTATTGGGACAAACCTGCGATCTTATTCACACAGAGTATACAACACATATAAATACCTTGTCGGCGAGGGTGTGTTTTCCCCACTATTTCCAATTCTGGTATGACGTTTCTATTTGGAAAAACTCATTGTAAAAAATATCTCCATCACAAATTCTGGTCCAAGAAAACGAATTTGCAGCCGCACACAAATGAGGAACTTTATCACTGTTTCAAAACACTATTTCTTCGGGAAATGACCAAACAAAAAGCCTTCGATTAACTTTTAGAAGGATAAACAGTAGTGAAAACATCGGTAAAGTCATCGATGCGGACTTCATGGTTATGGTATAAAATCACTCGATAATCCTTTATTACAGCTTTTAAAAATAAATAATTAAAAGGACCATGAAAATAACCATCGCGCTGCCTTCGCTCAAATAAATAGCTTATTCTGTATTTAAATTGCAGTACATACGTATAAGTGGATGGAAAGGATTTTTCCATCACAGCCTCCGGCGAAGCCGACCAGAACCAGCCTGATCAGAAGAAGGGTGAGAAGTCAGCTGTAGATCAATGTCACTCTCGTTAAGCTAACAGACATCTTGAAAACAACACTTAAGCGAGATTTCCTTTTGATCCCCAGCCTGGGATCTAGTAGCTGGACAGACATGAGAAATTCCAAAGTCAACAATTTCCTCGTCAGAAATTAATTTACACCATTGAACGTGTGATAATAAAAAGACATAAACAAATTTTCTGGGCAAAAAAACGAGGAAATTGAAGAACAGCGGTATCCGAACAGATTTCACAATTTGTTTACGCTGTTATAAGAAATAAAACTGGTTGAGGCAAAAGTGTTTCTTCGTTTTTTTTCTGCAACAACGATAAAAGAGGGCTTACACATTTTTCTGAAATATAAACACTATTTTGAATGTGTGTACATGTTAGCTGTTTGTTTTCACAAAAAGGATTTTAATCACGAGTCTAGGCGTAACCGTCTCGCGATCAGTCGACACCCAAGTTCTTACATTGCATAGATTATTCCGTAGGGCAGCCCCGAATAATCTCGAGACAACATAAGGAAGAAGCAAACAAAAGCAGCAGCAGAAGTTCTGTAGGAGCCTGGCCAGCGAACTCCCATCGATAATGCCAGTTGTATCTCCGGATTCATGGCAAAATGTCTTTAAAAAAAAAAAAAAAAAGACAGCAGCCATTTCTCTCCTAGCCTCTGCGATTTCCCCAAAATCAATTCAGTCGTTGATATCGCGTTGTTTTATCTCCATCCTGTAGTTGTCTAGTGATCGGATCAGCCACGCAAAAAAAAAAAAACGTTTACGATTTGTTATTGTTTAGGGAATTCGCCGTTAATCGTCATTCTCGCTCTCTCTCTCGCTCTCTCTCTCTCTCTCCATCTAGATCTCTCTCTCTCTCTCTCTCATCTCTCTCTATCTTCTCTTCTCTATATCTCTCTCTCTCTCTCTCCAGATCTCTCTTCTCCTCTCTCTCTCTAGCCATCTCTCGTCTAAACATCTCTCTCTCGCTCATCTCGCTTCTCTCTCCTCCTCTCTCTCGCTCTTCTCTCTCTATCTATCTCTCTCTCTCTCTCTCTCTCTCTCTCTCATATCGATCTCCCCCTCTCTCTCTCTCTCTCTCTCTCTTCTCTCTCTCTCTCTCTCTCTCTCTCCACCTCTCTCTCTCTCTCTCTCTCTCTCTCTCTCTCTCTCTCTCTCTCTCTCTCTCTCTCTCTCTCTCTCTGTAGAAGGAAGAAAAAGATTCGTAATCTACGTTGACTGTTTAGCAAACGAATAAGGTCGGCGTATTGACAGACGATTTACAACCTCCGTGGCGATACTAATATGTTATCGATTTTTTGAAATTCCAATGAGACCATTTCAATAAATTTCCATGTAACTGAATCATAACTGGTGGGATTGAGTAGACAACAGATGCGAATGTTCAACGTTAAATTATACTATCGATACCGTTTTTGTTTTCTTGTTACACTGTCGGGAAAATAACGATATTTTGATACCCCTGCTAATAAATGGAAATATCCTCTAATTTTTCTTGTGAGTATGTTTGTGAGAGAAAGAGAAAACAAGAAATGATCGTGCAAGAATAACAGTATTCCTTGGAATTCGCTAATCGATAGCTGGAAGCCCAGCGCATTATGCTACGTACATATAAATAGTGATACTGATAAACGTATAAATTGATGAAAAAAGCTACATTTTCTTTCTTGAGGCAAACAATTTTTGTCATTACAAAATTGCAAATATATAATAACTTTTTGATTTGCAATTTTACATATGTTATCAAAAATTTACGAATTGAAAAAAATAAGAAAAAAAAGGTTTACCTGTAGGGTAGAAAAATACAATCAGTTAGTTAATATTGAAAAAAGACAAAGAAAAATGTATTCTCGTTTGTCTGTCGTTCTGCTTCACAAATCGCGAGAAGACAAGAAATGGAGACCAGGTATCGCCACATCGCCTTCTTGAATAATCATCTTGCAAAAGCCGTTGACGTTAACGGATTGTGGGTAAAATTCGGTCTTTAAATTCTTTCACCGAAACGGAACTAACTGACAAAAGCTACTCTTGTTTGTTTTTTGTTTTTTAGCGTCCTTGACATTGCCAAGCGTCGCTATGCCTCTGTAACAGTCATCGGCAGAAAGTTCTTCGGTCAAAAGATTCGATCTCCACGAAGTCCGTCTCGTGGCTGTAGCACGGGCTAGAGTCCGCGAGAACTGGGTCATCGATTGGTTCTAAGTACCACTCCAGCCTGTCCAACTCACCCGCACGACCGCTGAGTGCTTTCGGAAGGAGTGTTGGTAAGTGAAACCTTATATACAAGAAGGGGCCCTTAAAGATACAACATCAACCCAAGGAAAGACAGCGTCCAGAAACATTAAAGCTAAATAAAATATTAAATTTTTTAAAACTCCGTATGTCCAGATTGGTCAATTTAGAGAAATAATTGTCCGATTCTGTCTCAGGGAAACTATTATACACGGGCTTTTATTATTAAAAAGACTCATTAAACGTTTTTTTAGATAAGTGTGCGGTCCATCGATAGCTCAGGATATAGGGTCTGTATCTTCCTTAATCGCTGGTTTCTCTCTATTTTTTTTTAAATAAATAAATAATGGAAAATTTTACAATGAAGAACAATGAAAATTATACACATCAGAGCTGCTACAGGAAACAAGAAACTTTAGATTAAAATACTTTTCCCGTATTTAAAGAAATAAAATTGATAACATGCTTAGATGTGTGGTGTGTGTGGTGTGTGTGTGTGGGCTGTGCGCATGCGCCAGAGACTGGATTCTTTAGAAATGTCGCCAGTAGTTTTACCACCAATCCTTAGATTTTAAGATTTCTCGGTACGGCTGTGAAAACAATCGGTTCCTTATTATGATCTATCTACGAATTGCATCTAATTGGTTCCAGACCACCCGTGGCAACCTTCGACAAACAGCCGAAACATCTGGAATGCGGCGAGATCTTCACAGATGTCTGCGAACTCGGCTGTGGGATGAAGGTGTGCGAGGGAAAATCCGCATCAGTACTGACGACCGCGCGATGCTGTGGAATAGTTCCGGTTCCGTTTACTCGCCAGACACGAGAACCATTCGCCCTCATGTCCTTCATCCTCCTGTTTGTAAACAGACCCGCCTGGTCGGACGGAATGTGGCTAAAGGTGGCCCCTCTCTGAGTCTCGGGCCGTGCCACGTTTAACACGATCTCTATCCGACTGAACCACAGCCGTGAGGGAGATGGTGTGTATGTGTGTGGGGGGGGAGAGAGACGGGACTCCCTTTTTGGGTCCTACTCTAACGGGAGTGGCGACCACGTGTGTGGAAAGAGGACGACGGTAAAAATGCTGGCCAGTAAAATGCGCAGACGCGCGGCGCGAACGAAATTGTATCGATCCTGATCCCTGACTGGTTACCATAGCAACTTCATTTCGTTATAGTTCTTCGAAAAAATTGATCTACAGTCGGTAAAAAAAAAGAGAGAGAGAGGGGGGCACCACCGCATTTGCATGTCAAACTGCAGGAGAAGGTCGCCGCCATGTGGTGTTTGCAGGTTTCTGGCCCGGCTTTAAAAGGGTGTATCGTCGGCCATAGCCATCTGGCCAAGGTCCCCATAAAAGGAGGCTTTTCCTCTTCCTCCGACGAGGGCCGATGGAAGATGGCGCAGGGAAAGGGGTAGACGAAAAGAAAACAACACAAGACATCGCGTGGTTAAAACTTTACACAATTTTATATGTTGATAATATCTCTCCTAAAGGGGACATGCGCTGCGGAGATTTTAGTGAACGTGAAAGAATCACCTGTTTACTTATGAAGGTAGACAAATCCCCTCCTCCTCCGCCTGATCCGTCTTCTCCGGGGTGGTTGGCATTGTATACAATCTCTCTCTATATATAAGGCAACATGAACGAAATATAAATTGAACGATACTAACTCTGCCAGTTGTCCGTCCTGTGTCTGGAACAGGTGCCCGCCAAAAGTGAACTTTTCACCCGTCTCAGCACCCTGAGTGCACGATTGAGAGACAATAAGAAATCCTCGCTCCAACTTTTAATTAAAATGATTTTTAACTCCTGGAACGCAGAAGTAAAAAATTCTCAATTACAAAATTCTCCCATTACTAGGACGGCTCATATTTAACCGCTTCGCCGCCTGAAGTTCGGAAAAGGGGGAGTAATCCTAGCGATTTTTCAACTTTCTCATGGAAGTCCCCAGTCGAACGCCACATTTTCACAAGATTCCGCGACAACAGCGCGGGTAAGATATTAAAGTGATAAACCACCTCTGCCAGCGGAACAGAGGGCGAGGAAAACATGCCAACAGAAGGGAAACAGTAAGCGAGCGGATGGATGGGGCGCGCGGTTGGTAAGTCGGGGGGGGAGAGAAAAGCCTTTAAAAGCCGATTTCTCCGCGCGATGTGAAGCGCCCTGGTTGGAGGAATATGTTACCCAAAGTGTATGGGCACCTTGTTGCGTTGGAGAAAAGGAAATCGATTTGCACGATGAATTAGAGCGCGGTGCTGCGGGGACAAGTAATCCGATATTTGTGATTGACCATCTGTTTTAATATTAAGAGAAATAGGGCGAGAAGCCATTCGTCAGTAAGATTACGTCGCGGTGTTCCGCGGAGAAAGTAACGCCATTTACTTTACGTAATGGAATATACACATCATTGGAATCAGAGACTAATGTCGAATCAAAAGCATACGGACATCAAATATCACCAGGTTAAAAAAGAAATAAAAAAAAAAAAGAGATATTTTTAAAAACCTTAAAGACACAAATCTGAGGATGTAACTGCACTGGTCGCTAATCCAACAGGCTGCACAACAGCGCTTACCAATACTAAAATTCTAGTACTTACCATTTAGAGTTACACGTGTCTACCTCCTTCCCCTTTTAACTACAGAACTCCACTGGAAGACACAAGAGTACGCAAACTTTTCAAAAATAATACCGAGACAATTTAAAATTAAGGTACAATCCTTTTTAGCTGTGAAATATTCTTTTCACTGTCAAATTCGTCTTTTTTAACAAATGTAATTATTTTAAACCATAAATCATATTCTTCACTCTAAAGTGAATTTTTTAACGGAAGCACATTCTTCTTCTTTTTTGTTTAACATAGAACATTCCCGTTAGTCTAAATCTCATCGTTTTAACAAAATTACTTTCTTTATTAAAATATACGTATTAACGATAAAGACCACATTTAAATATAGAACTTACTATTTAGCTTAAAGTACATTTATTTAGCAAATGTACATTTTAAACTACAAATCATGCTCTTTCTTTAATGTAAAGTTCATTTCTTTTACAATGGTACATTTTTTTAAAGTATAGGACGTACTATTACTGTAAAGAACATCATTTTAAAATACAGAACATTCTTAACATTAATGTACACATTTTTATCGAAAGTATATTCTTCTTTATCTATACGACATTCTCTTTAATCTAAGGCATAACTAAATTCTTTTCTAGCAAAAGCACATTCTTTATTAATCATAGTGAATTTTCTTTACTCACAAGTACACATTTTTAATGAAAGTATTACCGGTATCTTTTTAAACTATAGAACGTACTATACTAAAGAACATCACTTTTAAATACAGGAAATACTCTAAAGTGCATCTTCTAAATGAAATAAGTTTTTTTTTTAAACTATAGAAAGTACTCTTTACACTAATAAACTATTTTTTAATATTAAATTCATTTTGTAATACAGAATGTAATCAAATCTAAATTACATCTTTTTTTTCATAAAAGTGTTATTTTTGCCATGCAACATTCTCTTTTATCTTAATTACATAATTTCAAACAAAAGTACATTTTTTTTTTAATTAGAACGTATTCTTAACTATAAAAATATCATTCTTAAATGTAGAATATTCGCTTTACTCTAAAAATATTTATTTTAACGAAAGTATATTCTGTTTTAAAAAGAACGTAATTCTTACACTAAAGCACTTCTTTGAAAGGAGAGTATACCTTTTAGCGACACAGATTTCTCTTTACACTAAAGTAAAGCATTTTAACGATAGTATATTCTTTTTAAACAATATAAAATTAATTTTATTCCAGATATCATCTTAACCAAAGTACTTTTTGACATTAGACAATACTCTATATTCTAAAGTACATCTTTACAACGAAAGTATATTTTTATTAATAATAACATTTCTTTACACGTACCTATTTTTGATGAAAGTATATAATTTTTCAACAATATAACATTATCACTACTCGGAAGTATATATTTTTTAACTATCGAACATCCACATTACATTTAAGTAAACCCTTTTAACCACAGTTTATACCTTTTAACTACTGAACGTGCGTGTCACACTAAAGTACATTAAAAAATATATACGCACACATTTTAACTATAAAACATTTTCTTGACGATAAAGAGCATCTTTTAACAAAAGTATATACTTCTGTATAGAACATGCATCTTTCCGATAACAGTATACACTTTTAAACACTAGAACATTATATTTACTCTAAAGTATACAGTATAATTCTAAATTACATGGTTTTAAAGTATATTCTTTAATTAAAGAAAACATTTCACATTAAAGTACATCTTTCTAAGGAATACACTTTTTTCATCCATATAGCAATGGTCTCTAAAGTAAAAATTTTAACAAGATTAGATTCCTTTTAAATTATAGTACATTCCCTTTGCATTAAGCAACCTTTTAAAAAAGTATATACTTTTCTATCTACAGACAATTTATCTGATACTAAAGTAATCTTCTTACCGATAGTATGCAATTTTTAAAAAAAATTATTGAACGTACGCTTTAATCCAAATAACGTTTTTTTATTTAAAAATATATCGTTTGTAAATTCAATATAAAAATTACAACTTTTAAAGTACATTCGTTTTTAACCAGAGAACATTAAATTTTCACTTGTGTAAATGTTCTTACCGACAGAATTCAATTTTGTTAACTACTGAACCTACGCTTTACTTTAAAGTACATCTTTTTCAAGAAAAGTATAGATTATTTTTAAAATAGCAAATTCTATTTACACAAAAATACACCTTTCACAGATCCATATTATTTATAAAATATCTAACGTAATCTTCAGTGTGAAGTACATCTTTTAAGGAAAGCTTATTTAACAACAGTACATTATGTTCACACTAAATTACATCATTTTTAGCAAAAGAGTAAGCATTTTGAACAATACAGGGTGTCCCTAAAGTCTGGACACATTGGAAATATAACCTGACCTTAGCCCCCTTGACTTCTTTTTCCTGGGTATGCTAAAGGAGAAGGTGTACTCAATGAAAATCCACAGATACAAGACACTTGAGGGAACGCATAATAAATGAATGTGCTCAAATTGACGGCAAATTTGGAGTTATTGCATTGTGCTCACGTGCATTTTGCAAGCGCATCGAACTTGCATCACAAATGGTGGAAATCATATTTAAGATGATATTTATTAATATTGCAATTGAATAAAATGTTGAAAATTTTATTTATTGAAAATATTAATTTTGCCTATGTGTCCAGACTTTAGGGACACCCTGTAGAACATCATTTACAAAAAAAACTACATCCTTTAGAAATATATTCCAGCTATAAAACCTAATCTTTACAAGTACAACTTTATTTTTTTTAAAACTATATACTTTTATTTAGCGAACCACCACTATTCTGTAAAACATATTTTCCCGAAAGTATAGTCTATAGGCTGCAGGGCAACGATTGATTTGAAGAATATACATAACTTTAACGGAAAATTATAATTTTCTACCAAAAGGCCATTAACTTTAATCTAAAGTACATATATTAACAAAACAAGTACTTTTTAACAATTAAACAATTAGTTTCATTAAAGCATTTATTTTAACGTAACTGAACCGTTTTTAAACAATAGTACATTCTCTTTACCCTATAGTACTTTTAATAAGGTACCAGTTTTTAAGGAAATTCATTTTTAACTATAAAACATTAACTTTACTGTAAAGAACTTCATATTTTACTTCGTAGTCTAAAGCGCAATCTGTTATCGAAAGTCACTTTTAAACATATAGAACAAATTACTTTTATCCGAAGTATATTCTTTATTAGCCGTGAAACATTATCTTCATTCTAAAGTAAAAATTTCCAACGAACGTATATACTTTATAAGACATATTACATTATATGCATGTGTTTTCAGTATCTCGGGATAGTGTAGACGGCTGACGCTGGGATCTGGATCAGGAATCTCCGGTTGCATCGCACATGGGTTAGCAACAGAAGATTCCTGGTCCAGATCCCAGCGTCAGCCGTCTACAGTATCCCGAGATAACAAAAAAACTCAAACATGTAACGATTACAATTGTGGCAAAAAGTACTAACTCGCTTACAAATATTGCAGCAAAACAACAATATTGCACGATGTTTGCACTAAATCACATCTTTATAACGGAAATACGTATTTTTTTATTAAACGAGACAATCTCCATTATAAAATATACTGTTTTAGCGAAAGTATAAAATAAAGGAAAAATAGTACATTATATTTACACTAACAAACATCTTTAATGAATAGAAATAATGTAAGCATGATGAGTAATTGCAATTGAAAGATGTATATAATACATGCACAACGGATTATTACAGAAGAAATACAAAAACAGAAAACTTTCAGCAAGGATTAGTATTTGAATCTGGTCTCTACTCTTTACATAGACATCTTGTTTTCCGGCTCCCACACAGGTTCTCGACGAAGGACTGTGGAATGTCGGTCCAAATACCCTGTAGTACCTTCCACTGTTCGTCCAAGGTGTTTGGTTACCGTCTGACCTTTTCAGTAGCTACATAATCCCGTACATCCTCAACATCGGGGCTTTGTGTGAGCCAAACCATCTTTGTAATTATTCCACCAGCCTCTTTACATCCCAGATAACTTTTTTTACCCCACGCTGACTGTGTGCTTGGGGTCCGTTGTCATGCTAGAAGACGTATTCTCGCACAGTAAGATGTCCGTCTGAAGAAATGGCGTGATGAGTAAAAATCCTGGCTTGTACCCCTGTCGGCAGTCAGTATACCTTCGACTTCATGCAAATCTCTGACACCCTGGGCTGATCTGCAGCGTCACACTTGTATTGACCCCCCACTCATGTTCCCTGTAGCTGTTGCACACAGACTATTACACACCACCGGGTCTGGCTTCAAACAAACCGCCGTTGATTGTTGCCAAAACAGTTCAAACTTGGACGCACCTGTAAAAAGCTTCATATCGCGGGGACAAAAGGTGTGTCGCGTGACAATGATGCAGGTGGCCGCGCAAAAACAATACAGCCCACTGATCATCAAGGAAAAATATCTCGACCTGTTAGCAGACCTCTGATGCTCACCTGTAGCGGCCAGCGGGATAGATGAGATCTTAGGTACGATGAAATCATCCCAAATGTCTTTTGTTTTTCTGCGCGTTTAGTGCAAGAAGAAAACACACACCACACACACACAACACACACACACACACACACACACACACACACACAAACACGCGCGCGCGCGTATTTTAGGTAAATATTTACAGCGACACTGGAAGCAGTAGAAATTATATAAATAAAAAAGTTACAAATACACGATATACTGGTGTTAGATCTATGTTAATAAAAATAACAGTCTGCGTACATATGTATAAAAATGCTGCTTCAAGACACGATTCAGCTGTTTTTTCATTAGGATGGAGGCAGCAGCACAACGATTGATTTGAGGAATATACCCTAGACTCACGTCCTCATTATCCGTTTTGCCGTGTTATCCTGCCATACCACGTCAAGAGAAAGGAGGTAAAATTCAAGGGCAATCTCACCTTTTAATTGTTATTATTATTATTTCGAAATTCATGACATCAATAGAAGGAGAAGGTATTATTTCAAATAGAAAGAGTATATGTGAAGAAGAAATATATGGGTTTTTAAGGAAAATATTTCTGAAAGACAGAGAAGACTTATTCTATTTTTCCCTTCCATTTAGAGAATCCATCTGACTTCAAGCAGGTGATGGTTGGGTATTCAGTAAACAAACGAGAGTTACTGATGTTATTTAAATGGAAATTATGGGGGTACCAGTGTCTAAGGTTAGTGAACAGAGCGAAAGTTCTGTTAATAGAGGATCCAAGACAAAAATTTCTAGGTTGGCTGAACAGCGTATGACGAAAACTTCTCATTAGCGATTTAGCATCACGTTAAATTTAAATAGAAATTTAAAAAATAATAATTAAATATACTAATAGATAAAGCGGCAATGTTTGGATAAAGGAAGTTCGTAGCGTTCTTGTCTTTAAAGGCAAATAAAAGCAGATAATTAATTCAAGCTTTGTAGTTTATACAAATCATACTGAAAATAATTCTTGTTAAAGTTTCGAACATTTCATTGTCCACAAGTTAAAACTGTAACCTTTTCCACAAGATTTAGAAGTAAATATGAATACCCATACATTTATGTATGAGGAAGAGAGAGAGAGAGAGAGAGAGAGAGAGACGAGAGAGAGAGAGAGAGAGAGAGAGAGAGAGATGATGAGATAATGATGTCGAGAGATGACGTCCAGAAGAGAGAGAGATGATGAGAGAGAGTGAGAGACGAGACGAGAGAGAGAGAGAGAGAGAGAGATGAGAGAGAGAGAGAGAGAGAGAGATAGATGACTGAGAGAGAGAGAGAGAGAGGACGCAGAGCGAGAGAGAGAGCGAGAGAGATGATGATGATGCATGATAATGCCCTATTATCCCTGTCAAAAAGCGTCCATCCACAAAGCGAGCATACACGTGCAAAGAAAACAAAAAGCAAGGTTCCTACCTCTAGCACATTCTGCTGCTCCATCATGGTGGCTGCCATGCTGGCTACAGGATCCACCCACCTCAGTGTCCCACAATTCCTAGCGCTGCGAGGAGCTTCAATGCCAATGCGGTGGCCCACCTATAGTTAATGGTAGTGAGAAGACGTGTGTAGTTTGTGAGACACAGCTGTTCAGCGGACAACAGTTAACAGAACCAGCGCACATACAAATGGCTGCCTCGCATCGAGAACAACTCGGTGAGGTTCAGACGGAAATCGGTTCCCGAACAGAAATCTTTATCCATAAACATTAAGACAGTCTTTAACACAACCTATCCTGGTAGTCACTGGCAATGCTACTGATCTGCAACTAATGAGATTAGAGAATCAGAGTTACAACTCTTCAATGACGAAGCCAGCGTCTAAATATACCATTTAAAACTTTGACTACTTCAGAATGGTTTGATGAAATGGCTTTGCTTATAATGTTATGACATTTTTGTATGTAGGTGTTTAATCTGCACTGTTTTATAAATTTTAATACATTTTCTAATAAACTTTATGGGCATTTTTATTTTAACTCTTAAATATTTACTTGCTTATATAACACTAAGAGTAATCCATTAGAAACTATGGCCTATGTCATTTTGGCTAATGCTTTTAATAATTGCATGTTGCTTCTCGTACGCGTCCAGACAAAAATGTGCACCCATATCAGCTGTGACAAGTATAGAAAAGTATAGTAATTTTCAGTGTCATTGGTCTGTTCTTCTTTAATTCCTGGTCTGGTTTGATTTTTACGCTATCTATGTTCTTTAAGAGAAAAAAGGAGTCAGGCCCGACCCGGTGGTAATAATAATATAATAATAATAATAATAATAATAATAATAATAATAATAATAAAATAATAATAATAATAATAAGAATAAGAATAATAATAATAATAAGTAATAATAATAATAATAATATAATAATAATAAGAATAATAATAATAATAATATAATAATAATAATAATAACCATAATAATATATAATAATTCACCAACATTTCCATGTTTGTTAGTTGCAGTCAGGATCACTAAAAAAGTAGAGGAAAAAGTCACCAGTTCCTGTGGAGTTCTGTTTGACTTTTTCCGATTCTATTGACCTGAGAATTAACCAGCTGCAGCTCCGGTGGAGACCAGAACAGATTCTTGAAAGAAAGCGTAACACGAGGCCCACGGCGACAAGGACACAGTCAGGTTGCAATTATGCCAGCGTCGCTGACACTGTCAGGCTATTCGTGTCGTGATTACAGTGCTTACAGGGTGCTGTCAAAAGAATATGTAACTCCCGACATTACGGTGGACATGATAGGCAGTATTAACTCGTGATACAGCTAATACGATTAAATAAAAATAACAACAGTAACAGGCGACAGAAAAAATACATGTTATTACCAATGGTAATTTGGCGAGAGAGAGAGAGGTAAATGGATGGAGCTGTAACATTCCGTAAGCCGCCGACACAGTTCACCTTATTCCAACACCTCTAATTGCTGGTCTTAAGCAATAAATAGATAAATTTTAAAAAAAAAAAAAAAAAAACAGCAATAAAAGAGCCGAGGGAGGTACGCCCGTGTTAAGCATACAGACCCGATCAGACGTAGAAAAAAGAGTCCCTTTCCCCCTGCCCGGTTCGGCTGTGGATGTCGGAAGGAGGAGAGTCGGTGTTGTAACCACACAACAAATAAAGAAAGAAAGAGAGAGAGAGACGGAAAGAAGCGTAGGCTCAATTAAGTTTTATAACCTGTTGAATGTTGGTTGCCTAGCAACGGCAGAATAACCAGCAGCCTTGACAAAAGTTGTATAATCGTAAAAAAAAAAAAAAATGTGGGGCTCTGCGATAGTTTCCAGTCTCGATTGTTTCAGGTAAAATTTGCAGAGATTTATAAATAACAGCTGACATTTCAGCGAAAGGTATGAGCAGTTTGTGACGGCGATTTTTAATGAAAAGTCAATAAGGAGAATAATAATATAATAATTAATATAAATACTATTGCACTTCTGCTATTATTTATTTCTGATACAGAATGCATACAGGTTTCTGGCGTTGTGATAAAATAATTATCCCGCATCTCAGATGCACTAAGGATGCTTATGGACACACAAAAAAAAAATTTACATTTCACACATCTACTTCGCATATTCAACACAGCTGTCTGCATTTTTTACCGGTTGGGGGGTTTTCTGTTCCCCTCACCGCAAAAAGCGATAATAAAATGCACCAAAAAAATCTCGGCTTTAAGTACATTCGGCTTCTGGGTTTGAAGAATGCACCAGCAGAAACTGCGGTTTCATTTCCGAAATAACCTCAGACCATTGTGAGCAACCGCGTCCTCGTGTAAGCAGTCATCGCAGTCCGAATAGTTAGTGTGGGCTGAGATGCCGAACAGCTGTTTAAAATTGTGTATCTAACGAAGAATTTTCACTAATATGTTTAAAGATATATATATTAGGAATCCCGAAAAAAAAATTGTTAAAGCTGTGAATTTCCCTTCTTCCTTTCTGAAATCAAATCCACTCAGTTTTCTCCAATTAAAGGTCGAAAAACCCGTCTCTGTAGGGGAACTGGCCCTTACTGTCTCCAAGTAGAAAGAGTATTTCTACGTCGACAAAAATTCTAACGATCGCTAAGCGGAAGTGATCGTTTTCAGACTTTGCAATGATGGAAATCGCAAATTTCGAGTCAAGGAGTGTCCTAAGAGGGGAAGCATTAATCTTTATCCAAGCAGACATGTCAAATGCAACGATTCTATGCCGGTCTACAGTAGTCAGACTTGTAATTTAAAAATTCGTGTCTTATCTTGTGAGCACAATTAGCATAATAGCATAAATAAAAACTGCTACATTAGTGTGTAAATTAAACGCCATCTCTGGAAAGCAGGATGCAAGCCATTCTTGTTCCAGTCTAAAATGATACAAAGACAAGTAACAACTTTAAGAGAAAACTAAACTCCATTTTCACAGGTGGCGTACCTTTAAGAGCTGTACCAAAAGATCCGTTCCTGATATGATCGAGGTTAGGCCGTACAATTACTTCACGTGAATACTTTAAAGTCTAAAACAGTTACGTGCAGTTGTGGAGAGAGAGAGAGAGAGGGGTGGGGCTTCGGTAAATTCCAAATTGAAATCTCATATAATCGCTAAAAGTGAAAAATCAAGCATTACTTCTCTTCTCTTCTCTCCTCTCTCTCTATCTCTAGTCTCTCTCTCTCTCTTCTCTCTCGCTCTCTATCTCTCCATCTCTCTCTCTCTTCATCCATATCTCTCTCTTTATCATATCTCGCTCTCTATCTCTCTCGCTATCTCTCTTATCTCATCTCTCTAAATTCTATCTCTCGTCATCCATCCTTCTCTCTATTCTCTCTCGCTAGATCTATCTATTCATTCTCTCGCTCTTCATCATATCCTCTTTCTATCTATCGATCCATCTTCTCTCTCTCTTCATCATCTCTCTCTCATCCTCTCTCTCTCTCTCTCTCTATCCATCTCTCTCTCTTCATCCATCTCTCTCTCTCTTCTCTCTCTCTCTCTTCTCTCTCTCTCTCTCTCTCTCTCTCTCTCTCTCTCTTCATCTCTCTCTCTCTATCCATCTCTCTCTCTCTTTCATCCATCTCTCTCTCTTTCTCCATCTCTCTCTCTCTCTCTCTCTCTCTCTCGCAAAAAAAAAATATATAACACACTTTCCATAATTGTAGACTCATTAATAAAATGCCCACATATTATCCACAATAAGCTTACTGGCTACCCTTCATCAGTACCTCTGGTAGAAATATGCACGTGAAAAACCCGCGCTAGAATAACTTATAACTTCCATCATTTTGTGAAAAACATCTTCTTTGTTTTCACTGGTGAATCTTCCACAATCACGGAAAATACGCGCATTTATTATCTGTCGAATATAAACACACATTACACTTCATGCCAAATGTTTGGAACAGAAAACAGAAAGTTTGAAAAACACGGAGAGGTGGATTGTTATTTCGAATGGGTAAGTTAAATAAGATATACTGGGCGGCACCGGTGGTCAGGTGTTTGACCACTGGACTGCTGAAGTTGAAAGCTCCAGCTTGAATTCTGACCGGGACACCCCAGACCTCCTTCTAGTCTAATATGGTTTCTTCTCACGCTCTTTCTCATCAGTCGACTGCTTTGGTTTCCTTCCAAATCGAAAAAAGAAAGAAATAATTTCGGATAGGTATTTTCTTCGGTAGGCATGAGGCTAACCTACCACCCTGCTTTCCTCCGCTTGGGGAAACTGAGAGAAGAAGATTCCTCGGGTGGATGCCGTGTTACCGACGTCAGCAGATAGGTTCATAGTGAAAAGAAAGATGACTGGTGCGAGAGTTAATAAATAATTCAGAACAGCAAACAAACATGGCCTCCATCATAATAGCCTTTATGGCAGCTTTGCAAATACTGGGCATTCAGGGGCGATTACCGCGTCATAGTAGTCTGATATTACCGAATAAAGATCTTTTGAGATAATGCCGGAACTGTGTTGCATTTTGGGGTATAAATCTGCCTAACTTTCCTGCTAGGTTCATCCCACAAAAGATAACAAAACAAACCTGTGGATTAAGCTGGAAAATCCTTAGGAGAAGACATTATTGCACCTTACTTTCCACTTATCATCTGCATGATTGAGATGGATGTTTAGGATCATTATTCATTTGAATGATAGACCATTCGCCAATAAGCATTATGCCAGAAGATAGTGCATATTTCTGACAAGTACTGTGATAAACCTTTCTGTATATTATCCTTTAATTCTACACAAACAGCCGATTACATTAGCTCCGTAACATCCTAAAAACCATTACCCATGTCTTGCTTGAGGAATAGCATACCGATCTATTTCAAAACTTGTCGGCAAACAAACACCCGACGACTTCAATCAGAGAGGTCAAGCTCTGAGCAATCAATCCATAATACCTTCCTCCAGTCCTTCGTGGTCCATCCATCAGCCCTGAGTAGTGGTTTCTTCACAGCCACAAAACCATGCCGACCAGCAGGTGTAAGATGCCTTTTCAATGTTATAAGGAACACTGATTTTATTCTGGTGAACTTAGACATTTGTCTCTTTGATCTTACTTGTTTCCTATGCATGCTTGAACTTTTGTTCCCTTCGATTTCGTTGCGATTTCTTTTTCGGTCACTTTTCAATGTCCAGCCAAGAACATTGTCTCTGACGTTCCAGCCTTTGCATTGGCACAGGGCATGTGGAAATATCTGATTAGTTCGTTTTCTATCCAACTAAGGGGTCAACTATCTTAAATTGTTTTATGGGTATTCCAGCCTGGATTAAGTGCTTTGTTGTTTGCTGGGGGTAAAAAAGGGAAGCTATGATGATGATGGCCATGTTTGCCTTTTAATTCTAACTTATTTATTAATTCATATATCTTTCATTTTAACTGATAAATTATATAATATCACAGCAGATATATCGCGATACTGGTGCCGTGGTTATTCTTCACGATTCTATGTAAAAGTCGTATATATACGATTATGCACCAATATTTGTTGCTTATTTTCACGCAATCATGGAAATTCCTGCAGTCCTTTGTTTTGAGTAATATCAATTTTCCCTACTGATGATACGCGAAAATTTATGGAACGTGTTTGTCCATTTCTATTAATCACTTAGTTTTATAGAGAATAGCTTGAGCCCTCTGCTGCGATTGTTTGCCTCGCATTAGTTCAAGGCTGCTGACGGGAGGGGGCGCGCCAGTACCGGCAAGCTACGGTGGCAAAGGGAGGCAACAAGCGATAACCGACACCGTGTTTTTTTGTGCGCACGAAGTTGGCAATAAGCGAAAAATGGCGGAGGAGTTTAGCCTCCGCCCTTGTCTTAGCACCGATAGTAGCGGACGACCACTCGAGGTGCGAGATCGGGCTCGACAGGCGAGCTGCCAATCAACCGAGACAGGAGAGTGCGCCTCAGCGTGAGGAAGGGAGGCCACGGCCTTCCATTAGGCTTCGGCAGAACCCTACTCAAAGCTGTCGGCGCCCGGCCGACATTAATGCAGGGCTGATTTTGTCACTTACCCGTGTGGCTTTGAATAGGGGTTGCCCACCAGAGGAAGGAGAGAGAGACTCCTTCAAATGGTCCCTGGTTGAAGCGGGGTCCGCCGATAATTGAAAAACAAAAATAAAAAAAAAACGCGTTCCCAAAATGCAATGCGCCGTGAACGCCTACATCCGAGCCACCACCAAGAGAACTTGACCGGAAATGTCCATCGAAAACAAAAGTTAAACGGAATTTAGGATTGGAAAACAGGTAAACTCCGATCGAAACAACGCGGTGTATTTGCCAAATTTATAAAAGACAGACAGACAGGTCTCTGTGTACCATCAACCACGTGTAGCGAGCGTTTTGTTGTTGTTGTTTTAATAAAAAGGCATTTAAACGGAGACAGTCCATGTTAGTCAATAGCATAGAAAGGGCAACGTTTAAGATGGATTCTGGAAACAAACAAGCAGAAGGTGGCTGGGGTGCGCTGTTTTATCCACGAGGATAAGCCGGTTATTGGGATATCCTTTATGAGGTATCGCATAATGGATAAACCGCTTGATAAATCGAAAGGCGTCGTCCTGCACTGAAAAGTCCTGCGGAAATGTAATATGAAAGAAAATAAGAGGAGCGTGAAGATTGTTACTTAAGATGGCAGTTTTGTGTTTCGTCTGTTAAAGTCAAAAAAAACCTTATCCACCAGACAGCGAGGAACGTTCGGTTAATGGCAGCAACGAGTCTACGCCTTCACAGAAACTTTCTAATCATACGCAAAAAAGGGGGGGAAAAAAGAACAGTCACATTTTAATGATAGTAATAATATGTGTATGTGTATCATCTAGTAATGTCGACCCTGAATTATTAAATCTCGGTCTTGCATTCAACTCAGGTTTAGGTTGATATTCAGCATTCTTATCTCTGTAGCACATTTCGGCCCCGACACATAAGAGTTTGACGATTCAAAATTATTATATTAAAAATTATACAAAGATAAGTTATGTGAAAACGTATAAAAATATTTTTCCTGTTATCTGCATTGACAAGATTGTTAGCCATAATCTGCCTTCGCTTCTAAACGAGATATTCCACTAACATTCGTAATATTTAATCCACTTTTCTAAAAAATGATGAAACTTATGATTTTTTTAAAAAAAACAGTGCTATTGAGTAAACGAAGGCGTTCAGGTGAGAGAGGAGAGAGAGAGAGAGAGAGAGAGAGAGAGAGAGAGAGAGAGAGAGAGGAGAGGAGAGAGAGAGAGAGAGAGAGGAGAGAGAGAGAGATGATGAGAGTAGCGAGAGGGAGAGAGAGAGAGGAGAGACTAGGAGAGGAGGATAGACAGATAGAGAGAGGAGAGAGAGAGAGAGAGAGAGGACGAATCAGAGAGGAGAGATATGACGAGCAGTACAGAGGAGCGAGAGAGAGAGAGAGTCGGGAGATAGACGTCTCGTAGAGAGAGGAGAGAGAGAGAGAGAGACGCATCGTCCCAACGTACTAACGTAGATTCGTAGCCTGAAATTCTCTATACGGTGCTAGTTGGCTCAACAAAAATAATGATATGGGCCAGACTATCTGTACATAGGCAGCAAACAAAGTTCTAATATTTCTGTATGTTAAGGGTTAAAATTCATGTTTAGAAGAGTGCTTGTTCCTTCGCTCTCTGATGTTGTTTTTACTACTTTTATTACATTTAAAAGGCAACCTTATGCCGTGTAGAATCCCCATACACATTATAGGATACCCAAATAAGTCTGTAAACCAATAAGTCTTCATTGCCTTTAGTAATAGAATGTTGTTTCCAAAAATTGCTCCCTTTGTCTCTCTCTTTCTCTCTCTCTCTCACACACACACACACATATACAAGTCCAGATTTTAAAACACTGTTTAAAAACATGAATTGGTCAAATATGCAACAATAGTAAGCATTTGTTAAGATGCATCATGGTATAAGACTACAAATCTGTTTGCAGTTCCAGTAAAATCCCTTTCATAATCGCCTTTATCTTCCATCGTTAGCTGGATTTACATTAACAATTTCAAATGGCGTCGCAAATTGATAATGTAAATAAACTCAAATTTGATTGGTCAAGATCTGCAGTTCAACCAATCAGTTCCTTTATAACAAATACGTATAAAATTTTTTTATAACTTCATCTTCAATGCCAGACACGAAGACCACCATCCTTTTATGTAATAAGAAAGCCATGAAACTTCATTGTTGGTTCTTTACGTTTGTGATTAAAGACGCATTATTCGTCCAGTCAAATAAGAAAGAATAAGTAGCCTTTATGAAAGATAAATATTTTCTACTGGTGCTTCGCTTCGTATACAGATATTTGCTCCAGAATCCTCCGACTTCAGGTTGTCTTTTAAGGGAACAAACTTCCGCGATACCGCAGTATGAATGCATCGATGAGTTTAAATATATCAAGACCAGAAATAAACACATTTAATGTGTTTCCGGCGAATGTTAATCTTTTCGTAAACGCAGGATTTCATTCTCTCTCCGGTTCTTCCTTAATGATGGGCACTGTACAATTAGATTATATATATAATCTGATTTTAGTCGAAAAAAAGTATTCGTCTATCCTATAAGTACATTCAGAAAGCTAGCATACTGTGTTAAACAAACAAATTAATAATGGCTTGGTTAACCTTCCGCGATTCACGTATCCATAATTAGAAGCAGTGTTCAAAAATCGATTTAATTATTTACTGAAAACATGTTCTGTTGTAAATTTATATTCAAGGAATTATACATTGTACGGTTCTAGACGTGTCCGCTAACCCACACACAATAAGCCTTCTGATGTTCCCGTCTACAATCATCTCTATCGGGTCTCCATGAACATTAGTTTCTCATCCGACTCTTCAGTCTCCGTGTGGACCTGTTATAAGGAATACCTCACCTGTAAGGGGCCCAGTTTGTTCTGTTTGACGTTTAAAGCCGGGGTCGCGACTGACGTAACTAACCGACCTTCTATCGCCTAAAGCCGGGGTCGCGACTGACGTAAGTAACCGGCCTTCGATCGCCTAAAGCCGGAGTCGCGACTGACGTAACTAACCGACCTTCGATCGCCTAAAGCCGGGGTCGCGACTGACGTAACTAACCGACCTTCGATCGCCATCTCTGTCCTTAGCAAAATTTACCGACGTTTCGTGATGTTCCCCGGCGCAGTCCTCAGGACAGCCCCGTAAGGATCGTCGGGCTTGAGAACAACGACAGGGGAGCTCCCTCCCCCCACAAAAAAGCCGTCGGTAACTTCAATGCAGAGTAAAGGTGGCGGATAAAGGTCGACGACAACAAGCACAAACGCCACCCAACGTATTCACGTGACCTCGTCCTGACGGACTTCTTTAACGATTTATAGTTGTCTTCGTGAAATCTTCACCAAGGACAATTGCAGCAACGTTTACCTTTTTTTTGCGGGCCAGTGGCATCAATGACAGGTTTACAGAACTCGGAACATTTCAGCCTTGGAAATGTCATGGCTGCCTGAATACGGCCATTTAGAATATCGCCAGCAGTTCGCGGTCCAGTTCGTTTATCTGAGCCCTGTTCGAGCTTTAGATGCGGCCACTTTAAGTTTCTCTAGCGCCACACACACACTTCTAGTTTGTCTCCGTTACCGCGAGGCTTCCGCGGGCTCCCCGGAAGTCTATTAACCCGGCGTTGCGCCGGATCCTTGACCGATCCATCTGCTCAGAAAGGTGTTACTCAAGAAGACATACGATGTGCTGATGTTGTTGGAGCCACCGCCTCCTCCATTGGTGAAGCAGGGCCACCCCTCCAGCTCTTTAACTCATGCAGCTGTGTTCCCTGACCATACAGAATTACGGCCCAGTAACTTTCCGACCCACTGTTCACTGCAGCCAGTAATTACTAGACAAATGCGAAGGGGTGTAGTTTAAATATTGTCTTGTCACATAAAAAAAAATATACCTTGTACAAGAGATTAAATATTTGAAATTTTCAGATCGGTTGGATGAAATCAAAACTTTATAGGTTTGTTTATATTCTTAAGAATCTTACAAACATATGCGGGATTGTCAGGTTCCGAGGAAAGTGTACGCCACATTTAGCTAATCAGAGAGTATATGGTCAAAGGGACATAACTATAAGTTTTTTCACAAAACCTCTCGTGTGATATCGTTGTGTGTGTCCATCGGTTTGGCATTATTATGGTTAATCTTACTGGTTATTTTATTCGGTCAAGCTAACACGGCTTCCCGTCGCCCTCAACCGACTAAGGAACCCGGCCGTGAAGTGGGGCGCACATCCCAGCAGTCGGCCGGCGTCACAACAACAAGAGTAGGCGGAAATCAACGGCCCGAGGGGGGTGGGGCTACACGAGCCAACAAATACCCGAAACGGACAAATCTCGTTCTGAAACGTGAAGTTATTTTACGAGCAACATTTGTGGGAACCCCTTTTGTGTTAACGATTCTACTGAAAATAACAGAGCCGTATATATATATACGCCGATTTCTCGAACAGCGTGGGAGGACCTCGTAGCTCTGATTCCATTACAGTATAGTAAATCAGAGCCTATCTTCTGTCCCGTCCCTCGTGTTCTCTGTTGGTTGTTGAAACGGGGCTTTAAATATTAATTTTGGTTCGAATTTCACCGCGCACCTGCTGCTCAGATCCGCGTTAAGTAAACTGGGATTCTCCGGAGAGGCATCTGCCATGTGTAATTTAGCACGTGGTGGAAGCCCATCGGCAATGCATCGGTGTTATACCGCAGTAAACGTTTACAGAGACGAGGCGAAGCACAAAGAACTCCCTCCCCTCCCACCACTGCAACATAAACAACGTCAACAACGAAAAACATCGTACGGGCGGGAGTCAGTCCAATCAAAGTTAAAGTATATCCAGCCCAGGCTCCTGGATAATAATATAATATTGTATTTTACTAAAATAAATACCAAGGTACGAACAACAGGGGATAAAATTTCGCATTCCCGGACTAATTATCTATAAGTAAAGTCTATCTTTACACGGTGTTTACTGAGAAAGCCGGGATTTGCAGGATGTGTACTGACACATAAAGATGTGAATGTATCCAGTGCAAAGCGATCTTACTTATTCAGCACATCCCAGCACTGAAGAAACTCGAACTTAGACAAGTACACGTGTAAAATTGGCCCTTAAACTAATTTATTTATTTATTTATTTATTTTAAATTTCCAATTTGATATTTTGTAACCTTTCAGATCTCTTATATGTATAATGATGATGACTATAACAATCATGGCTAATGGTCTGGTCTGGTTCATCGCGGAACTGATCATTGACCACCAAGACCCCTGTCGCCATCTCGCCACCCCATTTATTTATTTTTTAAAAAAAAAACAAACAAACAACTAAGCAGTTCTGTAGCTAATGGCCGTCGAGACATGCGACAGGCGACGGGATGGTTCTGGAGTCGGGAAGACATCTTTCAAAAATTCCGGCAAGATGTCGGCGTCGAAGAAAATGTCGAGATGCCGTGTGAGGAGAACATCTCAGCCCGACTGCCCTTAAAACCGGCCAGGAGCCCAAAGTACGTCACTGCTGACGTCCTCCGCGACGCAGTTACTCCAAAACAGACGGTCCGCAAGCCGAAAACCCGGCCTGCCTGTCAATTCCTTCGCACCGAACTCTCGCGTGGATGTCGTACACCGACACACCGACGCGAGCCGTTTTACTGCTGCAGGTGCGAAGTGATCGTCAGCAGTCCATTTTTAACCTGACGGGTGTAAATTGGAAAAATATAAAAGTGGTTCTGGCTCCTGCGAACATCATGGAGGATTTGATAAACAACTAAATGCATAGACTTTTGATTTGCCGATCCTTGAAGCAGGTAAAAATAGCCAAGTGGCTGGAAGGAAATCGATCGCGCAGGCCATATATATAAATACATAAATCACGGGGCAATTTCGCAAATATAATGGTTGGGCGGCACTTTTATTAGTAATATATAGCGTTTCCAGCCACATTTACAGACATTTTGAATCGCATATCCCTCCCGTTTGTGTTCGTTTTAATGCTTGCTCGCTTTGTCTTTTCTTCGCTTTCACTCGGTCTTCGTCTTTGTTTTCTTCTCTTTGTTCTACTTCTTTCTGCCTTTCTATTTTCCCTTTCCCAATCACACATACGGTATCCGGCTTCTCCCTCATTCACTCATCCTCTTACTCTCTCTTTCCCAATCACTCATACGGTATCCGGCTTCCCCCTCATTCACTCATCCTCTTACTCTCTCTTTCCCAATCACTCATACGGTATCCGGCTTTCCCCTCATTCACTCATCCTCTTACTCTCTCTTTCCCAATCACTCATACTGTATCTGGCTTTCCCCTCATTCACTCATCCTCCTACTCTCCCTTTCCCCATCACTTATACTGTATCTGGCTTTCCCCTCATTCACTCATCCTCCTACTCTCCCTTTCCCAATCACTCATACGGTATCCGGCTTTCCCCTCACACTCATCCTCTTACTCTCCCTTTCCCAATCATTCATACGGTATCCGGCTTTCCTCTCACACTCATCCTCTTACTCTCCCTTTCCCAATCACTCATACTGTATCTGGCTTTCCCCTCATTCACTCATCCCCTTACTCTCCCTTTCCCAATCACTCATACTGTATCTGGCTTTCCCTTGCTCTCTAACTTGTACCCTGTTTCTACCCCTCATGTTCACGCACAGAGAGATACAAACATTAACCTGTCACAAAAGTACTTTAATTCATTAGGTCCGCATCCATTTCGGACTCGATAATTTTAAATAGTACTACTGTATTAAATACCAAAAAAGTACATTTTAAAAGTGAACACCCTGACCATCCCCAACCGAGTCTTTTGGCCAAAAATTATAAAGCAACGCAATTTACAACTCAATGGACGCATCTGCACGTGGTCGCCAGGAAATCTGACTACCTCAGAGTTTTCCAGCTCCAGTAATATCAAAATACAGTACGTGAAGGATCTTCTTCTTTTTACTTATTCAAGAACAATTGATGCCCGAAGTCAGGTATCAAGAGAACGCGGCGATGTTGGACGAACGGCTTATACTTACGATCAGGTAAAGTATCCCAGCTAAACAGAATCCATGTCGCTAATTACTGTTTTATAATAACACGTTATTTGAACCTAGTAGCAAGAAATGGCAGTTCTCTTTTATTTGTTCGATGACAGATGTTTGTTTTTTTTTTATTTCTGAGAAAAAAAATATTTTAAAACGTAAAAAAAAGGGGGGGGGAATAGAACAGTTCTGGACCATAAAGGAACCAAATACACAATGGTAAATACCGATTTCCCATGTTTTCCCGGCCAGAGATGAAGAGAGCCAGGAGACTGTTTATCCTTTGTTTTATTTAGAAGAAATAAAATGTACCTGAGGGAAAGTAAACCTTAAAAGCCACGTGGTAGTAACGGGATTTCCATGGCTGCTTGAAAGAGTATATAACCTGATAATTTTACTCACGTTTTTATTATCAGTCTGATAAAATAAAAGAGGTCAGGTTGGGAACGTGTGATGGCATTTCAAGACCGTCAGCAAGCAGCAGGCCTGCACTGGCACCATTTGTAAACTTTTAAGGCTTTGAAATAAGGAGTTTCACGGTTGGTTCTGACCAATCACAGGAATCGGTGCCGGCTTTAAGGTTCCAGAACCGCATTCACTTTCCGTCGTGCACAATCACGAGAGCGGAGAGCTCGATTAGAGACAGAAGCACGAACTTCATTTTATCTCAGATCTCCTGCTCACATTAGCACATAAAAACAGCCACGACGGACAGTTTTTTTTACCAACATCCTACCGAATGGTGACCATTTATCTATATGGTAACCAACGGTGAATTAAAAAACGGTTGATTATCTCCCCTGGCGAGCCGACGACGAGCACTCGCCAGTATTAACAGATTATCGCCCCTCGGAAGGAATCGCAAACGCCAACAGATGTTTAAAATTATACTGACTCCATAATAATAAGCATCACAAATTCAGGTGAATACAATATAAATAAGAATTTAAGATGCGCAGAAACAATTAACTTATATTATTACATTTTAGTATTTTGACGATTACAAATAACTAAAAATAATAAGAAAAAATCTTTACAACTATTAATAAAAAAGAAGTTATTTTCCCCATTATTATTATTATTATTATTATTATTATTATTATTATTATATTATTATTATTATTATTATTATTATTATGTCAGCAAGAAACAACTTCATTGATGGGTTTTTTTTTCTCTTAGTTAGCAATAACGCGAGACTGACGGAAGCTGTCTCAACCGCCTTCAGTCTGCCTATCACCATCGACAAGTGGCCGGTCACAGCGGAGAACGTGACGAAGAAGCCCGAATCCTATTGGCTGACGGTGACGTCACCCTGACAACTGGCTAAAACAGCCAGATATAAAGAAAACGATTTCGGAAAAAAGAAAAAAAAGAAATCGATAAATTCCGAAGAATGAGATTTTTCCCCCAAGAGTCTCTGACAGGTTTTCTTGTTGTTTTCTTTTCCTTTATACTCTGTGATGGTTCTGGCTGAGAGTTTGTCTCTCAAAGTGTCACGAGACAAGACTTATACGGTAAAACAAACGTGGACCTTCCCTTGTCCCTTGGATTCTCTCTCTCTCTCTCTCTCTCTCTCTCTCTCTCTCTCTCTCTCTCCATTACCTATCAGCTTATTCTCTGCTACTTGAGGTGATGTGGAAAGCGGCTCAATGACGCAGCCCACGCAGAGCCAGTTCCTATTTTCTATGTAGGCTAATGTATGCATCCCATTACTGGCGACAGAATATAGAGCGCCGAGTCTCCACCCAATTCGGTTCTTCTTGGAATATCAGTTTGAATGCAATCGATAATCGCCTGGGAATACAGCCATACCAAAACAGAATCAGAAATTCAACAGAAGCAACAATGTGATGGCTGATATTCGATGATGGTTTGCGCATGAAGACAGCCGGGGATCAACTCTTCGGTCGCCTATGCTGCTGCTGCTGCTGCTGTTGTTGTTGTTGTTATTGTGTTGTGTATTTCCTATTTATTTCGTAGCAAAACCGATGTAAACAGCTGATATATTCTGTTAACTTGGCCGAACCAATTTCGGTGCTCAGCGGACCGTTAGACCGGTGTATTCAAGTGTGGCTGTCTAGAAAACACGTCGTGGGCGGACGAATAGACGAAAGTAGACTTGGCAGTTATAATCTCATCAGCATATCCAGGAAGAAGAATCAAGAAGCTGAACCCTGGCATCATTTTAATCATAATAATTAATTAAAAACCCCAGCGGGCAACTAAGAGCTACTACATCTGGATACTGAGTAGAATCTCGGATGTAGTTTTCAATAATCGTACAAATGCAGGCAGCGGGATGGGAAATCCGAGGAGAAGAAGGAACTTTTAACAGCAGCGAGACGACGAAACGGGTAGAAATAATCGGGTGGACAAAAACATGAACAAGCGGTTAAGCACGGATTCGTTAACCCGTCAAACTCGCCACATCAAAACCTGTACTCTATGTAAAAGCTGATCTACCTTTCACGTGTGAACACGTGAGATCAGACAGAATCTGATTGGTCCCTAGACGTCTTCTTTGATGACGCGTGCGCTGTGTTCTTACGTACTGCATGAATAATAATGATAAAAAAGGAACAGTGTGCAAGAAATAAAACACACACACACACACACACACACACACAGACACCGTACAGGGTGCTCCAAAAAGATGTATCTTTCATGCACTCGGAAGTTCACAGCGGACGAGTCTGAGGCTGTCTTTTGATCACCACAAACAGATAATCAGGCTGTACCTGGAAATGCCAGACTATTGTCGTAGTACAGCGCGCACGGGCAGGAGTCCGTGGATCACCATCACCAACCCGCCTTACGATCGCATGGTTGAGGGACAAATTCAAGGCTGAAGGCGCCGTACAAGACATAAGTAAGGGGAACTCGAGGGGGGGGCGCGGCGCTGCAACTGTGAGGGCCAGTTCGAACGCTCATCGCGAAAACCCACACGACGACGGTGTGTACTCATCGGTCTGACACAAACAAGCCAAGCGCCCGACGAATTGTGAAAGATGCGAATTTCCATACATTCCACAACTGCTACAGGCATTGAAGGAAGATGGCCCAAACGGAAGGCTTGAATTAACTGTGGTAGTGGGATACTGAGATCCCTCAACTTCGCGTCGAAAGAGAGTAAAGCTGGCAGAGCTCAGGTGTGTCTTCCTGCGGTCTTATGGGCCATTCTTCTTCAACGACATAGCGACAGGTGAACACCTCAAACTCTTTATAAGCAGCATTGAGACCATGCATGGCGATAAGATAGTATTTACCAACAAGATGAGGCTCTTGCCGCGTTTTTATCGAGTTGTAGGGGCATTTTTGGACGAAAACTTTACTGGGAGGTAGATAGGACCGGGTGGATACCAGCCATGTTTTCTAAACCTCACAACAGCAGATTTTTTACCTGTGGGATGAGCTGAAGGGATGTAAACCTCAAAACCAGTCACATTATTATAATAAAAATGCATATACTGAAGAAAGTATTAAATTGAATACCTGACTTTAAACCCTATAGCTATTTTAACAACTTTGAGTTTTCTCCCAGAGCTTTAAATTATTACAGATCAGATAGTTCCTATTCTCGGTATTGTCTGCAGCAGGATTAAAATGATCGGTTATTGATCCCTTTCTTTCTTTCATTATTGCAAACCCTGAAAACCATAACAAGTGAAAACTTCAATAGATCATCTGGAATCCAAAGCCAAGGTGGAAAAGATGTTTCGTGAAACCAAATGTACTGGTCTCCACAAAAAACATCCGATCTGGCGATGAAGCTATCAAAACTTCTGATTTCAGGTGAAAGGAAACCGGAACATCCGGAAAAACCAACACGGAAAGGCTGGTAGAGTAAGAGAAGCTAAACCATTGGATTAGACACCAAAGATAGACGAAAGCCGAAGCGGGGGTGAACCAGGATTGCAGCAATGAACCATTAGACATGTTAAGAAAATGTCGCCAACAAAAGGTTGAGAAAATACTGAGGAAGGGAAATATCACTATCATGCTCTGGCTTTAAGAGAGGTAAAACCAAAAGATTGAGATAATATTCTTAAACCTTAGAAACGCAACACCTTTTCCAATTAAAAAAAAATTAATGCTTTTAAACAAAGTGCTTCTCTTGCAGTTGTTAGAAGAGTTTACCAAGATGTCAACAAGATTTGCACAATGTACCCCAGGTAATGATTTCTTTGTTCGTCCGCTTGCAATATTTTGTACCACGCAAACACCTGTTGCCAAGAACAGCTCTAGACTCCTGTATATGAAAAATGTAAATAAATGGGTTTTCAAAGCTGTACAGTTCTACCATGAAGCCTAGAAATGTAACGAAATAAGAAGATAAAGACCTTAAGCATTTTGAATGTATAAGGCTTTTCCAAAAGATGGGTGAGTCGCAGGTCGGCTGTGCGTCAAGTGTTCACTAGAAAATACCTTGTATCCACACCACGAAACTCCAGACAGCTCCAGAGGTAGGTCTAGGCCTGGCCAAGCTCGTGTTCCGACGTAGCACCAGATGCCAGCAAGCCAGTGTCATCTACGAGAGAGGTAACTGAGTAGTGTGTCCAATCATTATGAAGTGGCTGGTATTGGACAATATAAGATGTATCAGGTCGTTACAAACGTTTTGACGGTTTTCATATTATGTTAATTTGACGTTCATTTTTGCATGCATGTGAAGGTGTATGTAGATAAGTCATACATCGTTTTGTAGCGTGCGCTTTGGCATACATCATGAAAAACTACCTTTTTAAAAATTATGAAATGGATATTTGTTTCAGGTTCTGAGTGAAGCTTGGATAGAAAAGTTTTTCGTGCCATTTTGTTTCACGAGCTCAAACCAGGCCACAAAGCGAGGGAGGTGACTCGTAACATTGAGCAGGCAAGGGGCAAGGACACAGCAAGTGAGCGCACAATACAACGATCGTAAGCAGAGTTTTGATCAGGAGATGTGAGCCCCGAAGGTGAGGAAGGTAGCTGACGTCCTTCCAGCTGTGATGACGACCGTCTGAAAGCCTCAGCTGAAGCCGATCCAAGAAAAACTGAGAGAAATTGATGGGGAGCTTGACGTAAGCACTACAACTGTTTCCCGGCATCTTGATGCAATCGGCCAGGTGAAAAGCTTGACAGGTGGGTGCCTCACGAGTTGAATGAACAACAACAAAATCGTCGATTGGAGATCTGCTCTTCGCTTGTCATAAGAAACAAAAACGACGGATTTCTTGACCGAATCATTACGTGTGATGAAAACTGGATCCTTTACGACAATCGCAAACGTTTAGCACAGTGGCTCAACAGAGAGAAGTCGCCTAACCAGATTCCAAAACCAGCCTCCACCAAAAGGTCATGGTCACTGTCTGGTGGACTGCAACTGATGTCATCCACTATAACTTCTTGCAACCCGGCGACAACATCACAGCTGAAAGGTACTGTTATGACATAAACATATTGTTCATCAGAAACTCTGCCAACGACAGCCGCCATCGGTGGATCGAGAGGCCCAATCCTGCGCCACGACAATGGTCGTCCTCGTGTTGAAAAGTGACTCTTCACCAAAGTGACTCTTCAGCAACTGACCCGTTGGGGTACCAATTTCCTCCCCCTCACCAGCCTATTCACCAGACCTTTCTCCCACAGACCTGCCACCATTTTCAAACACCTCGACAGCTTCCCTCTGTATGAAATCCTTCTCCAACCGAGCAGCGATTGAAACTGCCTTCCAACACTTTATCGACTCCAGAAATTCAGAATTTTTTTCAAAATGAGATTAATGCGCTTGTAACTCGTTGGCAGAAGTTTACTGATTGTAATGGAACTGACTCTGATTAATAAACTTCACGTTCAGCAAAGATATGAAGTCTCATTGTTGCGGTAAAATAACCGACAGAACCTTTGTAACGACTTAATAGAAAGCTGTACACAGCATCGTCGCGCGTGTTAGCTATTTTCAAAAGTGAATGATGGATTATTGTTATTTTCTTCAAACCATTTATGATTCAGTTTGTTATTTACCGATGACAAGATTCTGATTTGTCACCATTCACACAAATGGTTTGTGCACTGTTGCGTCGGTCTGCCCGTACGACAGATTCGGTGGCAGCAGCAGCGCGGTACCTTGGTTTCCGTGAATACTGGCTTTGGACGAAGTTCTCCACCAGGTTCTCTGCTGCAGACTCTATCTATCTAGCTAACGTTTCCGGGGTGTCCACCTTACACGGCCAGCGTACCGACCGAAACAAACATTAGGGTAGAGCAATCTCGATATGCTCGAATGGTCTCCGGATTCTGGACCCCGTGAGACGAGTATCGTCTTCGCCCGCGTAACTTCGTACCACAGACCCCTTCTGCATCTTCCCGCACCAATGAAAGAACAGAACAAGATTCTCCGCTGGTCTGCGAAGTACATGATGGAGTTATGATGTCACGTGATAATACGGCTGTTCAGACGCAGATGCCAAAAGATGTTGTTAGGGAAGCTCCATAATAAAATTCCTTTATGACAATATTTATTTATTTATTCGGTGCTGTTTTTCGGAAGTTGGATGGTTGTTTCGTATTAATGAGAAGACGGCTCACTTTGTGACATTGATAACACGTCTTCCCTTTCTTAAACTTAATACTTACTCATATTATTGATACTTTTTTTAAAAAAAAAGCGACGACAGGAAATGAGAGAGAAAAAATGGGGGGATTGGATTCCATCCTCCGTTTTTATCTGGTGCCGCACAACTTAAAGTCCGGCAGGGTTCTGTCGTAATATTCTCCGCAAGCTTCAAGGGCGGCGACTCTTACTGTCTCCGATTTTACAGTGATCGTGTATTTCTCTGATATCAAATCTCCAACCCGTGTTTATTCAGCTGGAAGACGCCAACAGAATCCTCTTCTATACCAAGGCGGCCTATTCTCGGTTCATGCGGGTCCTATGTCCTCTTCTCTGCTCTTCACAATCCCCCCCCCCCCAATAGTCCTGGCGCCGATAACTCTACCTCCTGATAATCTTGCCTACTTCCAAGATGTTCTTATTGATGTTGTTGCCTTTTAAGCTTCGTGAAACAAACGATTCCTGGAGAATGTTTCCCTCTTCGTAACAAATACCGTCAGCAAGAAAATTCAAGCTGCATCCATTTGATTTTACGTCGGACTTACGAGTTATTCTGATTTAATTTTTACTTATTTTGAAAATAAACTTAAAAAGAAAAAAATAATATCTTAAGCGCTGAGAAAAAGTTCATTTCCTACTTTTGTTTTGTTGCTCTTTCTGAGATTAATTCGCGCAGGTCCGAAATGATATTACACAGATTATCGAATGACTAATCTAAAATGCACAAAAAACAATAAATATGTGCAATTATTTGTATAATTTTGACTTTGCAAACTGTGAAAATGCTGGCGTACTTCATTTGAATCTTATGAAGTTCTGCGTAATTCTTTCTTTGTGAACTGGGGGGAGTGGTTTATGATGCCATCATTAATCATTCGCAATTATAACATAATAAATTATTTTACCGCGAAATGAAAATAATGACAATAATCAGTGCTAACGATTTTCTATCTAAAATAAAAGCCAAGTGAGCGAGACGAATTACATGGCGCAGAACTCCTTCGTAGGTGGCTTTGCGTTCAAGAAAATCGATGATGGCGACTGAAGATCGATGACACCAACCTACTCCTCTGTCACATGTGAAGCGATCTTCTCACCAAGAAAGGAAGATGTTCTCCTTAGTTTCATACATTATGTAGATTTCTTTTATTTTTAAGACATATTTTCCTCGTGTATATTATAAAGTTAATGGGAATGAACACGCTGGATTCTGACTTATAACGTAGCCCTGACGGGACAAGTTCAGCTATGGAAAAAGACTTTCGTCAATAGTGTATTATGTGCGATTATCAGACTGTTAGCCACTAGAAACGTATTAAACAAGCAAATGGTCCTGCTCTGAACGAGGTTTTTTTACAACCATGTTAACTCCTTCCGCTCTGCATGGATAATACTTAAGTCGGACTCGTTATTACTCCTTCAGAAACTTCAAAAGGAATCAGCTTAAAACGTGGTAAAAAAAAAGTCGTTCCTCTGCTGTGACACGAAACGATTTTACCAGACGCATGCGGCTGATTATTTAACGGAAGGCTTCAGCTATTTGTTTTAAATCTTAACCATTTCCAGTTGCTCTTATAAGTCCTGAATATATTTTAAAACTTCTCTAAAGGATTTGCAATTATGACTATCCAGCGATGGCAGCAAGTGATGTTGATAATTACAATATCGCGCTGATATCAAATAGTATTTATTATAAAAACAACAATAGCGGTAATTATGCTCTGTATCATTGGGAGATAGAAATTTGTGATAATAGCTGACAGGAACCATCGTTTACAATATAAAGTTATTTCTATATAAGTTTTTATATACACACGTGTCAACATTTTAAAACAATAATCTCTAAAAATCTCTTTCATCACGATGTCTAAGGTGCAATGATATTTATCTGTAGCTATCTCAAAGAAAATATCATTAAAGATTAAACGCATTTTTCAAAACATCAAGAAATTTCTTCTACAAATATATTTGTATTCGTTTAAACTGAAAATAGACAATTTTAGTAATTTAAAATACTTAACAGAGATAATCAGCAAAGTACGTTAAATTTCGGTTCTATATTCATTTTTAATTAATCTATTTACTTATCATTGGATTCTGGTTGATGACAGGATTCATTATGGTATTCCTTTCTTGAAAATTAGCTTCATAAAAAAAACAGCAACAAAATTTATGATAATTTTATTTATTTACAATGATGATGGATAAGAAATAGCTTATGTATTGTCGTATCAATACGAGACCACGAACGAGAGTACAAAAAGCATGACTCAAAACCCATTCGAATGCCATGCGTTTCTATAGCTATTACGTACGTGAAGTTGTTAATGGTCTTCTTGACAGGAGAGCGTTCTTATCGTCATTACGTGTTTGAGAAGAATAGAAAATTTAAAATCCAATAAAATTTCGTTGAAATCAGAAGGTCGGTCAATCATAACAAAAAAAGGTGTCTTTAGTCACAAAATAAAGTAAGTCTGCTGCTCACCTTTGATCAGTTCCCGAGAAGACCGTTGGCTGTACGTGTGCACAGACTAAAAGTAGATAGTGACTCCAAAATGTAGTCAGTCAACTAAGTGTCAAATGCAGAGAAAATTAGGGGAAAAAAACGTATTTCGAAAAAGGCAAATGGACTTTATTTTTATTTTAAATGCAAAGAATGGTGAAGCCATTACCCTTTAATTTTCATGCATATTTATAAAAAAGCAAGCAATTTCGATTTAGCGAAATAACAAGTAGAATGGATTAAAATACCGAAAGAAACAACGAACGAGCTGGTAGCGGGTTTAATGTGTGATATTAAGGGTCTCAGTTCAAAAATTGTTGTGTAGTACACAGATTCGTATAAGGGAGACAACCTTGCGAGGAAGTGTAGTTCTGCGGTTGTCCGCTAGAAAGCATTGCCAGTCGCGCAACTTGTGACGTCAGTCGGAAGAAGAAAAGAAAAAAACCTTACCAAAGGTCTTCGTGTTTCGGATATAAGAAACACACAGCGAAGAGCAAGAAAAAAAAACCATTCCAGGCCAACAACCTAGCAGTAAAGTAAACTAACCACCGGACCGCCGCGTATGCGTTTGAAAATGACAGTCAAAAATGATATGCCAACAAACGAAGAGTCTTCTATTAAGAATTATTTCAAGTCAAAGAAAAACTAAGTATCAGATAACAAATATATAAATAAATGGTAAATAAATTAAACTTTTGCTTAGCACGAACGGACTGCGCGCCCCCACATACAATTCGAAGCGATATGATATATTATGTTATGAAGTATTATAATATTGTAAACATGTCCTGCAGAAATCGCCTGCTAACCGTCAGCTTAATTCCCGTTTGAATAAGAAAACTGAATAAATCATCATGGATTACGTGATCAGACGCACAAAACCTTGCATTTATTAAATTAATAAAAGATATGTAAAGCCCGTTTTACACGACATTTACTGGTATTAACTGATAAACACGTGGAGTTTATGTCATATTTAATGGCACTACGACGCACTCAGCGAAGGGGAATTATCAGTTCGATACACAGCAGTTTCTGATCTCTCCTCCCCCGCCAGCTGCAGACGTAAACACGAACAGACCGGCTGGATCACATCTTACGACAAAGTTGTTTATGTTGCAGCGTTTATTCACCAAACAGAAAAACCCAGCGAAGACCAGATCTGTTTTTTCTCTCCCCCCTCTCTCCTCTCATCTCCTCTCTCTCTCTCGCTCCACTCTCTCTCTCTCTCTCTCTCTCCCTCTCTCTCTCTCTCTGTACTGACTCATCTCTCCTACTCTCTCTCTCTCTCTCCTCCTCTCTCTCTCTCTCTCTCTCTCCCTCTCTATAACTCTCGTCTCACTCTCTCATCCTCGTCATCATCTCTCTCTCTCTCTCTCTCTCTCTCTCTCTCCTCTATCTCATCTCTCTCCATCAATCTCTCTCTCTCTCTCTCTCTCATCTCTCCTCTCAATCAAGACTCTCATCATCTGCTCTCTCTCTCCTCCTCTCTCCCAAGTCTCTCTCTCTTCTATCTCAATCTCTCAATCTCTCCCTCTCAATCTCGCCTCTCCTTCATCTCATCCTCTCCTCCTCTCTCTCTCTCTCTCTCTCTCTCTCCCTCTCTCTCTCTCTCTCTCTCCTCGCTCTCTCTCCTCTCTCCTCTCCTCTCTCAGATCTCGCTCCGCTCTCTCTCCTCTCTCGTCCTCTCTCTCTCTCCTCATCTCTCCTCCCTCTCTCTCTCTCACGCTCTCGCCGCTCTCTCATCTCTCTCTCTCCTCTCCTCTCTCACTGCGTCAATATCTCCTCTCTCTGCTCTCTCCTCTGTACTCAATCTCTCTCTCTCATCAATCATCTCTCTCTCTCTCTCTCTCTCTCTCTCGCTCTCTCTATTGTAAGTCGGTTAAAACTTTGATAGATGGCGGCGCGATGTAGATAATAGGTGTTTATAAAGTGGGAGATCGGCTTTCACTCGAATCCAGATGAGTCAGTTCTAAGCTTTTATCTGACCAGATCTGTGAGTGTTAGCGTATTAAAAAAAAACAACAACAACAACAACAAATTTTCGCAGCGCGACTCCGGATCTTTCGTCAGTGGGTCCCTAAAACGACTTTATCAAGTAGCGGAGTCGGTCAGTCGCCTGTCATCTGATCGACTGGTCGCTGTGGGTTAGACGTAATTAACTGCCCTTGGTTATCGCTCCGCCCGGTTCGAGCCACCACCTTACGTTACGATACTGCATTCCCGCTAAACCCCCCAAAAAACACAATCAAAATAGGGGGCTAACGCATTAACCGAGATCCCAAGAAACTTTTTTTTGTTGTTGGAAAGTCCAAGTTCGTTTTGATTGTCTTGCAGAACGACAAAGGCGACATCCCTTCCGTTTTACAGCTACAAGGAGGAATCAATAAGTCTAGCGAAAGTGGGCCGTCTTCAGTGTCTTCAAGCGAAGGATCAAACAATTCCCCCAAATCGTGTGCATACCACAGGAAATGGATACATGATTAACGTAAGATAACATGGGGTTCAACAGATATAATGTAACAAAATAGAAGAGATCCCTTTATTTACAATGATGCGTCACATTGCGGAGAAACGTATATTCATCTTCAAGTAAGTAATCGCCCTAGCGTCAGAAAGGGGTAGATAACTCTTAAAATTTGTAACAGGGAAGCTCATTTTGGCGTAACTTGCTGGCACGGATTCTTCTCGCTACTCTTCACCAGCCGGGGCTGTGTGAGTTTCCTCCAACATCTAGAAATAAGGCTCTAGTATGGACATTTGCTCGTGCGCCTCCCATTCCCACACATCGTGTAAGCGCACGATCCTTCAGCTAGTAACCAAGATAGGGACCCGCTAATCTCCGTAACTAGGGAAGCGTATGACACGATAAGGGTTAAAAAAATTCGCATGATAGGGATGGTCGTGTCACCTATCCGGAACACCAGCCGGACTGCTCGATACCATGAAAAACATGGCCCTCTGATAGAACCCTTTATTTTTAGATCTGGAAGGAAACCCACACTGATGGAGAAGGGCAAGAAGAATCCACGTCGGAGAGCTACGTGTACTACCCAAGCTGGTCTCAACCGGGATTCGACCTCGGGCCCTCAACCTCAGCAATGCGGCGACGCCTATATGAAAATAGGATATTAGTTTAAGAAATGGGTTCTGAACGACATCGCATGATGGATGTATATCATGCTTATAAACATATTTCCAAAAAAAAAAAAATTACCACGGATCGATACGATTTCTTGGATTGGAAAGTATTACCACCATCAGCCACACTTGGGGGTGCTTTATTCCACCGTTATTAAAACAATATTTCTCGATATCTAACCGATGTGCCCTATTACTTAGATTTCCTTGTAAAAGTCTAAATGAACGTTCGTTTTAAAATAAATATCAAATTATCCAAATTTATCTCGAAAGAAAAAGTTGAAAATTCTTTTTTGATTTTGCGTATTAAAAACAAAAGAATAAAATTCAAAATAAGCATTAATTTAAATCGGCTCAGATCTCTGAAGAAAGAAAGCTTCGAATATCTGTTTTATTCCTTCTGTTTTTTTTTTTTTTTGGATTTCTGAAAATCTGTGGTTTATTTCAGCTGGTTTCCAGTGTTGCCATTGATTAAGTTTGCTGAAAGCAAAAGTACGCACCTGGCTAACTCTCTAATCTTTATATCATCGTAAACGCCATCCGCGGTGAGTCTTTTTTACAGCGAGATCGCCAGTGTGGATTACAGCGTGTTCCAGACATCTCCCTACTAGAGTGCTGCCTTCTCTCTCTCCCGACCGTTCGGACCGTTGCTCTTCTCTTTGTAATGAGTACACGTTAGCAGTTACGCTTTCTTTGTTGAGCATCGATAGCAAAACAAAGTAGATAAGGACACATTAGCGTTTATCGGCGTCCTATTGGCTAAAGTAACAAAGCGCGTAAAAGTCAAACTTTAGTTCCCATCTAATACAAAGATACGCGTCGGAAACGATGTGGGCGGAGAGAGAGAGAGAGAGAGAGAGAGAGAGGAGAGAGAGAGAGAGAGAGAGAGAGATGAGAGAGATGATGATGTCAGGATAGATATGACGTCAGGAGAGATATGACGTCAGTACACAGAGATATGACGTCAGGAGAAATAGGACGTCAGTACACAGAGAGAGATGACGTCAGGAGAGATATGGCGTCGGTACAGAGTGAGAGAGAGAGAGAGAGAGAGAGAGAGAGAGAGAGAGAGAGAGAGAGATGATGATGTCAGGAGAGATATGACGTCAGGGAGAGATATGACGTCAGTACACAGAGATTGACGTCAGGAGAAATAGGACGTCAGTACACAGAGAGAGATGACGTCAGGAGAGATATGGCGTCGGTACAGAGTGGAGAGAGAGATGGAGAGAGAGAGAGAGAAGATCCATCGAGGACCCAGATATCAACCCGCCTCGCTTTAATTCAAACAAAAAGGTGGGGTGGAGGGGTTCGACAACGCTCTTGGATCGCTCGGCACATTAATGGAAGATCACAATCGAGTCCTTGCGCATCTCTCGGCATGTGGCTAGCTTTGTGCTAGCCAGTTCGGCGATGCATTCTCGCCTCGCTGCTAGCCACGGTATTTCGGCAAGCCGCTCTCGCGCTGGAAATCTGACGTATTTATTTCCGGCGATCAGTGCGCGCTGTAGACCGTTTTCGAGATCTCCGATTAATCTCCGGAACTCACGGCGAATGTCTGCCGGTTGGTTTCATAATTTTATAAATTTCTTTTGGCCGTTCATCACGTACAGGAGGATATCGGAATTCCAAGTGTCGTGAAATCGTTATTCATGTGATAAAAGAAGGAAATATTAAAACGATTGAAATAAATATCGGTCATCTGATCTGTTGGTATTTAATTCGTGTGTCAGACTGATGTTGCCATTGCACCGAGCATATTTCTGCAGTCTCGCGACTTTACTGCGCTATCCACAAGGAACCTTATAGACATCCCTATAAAAGAATAAGAAGAAAAACCATTTTGTTATCCATAAAGAGGCTGATTGTTCAATCGATCTGAAACGCTCTGGTAGCATAATTTAAAGGACATGGTAGTGATAATACAGACATAAGTAAAGAAAGGAAATTTTACTTTAATAAAACAACGGCTTATCTTTGTATTCAACCTTTACTTTGTAGTTATAGTTAAGATGGAGATGTCAAAAATAACTATTAAGATGATCAGACAGATGAGATACCTTTAAGGATTATGCAATAGCGTTTCCATTGGATGTTAAGTAAATTCCAGCTTCTTTGAAAAACCTGAAGCAATCTTGAGTTGGTTACTCGCTATACGTCTCTGACACCGAAACGGTCTATTGTGGCATAGGGGTATCCGATACTGAGGTAGAAACAGTAGCATTTGTGTCCATTAATCCATCGGTCTAATTGTTACACGAAGACAGAAAAACAATGTCAGCAGAGCAAGGAACTGCCCGGTTTTCCGACTATTCTATTTATTATCAACCACAATTAGTAACCCTGCATCAAGATAATGTAGACAGTTTATTCTCTGGTGTTTCCGATTAGTTGAGAACAGAATACAAGCTTGGAACCGCTGATCGTTAACGAAACAACAGAAAACATTTCGTTTGTATCTCTTCTGCGACAGGTAAATGCAAACTTGGTCTCAATATTCCGATTGTTTACTCCATGAAGAAATGCTAAACTTCTGCTGAACTCATCCTATCTTGACAGGAAAGGGTTGATTGCGTGTCGTGTGTTTTGAAAGAAAAAAAAAAACATTATAAAATGCAGTGTAGCGGGCACCGTACCAATGCGGATGTCTGGAAATATATTAACCCGTCAGCGTATTATACATTCGTGCTCGCTCGCGAAAACATCTCAAAGCAGGGAGATATAGGTGTAAAGTGTTTGGTATCTGCCTTGGCGACCAAGCGAAAGTTACCTGGGTGGGTGGGGAATCTTGACCCGTGGTCGAAATACATCCCACGGAACCTCTAGCCACAACAGATACCCGTAAAATCCATATACAAACTCTTAATTTATCGGAGATGGGAAGAGTGAGTGGGAGAAAACCATGCTGGAGGGGTAAGCCAAACAGAAACCGGCCCCGACCAGGATTCGAACTCACTCCAGAAATATACAGATGTAAATACAACAACAACAACAACAACAACAACAACTACTACTTACTACTACTACTACTACTACTACTACTAATAACTAATAATAATAATAATAATAATAATAATAATAATAATAATAATAATAATAAAGCAATGGATTTGAATTTACTATAATGAAACAACACCATCGTTTTCATTTTCTGAGCCCAGCCACATGGTGAACGTGAGGAGATGAGAGGAACCTGTTTTTGTAAACAAAGATTTGCGTTCTCCTGTAAAATAATGTCTACCTGGACACGGGCAGGTGGCAGATACAATGTTTGTATTTTTAAAAAAAGAAGTAAATAATAGCAACAGGAAATATTTGTGCCGTCTTTAATGGAGAGAACTCGAAATGAATGGAGCCGTGTCACTTGAGTTTGGCAAATATAAAGAATAGTTTGATATTTAACTATTCAAAAAGGAATAAGCCTTGGAGGCGGAAAAGCCAAGTAATACCCATCTTCACATTTTATTTATTGTGATGAAGATGAAGTATGCGCGATATTACTTTTACTGACACCACAAAGACGTTTTTTGGCCAGGTAAAAACTAACATTTTTTTTTTCTCAAAGTCTTCCGTAATTTAAAACCAAAAAAATTTTAAAATGCAAATCAATCGTGGACATAATATATTTCAACTCATATAAAAATATCATTATTATTATTATTATTATTAACTTCAGTAGCCACTGAACCAAAGTTATACATAATTAGAACAAATTCATGTCATGAAAACACAGTTTTTACCTTTGATCAATAAACATTTGCACCTTATTTTAAAAGATCTGTACCTTCGTAGCTTTTAACTCCAAAAAATATTATTATTATTATATATTATTATTATTATTATTATTATTATTATTATTATTATTATTATATTATTATATTATTATTATATTTTTATTATTATTATTTAACGTGTTTAAGACAACTGTCGACCATTATGTTATCTCGCTGCTGCGAAATTAATGCTGCTTCCTGGTTCTGACGTCAGAATGGCGGCATCTCGTGCGGTTTGATTGTTTATTGCCAGCGTAGGCGACGAATTTTTAGGAAGATAAACGTGAGAATCGCACCATAAGATCATAGTTTTATGCTAAGCACTATTAAGCCGGCAGTTGTGTTTTTTTTACAGGTGGGTGTTATAACGAGACTTGGCAAGAGCATAGAAGTCACAGAACAAACAAACGGGTCCGCCCACAGCCTTGATATACCAGAGAACGTTCAAACGAGACCCGACCAGATAGCATGACGGTGATGCTAGGTGAGTTGGCTTTCACATGAACGTCCCCTAGTAAGATCAGCAGCCAAAATAAAAGATGCTGTCTTACCGAGCAGCCTGTAATCCAGCCAGAGAAATGGGCAGCTATAATTTAAAAAAAATAATAAAATTTTTGTTAATGTTAATGAAGAAAGAAAATCCGTCGGTTTATTTTTTTCAAAAAAAAGTATAGAATGTACATTTACTAGAAGGAAGACTGCCACAATGTCACGCGAATAATAGGACCTACTGTAGACTCGAACCTTACAACGTTGTATATGGCCTACTCTTTGTACGACTGATGCTCAAACCAAAGCGTGCCAGTGGTAAATAGAGAGTTAATGCTGTTGGGGCGGTACTGTAGCTGTAAAAGGAAATCTGAAAGCGAAATTTAAAAACAACATAACTTGAGCAGTTATCTAGTAGCAGAAACCATGAAACCAATTACTATAATCAGGAATTAGCACAGTGCTAAACTTCTGTTTAAAAAATTTGCTTCCCCCACCTTTTTAAAGCCCTAATATCTATGCAAAATAAAGAGAGTGAAAGCATACCTGGACGTTCTATTATAATAAACACGTGAACCGACGTCTAGAATATTTTGGTCAGGTTCTTTGCGGGTGAAGGATGGGGGGACTTGTGTTGTTGTTGTTGTTGTTTTATTGATGGGAGAAAGAAATGAGAAACGATATTGTCAGCATTTAGGTTCTTTTTCTCAACCATAACCTGCTTCAGCAGCAGTTCTGGTTCCATCTTTAACTGATGTACTGCAGTTTGTTTGTTTTTTTCTTTTAAATTCTCGCATCGACGATTTGCTAAGACAAAAATACATGACTACCCTGTCCACGTAATGTCTCACATTCAGGTGATAATCGTAAGCTATCTATCGTTTCTTCCTTCTAATCAGTTAGAGAAGACAACTAATAATAATAAGGAGAAGAAGAAGAAGAAGAAGAAACATTTTTCACATTGCACAACACTGGTAAAATGTGTAATAACAAGAGCAGTTAACTCCGACCTATATATCCTAAAACGTGAGAGAGAGGAGAGAGAGAGAGAGAGAGAGAGAGAGAGAGAGAGAGAGAGAGAGAGAGAGAGAGAGATGACATCAGGGGAGAGATGACGTCACTAAGAGAGATGTGACGTCAGTACAGAGAGAGGTATGATGTCAGGAGAGAGATGACGTCACTAAGAGAGATATGACGTCAGTATAGAGAGATGACGTCACTAAGAGAGGGAGATATGACGTCAGAAGAGATGTGACGTCAGTACAGAGAGAGGTATGATGTCAGGAGATGACGTCACTAAGAGAGAGATATGACGTCAGGAGAGAGATGACGTCAGTACAGAGAGAGAGAGAGCAAGAATCGATGGCTTTCATCGATTATGCCAATAGACAGTCACTGAAGCTGTTGTCCTAAAGTCTAACGGGCTGCGCCGCATGGCTCATCACTCATAAGAATCAAACCACTATCTACTTTCTATTGAACATCCTCGTAAACGTTCAGAATGTTTTAGATCACAGAGAGCAGACACAATTTTCAGAAATGGATGGGCGCCGGCTGTACATCATTCATTTTCGACACAAAGAAGAAAAATAAGCTTACTAACTCACACAGGATAATCGAACGTTACGGAAACTGCGCCAGGAAACTCTCAAAAAGGTAAAATGCCAGTGCGATTCCACACAGCGGGTTGGTTTTTAAGCGACGTTCTCTGCCGAATACCCATCACTCGTGCTAAACTCCGGGAGGGTGGGTGAGTTTCCACGTGACCCGGTCATAGACGAAACCGACGAATTTCCTCCCGCCTCCCATCTTCCATTTCTTACTAAAAAGTTAAAATCGCGAACCTGCTGAAAGCATCAGAACAGAAAAAAAAGAAGGGGAAGATCGTGGCGTCAGGGTAGAGAGAAACTTCGCGTTCTGTTCCATTCATCTCTAATGTGCGCGCGCGCGTGTTTCGCATAATTTCCCAAATGTTCAACGCTAATGATATCCAATTAGTATTAATGGAAAACATTTGCCGCGCAATGGCACACATGAATCGATCACGATATATTACGGTCCATTATCACGTCGCTGCAGTTGCGGTCCGGCCGGCTCCACACCTCAAAGACCGCGGCAGAAGACGTGCACAATTATGGAGAATTAAATATGGATTACTTGAAGAAAAGAAAAGCAAAACAACAAAGGAAGCAAAAGAAATATATTTGGCAAATTACTACTATTGTCCGCCAAATGAGTTCCGAACGGTTCGCCTTTACTGCCACAGAATATTTTTCTCGGTGATTGCTTATCGATCGGTGCGGAGCTGCTTAATTCGAAGCCAGAAGTGGGCGAGTAGTTATTTCCCGCAGATGTATGGAGGAAAACTTACAGAAGTGAATTGTGAAAGTAACGGACCAGAGGAAGTCCACAACATCGCTGATATGTTGTCTTAAAAGACACCGTCGGCACCGTGCAGCATCGCTCATTTGAAAACGGAATATCTTTAAAATAAAACAATAATAATACCGTCTAAAAGTTTGACGAAAATATCTGCTATTTAACATACGAAAGAATAACAAAATTAAAGACGAGAATAGATCATTCACTGTACTTCTGAACGAGAAAGGCGAACACTCCGGAATTTCGAGACGTGGACTAGCAACACATTCCCTATGAGAGCTAAGCTAACCCGCTTATTCCCGTCACCCACTGGAGTCTCCATTCCGATCACTAGCCTTTGATCATGAATAAATTCTTCAGCAGACCATTTCCGAGGAGAATATCACTTGGACGGTGATGCAATATCCGAGTCACAATGGGAGGGGCGAGGAGACGATGAAGGAAATGGTAGAAACGATTAACGTTTATTGTGTCAGCTGATTCTTGCCTTGTCGATGGTGCCAACTGATACTGCTAGGCTACACCACTATTATTGATCGCATATTTTTCTCTCTTTTATTTACCTATTCATTTGGTTTTATTCAAAAATGTTTTATTATTATTATTATTATTATTATTATTATTATTATTATTATTATTATTAATATACCAGATAAATTCTACAGAAATATCGTGCCGTTTGCTTAAAATCATCAGTGCTATACACCTACTAGGGACGTTCAAACGAAACATAGCCAGATAAGATGGCGACGACTCTATTTCCAACCAGGTTCCCTTTGAACGTCCCCTAGAAAACGGAATATTCCAATCTTTCTTTGGTATACTCGCGTTTTACACGAGACATTATCATCACTGTGAGACGATGTTGTATAGCCCGCACGTAATTATCGATAATTACGCTCCATAAAATGATTAGCCACTGAAACCAATCAATAAACACCTTCAGCAACTATAGATACATCTTAATATAAAATATGATCTGTAGATTAGATGTGAATTAATCACTAAAAATAAAATTTATGAATAATTAATTTTTTTCAAATTATGAAAAAAATTAAAATTTCTAATGAGTTTATTGTTAAACTATTTTTTAAAAAAAAACAAAACACGTTTTCTTCATATGAATCTTCGGGAGGGGGTGTATACGTTGTTTATCCTTCTATATGAAGCCAATAAGATTTAGCGAGCTATAGACAGGGCGGGCGGCCAAGTGTTAACAGGTGCGCGTGTGTGTGATTCATTAGCATGTCACCGCACCAAGTCAACGACCGAAAGCTGGGGCCACGAGAAAATTACGAGACTGGAAGAGAGAGAGACAGAAAGCAGGGCAGCGCACAGCAAACAGACATTATTATGTTCAGTGAATGGCTGATTAAAATAATTTTTCTTACAATACGTAAAATCTGCTACTTATTTATTTAATCTATTCATTCATGGCATAAAGTGGATAGGGTTCAATCTTATTTAATGGCACTGTAAATTTTTCCAAAGCTTGTCTTTAGAGTAAAGAAGGCCATGGTTATCGTATTTTGTTGTGTAAGCACTGCCTGGTCTTTCCGACAACACTGGAGCAATTTAATTATCCTACGATTAAAGTCAATACTCTGCCCACTTTTGAAACCGCTTCCATATATGAAAACCTGCTTTTGTTTTACTTCTTCTCACGTAGAATCTCCATATTCAATAAATCCCAAAAGTCCAAAAACAGGGTGTTTTTTTTATTGGTAAATTTAAAAAGATCCACGTGACAATCATCATGTGACCGTAACAGTAGCTCCTAGTATATTTAATCCTAACGTTATCATGAGGATCTTCCGCTTTGACTGTACTCACGAATGATAGACAAACCTCTAAAAGTCAAGAATGTAGGAGGAAATCGGAAATCTTGATAGTTAGAAACGAACGTTTTTTTTCATGGGATATTTAACAAAAAAACACGTAAAAATATATTACTTTATCTTTGACAAACACTTTCTGCTGGTGGTTTAAAATTCGCATCGCCATGGGAGACCATTGAACGTCGATTCAGTGAAGTGTTAAAGCGAATTTGTCGTTGTTGTTTCTGCTGTTTTTGTTTGTGCGTAACAGATATTCACGGTCGATTACCGACCGACTGAACTCTGTTAAAAACATCACGATGCTTCATTAGTCTGAGGCGGACAACGAAGGCTACGAAGATATTGCGAAGCCTGGCAGAAGGCCGCGGTGTGGAAGATGAGCGCTGGGCGAGAGTGGATGACGGGTTAATCCACGCACATCTTCCGGTCATGTCACCAGGCAACTCTCAAGAGGCCAGAACAAATCCTTCCGATATCTCTGCTTGGCAAAATGAGTGCAAACTTCCGCGTGATTAACCGAACAGTTTCGTTGTAGATCTGTAAACCCGGCAAGAACTGCGAAGAAGCGGCTAGTCGGATCCGTAACGACCTTGCTCTACTCTACAATTATAATCCTAAATTCCAAGGTGTCCCATCATGCATCGCTGGCAGTTCCAGGCACACGTGACCGATACGTGTTTTCCCACCTGCTGCGCACCTTCTGTTAAGACTAGTATGCCAACGACACGGCGAAGCGTCTAGTTCCCGCATTACATAAGAACTATTTAATGTCATACCAGCTTATGATTTTTGATAATTCATTGCTAACGTTCAAAGACTCCCCAGCTACGTTTTCTGCCACTCCAATCAGAGATGGCGCTGAAGACAGTAGACGGTAGGTACGAACAACAAAAACAACGGACAAGGTCCGCTGCCTACTTACCGAAGAGCCGGAATAACACAGATATACTACCGCAGTTGCCTTGCCGAAGCTATGCCGAATTCTACCAAAGCGAAGAATCTAGTTACACTCGCGCTCTGTCCGACTGTTTAATATAAGGAGAATTGGAGTTTGAATGCAAACCCAATTCTCTCTTTCACATCATCATCCACGGCAATGAGAAATGACGACTTTCTCTTCGCGTGCTGCTGCTGTTTTTTTTTGTTTTTTTTTTGCATCAACATAATTCTGCGCGTAACCCTAAGGCATTTTAATCAAAATATCGCGTTCAGTATAAGATCCCAAACAGTCATTGGAACCGATGAATTCCGATGATAGGTGAAAAACCGAGATCTATAATCCAATATGACCCACAGCTTTATTCTTTAGCTTTACGAAAAAGTAGAGATCGCGGCCGAGAAATCCCGTGCTCGCACACACTGTAATGGGTACGACAGAGATTTATCCAAAACGTGTGCCTAATACTTCTTAAAACACCTGTATAATGTGTTCATCAGGATAACAGGGTTACATAGAAACTAGACTCGGTGAAGCCAGTGCGGCGAAACTCTCGGCGAAAAGCGACAACGGTCACAATCAGCTGTTTGTGAGGTCTTGAGATCAGTTTGGTCCATTGTAACAAGAGAAGCTGAGTCCAGCACCAAGAGGATGTAGACGTAAAGGACTTTGCGAAGAATAGAAAAACAAGGAAATTATCAGAGAAACTGACAAAACTTTTAACTTTTACCGAACTTAATGCCCTCTTATTTAAATACCAGAATGTAACCTGATAGCTGCTTTTAGAGGAATGTATTAGCATTAGTAGATCTCGTGTTAAAAACGTAGGGAAGGGAGAAAAAAAGATAATGACCTAAGCTCCTTTAGGGAGTTATGGCTTTCATATTTTAAAGGGAAACCATATCCGATATAAATAATAAATGATAGTTTTGAGTTCGGTTTTAGTCGCCTGTCTTCGAGTGACGATCGAACAGTTGGAAAAACCCTCTATTTCAAGCCGTGCCCTTGGCTAACTAATGGCGATGGACTTAGAGGAAACTCGGCGTAACCATTCCACCGTTGCCCGTCATCAGAGCCGTTACATCAACCGATTCCGCGATGTTGTGCCACGTGGAAATTTCCACGTCGACCGTTTGATTCCAAGCGAAAAAAAAATGGTGCGTTTGTGATCCGCCGTTAAATTAGAAATAATCCGGCAGATCGCGCTTTGTGGAGGCACCTCTCTGTACCCAAGGACCTGTGCATGATGGAAATGTATCGCGGTGTGCGCCTGTTAATTCTCACAACGCATCTGTACTTATTCAAACCCCGCTAAAGCAGCGAGAATCAATAAAATCACTCAAACGACGCACACGTGCAGGTTGTTAAAAGCGTCCGGGGGGCGGCAACGGGGAGGAACAGATGCTGTAGCTGCTAAACTGGAAAAAAAAAGTGGGGGGTGTCTAGAACCGTGTTACAAATGCTACACGTAATAATTCGGGAGTTAGTTTAAACTGCCTATCGGTAAAAGCACACGCCACGCAGTTTCTACACGTATTACGACGCCTCGTGCGCCACCTGGTGGCCGACGCTGTCTAGTTACTAAACGTCATTTCAGTTTGCTTCGTTAGACCAAAGCTGATGTCTGCTCAGCCATTTATCACCGCCGTTGATGAGCACGTTTCAATGCTAAAAAATTAATTATCACGGGTTATCAGTTACATAAAGAAATATGTACTTTCGCCATCAACGCTTCGTAGACCGACCGTCTGTGTCTCCTTCCCTTTATAGCTCTTTTTGAAGTGAGAGCATAGAAAGAAGTGCTGACGTCAGACCCACGAGAACAGCCTCGTCTTGTCCAAGACTATTGCGTACGCGAAACCATTTGCGGTTTGTTTTTTAGAAAGAAAAAAAAAAAACAAACAACAGAACTAAGGAGACGCCAATGAAGTATCAAGAGCTCAAATTTATTGAAGTGACATTAATGAAATACGTGCGTTATTCAGAGAAACTGATGTATGTTTGGAGTTTACTTACTCTAAAAGCAGCAAGAAGCCGGGCCGCTTCCAGTATCAAAAAAGCTAGAGGCCGCAGATGTCGCCAAGAAGGTTATGATATCCCCTGCTGTTATAAATTCTTCACCCCCGTAGATTATCGTTGTTGTGCATCGCCAGAACCTACAGTAATAACTGCCGTGGTTTTCTTTCTTCACCCTGACTTCGATCTTTCACCTGGAAGTTTCGGTTTCACTAGGAGGTAACAACGTAAAGGTTTAAAGACGTATGTTATCGTTGCCTTTGTCCTTCGGTAACTGGTAGTCAAGTTAACTGTTTAGTTTTTGTTTTACTCCAAGATAATTTCATATACTCGCTTATCTTTAATAAGTCAGTTTCAGTACACAGCTGCTTCTCTCAAACTTTAACCCGTTCGGATCTGTATTACTTAGCATCGGTTGAACTGCAGAGGCTGTGACCGGGGACAACACAAATATTAGCTAATCCCGCTAGGCTTTGGAAGTGGTGTAAGTCTGCTAGAAGCGGACGTGGTACACGAAGAGCTAAAAGCGCCGTCAGCTAACTTGATAAGCAACTGCTGCCAGATTTCTGCTTGAGGGATGCTCCAAAATTCCGAGTATCACTCGTCACACGAGAGAGAGATATATATATATATGACGTCAGGAGAGATATGACGTCAGTACAGAGAGAGATGGGGAGAGAGAGATATGACGTCAGGAGAGATATGACGTCAGTACAGAGAGAGAGAGATGGGAGGGTGATGAGAGAGAGAGAGAGAGATATGACGTCAGGAGAGATATGACGTCAGTACAGAGAGAGAGGTAGAGGGAGGGAGGGGGAGAGAGAGAGATATGACGTCAGTACAGAGAGAGAGAGGTAGAGGGAGGGAGGGGGAGAGAGAGATATGACGTCAGTACAGAGAGAGATGACGTCAGATATTGCGAAATGCATACTTGGTTCTTTTTATCTGGCTGAAGCCCATTAGTGCGGTAACCTTTCTCTCTGGCCGTATGGTACTAAAACAACAACAGAAAGCTGACTGTAGTCTCACCTCCACCAGAAGGCGGATGTCCGCGTGGTCTGGGCCGTTTTATGTTACCCAAATTTTCCATCGTTCGCGGACCAGCCGCACTCTGTTTGGTTTTTTTCGTGTACCGTATACATAACTGGCTCCATCTTACAAGAAACAGATCCGCCGACCTCTCAGCAGAATCTGCCGGGAAATCTTGGAAATCTAACTTTTTGCCAACAACCTTATTTTACCGTGCAGGTAACATGTGGCTTTTCTGCATCGATTATCTAACTACGATAAGATGTATTGTCAGAACATAAAAGAGAACATTTTAATTTCGCTCCGGCGATTTAGCTCGGACGTACCAATCAGACGTCCGCGCCTTCAAGGTCGAAACCCTGGTAGGCAATTATCCATTTGTAAACAGAAACTTAGAAGAAAATAAACGCAACTCTAATGCCGGCCATTTCTGTCTCTCTTCTGTAACGAACACGATGCTGCGACTCCTTTATTGTTTCCTCGAGTGGTCATTTGTTTCTTCGAAAAACTCTGTGCACTAAAATGGATTTAGAGTTTCTGAGAATGTTTCAAGTCCTTTAGCATTCGTTCCGCTGTTTGATATAGATGGCGACCTTTAAGCCACAACTTCCTGTGGCAGATGCAAAAGAGAGCGTTGCATTTTAAAATGGCTCGAAGTACCAGCTTCCGGGAACCTGGCCGTGTGACTTATCCTCATCGACGGTAACTCTCTCGTTCAGTCTCCGTAGAACGCAGGGGAAAAAAAAACCAAAAAACTGGTCTGGAGTTACAAGCGAAACGAATTCGTCATGTGCTCCTAGAACTGGGGCTTCGCGTGTATATAGTGACGGGTACCCGGACACGAAGTTCTATAATGCAATGATAAAGTTTAAGACCTGTCACTGAACTATGTACTCCAGTCAGGCTGGATTTGACTTTCCCAGCATGATACATGTCAACCGAAAAATTACGTCGTGCGGCGCTGAATCTAAAAACAATAAATAAATAAAGTCAATTTATTTCACAGCAGAAGTTTCGTTCTTATTGTCGTATAGTGGACCACTAGAAACCGGAAATCATACACAATAACAGCAGCTGCTAATTGATATTTTATTCATCTGTATTTGCCGATACATATATTTTTTATTTTATAGTGGAAACATCATCTATCCAACCCCAGTAGAAGCCTGTAGTGGGTATACGTGATGCGTAGCTAAATAGAACTGACATAAACTACCATACATAATGCTCATTTGAAACAAATCTATCATTTCAACTTGGCAGATTTCCTCAGACTTTTCTGCCCTGGTGCTGTGCTGTCGACCTGGCTGCTTTCCATTTCGTTTCCATCGCCACGCGATCTCATTGTCGAGGCGAGAAGACTACAAAAGCTAATTCGCCGTGTAAAGAATAACTCCTGCAGATGTGGGATCGGCGAAGGTCGGTTAGGTATCCGTAGTCATTACCTGCCTTCTGTTTAAATCGTCTGTCTACGCCCTCACTGCTCCCAACCGTATACGACGAGTCGATACATAAAGCGATCAAGACACGTACAAGAGCTGTCTCCAATTACCTGCGACGTGATTTGGTCTTGGAAATAGGCTGGCGCATCACGCATTGTTTTCGTGTTCGGTTACCAAACCCGATCTCATACAGCTACCAGAAACAGACATTCAGCAGACGGATGACGGTAGAAGATACATCAGCGAGCGAACAGTTCCAATTCTTTTATCGTAAGTGTGCGGATTAAGGTGGCTTTAGTATTGCTAGTAAAACGTAGAACAATTGAAAACGAAGCGCCCAGTCACCTGTCGTGCAAATAGATCTCCTAATTCTAAATATCGCAACAGCGTATCCTATGTCTCTAGCATGTTCCATCTATATAACAATTAAAAGGAAACAGCATCTTATTAACTTCCTCATTTTAAAACGCAAAATTTCACAAAGTAAACGGTTTTTGTTTTGTTGCTTTTTCTCAAAACGTTTATTTCATATGAAAAATACAACCGATCGAATAATGCGACCCACTCACAAGATCTAGGCTCGATCAAATCTCGAGTGCAGTTAGAAGTAATTCGGCTCGGCCTTTGATTCTCGCTTAAATATCTGTTAAAGTTTTCAAGTATTTAAATTTTATTTTAAAGAACTGACATATGAATTTTCCTATTTAGTTCATAAAATCTTGAAGCATACATTATTATATCAGAAATCAAGCTTTGAAAGTACGGTAAAGTATAATAGAAACGAAAAAAATAGATATCCTGAACAAATTCACCTTCCTCCGGATCTGCACAGCACTTAAATCATCCGATTCTATGGAATATCTCCTTAGTTTTTACATTCTAAAGTTTGGTTATTTTTTTTTCTTTTTATCTCCCGGTTAGTACGGATCAAACATCCTCCGTTGGCTCATAGGTAAGGTTCTCATTGCTGAATTTACAGCGTGAGACGTGTGGCAATTCGAACGGATTAAATACTTCATATTTCGTGTTAGTGATGAAAAGTTATTTCCCAGTTTCTCTATTTCTAAGTGGTGATGTTTGCTTGGCGTGTCCATTGGACAGAAAAGGCCTGACGAAAGAAAGAAGATCGTTACCCGACAGAGAGAGAGAGAGAGAGAGAGACGTGGCGCTGGTAATACGAACCAGGTGTTCGCCACCAGGTATCGGTCCGATCACGTGACCGAGACCTCGGGGCCCGATCTCGCGGCGCTACTTCAAACGGCTAACCGGTTTGGCTGTCTGCAGAACGGCGTCGGTCGGACACGTGTTTCTATTTAGCATGGCAATGATTTAAGCTCACAGGTGTGATGGGGAGAATATAAAGCGTCTGAAATCGGATCTCTCCCCGACAACCCGGAAGCAGGCTGACGGCTATAACGATAGTCGGCGGGAGCACGTGCGCGCCGGGAAGTTCCGGCGGTGCAGAACACTGTTAGAGAGACAGGTTTGCGCTCAGCTGCACTAAAGACGCAAATAGATGCCAAGGCGCGTGCTCAGAAGATCGGGACGGTACTGATGACATCCAGCGCTCCGAATTCGAGTCCAGCAATCGCTAATTATCACTCGGGCACAGTTCTACGTCTTGTGTGACCTCCGAGCCATGCCCGACAGCAGGACGACGTCACGGGACTTCGCGTTGATAAGTCGTCCTTAACGTTAAGCCTCCTGAATAGCTGTTGCCGGATGTAACCGGCTTCACCGTGAAGCCCCTTACATTAACGCCTTTAAAATTAAGTATCTAGCAAGAAACGCAAAGGTTTAGCCTTAGTATATTTCTCTTATTTCCAAGGTTAGTTGACTCCATCTTGATAAATGACTTAATACTTAATAACGGTTTCACTCCGTCCCTCCAGCCCCGTTTATCTTAAACGGCAAAAATATGCACGACGATATTAAATGGCCGGGAAAAGGTGACCTCTGACCTGAGAGAACAGGTGCGCGCAGAAAGACAGATTTAAGGGCTACCATGATGCATCGCGGCGATTTACTCGCCTGAGTAATTCTGAAGAGGTCGTTCAATAAGTTTGGAGACTCGACTCATCTTCTACTTAGATTTCAATGTTGGTTCTCTCCCAGCAAAACCCAGTCATCCATTTTTGTCCAGCTGTACATCGGCAAGGTCCGATAGCAGCAGGGTGCGATGTTCCTCCGCGTAAGGCTAGCCCCATCAACAACTGACACAGTCTGGGTTAATTAAGTGAAGTCTTGAGCACATCAATGGATTTTTACGGTCTCTTTAGTGTGAAATCAATAAATGTGGCAGGTCTTAGCGATAGCTCACCTTACCGGGACCGTAACTATCTATATCTGTGCGAGGATGATGTAGATGCTGCAAAAAATATTATTATAGTCCTGCTTAAACAAATACAGATTGATATTTACTATTATTTGTATCGTCCAGCCTGCACTCGATCAACTAGTAGTGTCTTTCACCTTGCACCTGACCGATTACTAGTGTTTTCCACCTTGCACCTGACCGATTACTAGTGTTTTCCACCTTGCACCTGACCGATTACTAGTGCTTTCCACCTTGCACCTGACCGATTACTAGTGCTTTCCACCTTACACCTGACGAACCAGTTGCAACCGTCAAACATTCTGACAAATTTCACAGTAACTAAATCGTTGTTGAATCTCTACTTAATATGAATTCATCTGAATCAGTTTTATCTACATTTTTGACAAATATGAACAGTTTACTAAAATATATCTTTATATATCTATATACACAAGCATGTACACAGTTGGCAGTACATTTTGAGGAACAGTTGTATACATTTAAATAAACCTATTTAACAAAGAAGTACAAAGTAGTAAACGTTTAATTTAAAAATCAAACAAAAACAGTTGGAATTTCAAAAAACAGTATTCTGGAAAACACGTCAATGTACAGATTCTCAATCTAAACAGAAACAGAATCCTATTAAACACCTCCCTGATATAAATACATATGTCCGTAGTTTGAATTTCAATATGAATTACTAATAAAATAGATTAATTAAAAATATAAATTTAATGATAAATAAGTGTATAGATGAAGTTAAATAAATGAACAAAATATCAGAATAAAAGTGTTTTCTCTTTTAAATTGTGCCATGAATCGCTCGGTATCAATAAACTGTACTCAGCCATCCTGAGAAGGTGACAGTGACAACAGCTGCAAATACTGAAGAGAAGGAAGGGAGCGTGTGAATAAAACTGCCCGAGGCTTCGTGGCCATCATGTAGGCAATCGCTACCGCATTAAATAGGAAGTAAATGCAATGCAATACCTATAAACGGTAATGACAAACAAATAAATAGAACTGAGTAGTAGAAATAAATACGAAAATCTATATACGGAATTTAACTATATGTAAATTAATTTGACAGAGAGAGAGAGAGAGAGTCTGAGCTGGACACCACCATAACGATACTGTTTCAGCTGGGTCTCACCTGAACATACCCAGATTTTAGGCCAAGGAACAGCATTTAACTTGTAAACTACGGTGACAGTTTTAAAAGAAAAGAAAACTCACCACGCAAAGCGAGAAAAGTAAGAACTTAAGAATTTAAATAACAACAGCAAAAGAAACCTGACTGAAACGAGTTTATAAACGACACGCTTGCTATGAAGTGAAGGCTTGCATCAACTGTTCGTGTTCGCGCGGTATGGCCGTGAGTCGTGTTCGCGGTATGGCCGTGAGTCGTGTTCGCGGGGTATGGCCGTGAGTCGTGTTCGCGGTATGGCCGTGAGTCGTGTTCCCGGTATGGCCGTGAGTCGTGTTCCCGGTATGGCCGTGAGTCTTGTTCGCGGTATGGCCGTGAGTCGTGTTCGCGGTATGGCCGTGAGTCGTGTTCCCGGTATGGCCGTGAGTCGTGTTCCCGGTATGGCCGTGAGTCGTGTGAGTCGTGTTCCCGGTATGGCCGTGAGTCGTGTTCCCGGTATGGCCGTGAGTCTTGTTCGCGGTATGGCCGTGAGTCGTGTTCCCGGTATGGCCGTGAGTCGTGTTCCCGGTATGACCGTGAGCAGCCAACCCGCCCGTAGGCAAACACGGCTGCTGCTTGATGACCCCATCATAATATTTTATGCGTCAGTTTTTTTTATTTTTTTTTTAAAAACTGAAGCAAATTTCCCTAGCATAATGAATAAAATAACCTTAGCTCAAAGTTAGTAGTTTTATTTATTAATTAAATAAATCTAGCGTTTAATTCATGAGATGTTTTTTTTTTTTTAAACTGATCCTCTTCACAAAAGTAATGATAATAAATGCGAATAAGCTCTACGGGGATTGATAATGACCTCCAGTTCTGTCTGCCAGTATAACGAGATTTCTGATCATACCCATCGAGATAATTGTAAAAATATATATATAGATCGTAAATTATATCCAGACACCGTTAGGGAGACATTAACGGTGCCAGTGCGGAATAGTGGGCTCCATTTGTGTGTTCCGGCCATATCGCGGACTGGACCAACTATACCATACGATGTTCCTGGAATGTCATTGAGAGACCGGAAAGTTCCATTCGAACAATAACCGCACTGCCATGAGAGAATCGGCACAAGGTGCGAGAGATAGCAAAACGGAAAGGTGTTCGGCCAAACAAACAGACAGCTGCCAAACTATTGGCAGAGTTTTAATGGAAACCTATTTAGGGATGCACTCGTAGAGCATGAAATGGGCTTCTGGCAAAACCAATTTGAAATAATTACTACTATCAACAGCGGAAACCAGAAATAATTAAAAATGGCATCGTGGAGTTCGAAATAGGTTTTCGTTTCTCTTAAAGGTTCGTTGGACATTACAGCTGCTGTTGCTTTCTCTGTGTCTTTAAAACAAAAAAGAAGAATTAGCAGGAAAGGTCTGGGGGCCAAAACGAGAGGAGACGACCGCCGCGGAAGCTGCGTGGTCAAGCAACAACCATTGGCGGGAAAAAGGCTTAGGAAACTGTCCAACCAAAATCCATATTTTATCTATTTAATCTGTTTGCTGGTCGTTTATTTGCCACCTCTTTCTGCGTCATGTCCTGACGTTTAAACCACGTGACTGCTGATCACTGTATAAATATATATCTGTATGTATGGCAAACGTATGACGCATCAATCTTACGCTCCAAGCAAATCTAGGTTATCACACTCACCTGCTGGCAGTCATCTATACCCAGCGATTGCGGCTGATTGCCATGTTATATGAAAGAATGGGGTGGTAGGTATTTGCTTTTAAATCCTAATTTTTAACGTAATTTTTTTTAAAAAAACAACTGCTAATCACTATATTTGAAAAGGACAGCTGCACATTATGTGCCATCGATATCTTGCTTACGTCTCATATGTCACATCTCGACTCCAGCCACCCGCAATGTGGCGTCGGCTGCAGCCAGCTAACTCACCGCCCCGCAACTTCTCCTGCGGGAGAGTGTGTGTGTGGGTTGGCCATATTGCTTTCCTCTACGCCATGTCGAAGGCGAGAACGGGATCTATTTGGCGTCTCTTTGCTGGTAGGAAAGCTTGCTGTGTCGCCAGTCCTCGTTTTGTCATCCAGATGTCCCCCCGTGCCGACTGTATGCAATTACTCGGTCCAGAGGCTCAGAGCTCTGGTCGGAGGGAGAATACGTCAGCTGACATCGGATCTACTGTCCTCTCGCCAGACCGACCGACCGACGCCAGAGGGCAGTAGACTCGGATCGCAGTCGGCGAAGTACAAGACATTCGGAGAAACTGGGATAAAACTCACCACTTGGGAATTAAAAAAAAAATCCAACCTCCTCCTTTTTGTTTTAATAATATTTCTTTTCTTTTCTTCCCCCCCCATCAAAACGCTGAATCTGAGATAACTGGTTTACCACAAATTCCCTAATATTCAAGGGGTGAGAGCCTCGGGCAGACCGATGTCCTCCTCTGAGAACGAACGCTGTTCGGACTCTGGCCGGGGGCGATACTGGCGAGAAGGGTTAGCTACCGCAGAATGCCCACCCATACCATCCGAAAAGCCCTGCCGAGAAGGCTTCATTTCTGGATGCGGGAGAAAACTCGCGCTGCCGGTTGGTGAAGCGGAGCCAGTAAAATCCGTGCCAGATGCTAACTCGAGCCAATCCACTGGTTTACCGGCCGACCCCGCTAACTAATCTACCGCAGTTTTTATATATAAATATATAAATACAGCTTAAGTTTCTGTTTGTTTGTTTGTTTCCGGTTTATAGACAACATATGAAAGCTAGGAAATGTCACCGCAAGCGCATGCCTTACGAGACAGAGTAATTCCGCTGAATCGACTAATAAATTCGTAATTCCATCTCCAATTAGCAAAATGGCCGGTGTTCTAAGTTATCACCAAGCATTTATCTGTCTTATCTACATCGGAAAAGGAGAAGGGAGCTGGACTATTCCCGTTTGATAGCAACATGGACAACAGCCTATATATATAGACAAAAGTGCGTGTTAAAGAAGCACTTAATGGTTTTCTAAGAAGCGTAAATCTAGTCTGCTTCCTAACTGTTCGTCTACAGAAACCGACGAAATATCATGAAGATTATCTGATGTGTTTTATCATAAACGGCCGATGTTATCTGGTTCTTGGCGAGTTATTAACGCAACACGTTACAAGGGATTTTTCGTATTTATCCCGAAATAGAAGACGATGTGCGTCTCGTATGGTTCTGTTTATTGAGCAACAGGGACGCATTCGGCTGCTGCTGTCACTCAGTTTCCTACAAGGCGAGAACAGGTCCGGTGCTCGAGACGTTCCGCCAACTTTAAAGCGGTACAAGTCCCCCCCCCCAAAGGGGGGGGGGTAACTCTAATCTTCCCGTCCGATCGGGTGAAAGTGCCCGGCAATTAGATCGGACATTTATACTTGAAAATTTGTGTCGTTTCGCTCTCCATGTTAGGCCGGATTTATGTTCCAACGTGTAATGCGGAAGTAAAAAGAGCTCCCCACGAGAGTAATAGATTTCGGTGGGGGGGGCGGGGAAGAAACTCGTGACACGGGGGTCAGGGCTGTTGGCGGAGCAGCGGTGATAACGATCTCACGATGTATTGCGTTTCCCAATTACCTCTACAAGTCATTACAGGAAAACTTGGCAGCGAGAGTGGGTACAGTATTACTCTCAAGCTGAATACGTTTGTTTTAACGAATTCTTCTATATTATATTTACCATAGTCAGGACGACTAATGCATTTGTTGCGGTTCGGTTTTGATCGCAGTAGCCAGAAGAAGGTCGAGGTTTTGTATACTGGAAGTGGGGGGGGGGGAAACACCGTAGAAATGAGTGGCATAGTTAGTGTCTCAGGAAATCTTTGGGTGACCTCTCTCAAGAGAAACTGTGCCAGCTCTTCATCACCTAGATTTCTCCTCACAAACTTAAGGCCGCCGCCGCCGACGACGACGAGAAGAACTGTCAAAATTTCAAAAAGAAGCAAGGAGACAATTAAATTTAACATAAACCGCATCGATTCCAGCCCATAAGTAACTTGAAGACAAGATTTCAGATACAGCGTAGGAGATATACTTTGGTTTAATTCTTCATGTTTCGCACTGATGTTCAACATTTAAAAAAAAATAAATAAGTGATGCCAACAGTAAGAGACACATCCGAGGCTACTTGTTCCAGTACCACCATTATTTCCTAATTAAGCGTACAGATAAAATTATAGGAATTAGTACTGATGCTGTAACAACTTACCTAATAATAATAATAATAATAATAATAATAATAATAATAATAATAATAATAATAATAATAATAATAATAATAGCTAGTCCCGGTGATCTCCCTTAATATTTTCCCAAAACGATTTTAAAAAAAAAGAACTTTAAGAATGGCAGCCAGAAGTTAGACTTAAAAGCAATTCCGAGAACTTTAGCCATATTTTTGTTGTTTTTTTATAAAAAAATTTTGTGTTGTTTGTCTTATTTGTGACCAGGTGATGTATTTTTTTTAAATATCGTAGCTAAAATTGCTTGTAGTACCAGTTTACAGAAAGGGAATTTAAAACTTTAAATGACTTTATATATATATATATTTTTTTACTTTTATCTACTTAAAATTCCATTAAGGAAAACGGCAAATTCAAGCCTGTTAGGAAAATCCTCACAACTTCAAAACAAAAGTAAAACGAGATCGTTGAGACATTAATATATAAAAACTTATAAAAGAACTTTTTTAAAAAAAAAAAAGGATGTATCATTAATTTTGTTCAGTACAGGTTTTGGTTTCTTATTGCAGTTTATGGATACATGTCCATGCCATCTTCTGAAGCATTTTGATACCGTTAAAGAAAACTAATGGAGAAAGTAGACAACCATATAATGTTCTCAAAATAAACGACGAACAAAAATTTTAAAGTAGCGATGTCAAGTTTATTAATGAAACTCAGTCTACGCAAGAAACAAATGAAACAAAAAAGAAAAAAATAATAAGCGAAAGCACATCTTTAATGTGCCAATCATTGTCATGTAAAACCCGCCTTTACTAGTAAATGCCGTCATGAAGGTGAACTATACTTAACCCTGCTAACTCGATGGATATGCGATTTCTGCTCGTGTCGTGCAGTGATGATTTTGCAGACTTGTTTTGAAGACATTTTTTAAATGTTCGACGATGAAACATTTACTTGTCTCGACGCGGGCGCGTATAGATGGACACCCCTCGGGACGCAAACTAGACGTCCATAATCAGAGAAATCGTTTTTGCCAACGATCTGCGAATTCGCGAACTTTACCCAACTTATTGCTTTAATATATGTGTACAGTCAGTTTTTTTGTTGTTGTTGTTGCAATGTTTCGACATACACGGTGCATATCATCAGGTTGCGTGCGAATTTTAATTCACTATAAACTGAATGCGACCGGATTACATTTAAAAGTGAACAGAATTCAGTCAACTCGGCATTGACAGCAAATTTCAGATCGCATTTACTCAACAAAAAACTTGGCGGTGTGCAATTTTTCCATTAACCGAAGTCAGCAGCGCTGAGAAAGTATCCGCCAGTCTCCGCGTATAGACCATGACAACGCAGTCGCCGTACAGCTGAGACCTGTTAACCCATCGTATCACGTGGTTTCTTTTGTGTCGATGTGCCGCGAAAAAATAACCGACAGCGAAACGTTTTCCGCCACCTAGCGGCTCACTTACGAGTTGCTAGTAGAGTTCTTGGGAAAGCTATAACTGAAAAGCATGATGACGTCTGGACGTAACGCAACGATGTTCGCCGAATTCTTCAAAAGTTTTAAAAGGATTTTACGCAAAATGTGAAAGAAATAAATACCCGGCATGCTGTGCGCACTAAATCAGCTGATCTTACTTCCTCCGCTCTGGTCGCTAAGAAGAATGCGAAGATAACTCAGTCATCCGGTATAACGCGTCGGTCGGCCAGTCAGCCACACAAGCTGCATACTTGCAATGTTATCGACCACTGGTTTTATCGAACCCCTAAACGTTACCGCAAACTTCAGAACGATATAATTCGGAAACAAACTCTGCACAATTATCAAGAATTTTCACTCGACTGCAATTGTTGTCTTTTTAAAAATTTCCCCCCGCTTTCAACTAAGCCCTTCGCCTACTAAATGATGTCTCGACGCACGTAGGGAAATATTAATAGGTACCCCGTTATATCGTGCATTCATTCAGCTTTCTCTCCATCTTACGTCTCTAGACGGTCCCAGTTTTCTACACAGAGTGCCGCTAAAGTCCGCGTGCAGCTTTAAACCTTAATACATCTTGAAGTACACATCACAGAGACAAACGGCAAACAGCGCATGAGAGCGTGCATATTAAGCTCTTTCTTTAAGCTAATCCAGGTTACATCTGAAATCCAAGACCGACTGAAAGTAGCGTCAGTAAAAGGGTAAACGTGGTTTTATGGCTAGCAGAAAACTGAGTCGGTGACAAATAGACTCTCCTACCCCCCCCCCCGATCCGTCTAATATCAGTAATGAAACTGTGGTCATTGTCCAAGAAGCATCTGATAGGAGTCCGCAGAAATCTCTTCAGCGTGCATCCGATGAACCAAGCACCTCACGACCAACGGTGAACTTGCGTTGAGACGACTCACGGGGGGGGTCCAGATGTTACCGGAAGATGGCTATCGTGCAAGGTTAGGTGTTTGTGAACAGTTCCAATTAAAAAAAAAAAAAAATCAGGTATTCTCCTGGGTTTCTGAATGCTTTGAAAATTCCCGATGACACGGCACCCCGCATTTGGGGAACAGAAAAACCTCGTAAAGTGATCTAAGAAAGTCACGAATCATTGGTTCTCCCCCCCTTTTTTTAAGAACTTGACAGTCGGTGGTGAATCGTTACTTAAAGCAAAGACAAAGCTTTCAAATAGCCACCAAAGACAAATGCTTTCCTGTCACTGCGCTTTAAATGTGCGACAGTTCTCGTGTCAGCCGAATGGACTGGTAGACGTTGGCCTATCTTCTTGGCCGCCTCGTTCACCTGACCCGTCCCCATTAGACTACTCTTTATGGGATCATGCTAAACCCAAACAAAAAAATCACATCCGTTAGATGGACTTAGGGCCGGGAACAACTGCAAGATCGGACTGAACAATGTGCAATATACCGAGAGATAGCGCATATGTCAGGGCCTACTATTGTGTGATACAGGGTATTAAAAACTTTTTTTCATTTGCTGTTCACTCTCATGTTTTCATATGATCTATAGATCAAAAGTTATTAAAGATACAATTGCATATGGATCTTCTAAGCATGACAAAATTATTTACCCACTGTAGTCCCAAAACAGGACAGTTATGTTGTGAAAAACGTAGCAAAAGAATGAGAAAAAAAATTCTGGAAAACTAGATAGAAGTCTCTGACTATTATTTACCCTGAACAACAGTAGAACTTCCAGAAGACTGTCGCTGGTCGGACACGAAGCCAATGCGTAAGAGAATTTACATAAACGAACAAGAAGTAATATAATGCAGCGTACATATGCTTCTTTGTTATTTTACTTTAATAAATTTCCGTAATAGTGCAAGTAACTGGTTAAAGTGGGACTAATTTCTGTTCTATTTAACGACGTGAGACTGCGAGGAGAAAAATCTACCGGCTATGGAGCCTGTATCAGAACTGCTGCACTGACGCTGAGATACGTCGTGGCCAGCGCTAATGGCTACAACAAAGCGATTTCAAGTAAACAGAAGCGACAGTTTCACGCATTGTCCTCGGTTATTTTTCGACTACCTTGCAAATACAACTCGTCCGCCAATGATACCGTCTTGCAGTAAATGCAGATCGAGAGCAGCTTGGATCTCTCCAGCCGTGTGGCTGCGGATATGGCGCTGGGAAATCTGCGTCGGCAGATTTCAAGAAGGGGGGAAGAGAAGAAGACAAGCAGACGGTTGTACTCACGTCCATGGTGAAGACGATGTGCGCGTCGCTATGACCTCCTCTCCGCAGATCAGATGTGGCTCCGAGTAACGAAACCATCAGGAAATATTACCGAGCACCACAAGGACAGAAGGCGTCTATGTAGGAAGGATGTGTGTCGTTGTAAAAATTAAGTGGTCACATGGTGAGGCTAATACGGAGCTACCTTCACGTGTTTAGGCCGCTGTTTAGCAGAGACGATCTAAAGGGTGTTGTACCCCACTTTGGCGTTATGATCCTTTAATAGAGCCCATCAGAATGTTGCGTTTTAGTACGAAGTTCAACAGTTACGTAATACGTTCCTCGGGAGTTACGTTAATATATCCAGGCTAACGGTCCGTTATTGTTTACCGTGGCGAGATAATCCGAGACAAAATATATTTTCTTAAAATCAAAAATAATATCTCGGTCATGTTGCTTACTTTCTTCTTCTTCTTTTCCAGTTTCTTACGTACCTCACGCGACATGAAATATTACACTTCCATTGGTGGAACCCAAATGGAAACCAATGGGATGACTAGACCGACAACCTGCCCTTCAGAAATAATGAAGCATCCCATAATCGGGCCACTCTATAGTTCAAAAAAAAAAACGGAGAGAGAGAAACGTTTTCTGTGTTAATCTATAACACCGATTTCAAGCGATACATCAATGAATCTAGACTTAAGGCAATTAGCGAACATGTAGAGACGACTCCATGGGCTCTTCTGTAAAAGAAGGCGAAAAACAACTTCATGCGCGCCATAGTTGTGTAACATGGCGTTCTTATAGATTGTGACGTCACTACTTCCAGTCTGAACGCAGGGGGAGCACAGGCGCCGACATATCTGACTGAAACAGAAATAGTCATGAAGGCCAGCAGACAAAGTTCTCCTACAAAACCAGTAAATACGTCTCCCGATCTCCACAACGAGTACGGGAGGGAAGCAGAAATACACCGGGGAAGAGGGAATATTTGAAAATAGAAGAAATAAGTTTTTTTAAGAACAAAAGAGAATGAATTTTCCAAAAACGCCAATAAAGAATCAATTAAGAAACTACGCTTGAGGATTCTGCCCGAAGCCAATACAACATATTAGAAGTGTACCTGCAAGGCAAAAGAAAAAAAAAGAGAGAGAGAAAGGAGGGGGGTAAAAAGTTACATTCCTCGGATAATGTTTTAAGTAATTAATCGTAAATGATTTTCGCTTTCGTGATCGATAAGAACGGCACGATGAGTAATTTGCGCAGCACTGCCTCCCCCATCTCGGTACACACAGTCGGCTCGGTTTACTCGAACTGCGACAGTTTTCCAGCTCATCCAAAACCAAACTGTCACTGCGAGTTAACAATCCAATCAGTTTTTGGCGGCACTAGCATTTTCGGTGAAAGCAACAGTAAAGCCTCTGCCCAGGTTGGCAGGCCGTTCGGGAAGTGTTCGGTTAGACTGTCGGCGGCCATAACACAGATTTATTATCAGGTCGTTACAAAAGTTTTGTCGGTTTTCATATTATGTTAATTTGTGGTTCATCTATTGCATGCTTGTGAAGGTGTACTTATATATCGTTTTGTAGCGTGACCTTTGACATACATTATGCAAAACCCGCCCTTTTAAAATTCATCAAATGGATATTTGTTTCAGGTTCTGGGTGAAGCATGGATAAAAGGGTTGTTCGTGCCATTTTGCATCACGAGCTCAAACCTGGCCACAAAGCGAGGGAGGCGACTCGTAACATTGAGCAGGCATGGGGCGAGGACACAGCAAATGAGCGCACAGTACAACGATGGTTAACAGAGTTTCGATCAGGAGATGTGAGCCTAGAAGGTGAGGAACGTAGCGGACGTCCTTCCAGCTGTGATGACGACCGTCTGAAAGACTCAGTTGAAGCCGATCCAAGAAAAAATGGCGAGAAATTGATGGAGAGCTTGACGTAAGCACTGCAACTGTTTTCCGGCATCTTGAGGCAATCGACCAGGTGAAAAGGCTTGACAAGTGGGTGCCTCACGAGTTTAGTGAACAACAACAAAATCGTCGATTGGAGATCTGCTCTTCACTTGGCATAAGAAACTAAAACGACCGATTTATTGACCGAATCATTACGTGTGATGAAAAATGGATCCTATACAACAATCGCAAACGATCAGCACAGTGGCATGACAGAGACAAAGTGTCTAACCACATTCCAATACCCAGCCTCCACACACAGAAGGTCATGGTCACTGTCTGGCGGACTGCAACTGGTGTCATCCACAATAACTTATGATCTGGCGACAACATCACAGCTGAAAGGTACTGTCATCACTTAAATGTTGTTGTTCAGAAACTCTCCCAAGGACAGCCGCCATCGGTGAATCGAAGAGGCCCAACCCTGCTCCACGACAATGGTCGTCCTCGTGTTGCAAAAGTAGCTCTTCAGAAACTGACAAGGTTGGTGTACGAAGTTCTCTCCCATTACCCCGATTAATAAACTTCATGTTCAGCAACGATATGGAGTCTGGTTGTTGCGGTAAAAAACAACAACAACAAAACGTTTGTAACGACCTGATATTTTGTATCTGCTCCCACTTTTTTCTTCTTATTTCTTTCCTACGTGAACTTCTCTGTGTAAAGAAAAGCGGCTTCACAGCATCCGTGACCTTTTCCGGGTCTTCGGAGCCCCGCGTAAGGTGGAAAAGATCGGACCCATCCACAGCCCGCGCAGACAGACTGGCCAAAAGAAAAGGCAAACGTGGGAGGGGGAGGAATTGTCTTCGGGTCCCAAATGCCTGGAGCCAAATGTACCAACCTCGCCTCCGCCGAAAACCATCACGATTAGCGGAAGAAAAACTAAGCTCGCGTACAGGAGTCGGTAGATGGGAAGGGTGGGGGCGAGACCTCCACTGTTCCGTGTGATATCTAGCAGCGACGGAAAATCAGGGGTGTCTCTTTGAGCGGGATACAGAAAAGCGTAAGAGTCCGACGAGGGAAAAGGTTTTCGCGGAGAAACGGTCGTTGCTACCAGCGACGAGAAGCAGCAGAGGGATACCCGGCAGTACCTCTGTCACTTGGAATCGGTTAACGATCGCTCGGCTCCGGGTGCGGTCTTGTTTTCGGAGGGAAATTATACGGCACCCGTCTAATTCCCGCCACCGGGGTTAGCGGATTATGTTAACACAGCGGCGGACAACCATTCTGGCGAAATAGCTGACACCCGCGGGTTCCGATACATGATGGCGGAACGCGTAACAAGGACTGAAAGCCGTACGCATATTTAAAAGAAAAGGGGGGGAATGCTGTTTAGGAACCTCACAAACCTAAGCTGTCGGTTTGCACGGTGCTAGAATACGTAAAGTAAAACGAAATTAGACGAATAAACGCGAAGACTGTGTAGATAGAAAGTACGTGCGCGCGTGGTTTGCGGGCAGATAACTGACTTATTTAGATCGGAGCTGCCAGTCGGTCAGTCGCTATCTCGGTTATTCATCATCTATTCCAGTAAATGTTTACTGGCGATTTCCTGCAGTCGCTGACTGACTGCCGGTGCTCGGTGAAGACGAATCAAGGTCGCTGTTCATCAAAAGCACTGGTTGCCGTTGTTTCTATCCGCACCGAGATAGAAATCTCAGACCGTCTCGCGAACAGCCACCGAGGACTTCCCAGCGCTTCCGTGGCCACGGAATCGGTTATTGGTTCGCTATTGGCTTCCATTCTGTTGTTTGTTTGTTTTTATCAATGCCAGTTAGCAGGCTGACTGATTTGAGAGCCCTCTTTCTCCCTCCCCCCCAATAATTTCCACTTGATATGGCTAAATTACCTTCACACAAGACTGCAAGCGGATCAAAGCCAGCGAACCTTGAAGCGAATGGGATGGGTAAATTAGTCGTACAGATCGCTAATTGTAGATTTGGGGTTTTAAATGATTTTTGTGTTCGTTCTGAAGCCCAAATTATTTTTTTAAAAACATTATATATATATATATATTTTTTTTTTTTTAAATCGCAGCTTCGGCTAATGAACTGACTTTCGGTTCAGTCAGCAGGTGTCGTAAACATTCAATTACCTGCCTACGGCATTGTAACAGCGACATCTCGCGGGACGTGACCGTGGGCTGATTGGCCGGCGTCCACGAAGGCGGACCGGATCCGGTGGTAGATCGAACTTCCTCCCCACGCAGACATACATCAGACGCCACGAAGACGGAGCTGCGCCGGCCGCCGACACGCTGCCGTGCCAACAAGGTTCGTCATTATCCCAAACTAATTTCCACCGATGTAAATTTTAGGATTTCATTTCCCATGGTGTCGGTTAAGGCGGAGACCACAATGAGGCTGACCACGCCCCCTTTCGGATAGGGCCCCCCACACACACATGGCACGGGTGTTTTCAAACATTCAGTTCTTGCCGAAAAATCGTTCCTTCGGCAAATAATTCTCTGATGACGTTGATTCCAATCTCTGTTCTTCACCACTGCTGGTAGTTAGCATTTGTCCCCCACCCACGCACGCGCGCACCTTCCTCCATGTAGGGAAATTTTGTTTAAAAAAAAAATAAAAAATTATGATAAATTATCAGTGCGTATTTCTGATAACTACAGAAAGTTTTCGAATAATGTCCACCCTTCTTTCTCATGTTGATGCCCGTCCTTTTTCCTAATCTAGGTCTTTTATTTTTCTTGATTTTAAAAACATAAAACAACTGAATTACAAGAGAGAGAGAGAGAGAGAGAGAGAGAGAGAGAGAGAGAGAGAGAGATGATGGCAGGGGAGATATGACGTCAGTACAGAGAGAGATGACGTCAGGAGAGATATGACGTCAGTACAGAGAGAGAGAGAGATGGCAGCAGGTCTGTTACCTGTGCGAACTATGCATCTGGGTACAAATGTGACATCTTCCATTTCCATTTCTAAATGATTCCATCTGACGGCACGCGGATCTTATGTACTCTTCGAAGTATATATATATATATATTTTTTTTTTTTTAAATGTAGTTTTACTTTCGGAAAGAAATATGGATACCAGGCGGTAAAAGTGATGGTTTTGGATAAGTGCCGTTCACTTTTTCATCTACACAGACAGGTATTCACTTGTGTGTGTGTGCGCGCGCGCATGGAAGAAATGGCGGAAAAGAAGAATGCGAATCACAAGACTTAAACAGGTGCGTGTGCTATCCGATGCAGTAACTTTCACGACATCCGAAAAACAAAAAGGAAGAAATTGTGCGAACTTTCTTTACCCAGAAAAGGGTTTAAAAATTCGTGCATACACTTACTGAGAGTCGACGCACACACAGAGATGGACGAACCCGTGCGATTTAACACATCTCAAGGACCGAGCCGGTATCAACAGAGTGAATACTCGCCTCTCTGACAGACAACGAATCGCTGCTACTTACCTGAACTAGCCGACTATTCCAGTTAAAGAGTGGCTTTACAAAACCATTTCCAGAAGCATCAACAGTTCCAGGCCTGCGCACCTGGACTGGATGGCTGATTTGGTGGTGGCAGTGTCGTGATGTGAATGGTCATATCTCACGACGTTGGGCAGCCAATTTCCACAGGTACAGTTTTCCCGTCATAGACGGTCCAAGATGATACATTTCACCATAATGGTATACCTGACGCAGCGCACCTTTGCACGGTTTTTTCCCTTCAGGGCCAAGAACAAAAGGTTTTGCCATGGACAGACGTCTGACTGTCGATCTAAACCCATTCCAGCACGGGCTGAACAGGTGTGTATGAGGACGTCAGCTGCAGACGTAAACACTGGAGCAAACTGGCATGACGTAAACCTATTGCATCCATGGTCAACAGAGGTGCAGGAAAGGATACTGACACCTACTGGCCGCGCAATGGCGCCACCTATCTCAAAGCTTTTCTGTGACGTCAAAGTTCTGCTAAAATTAACCATAAAGCTCAAATATCGATACCGGCATATTTTATTACTGATCTGTTGTCATTTTTGTTTTTTTTTTCGGTTTGTGGATCTCCAAAACCAGGGCCTCTGCAGTATGTTTGATGCTTACCACAGCCCATGGGTGACAGGATGGGTGTGTGTGTGATGCTGAACAGCTGCATGCAACTTCTACATGGATTGATCACAGACGCGACGCTCTCAGATGTTTTTATATATATATATATAAACGAACCGCCCGCCCCTTAAAGTAGATGAACGGTAACATCATCACGTAACCAGGATAAACCAGCGGACTTAATCGAACCCGAGCAGAGCCACCACCAAAACTCTACAGCTCGTTTCATAAAATGAAAACAAAATCACTGGTTGTCGGCCATGATGTTCCTAGATTTCTAAGTGTAGCTAAGCTGTTTACTTTCTAATTTCCTATAATAGACTAAGAATAATCAATAATCCAATATATATATTTGCCAGCTGTAAAATGCTGCTGTGGGTCACGATACTTAAAACGTATTAGCTTACGGCGATGAAACAAAAGATGGAAATAATCGTGTCGATAATCTGGATTTTGCGAAATTAAAAGCAAAAGTATATCGCTGGGCATCATCTGTATCGAAGGGATTTACTGGGTGATTAGAACTTTCGTTATGTGGTATAAAACTAAGCACTGCTGCAAAACTCCCATGGTTTAGATGCGTGTGTGTACGTGTCGCTCGCTGGATCGCGTGTTTGATGCCACTTGACAAGCCCGACAAACAGACATGTAAAATAGTCAGGGGCGCACAACTCTATCCCGACTAAAGCGCTACGTCGGGGTCCTCGCGATCGGTCTGTTTCCCCAAGGGAGGTAAATATTGGGACAAACGGATTAGTCATCACTGCCTCTCTCAATAAGATTTGCAACCACGTACAGTCGAGTCGCGACCGGGAAGTAATAAAGATCATTCAAAGCAAATACAAAACTGAAAGTGCTGTAGATATCGGTGAAATGGCTGCGAGTGGCAGAAAAAGGAAAACAAAAATAGATGCGCCGCGGCTAGTAGTGGTGATACTCGGTCGCAGCGAGATACCGTCATCCCGGCAGATGAATTCTTCCCCGATCAACTGCAGAGAGAGAGAGAGAGAGAGAGAGAGAGAGAGAGAGAGAGAGAGAGAGAGAGAGAGAGGGGGCCTGGACGACGGAAGAGTAATGCGGCTGATGCTGCTACTTCCTGGATTTCATTCGCTAAGGTAGTAGCCATTGCACTGCACGCCACCTCAGAATCGTTTCCAGAAAGTCTACCGCTGAGCTCGATGAACGCACAACGCAGAGCCTGGTCGAAGACTATGGACTCTGTGAGCAGCATGGGATCTGGCGTCGTCGTGGTGACGCGGCATAACGCCGTAAAGTTGGCGCCACGGCTAGTTTCCGCATAGCGGTTCTTGTCTTATGCGACCCCCCCCCCAAACCTTCGCCAAAATGGGTCGCAGGAACCTCTTAGCGCCTCGCAAACCTATCCAATAGCCAAGGATCACCTACCCTCCTCCTCGTCACGTACGGACATCTCATCATCGCAGAACACGACATTCTGCCACATGGTTCACGTCCAGCACTGCGTTTGACCGACTTTCGCGATATTCCAGAAGCCAGACAGTTCTCCTAGACTTGCCTACATTTGACTTACTATTACACCACCAGAAATTTTTAAGCACGGACGTTGTCAACAATGTGAACAAAGAGAGAGCTCCTTCACTGACAATCTTCTTTTTATTGTTATCCAAACAGCGCCGTAGACACGCCAATTACACTTTTACATGTACACCGAGTTCGCCACGGGCACAGGATCCATTGTTATTCGCTGTCCTTAGTCCACACAGTGCTAATTAGCTTCCACAGAACTCTCTTTTATTGAGGAACTCGACAAATAACTTGCAGGGTTAGGGTTATTTATGTTAGCACTTAGTCTATTCATATATTGGAAGCACAAATACCTTCTACCTCGTTTGGAAATAAATCGGAAAAGAATTTTTTTATCACGATCTGGTCCAGGTTCCTCTATATTCGCGTGACAGCTCCTTTAATTCAGCCGCGATGACGGGACACATGTCTGGAATATCCAGCGAAGAAACTGAATGTCTTGATTCCTCTTTCGGGCCAAGGCCACTCGAGATTGGTGGAATATAGCACGACTTTGCAAAGTGTGGGAGGCGTGGAATCTCAATATGTCTTGCTGAAACACTGGTAGGCAAACTGTGCTTAAAATGACACTGTACTCGGCGAAATAGAAAAGTCCTTGGACGAACCCCCGTTATGCTTTTCTACGAAACCAGGTCGCAGACCATAACATGATACTTTTGCCTTCAAAGTAAAACTTCAGCTGAATCTGACTTCCCCTCAAAGCAGGTGCGCCCTGCAGATGTGAACTGTTTAAGCCTGATTGATCGGAAAAGAGCATACACCGCTAGTAGTCGAGAGACTTGGATGACATGTCCTATGACCAGACCTTTCGAGGCGTTTTATTCCTACTGGGTAAGGGTTTTCTCATGTGTTACGCACCCTTTGCGCCAAAGTCATTAGATATGATGGTGGACCGTTCGTTCATTGGCTCATTTCTGTGATATGAGTAACGTTAGCAATGGGATCTCTACGGCGAGTGCGGACGTAGCGAGGAATAATATGTCTTTGTCATGTTGTCTCCATGCTGCAGCTCAGCGATAACAATGGCCTCAGATCCATGAGGAAGATGTTTGTTGAATCTCCCCTGCTAAACGAACAACTATTGCAACTGGATCCGCCTAGCGGTGGCGGAGCACGCACGTATGTGCTTACCTAGAAGTCTAATATTGTATATACGTAATTGCACAAAATGCTATTACCAGAGTACATGGATGAGCATTATTTCAGTAATTTTATGAAAATTAGGTTTAAAAAAAATTTTTCAAGTAAATAAATAGATAAATGCATATTAAAACATCAAGGAGCGTTTCCTCCGAAAAAAGAAACTCGGTATGTAGAAGAGTAATTGGATTAGTAGAAAATGGTAATCTGGTATTCGTGGAATCGCTAGCACCATTAACGTCCACCTGGCGGCGTTCGAAGTGGAGAGGACGGCGGAGGGAGATAACTCCATATTCCACAGTACTGTTTCCTAATTACAGCTGGTTTAAGACGTTTTCGCACTATTCCAGTCATGTTGGGGTTGGGGCGCGGCATATACGACCGGCGTGAACTTTATCCCCTTATGTACTCGTAGTAACAACTTTGAGAAGATGAAGATGTCACTTGGGAGGGGTGTATCTTTTTAGTGGGGAAACGATAAACCAGCTAGTTGTTTCACATTCTAACTTGTCTTCCATGCCACCGGGAGCGCAAACAAACCACACACACCCCCCCAAACAAAGAGCTATACCATTCCAGGCAAAAGAACAAGCATTTTATTTCCCCAACACTACGGCAAACCTCATTCAAGGTGAAATCTGCACTTTTAAAAAATCTTTCCTTTTTAAAAAAAAAAAAAAAAAAACCTCAGCCTTCCGGTATTAATTCTGCTGAACCGGTCGAGCAATTTGTAGGCTAACGGATCGGCCTCCGCCTGACCACAGAGCACTCGTGAAAACGAACTGTGCGTCGCCGGCTGAAAGAAGAGAAAATTATGCATAATCGATACAACAGCTTCCATAATCGATTACGTCTACAATCGAATAAGAACGTACAAATAATGACAAAACACGGCCCCGTCGGTAAATCGCTAGAGCGGCTCGTGTGACAAAGAACGCTTAGGCACTGAACTGATTTCAACAGAAGGATCGGGCTGGCATATGTTTTAGATGTCTACACATCGATTAACTCCCCACCGAGTGCAACAGAGTTTTATCGAGATCGAGCGGAAAGATGATCTATAAATACCGGCCAGACAGCGCGTGCGCGGTGACGTTCCACAGACATAACTCTCGCCAGGAAGCGGTGACGGGTACTACTACTCCATTTGGTCTCATGTTGTTCTTTACGGCCGACAGAGCGCGACGCTACCGGCGGAAGAATCGCCTCGGGCCGTCTTCCCTCGTCGCTTGAAATCCCAGTTTACGGTCCCGATCATTCACCCCGGGCAATGAGAAAGACGCCGACGCCCACTTATAAACTGGGAATGGCGGACGCATGAGATTTCGGTGGGTTTTCCCAGAATTTTCAAACAGTCCACACAACATTGGAAAATATCAAAATAAAGTAAAAATCATCAAATAGATATTTGTCTCAGAGTTCTGGGTGAAGTTTAGACAGCAAAGTTGTTCGTGCCATTTTGCATCACGAGCTCAAACCTGGCCACAAAGCGAGGGAGGCGACTCGTAACATTGAGCAGGCAAGGGGCGGGGACACAGCAAATGAGCGCACAGTACAACGATGGTTTGCAAAGTTTTGATCAGGAGATGTGAGCCTCGAAGGTGAGGGACGTAGCGGACGTCCTTCCAGCTGTGATGACGACCGTCTGAAAGACTCAGTTGAAGCCGATTCAAGAAAATCAGTGTGAGAAATTGATGGAGAGCTTGACATCAGCACTGTAACTGTTTTCCGGCATCTTGACGCAATCGACCAGGTGAAAAGGCTTGACAGGTGGGTGCCTCAAGAGTTGAATTAGCAACAACAAAAATCGTCCATTGGAGATCTGCTCTTCGCTTGTCATAAGAAACTAAAACGACGGATTTCTTGACCGAATCATTTCGCGTGATGAAAACTGGATCCTTTACGACAATCGTAAACGATCAGCACAGTGAGTCGAGAGAGACAAGGCGTCTAACTACATTCCAATACCCAGCCTCCACCCAAAGATGATCATGGTCACTGTCTAGTGGACTGTAACTTGAACTGGTGTCATCCACTATAACTTCTTGCAACCCGGCGAAACCATCACAGCTGAAAGGTACTGTGATGACTTAAACGTTGTTGTTCAGAAACTCTGCCAACGACAGCCGCCATCGGTGGATCGAAGAGGCCCAGTCCTGCTCCACGACAATGCTTGTCCTCATGTTGCAAAAGTAACTCCTCAAAAACTGAACACCTTGGGGTACCAAGTTCTCCCTCACCCAGCCTATTCACCAGACCTTTCTCCCACAGACCACCACCACCTTTTCAAACACCTCGACGGCTTCCTCCGTATGAAATCCTCCTCCAATCGAGCAGCCACTCAAACTGCCTTCCAACAGTCCATCGACTCCAGAAACACAGATATTTTTCAAAATGGTATAGATTCGCTTGTAGCTGTTGGCAGAAGTTTACTGATTGTGACGGAACTGACTCTGATTTATGGGCCTCACGTCCAGCGAAGGTGTGGAGTCTCGTTGTCGCGGTAAAACAGCCGACAAAGCGCCTGTAACCACCTGATGCGTTTATTCACAGAAAAACCGACGGAAGCCATTCCGTGAGAGATTTTAAAAGCTGAAGACAAACTTCGGTCAGACACGAGGCTTATTCTTTATCCTGTCTAACGGTTTATGTCCGCGGGGAACCCGGACGCTTCTCGGAGCATCGAGAATTCAATGTGCGAACAGAGCCTCCCGTAATCGGGAACCTAATAATAACGGCAAATGGACGAAATGGTTCGCGTTCCCCAAAAAATCGGCAAAAAGAAAGAAAACACGTCGAGAAAGTTCGCGAGTGAAAACGGTAGCTTATCTTGGCGGTTGAAGCCGCGCCAATCGCCTACTGCGGTCAGCTGATCTCGCAGTAACACGTTTCTGACCTCCTCGGCGCGTGTGACTGACACCCCCCCCACACGCACGAGCTATGAACCGAGTTAGCAAACTGCGAGTTTCGCGACTAATTGTCTCGCTCGGTTGTTTGTTTCACTACTTGCGAAGTCTGGGAGAGAACAATTAGGGCAAACGGGAACTGGTTCGCTCGCCCTTGGTACAAGCGAATTAAGCGGTTTAACGTGGTATTATTGTTCTAATGTTTCTGAAACAAGACTTAATCGCCTCGTATTCTACGACTTTTCCTCCTGGTTATGTTAAATGTTGTAAAAAAATATAATTAATGCAATTTTTTTTTTTTATCAGCTCTGAACATTTGTATCTTTTGTACTCTTACTTATCACTCGAATAATTCCCATCGGTCGGATGGGACTTTATCCGGATAAACATACGGGGTTAATAATCGGACCACAGCAAGGGCAATAATACCCAAGGTTCCATATTATGCTTATTAGCTCACTGCAAACGCTCAAAAGACAGAGGTACGAAGAAAGACATTTTGAAAAGTATTAAAACTGTACAAAACTTATTTTTTTGTTTTGGAGATTACCCCCTCTCGGGATGGGGACAAAGAAACGCAAGACCATTTACATCTTACTAATTTACCACTCCACAAAAGCTCTTTTCCTTTTATACTTTTCAAGAAAGTGCACCTGCAGCAATGAAAAGTTCAGTAATATAACATGGTGTCGCACACCACGTGTTTCGAAGTTGTTAGCTGACTACATCTGCCACAACGCCAGTTACATCGCAGACCATAATCGCTCATGAGAGGAGAACCAAATAATTCATCTCGCTCTGGCTAATTCAGCTGGTTAACGGCTACAAACTAACCCTATTAACATTAATCAGTTTCTGTACGATTCCCCCGGTGGTAGGTATTATGTTTCCTGTAGCTGGAAATGCACAAATATTTAATCACTACCTTACATGTTGGAGAACATTTTCATCTTTTTAAAAAATTCATTGCGTCATCTGGTTTATATTCTCACCGTCTCCACGTTCGCTCTCTCGCCGGTTTTCTAGCTTCTGTTCTTCCACGTGGGTGATAGAGTTGCGCATGCGTAGAAAATATCTCGCCAGAGGTCAGATCCATTGGAAGCCTACAACAATCACCTGTCGCCAATGCAATTTGTATGCGTTAGACCGTGAAGCGCCATCTCATTATCAGTCGCGGTAAGAGACTGATGCGAAGATTCGGCACCGTTGTGGTGCGGAGTGCCTTCTGCTGGTGGAGGGAAGAAGCTGAATGGTGTGTTATCTGCTTGTGGAGACCAGAAACCCGCTGTCTTATCTGTTTGTTCCAGCAATGTCCAACACGAACAAGCACGCAGCTCGTGAATCTCGAGTACAGGTCACTGAGTTTCTCTTCCTCCTTTCAAATCCACGGATCATATATGCCACGAACCTACTTCTCTAAGCGACTAATAACTGCATGGGAATTGTTGAGAATGATCATAGTATCTATCATTGGTTATTAGTACGATTAGCTCACTTATGTTATATTTTACTATAAGTTACGATCTTTAAAGATGTTTTATGATTATTCTTTAAAAAAAACAACAACTGAATTCTAACTCCCAAACAATTTCACCATCCAAGCCGACATTTAATTAATCACGCTATAAAAATGGAGACTTATTGGTCTTAAAGTTCTTATATTAGTTATAATACATTTAATTTTGTGTAAAGAGTTTCAAAGTTCTTAGACTGCATTTATTTGCAATAGCAATGGTCACTAAACAGGAAAAAAATACAAATTAAGAATAACAAATCTTTTAACATACCAGTTTTAAAAGTGCTATATTCAAAGCCACTCGCACTTAGCCCTATCTAAACTTTGGCATCGTACTCATTCGTGTAACGTCGTATCAGACTGACTTATGTACTGTAAGATATTTCACAATAAATCATATTTATTTATTTTTAAATTTAAGTTCCTAATTGTGCTGCCATTGTAGTCACTTGTACTTGCCTTCTTTTTTCTCCGTCAGGTGGCCCGCCTGCACCCAGGATCTGCCCTAAAGGCACCCGTAAATGGAAGGAAAATCTCCACTAAAACTTGTCTACTTAGCCTAATGATGAAATCCACATCGAAGAACTGGTACAGAATAGCCATAAGAAAGGATAAACCATTTGGTCTCCAAGGGGAGATCGAGTCGAACTCTGGTAGTTCTCAGCTTCCATCCTCAGCCGTTGTTATATATTGCCTTCTTATTACAGAAGAAAAATTCATTGTTTATTAATCGAAGAAGAAAAAACATATTTAGAAATAGAATAAATCAATTTTAAGTAACACGACAAGAGTAAGTTTTTTTGTTTTTTAAAGACAGTAAATTACAAATTTAACTTTTAGATAATCGTGTATGCCTACATTTTGCAGTCTCGTCATTACCAACCCTTTAGATAATGATTCGCTGTAATCAGAAGAAAAAAGAGAAGAGAGCAATCAATTCAAAGTTGATGGGCTGTTTCTCTTTTGAAGATCCGCTACATACAACATAAATGATTGTCATGAAACATCCAGAAACCCAACTACTGTTGTTAAAGTTCTTTATACGAAAAAAAATAATGGTTTTGCTATATAACAGCTTTAAGTTAGCTCTGCATTACAGCAACGCTACTTTAATATCCAAACAATGAAATTTCTCATATAGACGAATCTCTGTATTAACAAAAAAGGCTTTAAAATGCAAAACTGCTAACATCTAATAGAGATTAGAAATTACGTTTATCCTTTTCATATATATATATATAATGTAGCATGTAAAAGGTATAATTTATATACTGCATAATAATGTAGAAAGAGTTACTGATAACGACGGTATTTTTATCATCAGCAGCATCGTTGTCTTCATCACCGTGCAGATGCAAATTTAGATTTTAAAAAAAAGCAAAAAAGCGATTCTTGGTCAGATTAGATCACGTGGCAGGCGGTGGAGAATTTAAAAAGCTCTGGAAATCAACAATTCTTGGCAACACTGCAGATGGAAGGCAGGCAGTTGTTTCCCAATATCCCTCCCTCCCCGCCACCATCGATGTACCAAGAATAAAACGATAGCTTTGGAACTTTTTGTTCGGGATTTCCTAAGATGTCCACGAAAGTTATCGCTTTTCGGTATCGGTTGGCGAGAACTGGAGTTTCTCCGCCGGTCGCCCGCAGCCGCCAGACCCGGTCTCCGAGCAGGCGGCGAGGTCCGAGGTTCAGGAGAAGGCTGCTGCTGCTGCTGCTGCTGCCTTCAAACAAACGGAGAATATCGTAGACACGCACCGACTAGGTGATGACTGACAGACACACGGCTCAACAACCATCTAATTCAATAACTACGTTTTGGCCCGACTGTTGCCAGTTATGCGTCAGTAAATTTCATATAAATATATATATAAAGGAAGAATTTGTGTAGGAGTTCGCGAAACCATTTTCTCTTTGGCGTAGTCACGAGCTAAGACGTTCAAATTTATTACAATGCTATGAGAGACCAATGGAAAGGCGGCGAGCGCGTGTCCATCCTCGTTTAACTGAGAACTAGCGACTGGAGAACGATCAAAGAAATGTAGGTCAGTGGAACGGCTCACCAGTGGCGGAGCTGAGCGAGCTGGTGCCGTATCGATTCAGCGATGATGCTGCTACCGCTGCCTGCCGTCTCTGGTTATACGGAACCCGCCGGCTTTGACCTTGAAACAAGACACACACACAGAGAGAGAGCTGGATGGAGAGAGAGAGAGAGAGAGAGAGAGAGAGAGAGAGAGAGAGAGAGAGATGGATGGAGAGAGAGATGGATGAGAGAGAGAGATGGATGAGAGAGAGAGAGAGATGGATGAGAGAGCGAGAGATGGATGAGTGAGAGAGAGTGAGAGATGGATGGAGAGAGAGAGAGAGATGGAATGAGGAGAGAGAGAGAGAGAGAGATGGAGAGAGAGAGAGATGAAGAGAGATGAGAGAGAGAGAGAGAGAGAGAGAGAGAGAGAGAGAGAGAGAGAGAGAGAGAGAGAGAGAGAGAGAGATGGAGAGAGAGAGAGAGAGAGCACACGCAGTGTGGATGAATCTTCACACAAGAATTCACATCCAAGATGCAAGTGGATGAAAAACGACATGAGGGGGGAAGACGGAGAACGGTGCGTGCAGTAGTAGATAAAGTTCAGCTCTCTCGACGGCGGTAATCTATTAAATACACATGTGGGTCGGCTACTTCATAAATCATTATCCTAGGACGAACTTCCGTGTGAATCTTGTTTATCTAGGTGATGGGGTGAACGGAGTTAACAAAATTAATAAAAGCACTAACAGCAGAAATCGGTCCAGACCTGCTTGGTTGGCATCACTGTTGTTTTTCTCTCGCGCGGTGCATCCGTAAAGGGACCAGTATCCAGGCGGCAGACGGGCAGAAATCCCTACTTCATTTTTTATATGTAGAAAGAAACTCACGCCAGCCGGCTGGTGAATAAGAACGCAGTGGGGGGGTCCAAACGGAGGGAGGTGGTATGCCAAACCGAGCCGACGGGGAATCGAACTTAGGCTCTTCTCAACTAAGCGGCTGGGCCACCTGCCCTCTGCAGGGGTGGCTGTTAACAGAACTAACAATAACCCGAAAGAGATATTCATGAATCTCATTTCTTACAAACAACCGCCTTTACCTTTATCTAAGCCACAAATGCTTCAAAGTTAGATATGCAAATGGTATTAATAATATTCTAATATTTCATTGATTTTAGCGAGATTTATTTAAATAATAAACAAACAAGTTAGAGTTTAGAAAGTAGAGGATTAGTTCCGGAAATTCCCATTTCTTTACTAGTAGTATTTAAGCTAACTAATTAACCTGCGTTTAGAAGATCTTTCTCTTTGACTGTCATCAGCATTTAAAACTGAGAAGACCTTTCGTTATCCAATTAAGAAGTTAACTCCGCGGACGTAAACTGTTATATAAAGTGGGGGGGGAGAAGACCCCAAAAAGATAGGAAGGAAGAGCTACCACAACGTGGAACGTCAGACACGTGTCCATAGGTGAGACGACTCGTTGTGAGTTGAATTCCGCCTTTTTATATTTTTACCTCGCCAGCATCTGCTAGCCATCCGCATATCTCCGAGCAACCATATGATAATAAGCATCCGTCTAAAGATACCAAGGGAAGAAGAAGAAACCCTGGCAGATGCGTTCTGCTTACACAAGAAATGCGAAAGCCATTTTTCTAGGACATGAAATTTTAAAAATCTTTAAAAAGAAAAATGCATGCGATATTAACATATACTTTTTCTAAAGAATATCTATTTAATTTTACTTTACTCAAATTTGTCGTGTGTTTTTACAAAGAATCAAAGGGCGATCCTAGCATTTTTAGAATTTCTGTGCAGGCGTTCGTGCTGCTAAGAATTACACTGAGCTTAGATCGATCGTTCATGACCACTGTTATTATTATTATTTATTATTATTATTATATTATTATTATTATTATATTATTATTATTATTATTATGCAAGGAAACATCCTCGGCTGAAGGTTCAGTCAGCTGCAGAAGCATCGCTAATACGTTTTCAAACATTTTCAAATAAAGCAAATTTGTTTACCTCTATATTTATCATAAAATCTACCTATTTAGAAAGAAAAGGAGTTCGTTTCCATAAAGTCCATCTGTAATTATTACCAGTACATGTCATGTAAAGATGGAGTTTACCTAATCTCTACTCCCCTCCCAGGTATAACTAAGAGTATCGGCTTCCTCAAATATATTTAACGGTATGAATTACGACAATATCGCATAGCAGAGAGGGATTACAGATGCAGAGATCGGCAGTTCTTAAATCGGTCATAAAATCATTAACGACCAGAACAGGTGCACTGTCCTTGCTTGCCTTTACAACTGATATCCCTAAAAGACAAACACGCGAGAGTCGACCACGTCCATTAGCGTGCGATCGAGGCTGTTTGGATTAACATGCGAGAACAATAAAGACATTTATAGTCAGGAAAACCAAATAGGCGCCACCCTACCTCAGTCTTGGAGTCGGGGGACACACTGCTGTCACACCCTGCTTGTGTTTCGTCTTTCAGCAACTATATATATATATATTTAAAAAAAAAAAAAACAAAAACACAGCACCCTCTCTTACACGATTTCTTCTTTATTCACGAGAGACCTCATCAGTCTGATAGGTCTCTAGTAATCTGACCGTCTCTCTTACCGGAATCAAGACAGGGAGGGAGAGAGAGACAGGGAGAGAGGGAGGGAGAGAGAGGAGAGAGAGAGATGGAGAGAGAAGAGAGAGAGAGAGAGAGAGAGAGAGAAGAGAACAGAGAGGAGAGAGAGAGAGAGGAGAGAGAGATAGAGACTGGGAGAGGGAGATGATCGAGAGAGAAGGAGGAGATGAGAGAGAGAGAGGAGAGCGAGCACCCCTTACCTCAGATTTGTTCCAGAGAGGTTCCCCACCTGACTGTCACCCCGTCGACTTGTAGATCCATCTCCGGACACACTATATCTCTTATTTGGTCTCACAGTTGACTTCTCAGCCAATCGTAAAGTATACAAGATGTTGATGACTCCCACCTCTCTCTTTCACGGGATCTCTTCCTCATTGAATGACGATACAGTAAGAGTAGGTCTTCTATCACCGATCTATTTGCCCGTCTAGGGTGAGTGAGATACAGGAGAGAAGAGAGAGACAGAGGAGGTAGTGCAGTGTGAACGAGCCGAGAGAGGAGAGAGAGAACAGGAGGAGAAGACTCAGGAGAGAGTACAGTTATATAGAGAGGAGAGAGGAGTAGAGGAGATTAGATCAGAGAGAGAGAGATGGGGAGGGAGAGAGAGCGTAGGAGAGAGAGGGGGGAGAGGAGAGTGGGAGAGAGATGAGAGGAGAGAGAGCGAGGAGAGGGAGCAGAGAATTTGGGAGAGAGAGCACGAGAGAAGAGAGAGGAGAGCAGAGCACCGTTTACCCACACTTCCAGGACAGATGCGACACAATCTCCGGAACAAACTATTAGCCCGCGCTTCTCCCGTAGGTACAGTTGCTGTGTTCGCTCATCGTGATAAGAGTTGCTTCATCATCTTTGGCGACCCTAACAGGCATCAAATAAAAAGTGAGTTACTATACGTTTATTCGCAATTCCTTTGGGGAAAAGACGGTTCTCATCTACTCTCCCAGAATAAGACAGGCCGTTACATTCTTGAGTTTAAAAGAAAAGAAAGAAAGGAAGAAAAACAACAACACAATTTAACACCTGGGTGAATGGACAGAGGAAAAGAGCGCCCAGTCTCGTCGGTGTGTTCCGGGACTGGCAGGCATTTGGCGAGTAGCAAAAATCTCCGGGTCTGGTAACAGCAACCATCGCTCCCACCGTCTGCCACGACCAGTCATCGAGTCAGCTAATACGCAATCCTAGGGCGACTTTCCAAAAACGGCCAGAACTCTTAACTGAAACCCACAGCTTCGCAACTGATTAAATTCGCCATAAGAAGATTCTATTCGTTCATGGCTTTCGCGATCACATTCCAACTGCTTTACTTAACCCGTATTTTTATTTTTTTTTTTTTAAAAAATACATTTAAACCAGCAACGGGGCCGGGGGGGGCATCTGCTGCTGTCTTCCTTCTTGCGGAGAGCCGATCGAATCAACGCGGACTTCGCTGGAGCGTGTGACGTCACGCTTCAGAGAGAGAGAGAGAGAGGGAGGGGGGGTGGCACGGCTGGGCAAAGATCGGATCGGAACAATAACGAGGAGGACAAAAGCCTTCACTAAACCCTCCCTTAATCGATTCTTTTGTTTAAACAAGCGTGGACAAACGCGACTGGAGCTTCTGATAAGTTCGTCCTTTAAATATTAATGTCCGATTTCTTTTTTAAAAAACAAAAAAACACACGACAAAGAGTAAATGATTGGTGACTTCTGAAAGTGGCGAGTAATTAAAAACTTCAGGACAAACGGAGCTGCAGTTTAAATAACAACCGGGATTTTAAGAGGATGGAGAAGATCCTTCTCACGCGATTGAAAAGTGAAGAGATTAACCCCCGAAGTGCGATAACCAGGATCGGAAATATCTGATGGAAAAAAAATTGGATTTTTGCTGCGATAGATGAAGTCGGACAAAATCGGGCCAAATCCTCCTACCGCGGTGAGCAGAGGAGACACGTGATCCACTGACCTACATAAACTTTGTGAGAGTTGCATACAACTCTTCGGCGACAAATATGGAGGAAGGGTCAGAGAGCCGGTGCGCTACGAGGAAATGTATAAGGCACCGTGCTTAACAAACAATAACCAATTGCTGTATAAATCTGATGTAGAAGTAGAAAATCAGAAGAAAAAAAAATTGCATATAGTTTTCTGATTTTATTTCCCTGATAATGAAATTAGTATAACATAGTGAAACTTGAACTAATATTTTAAATAAAATTAAAATGTTTCGTTTATTTACTTATTTATTTATTTGTGTTCATTTTCCCCCATTCTTTGTAGTTATGGCATTTTTTTCGTTGTTGTTGTTGTTAACTTTCAAACTTAGCAGGAGTAAGGTGTCACAGAACCAGCAATTCCTGATTACACGTATAATTGACGTCGTGCGCTTTGACGTTTACATCGAAGGATTAAAAACGTTTGGCATCGAAGCTCGTGTGTTGGTGTGTGTGTGTGTGTGTGTGTGTGTGTGTGTGTTGTGTGTGTGTGTGTTTAGAGTAGAAGGTACTGGCTCCGTAACAACCACTAGCCCGGGGGTGGTCATCCAACTGAAAGGTTATCTCGCCTCAAAACATCCATGGTGATACCTGCGATGCTACGATTTCTACATATTATCAGCAGCATTAATCGGAAATTACTGGCGTTAAAAAGCAACCCCACGGATCAACTGCAACTCTTAAAATTGTACAGTCACTCGAATACCAGCACCTCTGCCATTTTGCCTCACACGACATCGAAGAAAGGGCACCTTCATCATCATCATCGTCGTCGTCGTGATCACGACTGCTGCCACGATCAGAAATGTCCAGAACTGACGTCGCAGATGACAGCGTGCTCTCGTTAATTTAGGGAAATATGTAAAGCACGTCAATGTACGATGTCCAGTTGGGGAAAGCAAAGGTACCGACGACTGACATCTGTTTAATTCGATCACTGGGAAAATGATGCCCACTGGTGCAGAACGCACGTGCCGCCGGTAAGGCACTGTTGGGGGATTTAATCAGTGGGCGCGTTGGGGAACACGTGGCCTGCCATTCTGGCTCCCAGTGCAGTGCAAGAGACATAAACCAGGCGAGATGATGTTAAGTAAATAGATTTAATTAATTACAAGACACCGAGCTCCAACCCCTTTGCCGCCTCCTCTGTTTACATCTGGTTAATCGGGTTTCTTCAGTCAAGCCTTATTTTGCTAGCAACTGTTTCGCTTGATTTGTCCAAAATCTGTTCGGGGAATTCCGAACCGACCGCTGGAGAACCACGTCCGTAACGGTACCGTCTCGTGAGCGACGGATTATCCAAGCGGAGGCAAAAAATACCGTGTTTAGAAAGAAAATATCGGAATCGGTGAGAGCAAATGGAACCCCCCCCAACCTCCCAGAACGCCTGGAGAACTTAAGAAGCGATCTCCTCCCGAACATAGGCTTACCCTTTGCAATGGAATAAAACTTGTTAAAGCGCTGAACTTTTACGATAACGCGGTTCATTCCTTCGTATACTCGAAGCGGTGAGTGACAACTGGGATCTGGTTCTCACAGGGGAAACTTACCTGCTAGTAAAGACGCGATGCGTAACCCCCCCTCGCGGATCTTTTTTTTTTCGAAAGGGATCACCTGTCTGTAGGCTCAGCCTATTGATGGGACTTGGCTCAACAAAGCCAAGCCAGTGAGAGCCTTGATGGGTAAAGCGGGGTTAGCCTAATATCCGAAACGCCAATAGAAATCGAGATTCCTGCTTCCCTTTTCTACAACTGTTGCTTAATGTGTGCTGATAGATTGCACCGAAAACACGTGTCTAGCGGATTTCACGGCAAAGCACGAATCCACATTCGTAAATAATAACCTATCAATCTTTTGACGATAGCTGTATATACCTCCTCGCTTTTGGAAAATCTGCCGAGCCAGATGAGGGGGGGGTAATGCTGCGTGGAAGCCTTATCTTCGGCCGTTCTAACACATTTCATTGATTATTGATTGTAAGTGGGGAAGCAGAGTTACCGGAGATACGGACTGGACGGCAAGCAGCGTGGACCCATCCCTTTGCCCCATCCGCCCTTGGACTTAATCGTAAAATCAAAATGATGAATTTGAAATGTACAGAAGTATCTGAACGGACGTCGGTGTAAGCATGTTTTAGCCCGCAATATCAAGTTCAATGGGCAGACACTGGGTGTCATCAGATGTAAATTGGGAAAACGACTTCGTTTGCATCTACTAGTAAGCAGTGTACAAGCGCTAAGACTCACCATCTTATGCGTTATGCATCCCTGCTGTGGTGGTTTACTCTTTAAGTCAAAGCGCGAGCTATATCTCAGACGAAGCCAACGAGCCACCTGTCGAAAGCTTAGTCTGATTCAATGAAGTTTACCAAAACCAATTATTTTTCAGTTTGTTTACTCGGCACAATATTCGAGCAGATGAAATGTTGCTGAAAGCATACTTTGTTCGATTAATAAACTAGATTGCATTTGCTATTATGGCGGTAATTGTTATCTAGTCGTGCGGCTAATTTGAGACGCCATGGAATTACAGAGTTTATTACTGGACTATTGACTTGTGCACTGAAGATTACAGCGGGAATAATTGTTAACGTAGACTGCGATTGATTGTAACAGTTCCGATAACAATGCAATCCATAAACGAGATCCCAGACTACTGAATTCCTGAATGAACGGGCATTGACATCAAAAAAGAGAGAGAGAGAGAGAGGAATAATGGTACTGCTAATAGAATGTCTATTTCAAAGACTTAGCGGCATTTAATATCGTAGTCAGAGTCACTTATAAACATAATGTAGTATAAAACAGACAAATAGGAATACTTGTCCATCATTGAAATACAAAAAAATAAAACTGTCAAAGATGACGATGGGTAGCAGTTCTTCAGTATCCAGATGACAGAATTATTAAAACTACAAACAACCTGTAGGCAAATGGATACAATTTAAAAGGTACGCCTTATTTGGTTATTTATTGTCTACAAACCTCTTGAAATGATTGACGGATCGGATTAAGCAATACATTTTTTGGAAATATTTTAGTGAACGATAAGGATGCTGACACATTTCTTTCACATAAAGACAGTCGAAAAAGTCATATACGTTCGCCACTTAGGCTCACCTTGCTAAAGCCGGGGTCAGGGTTCGAGTCCTCGGTTTTGTGGTGTACATCTCTTTCACGATAAAACGTTTTGCCAGGAACATCGTCGTCTACAACTGTATGACGGTGCCTATGAGAGGAGACCTACGCCGACCGACCGGCACAGAAGAGAGCAAACAGGGCTCTTCAAATCCGAACTCGGGCCCTTGGGTACGCTACACATACCGCCATCATCCACGGCCCATGATTATCAATGCTCTCTCTCTCTTCAAGTATCGTTACTATCATTATTACTACATGTGAATGACAAATAGATAGAATTTCAGAAATTCTGACGTCGAAACGGGCAAAATACTGTTTCCATAGAAATAGTAATCCAAAACTCCTCAACAGACAGTGGCAGCAATAACTATGGAGTCACTCCTGAAATAAGATTTCCAAAGCAACATTCCAGAATTTTAAAGGGGTTAAAATGAGGTGGTTAACTCTTAGGATCCTGGGGAATTAATTTCATGATGCGCGGATTCCGTAACTAAACTAGAACGTACCGACCAACTAACAGTTTTGCCGTTTGCTGTTAAAGCAGTCGTCGGGTCGTTCAGCTTCCGTAATTGAGCAAGGTGCGCTGGCGCATTCCGCTGTGCCTCGTTCTGAATCTCCTCCGCCCAATCGAGCACATTGCCAGAGGAGGAACCGCGGCCATTCCACAGAACTCATTAACGTGATGGGGTTTGGTATCTGCATACATACTGTTGGTACAGCTTCTCTCTCCTCCCACCTGTGGGTAAATGACCCGCCTTCGCTTATGCCGCCTTATCAGCAGCAGCTGATCCCCACTATCGCCCCCCCCGATTTTCTACCGGCTTCCGTGGGGTAGGGGGCGCTATCAGCTAATTGTTTCAAAGGTAACCTTTAAAACAGACAGATGTACGTAGATTCTGAAATCATTCAGCAGATAAACACGTGGGCGTCTGCCGCTGCTCCGGTTAAAGGAACGTCCTCGGAGAACAGGAATCAAATGCAAAAGAAAATTTTCTGACAAGATATTAAAGAAGATGAAAAAAAATTAATATTGCTACAAAATGAAGAGAAGCCAGAAAAGTATCCGGAAGTTAATCTCTCTCTCTCTCATCTCTAAGTAAGATGGCGCGAATAAAACGATCTGAAGCAAATTCACGTGCTTGCTGCCTACGATCTGTTGCCAGACATCACAATGGTTTTGCTATCAATGGAATAGGGAACATCGAGATTACAGGTCTCAGAAATATGTAGGATGACGACATCTTTAAAAACATTCTTGCGAGAAAAACACAGGTTGAAACAGAATCAGTGGCTCTCACACCAATACACAGAGGAAAGCGGTTGGCTAAGGCAGACAGACAGGTTTGGAATAAACAGACGTTTTTAAAGACCCCCCCTTTTTTTAAACTCTTTACAGCACGGGAGAAAACGACACGCGACACCCAGACAACGTAACGTCATATCTACTGTTATTAACGGCAACACCATTATTACTTCTACTAGTAACATTATAACTGTTTTACACGAAGACAGCGCCTCTCAATCACGAGGAGGACTCGACAGAGAACGGGCCACTTGTCTTTACGGGATGCCATGCCATCGACAGTCCAACTCGCTCAACAGCGGCAACACCATCGTGACTGCTAGACGCAGGACAAATTATTATTACCGTTACTCCAAGAACACGATTATTTATTGCTGTTATACGAAGCCAAGTGATTTCTACTGTTATTCACAACAAAACAATACTTTTACACGTAGGAAACTGATTATTACTGTTAATCGCTGCAACAACATCCCTACCGCTATACATACAGCATTATTACTGTTGCCCGCAATGGAGTCATCAAGCAGAAATATCATTAATCCGCATTAAACGGGTTTTCGATTTAATCTCTCAAGAACATTAATTTTATTTTCACATGAATTTCGTTCAGTTTAATATGAAAACCGATGTATGCTGATTAAAAAGAAAAGAAGAATATCAATTGTTATTAACGGTACTGATATTTCCTCTTACGCCTTTAGTAAAGAATTAAACAAGGACTTTACAAGTTCGTGGATGGGTCACGATGTCTATGCGCTCGTGAAAATGAGTTGGCATAAAATAATTTCAAAAAGCCTTGAAAAGAAGAGAAAATAGACACAGATATATATAAGTTTATTAATTAATTAGTTTAGTTTCTGAAAAAATCCTAAATAATGTTAACTACATATTGCCCTGCGACATCAACCTGACCACCCCATAAATACACTTATCTGACTGGGATTAGAATAACTGAGTGAGACTATGTTCCCATCACAGTCTAGGCGGAGGCACTATCACCATCACACTCCACAAGGTTTGTCTCTGTACCCGAGGTCAGGTTTGTATGACGTTCAGAGTGTAGCCACGATTGAAGCAAAGGCTACGTCAACGATTTCTCTTTGCTTCTCTTCACATTAATCGATCTTCCTGTGTTTGAAAGAGAGATATGTGAAACGAGCTGCCGCCATTCATAACATTTCAGAGAAAGAAGAGAGAGAGAGAGGGAGGGAGAGAGAGAGAGAGAGAGAGATGACGTCAGGAGAGATATGACGTCAGTACAGATATATGACATGAGGAGGGAGGGAGGGAGAGAGAGAGAGAGAGATGACGTCAGGAGAGATATGACGTCAGTACAGATATATGACATGAGGGAGGGAGGGAGGAGAGAGAGAGAGAGAGAGAGAGATGACGTCAGGAGAGATATGACGTCAGTACAGATATATGACATGAGGGAGGGATGGAGAGAGAGGAGAGAGAGAGAGAGAGAGATGACGTCAGGAGAGGATATGACGTCAGTACAGATATATGACATGAGGGAGGGAGGGAGAGATGAGAGGAGAGGAGGAGAGAGGGAGAGAGAGAGAGATGACGTCAGGAGGAGCGATATGATGTCAGTACAGATATATGACATGAGGGAGGGAGGGAGAGAGAGAGAGAGAGAGAGAGAGACAAGCAAACCTGATTTCTACACTGCTGTTTTGATTTTCAATCTTCCGAAATTTGTTTTAGACTTTTTTAATAAATCTGTAAACCTAATTAAACAAGCAACAAAACGAATTTCCTTTACTTAATACTCCATTATATTCGTGCGAATATAAAAGTTCGGCAATGTGCCTGGGTTTTTGTATGAGGAGGTCGACTGATCGCCCTTCACTTTAATCGAATGTATTTGATAATATAATGATTTATAGTATAATTAGAAAACATATTATAAATCCATCAGCAAATCCCAGACGTTTCCCCCCCAACAATATATGGTAAACTGTTCTCGGCAGCTACTATAACTCCAAGAGTCTCAAGGCAAGAACGGTTCCATTTTCATCAGAGTTTGCCGTCTGGTAGTGAATTATGAGATATCACCACAACACGCAGAAGAGAACGTAATTAGAACCACAACTCTTCGAAGCGATGGTTCCGCTAAATTATCTATTAAAATACCGAATAAAGCTGGCAACTTTACATCGTGTTTATTAAATCATTAAAAATGTCTTCTTTTTTTTTTTTCTTTCTAGAGACGCGTAAGTGCCTCTGGAAACTAAGGAGAGCAGACAGTGGGGAAAATGGCGGACTTTGGTAATGCCGTAGTATTTTTGGTATCTTCATTTTCATTACTATATGTCTCAGCAAGACTAGAGTAGGAGCCGTGTGGTGGATTCAGAATTATGGGGTTTATCTCGTGATTACAAGATGTCTTTTTGGCTACGCTGACGGAAATCCAGAAACTAAGACATGCTTTTCTAAAAGCCCCTTACGATTCGCCAACATCATGGTCGCTTACGGCGATGATCATGTCGGGCCGGATCACTCGTTGTGGTTTAGGTCGACACAATTTCAGAGCCCTTCTTTAGTAATTTATGCACCCTAAAAACAAGCTTATCTGATCGAAATGCACGCGTTTCGTGTATGACCGGTGCGAACTCTCGCCATCAGGCCAAGAACAGAAGAAAGATCCTGGAATATTTTCTTCGTTTATCCGAAGTCGTGCTATCGATCGTTCAAGGACTAGCCAAAGAACGACAGATGGCAGAGATCTCTCGACGTTCCTCGCGAATCTACAACCAACGTTATTTTCAAGCTAACCGGAACAAGGCATTACTGCAGAAAAGCAGCCCTTCAAGAGCGGCATTACGACAAGAACGTACTGTCATTACTCGCTGTCGAGATTCTTTTATCGCCCATGGAGCACTATTAAGCCGAAGAAGGACCCAGCGACAACTCCGCCGACTTAGCTAGAAGGTGTGTATCATTTTTGCTCAACAGGAACAAAGTGATTCTATAGGTCTGGTCAAAAGGCATGGCCGACAAGACTCTCGGCTATCTTCTCCGATGTTTCCAGGTTCCGGTATTTAACGTCTGGTAATCGCACCTGGGTTTGACAAAGAACTTCAACGACAGTAGCGTCGGGTCACGGTCAGGTGTAAACTCAGGATCGCCATGGTAGATGCTGAAATCTGGTGAGATGGAAAGAAAGAATTGATGTTTGACGAAGATTGTCATTTTATAGGAACGTCTTTCGTCGTACATCCTGCGAGTGACCAGGCTGAAGAAGGAAACGAGGAATTTGACTTCTTTGCCATCCCCAAACCCTCATATGAATCAGATCTGGTGCATGCAGTTGTCAGCTGAGAGCAACAACCTGCCCACATCCAGTCAAAAAGAGGAGATTAAAGCAGTCATTACTTGGGTGCGGAGGAACCTGAGCCGGACCATGATAAAAAATCTGAGTGAATAAAAGCCAAACAAGATAAAGTCTCGAGCTAGGAAAAGTACAACCATAATGGATTTCACGCTACTGCCTGTCTGTTTTCGGCAACAAACTAATCACAACCGGTCACCAAATTATTATAGCAGGGTACTGTACTGTTGAGTATGAACACACTACGCAGACGTATTTACTACTTTGATGCTGAGCAAGGTTCAGCTAGCATTTCATTTGCGTTAGAGAAGTTCAAAACAAAAGAGAGAAATTAATTTTTAAGAATGTAAACAATTTCTTTAAAACAAAGTTGCAACTGAGATTGCATTTTTCTTTCTCTTGATATAATTCCTCTCGTACTTTTTTTTACATAAAAATATGCTTTTAAAGAGAATTATTTAAATGCTAGTTTATTAATTATTCCGAAAGGCATTTAAAATACGCTATTTCCAATTAAATATAACGTTTTAAAAGCAATGTCGTCTTGTTTGGCGATTTTCCGGGGTAGTGTAGTTGACCATTACCGTCACAGCTTCCGTACGTTCTGAACTGGTGTGAACTGAACTCCTACGGCATTCAATGGAAGCTGATTTCCGTTTTTCGATAATGATAACTTATAACTGACTCAGATGTAGAGACCACGTGCCATCGTGCCAGCACTTCAGTTTTTGTGGAAAAAAAAAAAATTCGTCCCATAGTTAAGGTGCGCTACGACTCACCGTCGTCATCGTCTTCGTCCGGACAGTTCCCTTGCTGGTGGTAGCTTGATTCCTTCCGTCAGTTTCAGCTGGACAGGTGCTTTTAGGGTGTAAACAACAGCCCGCTGGCTGACGCTCTTCTCCAGGCCGCCGCCAAAACGCTTTGTCGCTGTTTGCTTGCTTTATTCAACTTTCTTTACACGATACAACTTTATTCCGAATTCTGGGAGCTCTCTATGCTCTATCTTACACCGTTTAACTATATTCTCCGTGCTGGTGGACGGCTTCTTCCCTCGCTACTCTTTTAGCTTATTTCCTGCTGTTTGCGGACTCAGAGTAGCTTCTCCGCGTTCTTGCAGCTCTTTGCAAGCTGTTTCCATGACCATTCTACCTGTCAACTTGTTTTCTCAACATCAATTCCTGAAGAGCATCTCCTGTCCCATTAATCGGACTTACTCGCTCTGAACGTCACAATGATGCGAACTATTGATTTGACTAATTATTATATTGTCAATCTCTTTTTTCTCTGAAAATCTTTTGTTTTTCTTAACTTTTACCCGCTGTTTTTTCTCAGATCGGCTTTGTGCTTCATGGTCTTCACGCTGGAAGTAAATATACCGCTCTGAAACCACTTCCTTCGTATCTTTTACACAATACTAAGTATTTACATGAAATTATTTAATCAAATTATACCTGGGGGCGTAAATCTTTTTCAGTCATGTTCATATTTAATAAATCTCAAGGTCTGGTGGACAATACGTGAATAGCATATGAAAGTGGAGATGTTCACAACACTTCATTTCCTGTAGTCTTTTCTGTTCATGGAGAGACGAGATGATTTCTTCATCCACTTTATTAGGGTGCGAGAAAGATTAGGGAAACATGACTTAACTCCTTCTGGCTGTGTAACTGTCAAGGTAAAAGAAATATACTGTTGTTGTTTTTTTTTATTAATACTAGGGTTCGCTTCACACGCCACAGCTATACTCCTTTGATTCCAGTGAAGGTCAGAATGATGGGCACACAGGATATGGAGGAACCAGAGACGAGCGAGTTTGTTCTTCAACCTTGCTTTTGTATCCGGAAAGGGACGGATGTTGATGGAGTGCCACCCATCTTGGGCTAAGACGTTTGACTGCAGGAGTCATAACAGAAGCCTGATTTCCTTGTTGTCCCACGGGCATCGCTTTCGCATCTTCTCTCTCTCTCTCCTCTCTCTCTCTCTCCTCTCTCTCTCTCTCTCTCTCTCTCTCTCATCATCTCTCTCTCTCTCTTCATCTCTCTCTCACTCTTTCTCTCTCCTCTTCATCATCTCTCACTCTCTCTCTCTCTTTCTCCATCCATCTCTCTCTCTCTCTCTCTCTCTCTTCATCTCTCTCTATCTCTCATCTCCCTCTCTCTCTCTCTCTTCTCTCTCTCTCTCTCTCTCTTCATCTCTCTCTCTCTCATCATCTCTCTCTCCCTCTTCATCTCTCTCTCTCTCCTCATCATCTCTCTCTCTCCTTCTCTCTCTCTCTCTCTCTTCATCTCTCTCTCCTCTCTCTCTCTCTCTCTCTCTCTCTCTCTTCTCTCTCTCTCTTCTCTTTCTCTGCCGTATCATCAAGTAGAAAAGGTCTTCTTCTCCATCACAGATTTTGTGAACATCTATCGCGTATATCTATCGATCATATATATATTTTTTTTTAATATTATCTGAAATTTTGTGATTGAAATAAAAAAAAGAAGCGAGGACGTATAGAAAACTGTCCGGATCTACCTTCTATTCAAGACACAGGAATGAATGGGAACCTCGTTTGCCGACCAGTTAGGCCTTCAGCTGTAGCCGTTGATAACGGTGAGACTAGAAAAACGAAAGATAGATCACCCAGTTCGCTTTAGATTTAGTGGCTGGTTTGTGTTGCTTAACAAAACAAGAGTAACCCTAACCCTGTTTACAGAAGTGTGATGCTTTAAGACAACAGAGCCTAAGTTATAATCCCACAATCGTAAGCATTTCTTTTTTTAAAAAAAAAAACCTATTCCGTGTAATAGTTTTTACCTGGTTTTGGCTGAACGTTTTTAAATTAAAATTCTTTAACATTTATTATTATTATTTCCGGTTTCGGTTTCGATCCCCGATTCCGGTTGTGTTTCCCGTTGCGCACTTTCGGTATCAGGGTTTTGTATTGACGGACGCAAAGGTTCGAACTGTTTGTTACCAACCAGTCTCATCGCGAGCGGGTCATAAATTACTGCGACAGAAAGACGACCGGTGACGAAGATAAGATCCAGCCGGTCGGCTCAGCGGTGAGAGACAAGCGACACGGTCCGCGAGAACCTCCAGCCCTCCGAACGGGGACATGACCCACTTGGAACACCACCGGGTTTTGCTTTCACGAGAATACCGTTGACGCGGCTTCGGTCTCCCGCCCCGTCTTCGGTCTCCCGCCTCGTTTTCGGTCTCCCGCCTCGTTTTCGGTCTCCCGCCCCGTCTTCGGTCTCCCGCCTCGTCTTCGGTCTCCCACCTCGGCCTCGTCTTCGGTCTTCGGTCTCCCGCCTCGTTTTCGGTCTCCCGCCTCGTCTTCGGTCTCCCGCCTCGGCCTCGTCTTCGGTCTCCCGCCTCGTCTTGCGAACTTTCACCGACGCCGTCTTTGCGGAGAGACGGCGATCGATTGCAGTCCGGCCGAAGTTTCCTCAGCTTGGGAAAAAACAAAGCCACGGACTGTAACCGACGGTTCGGGGAGTTGGTGGGGCCCAGATCCTAGGCGAACGAAAGGCTTAAGCAAGCAGCAAATAAATGCTTTCGTTTACTAACGATTGCAGACCTAAAAAAAAAAAAAAATACCGTTTTCGCGTAATCGAGTCGCGAATCCATCCACCATAATCGGAAACCCGGGTCGGCCCGGGGTACGTGCCACCATACTTTTAATAATTGCCGATGTGAGCTAATGGCCAGGTTGGCTTTATGGCACCCGGTCGCTTACTCAGCCTCCAATGTACCTTCAGCAAAACCTATTTTAGCTAATTAGATGCTAAGAGCGGGGTAAGTCATCACAGACCGCGCGTGACCAACCTCCAGGTTGAAAGTATACCTACAAACAATCTCTTTTAGTTGGTTACGCTCCAGGCTTATTGCTGCCAGAGATATAAGGCTAAGCTAACTCATGTCCTCTTACTGTCTAATTTCTCGGGAAACTAGAACTGGGTTTTAAAAAATGTCATTTTCGCCCTTGCACAGTTCAGGATCCTTAACTGTTTCCCTTTAAATCACAATGGAGTTGGCTTTAGCTTTTCCCAGGCTCCTTCCTGATCATTAATCTTAGCATTCGATACTGCAGTAATTCGTGAACTACCAACGGTTGATACAAGAGAAGTCCAGTTAGTAGATGCTAAATAAAAAGGAAAACAAGACCGGGTCGGGTCGGCCTGGACCTCCACGAAGTGGTTAGTCGACCACCGACCTGTGTCGGATGACATCGTGGCCGATACCATCCAGCGTGCCGCGAGTGGCCGGGCTAGCATCCAACCCCCCGGCATCTACTGGGAAATTCTCAACGACAACAAGAAAATTGTTTAACGCATCATTAAAACAAAGAAATCGCCACCACCCAGTTAAAATAGAAGTGAAGCAAGGGAGAGCTCGCCGATAAATAACACGAGAGCGGCGTTAGGGAACCCGGTCCTGTCGTTGTCACGCGGACCCCAACCAATCGGTCGGCACGTTCGTGGTCTGGGTAAACGAGACGACCACACACAACAGGAAATTATCCATAATGGCAACAGACGTGCAGTCAATATATTGCACATACAGTCAGTTGCGCGCGTATCGTTTTAACTTCTAAATAAGATGCCCCAAATAGCAAAACTCCACGCGTTAATGAAATTAATTCATAGCTCTTAAATACGGGCTGGCTGGTATCGATCGACCAATCGACATCGAGCAGTGTTTTGAGTAACCTCCCCCCTTTTTTAAAAAAATAATTGATAATATAACAAACAAATGGAAAGCTCCAGTACCTAGCACACGATTCCGTTCTAGGTCCACAATGAGTGAGTAAGAAAGGCTTCCAGTCGATTGGTTTGTGAGAATGAGCCTTGAGCGCTCACTTCGGCCCGACCAGATTACGACACCCGGACACCCCCCTGATTGTCGGACCGGGTGACAGAGACGCGTTGCGATGGCCGACGACCTCCAGAAGCCCCCGGGTATTTCACCGGGGCGATGTGAGGAAAGGAGGCGGGAGAATCGAATACGCTTCATCGAAGTAGAAATCTGATTTTTTTTTGTTTAGAACAAACAAGCGAAACCGAATAGAACGATGGCGGCAAAGACGGCTAAACCAGCTACAGTGGGGAGCTATCCGGAAACTGGGGTTCTCCTAAGAACTGTTAGACTTCAATTAACAGAAGGGGAGAACCGACGCAATTGGAGACGTTTCGATCCGCCCTTCAACCTCGCACGTTGGCGGTGTTGCCAGAAAATGCGTAGCGCTGCTCTACAACCGGTGCATTACAACAGTTTACGGCGTGTTCAAGAAATTCCTCTGAACAGTCGCCTTCAAGAAACGATGTGATTTCGCTTTCATTTCAGATCTACATCGCTACGTAAAGAAAGATAAGCCGCATTAAAGACAATGTTTCATCCAAAAGATATACGAGAAGGGGCAGCTGATGTGGGGCGCTTCTCAGGTGAAACTCGATAAGAGAATCTACCCTTCCTCTCCGCATCAATTAACCGCGTTCAGAAACATTCACCGTCAACCCTGAATATTCCACCGGCGGTGAAACTAACGCAATTAAGGGAGCAGTCCGTGTTCGTCATACCAGCGGTGACAAACAGAGCCGTCCATCTCTCGACGCCCCAGACACACGCTACAGGCTATTCGCCCACGAAACCTTTTCTTTCTAGTTTCAAGAGCATAATTCATTAATTTTCTGAGACAGACGCTCACATAAACCCAGGGAAGCTGAATCCAATAACAGCATGGGAGTATAGAGATATTTAAGGAGAAAAAAGGTTTTGATTCCGTAGTAAGCCATTCGCTCAGCTATTTGCGTTCTAGGAGAAGGCTACAGCCGTCTCCTGTTTCTTCATGTATGAGATGGGAACTACCGCGCCAAATAGAAGTAATCACGCTTACACCGAGTTCCAATAATGTTTCTATTCCTCCAGCTATCACCGTTTCTGAATAGTCAAAGCAAACAAGTAATGTCCACTTCGTGCATGCGTGCTCTCATACAGCTCAAGCGACCGTATTACTGATGTACTGTGATGTCCAAGTGCTCATGTTATCCAAACACCGGTAAAAGTGCCCATGCTTTTCAGCGTCCTCATTATTTGACTGTTATGCGACCCTGTCAGATATCTACTGTAGATCAGTAGGTTTCCACGTTACTACTGCCGGTGCTTGCAAGGCAGAACCGATGTCCATATTACACGTTCTATCACTGCCCAAGGGTGCGCGCAAGTTGGGAGAATTACACAATATCTGTATGAAATCAACAATGTCGGTCACAGAAAAGATGTCCTGCATTCAATGTATTCTGTCATTAACTAATATCACTGCCATGCTATATATGGAGCAACGTAGAGAAGCAATCTGTAATTATTGCAGATCTCTGGTAATTAATTTTTAAGTTTCTAATTAAGGCAAATTCTTTTTTTTGTCATGTTTCTGTTGTTTTTTTTTGGTCTATATATGTCGAAGTAACACTTGCATCGCTGGAAATAGCGAGGGGCTGTTAGGATACTTCAGGACTTCGAAAGTAGTGGGAATGTGAGCGACTTTAAGAAAAAGCTCTTTCTTTCGTGATGCAGTGTACAGTTACGTGTGTTGGGGGAGGGAACGGTTATGTACTCGCTGCACTTCGAAAAAATGCGTCTGATGCCCAATTCTGGGTGGGGGGGGTCGCTGAGGACGCACTGTTTGGCGCTGGTACCTTTCCTCCCTTCCGCCCAATCTGTATAGAAGAGCAAAGGTACCGCGGCTGATGTTCCCAGTGAAGAGGATCACCGCCGAGTCGATGCCTGGCGGGGCCAGCGACCTCACTGCTACTAGACGCCCTGTGCCAAGTGCTAGTATCCTTCAGTCAGCCTTCTTCAAAGGGCCGCCAACTGCCGCCTTCACAGAGCCGGAATTCGATGCAGGATCTCAACAAAAGTAGTAGAAACAAAAGAAAAAAATTGGGATTCGACCTCACTAAGCGATAGTTTCCTTTACAGCAGCTTTGACAAAGACGGATCGTAATTTATCTCAGGCGCCGTCTTCGGCCTGATGCGATCGAACAGCAGCTCGAACGATCGAAGTTCGCGCGCGCCGATGTGCAAGTTACTGTCACCCGTAGCGGAGTGGCTGCGGTATTAGGCAACTGTCCCGACGGTCTATATCGAGCTTCTGCTACATTTCCTTTCAGATGAATTTAAAGTTCCGACTGAAGCTATCGATTTTATCTCATGCTGTTATGGTGCTGCCATAATCCTCCTGCAACTGAGTGAATGAGCCTGCGGAGTTGATGGCGTCCATGCGAATCGTTTGGTCAGAACGCATCAGCAGAAATAAATTAGAAGTTAAGTCACACCACACACAACACACACACACACACACATTTAATGAGGAAAACTACACAATAAGGCGAGTTCCAATTAACAAATAAGCAAAGTTCCTGTTCGCTTACTGCCAATGAAAGTCTGCCAACGTGCCCCCAATCTTTTACCTAATGGGAGGAATTTATTACAATTTTCTAACGTGGTCTACTTTTTCATGATAAAGCATGTTCTTGGTTTTGTCCCAAAGACTGCGCGATGATGTGGATGGGTCAATGGTTCCGCTTTCGTCCTGCCGCGAGGATAACAACAAAGAGAGAGAGTCAGTGACCTAGACGCGTTAAGATCAATAAGAATTTATTTTTATTTACCGAAGGTGCAGAAACAACCAAGAACTGAGTTCAGCTGTTGCCAGACGTTACAGTCATATTGACATTTTGTGCCTTTTTTAAATCTCAGAACAAAATTCCGGGTGTACGTTTCGACGATATCGCTGATGCCATCATCAGGGTGGCTCCTAAGAAATGTTTTTATGTGCAACTATTATAAGCCAAAAAAATAGAAAAATAATATTTGTAGTAGAGGTCGGAACATCATTTCCACTGCCGTTGATCTCACCATCTTATAGCTGCTAGTTTATTTTCGCTTTTAGCCAAAATCTACCCCTTTTTAACGCTTCGAGACCACTAGCGAGCTGTTTTCTTTTTAAATACCTGAGAGCTGCTAAGTCTCTAACGATAGAAAAAACACAGAGGATGCTTATATATATATATTGTGAGGGTCGCTAATAAAGAAAAGGAAAGCGCTGTGCATATTGCGCGGCACGAACAGATGTCGCTTCATGGGTGTTACCCGTAACTTAGCAACACGAAAGGCATTGTGGGATACATCGACATCGCGGCAAGGAAGGTAAGCAAACGGTCGATTTTTCCTTGAAAATCGCGATGTAATCTTCTACTCCAAGTGGTTACGCGCCTAATTAATACAGTGCGTATGCAAAGGCAAGATGGTTATGGTCTATTGTACCGCCAATTGTAGGTATCACTCCACTCAAACTTCTATCACCCAAACTAAGCAAAGCCGTCGTTTTAATTGACCGGCATCTTCTAAGTGTGTTAGGGTACCTTAGAAATATCCTCGCCCGCCCGACGCGCCATCTACCCAAAGTGTGCACGAACTAAAGACTTGCATGACGGTACAAGAACTTGCGTTCACTGGTTCGGATGAATGGGTTCAGAAAGAAATAGAGAAAACCCTACTGCGACACAGTGTGTGGGTGGTCAGAGCTCTTAGTGCAATTAGAGGTCTTGCAACGTGTGTCCCCAAGTTTGCTTGGTGATAAACTTTCATTGTAGCCGAGGTGGTTTAGTGGGTGGAAGGCCAAGGTCAGACTTACACCAGATGGATAATCTGCAGTCTTTGGTAAACGACTGCTGTTCGTCTGTGACGTACATCGCGGGGTGCAATCAGACAACTAACGGGCACTTGTCCATGCTGTGACGTAACCGCAATTCTGAGGTAACCACGACGCGAGAAAATGCGTATTAACCCTTCGAACGATCGATCTGTTTTCCAGACAATAAAATAGAGTTTCTATAGACGGTTTAAAATATATATATATCCATTAGAAAGGTACAGCGTACATTTCACGCTGCCAGAACCCGAAGTCTCTCGGGTGGAGAGTAGAGCGAAAAGAGCGACGGTCTGAGAAATCAGTGCCGGTAGACCGGCCGGTAAAGAGAGGAGATCACACACCTTTTCGCGGAAGACCTAGCTAACAGAGACCGTGCGGGCGAAGCATTAGTAGACTCTCCGTCAACCTGTCGAACCAATTCTCAATATCTACGGAGAACTCGGTCACCCAATTACCAGACACACACTCTAAGCCGCGCTGGATTCCACGAGACTCTGAATCAAATGCCCAAAGTTCTTCGGCGACGGCGACATACGTACTTTGGCTGTTCGGACAAATAAAACAACGCTAGAAATGATAACAAGATGAGTGTCACCAATGTTCGTTAATCTGCGATCTGGCAGCTGTCTGAACACAGGTATATATAATATAAAAAAATTAAAAAGGAAACGAACAGAAAAATTGTTAACGATACAAGAGACAAAGTGGGGGGTGGGAGGAAACAGAAGGAGAAAATATCCCATAATTTATAAAGCAAACACGATGCAGTATTTGAGCGTCAATATCTCAGTGTTAGAGAATTAAACGAAAGTGGGAATCTGACGGCAGAAACCTACAAGTGTGGCGCCCACAGGGCTGCTGGCGGCCAGGGTATTTCCACTAATTCTCTACGTCGAAACCTGCGTCGCCTGGACCGCAAGAATTCTAATGTTTTGTAACGGGAAGAAACTCGTCGGGAGCCCGTAACCAACTCACATCGAAGAAAACTCGCTTGTTAAATTCCAAAAAGAGAGGGAGAACGCCTGCTGGGTTTTCCAGATCCTCGAAGTATTCATAGGTAGCAAGGCAATGTAATAATAAGCAGATTTCCAAGTAAAACCCGTCCGCTACACGCTTTTTTTTTTTTTTTTTGCTATTATTACTGTTGCTTCAAAACCTATTACATTTGAACGCTGTCAGATTTACTAGAGAGAGAGCGGAGAGAGTCGAGGAGAGAGAGAGAGAGAGAGAGAGAGCGAGATGAGATGAGGAGAGGAGAGAGAGAGAGGGAGAGGAGAGAGAGCGAGATGAGGGAGAGAAGAGAGAGAGGAGAGGGAGAGAGGAGAGAGAGAGAGAGAGAGAGGAGAGAGCGGAGGAGAGAGAGAGAGAGAGAGGATGACGATTGTCAGTACAGAGAAAGAGAGATGACGACGTCAGTTACAGAAAAGAGAGATGACGATTGTCCAGTACAGGACGAGATATGAGTCAATACAGAAAGAGAGATGACGATGTCAGTACAGAGAGAGAGAGATGACGATGTCAGTACAGAGAGATATATGACGTCAATCCAGAAAGAGAGAGAGAGTGACGACGTCCGTACAGAAGAGAGATGACGATGTCAGTAGAGATATGACGTCAATACAGATAAGAGAGATGACGATGTCAGTACAGACGAGAGAGAGAGATGACGAGGAGGAGATAGAGACATGGACGAGAGAGAGAGAGAGAGAAGAGAGAGAGAGAGAGAGATAGGAGAGAGAGAGAGAGAGAGAGAGAGAGAGAGAGAGAGGAGAGATGAGAGAGAGGAGAGAGAGAGAGAGAGAGATGGAGAGATCGGCTCCCAGGTAATTTCGCGATCGGTGGGCTAACGCTCAGTAGGAATCCCAAATTCAGTCCAAGCGTTGTTTTCACGTTAATAGTACTTATATATTACCTCCCTCCCCCAACCGAGCCGAGCCGATTACTCTTGGATAGCGAAGAAACCTGTTGAAAATCAATAACCGGATAGGGCACTAACAACATCACTTTCACTTTACATGGGGGTTCGGCTAACGCTAAGCCAGCACATTCATTGCCACGCGGCCTCACTCTTTCAACACGGAGCAGCGCATAGCAATAATCGTATCGTCGTTCCCCTCCCCTCCCCCCCCAACACACACAATACCCAAGTGTTCTGAATCGCTGTAATTACCTGCTGTTCCGGATAAGCGGACGCTTAGCCATCAACGACCAAAAAGAGAAAAAACATAATGAACCAGCCACGGCAAACCGTGCCAGATCCTATCTTTTTCGCTCACTTTGGGGAAAATTCCGGAATAAATATGTACTTGAACACCAGACTCCGACACCAATACGTCACCGGTCTCCGATAGACAGGATCGCTTTCGTGTCCCTCCGACGAGACGCCGCGTGTGCTTCGATCAATAGTGGTAGCCAGGCTGGCGATCAATAAATACTGAACAGCTAGGCAGTGCGAGATTACGTTAATTGCTATCAGATAGTAGTTATCAGTGTAGACTTAATGGGTTTACCGTCAACACGAAAAAGATAACAAAGAGAAACATCGGGGAAAATGTAACACGGGATAATTCTTAATAGCAGAGATAATTATTTAACGAGAGATGTCTTTCAGCAAAGTAAAAACCTTTCTTGAATTTCAAAAAAAGAAAGATTTCTCTACGATTTACTCTCATTTATATACACACACACACGTACACGAAGTGTTTCAGAAAGTAAAGATGATTCATAAATGAAACACGTGTCCAGGTGTTTTGGTTTTTCTGTAAGCCACAGTCGCGCCATCTATTAAATCACGTGATCACTGGCGAACCTTCGATCTCAGAGAGGTGAACCGCGCTGTCATGCAACAACAGAACACCTATGTCGATCTTCCACACTTTGCTTTGGGACCCATCCGAGGAGCTCACGATTTCCGGAAGTTCGGGAGTTCACAGATCATAGATACTACCCGCATTCATGCCAAATGCATTAACCAGTCCATTAACACTCATTCGTCGGATATCACGTGGAGCAGTGTCCGCCATTTTCATCGCTGCCGACGCATAAGCTCTTCTCCAAAATGCGGGTGGATTTTCAGTCGGCGGAATACCTTCGTCCAACAAAGTACGGGTGGCTGCCCTTCTTTGCTTCACGCCGACCACCGCGCGGCCATTTTGTTTTCCTCCTCGCTAGCGCCACGACTGGACAATGCGTGAACTAGAAGACGCGTTCAAGAACTACATCATTGTTGCTTGGCAGCCGAGTAGAAAAAACTGACGTAAGCATTTCCCCCTCTCCTTTTTGTTTTTACTGAAACACCCTCCTGGTATTTATTTTTTAAAATCTTTTATCAGAAAGAAATATTTTCCTATTTAGTTTTTTTTTTTACTCCAAACCTGTATAATTCCACGCACACTTCGTGACCATAACTAGCGTCGCCCGCAACACAAAGAGCTTCCACACGCTGAGAATCCCTAACCCGAAACCCTTGGGGCCAAACGTGTTTTGGATTCCGGAATTTCTAGGATTTTGGATTTGGTAGCTAACCCACTGGGGAGTGTGGATTGGGCACAAGCTAATTTACAACATTATAACTGCATATGGATACATAGAGCCTACAGGTAGTTTTATGCAATGGTTTTAATCATTTTATGCATGAAACCATAAGAAAAAGATGCACAATTAGCCATCAGAAAGGTACGCTATCACCGCGGTCAGCCTACCGGGGGTATTTGCAGGCCTTTCCTTTTCGACATTTTCAAAGTATATTCACGCCAACAACGAAGCAGAAGAATTACGGTGAGAAATGCGTGTACGCCAAGCCTGTCGGGGCACAGGCGTCGCCCAGGGACTTTCCAAGAACCCTCCGGGATTTTCCACTGAAGGCGCTCCGAAAATAATTAGGATTTCGGAGCTCTTCGGTTTTCAGAATTTCGGATAAGGGATTCTCGATACTTCTTTTCTTAAAATAACTGCACCTTTGCTGATTCCCATCAAACGAGTTCGACATAATAAACTGGTTGTTTTGCTCCGTTTAGCATCGTGCTGTTGTTACGGAGGAAACGAGTAAGAAATTCTACGACAATAACTGAACGTAAGCAAGCACGTGCTCGTCGTTCTTGCTAAAAGGCTTTCCCTTTAATTCCCGTGCGTGCTGGGAAGCTCATTAGAAAACCCGGCGTTTCTGTCGCTCCCCCGTAATGAAGCTCATTATTACCTGATCACGATCAATTAAGTCACTTCCTTACCAACACAAATTTCGAAAGCGCAGATCGCAAGAACTGTTATGCATGATTGTTTAACAAATTGCCCTAATGCTTAGATCTGGCTCGCACCTAAGTATCAGTTTGTTTGTGTTCGATATAATTTATGGATGTTGTTTACATTTGACGCACATCATCACAGGGTTTTATTTTTACAAAACAAAGTGAAATATATTATAAAAATCGATCTGGAATTCTGATTTGGAAGAGAATAATATTGGTTTGTTTATAAAACGCTGTTGATTGATATATTTTATATCTAACCAGTCTTGTCTGTATTACTTTCAGTTTTCCTGTTTGTTTTAAATGGAATTACGAACAAAAAATTATTTTAGAACAAAAAGAAAAACGAGGTCATCCGACAAGTAAAGGCTTTGGTGTCGTGAACGGCAGCCGCAGAAAGACTTGAAAAGCGATCGGGCAGAGATGTGGAATTCGCGGACGCTTTCTTCCCACTGATCGCAATGAACGATTGGAGTAAAGATCGATCGCTGCCCAACGGATACTTCATAGTCACTATGACCGGATGTAACCTCCCTCTTCACCCTAGGCTCTGTAACCAATTAAGTTAACGAGTAGAAAAGAAATCTGCTCTGCCGCCTGACAAGTAAACGAAGATGACAGAATCGGCAGAGAGGGAGAGAGAGGTGACGTCGAGAGATATGACGTCAGTAGACAGAGAGAGATGACGTCAGGAGAGATATGGCGTCAGTACAGAGAGGTGACGTCAGGAGAGATATGACGTCAGTAGACAGAGAGAGATGACGTCAGGAGAGATATGGCGTCAGTACAGAGAGATGACGTCAGGAGAGATATGACGTCGGTACAGAGAGAGGTGACGTCAGGGGAGATATGACGTCAGTACACAGAGAGAGATGACGTCAGGATAGATATGGCGTCAGTAACAGACAGAGATGACATCAGGAGAGATATGACGTCAGGAGAGATATGCGTCAGTACACAGAGAGATGACATCAGTAGAGATATGACGTCAGGAGAGATATGACGTCAGTAGAGATATGACGTCAGGAGAGATATGACGTCGGTACAGAGAGAGGTGACGTCAGTACACAGAGAGAGATGACGTCAGGAGAGATATGACGTCAGTAGACAGAGAGAGATGACGTCAGGAGAGATATGACGTCAGAAGACAGACAGAGATGGCGTCAGGAGAGATATGACGTCAGTACAGAGAGAGAGAATTGGTAAGAACGAAAATCTCTCAGAGTAGTGACCGACTTAATAAAGACAAAGAAAGGCTGACGAAAACTCGAATGTAAGAAGTGAAATCAATAATCAAATCAACGCCTATTATCGAAGAAAAGCAGCGAAGAACGGAGAATTGCGCCAATAGTCTTTTGTAACATATAAAATAAGTGTTTATCCTAATGCATGCTAGTACTGAAGACTATTTTTTCTGTCTGAATCGACTCAACAGTATCAGGATTCTTCTCAATTTCCACGTAGAACAACCGCCCATTATTTATTTTACAAACATACCGGTCATAAATTCCCAATTTCAAATGAAATTACAGAAAACTGAAATCAGTGGTCGCTAACAGTAAATTAAATTTCTATGCAAAGTCATTTACCTATTTAAAATTATTTGCTTAGAGCTAAATTAATTTAAGCTGACTTCGAGTGTTTTCTTTTGACTTCAAATTTCATAATAATTTACTAAAACGTTGCTTTCATAGTCGACGGTTTACAGTAACATCTACGAAACATAAAGAGTTAATCCAGGAAATTCCCGCTGCCTTTTAATATTAGTTGAAACAATAAGCCTGCCTATCAACGACAAGCACCTGTAGATGGCGCTCCACGTAGCTTACATCCTCGTACCTTGCAGTGCAAACTGAAGGGAATACAAAGTGAACATATGGTGTTCATGATCCGGCATAAAACGATATCCAGACAGTTTTATTTCCTGATTTTCTTCTTCTTTTTCATAGATATGACCATTAAGTTTGATCACAGAACAGCCTGTGTAATGTTCCATATTTTGTGAAGAAAGTATCAAACGATTTACTTTTAAAAAATAACAAATAACGAAGTAGTTAGTATTGGCTGCACAGCTGCATAAAGCTGCAATCAGGTCATGCGAAAACCACTGATGGAAATACTTGTCTTTATCGCTGAATATTCGCCTAAAGCCGGCGATCAGTAACAGACCACGACGCCGATAGCAGCGCACCCATCCGCTGTGGTTGCTAGGTGGATGTACGCTTGACCGATTCCTGATCGAGGTCTTCTCCCATCGTCAGGATCAGAGCTATCGACAAACTACACCGACAGGAAGACGCTTGGAGGAGACATTTCAGTGGTGTAAACGCAGAACGATATAAATGTGGACAGGCGAAAGAGTCGCGTCTAATGATGCTAGTCTCTTTTTATTGATTTATTCGCTTCTAACTGAATTAAGTTTCGAAATATCGCCAGGAGCGAAGAGCAGATTCCTCCGTTCCACGTAAAAGAGCCTCTCTCTCTCTCTCCCTTCTCCTCCCCAACCAACGTCCGCGAGGAAGCAGCTGGTTGATTGACATCAGTACGGCGAACCAAGCCATTAGTCGTCCAAGAGCAGTTGACTGACCCACGCGTTTCCGGTCCGCTTTTAACGTTTCGATTCCACACCCCAGACCCAACAAAGCTAAGACTGGCCGTCTTGTCCACGCGGAAACACACGATGTGTGTGACACAACCTGCTTACATACATCATTGGCAAGCACTAGAAGTTGCTAAGCAAGTGCTTTCTGGTGAACCTGCAATGTGTACCTTGCCATGAGATATATATATATATATCACACACATACATGTTGCCCACGATGTCCTGCCACAGATCACCTGAAGGCTCCGGTTAGATTTACGGACCGGATAAACGGTTTTAGAAAGTATTATTTTCCCTGGGTCCTTAAAGCTGACCAGAGACAGGATTTAATTGTTTTGTAGTACAATTAACTATAGTGTTACTTTTCAACCCGGGCTATTTCGAGAGAAAAGCAACAACAAAATTAAGATGTTTTTTAAGATGCAAGGAATTTTAAGAAATTTGCTTTAAAATGAAAAACAAAATAAATACAAAATAAAATAGCTTTGAAAACTACGTGAAAATAGTAACTATGGCAAGTAAAGTCCGTAGCGAACGATGCTGTATTTTTCGAATGAGGAAATTAAAGATGATTGATAGAGGAAGTTATTCACCTAAAATAGAGTACATTTCGCGGCAGTCAGAAGTTTAATATAACCCGAAATTTTCTAATTTTGCTCGATACAGTCAAATTAAGCCTGCTGGATTTATATAGTAATGTTACGTTAAAGTAACACTTTAAGGTTTTGCAAAAACTCAACGGTAAAATGTCCGAAATGCGGCAATCCGAAATCTAACAGACAAATTCGCGATTTCCGAAAAGACCTAAACATAAACCACGATAACAGGTGCGAGTGGGTCGATTAGGGGTATTCAGAAATTTAAAAGTGGTTATGGGCACAGTGTCAGGCTAATGATCGTGGATTGGAAAACAGGTCTTGTTATCGCTATTTCTAAGGTGAGGCAAAACGTTTAGCCATGGCTTAGACTAGAATGGTAATTTCCTTTCAAGTCAAAGGTAAGGTGCCTGTCGAACTTGTATTTAGACGAGGGGGTTGGAATCCTGAGTTTACCTTAGCGCTGCAAGGTTTTCTTGATGTCTTAATTCACCAGACTCTTCTTTGCCAATTATGGCTTTTATCTACTTGAAATGCCCGGATGAAATCCGGTCGGATACCATAACGTCGGTGCTATTTCAGCCGGGTCTCCTTTTTATCGTCCCTTGTATATTTAAATGAAGGAATGAAAATAGTAGGTGAGAAACGTTGACAGCGCTCTACCTACCTCGACATACGGGTGTGTGCGTGTGTGGGAGTGACGTAGCAGCGAACAGACGCGGCGCATAACCGGAACTAGAGGTATTTGTTGCTCGAATGCTATCCTCGTGGGAATCATCTGTAGGCTACGTAACCAACATAAGGGGAAGGAAGTTAAGTGCCTTCGGTGGGAAGAAGAGAGAAACAATCGCGCCAGACCCATCCTTGCTGGAAGGTGATTAGAAGGGAAGCGGTAACTGACTCGCGGATATTGCGCTGTCAGCCTCTATCTGAAGCCTGGCTTTGTTTACCCCCAGCCGAACTACTGAGTCCCACACCCGACCTGCTTTTCCGGAGTTAACAGAGAGATAACAACGGTGAGCTGCGCCGTTAATTTAACTCGGTAGAATCCCACTCTCAGATTGGCAGTGAAAATTATATTAAGTTTTTCTGGATCTATCTCAGCCGGGTTAATACTTCTTAAATGGAAGCGAGGGGTCGGTGCGGCGATGAAGATGGGGAATGTGCTTCGCGGAACAAAAGGGAGGTAAGCAGAATTCACCAACCAGGAGCCGCTGAAGAGAACCTCGATCGACGACCGCCTTCTCTTAACAGAAACGAGATAGCAGTGGAATGGATCAGAAAAGAAAATAATAAAAAGACATCCTGCTCTCAGACCGCCGCCGCGAATTGTCTGACGGAAAAGTTCTTTTAATTACAGAAGTTTGGTTAGTCTCAGAACAGTTGTTGTTGTTGGTTTTACTAGATCCACCAATAGCCGAAAACCTATCTGGGTTTATGTCATGGAGCCTTGTGTACCCGACTTCTACAATAGAACTTTTATCTGAAACAAGGTTTCTGCAAACTGTCTGTCTATTTAGTTATATTTTTAATGTTTGTTTTTTTAAGATAAGATTAAAAGGAAATCTGCATAGGACGAAAGCAATGGTAGCGATGGTGAATGAATACTGGAATGGGGATGGGGAAGACAGTATCTGATAACAATGTTCCATACTTGATAACAGTGTCTAATATTTCTATTTTTAGAAGTTTCAAATAATGAGACAGTACACAAACTCATACTGATAGCGCATAATCGTGACAGACAACGCAACAACAACAACAATAATAATAATAATAATAATAATAATAATAATAATAATAATATATAATAATAAAAAGTGAGCCATAAGCCTAATGAACCCTTGACCGTCAGGTCTTGTACTCGCTGTCCTTCTTATCTACATATTTCTCATTTTCTCTCCATCTCCCTTTTCCTCATTCATCCTTTTTCTCCATTTACCTCCCTTCCACTCTTTTTTCCAATCCATTCTCAATCTACATCTCTTTTTTATTTTCATTCCTTCACATTTCCTTTTTTTTTAATTCTATCTCCATCTGCATCTCTCTTTTCTATTAACTTTCTCTCTCAATCTGTCTTTCCTCATTCACTCTCCTTCTCATTCTCTTCCTTCCGCATTTTCTCTCAATCTCTCTCTTCCATTCACTTTCACTTCTTATCTTCATCTACCTCATTCACTCTCCGTTTTTCTATCTTTCCCATTTTCTCTCAATCTCTCTCCAACTAGCTTTCTCACTCCAGATAAATTTCTCATACACTCACTCTCAATCTCGCATATCTCGCCCATACACTCATTGTCTTTCCGATTCACATTCTTTCTAAATCTCTCTTTCTCAATCTACCTTTCTTTCAATAAACATTTCTCCTCTTTACATTCTTGCACCTTCTCGTTCTTTCTTCCAGTTTTCTCAATATACGTCTATTTCTTTACATTTACTGTCTTTGCAATTAACTCTGTTTCTCTTTCTCATTTTCGTTCACGTTCTCAATTTCTATATATTTCTCTCACTTTCTCAACCTTTCCAATTCTGTTCATTTTCACACTCTCTCCTTTCTATCATTTCTCAATCTTTCTCATTTTTGTTCACTTTCTCAATCTCCAGATTTCTCATCTTTCTGAATGTCTCTCACTTTTCCAATCTCTAGATTTCCCTCGCATTGGCTCATTTTCTCAGTCTCTCTCATTTTATCAATCTTTCTTAATTTTATCAGTTTCTCATTTTTGTTCACTTTCCAAACCTCTCTAGATATCTCTCACCTTTGTTCATTTTCTCAATCTCTCCAGATTTCACAAACTTTCTCATTTTCTCTCACTTTCAATTTTTAATTTTCTAAATCTTTCTCATTTTCTGAAACCCTCTCCATTTCTTTCATTTTCTCAATCTCTCCGGATTTCTCAAACTCTCTTTCGTTCATCTTTTCAATCACTCTACATTTCTCACACTTTCTCAATCTTTCACATTTTCTTTCACTTTCTCAATCTCTAATAGATTTTCTCAAAGTTTCTCATTTCCTGAATCTCTCTCATTTTTGTTACTTTTCTCAATCTCTCTCAATTTATTTCGTTTTCTCATTTTCATTCACTTTCTCAATTTCTCTAGATTTCTCTCACTTTTGTTTATTTTCTCAATCTCTACATTACTCTCACTTTCTCAATCACTTTCCGAATTTTTCTGGATTTCTTTCATTTTTGCTCATTTTCTATCACTTTCTCATGCTTTCTTATTTTTTCAATCTCTCTAGATTTCTTATCTTTTCGAATGTCTCTCACGTTTTCAATCTCGAGATTTTTCTCACGTTCGCTGATTTTCTCAATCTCTCCCAATTTATCAATCGCTCTGAATTTCTTTCAGTTTCTCATTTTTGCTCATTCTCAACCACTAGATTTCTCTCACCTTTGTTCATTTTCTCAAACTCTCTAGTTTACTCTCACTTTGTTAGTGCTTCTGATTTTTTGCTCATTTTCTTAATCTCTAGATTTCTCTGACTTTCGTTCATTTCTCAATCTCTCACCTTTTCAATTTCTTTAATTTTCTCAATCTCTATACATTTTTCTCACTTTCTCAATCTTTCTAATTTTTGTTCAGTTTCTCATTCTCTCTATATTACTTTCATTCTTGTTCAGTTTCTCATTCTCTCTATATTACTTTCACTCTTGTTCAGTTTCTCATTCTCTCTATATTACTTTCACTCTTGTTCAGCTTCTCATTCTCTCTATATTACTTTCACTCTTGTTCAGTTTCTCATTCTCTCTATATTACTTTCACTCTTGTACAGTTTTCTCATCTCTCTATATTACTTTTCACTTTTGTTCAGTTTTCTCATTCTCTCTATATTACTTTCACTCTTGTTCAGTTTCTCATTCTCTCTATATTACTTTCACTCTTGTTCAGTTTCTCATTCTCTCTATATTACTTTCACTCTTGTACAGTTTCTCATTCTCTCTATATTACTTTCACTCTTGTTCAGTTTCTCATTCTCTCTATATTACTTTCACTCTTGTACAGTTTCTCATTCTCTCTATATTTCTCGTTTTCGTTCTCCTCCTCAATATCTCCACATTTTTCAATCTGTCTGAATTTCTCTCACTTTCTCATCTTCTCTCACTTTCTGAATGTTCCTTAAATTCTCTCAATCTTTCTGAATTTGATCTCATTCGTTTTAAATTTCTCTCACTCTTATTTTCGTTCACTTTCTGAATTTTTTTCAGATTCCCAATCTTTCAACCCTTCTCATTACTTTCTTTACCTGTCTTCTTCTCACATTCTGAATCTACTTTTTTTCAAAATGTCTCATTTTCTTAATCATTTTTTTGCTCATTTTATGTAATATTTTGAATCTTGCTTTCTTACTTCATCTTTATTTCTCAATGTACCTTTTTCTGAATTTATCACTCTTGTTTTCTCAATTTCTCAAACTATCTCTTACTTAATTTATCTAAATATTTCTCTTCTTTTCTCTCATTTTCGAAATTTCTATCTAAATCGGTCTCTGTCTCAATTTCTTTCTGAATCTTCTTCTTAAAATTTATCTCCTTGTCTATATATCTTTTACTATTCCTCTTATTTTCTCTATCTATTTCACATTTTCACAATTTATTTATCGAATTTCAATTTATATCTTTCGCATTCTGTCCCTTTCTCAATTACTTTGTCTTTCATTCTCAATCTTTCCCTTATCTTTTATCATTTTCTCAATGTTCCTTTCTCAATCTCTCTCTTTTCTATTTATTTCCTGATCTGTCCTCAATCTTTTTCACACTTTCTCTCATTTTCCGAATCTTTCTTTCTGAATTTCTATCACTTTCTCTCATTTTCTCATTCCATCTCTTTCCCAGTCTTTCCTTTACTCAATCTCTCAAATTTTCTCATCTTTCTCATTTTCCCAATCCAACTTCAATCTTTCTTATTTCTCACCCATTACTTCCTAACTGTCTCATTTTCTGAACCAAACTCTCTTTCCCTTTCTCTATCCTTTCATCACCATCATTTTCTCGATCTTTCTTACTAACTACTTTTCGATTCTAAATCTTTTTCTGTCATTTTCTATCAGTTTTTCTTATTCGGTCGTTTCCCCACCTTCTCTTTCTGAATCTATCTCTTCCACACTTTCTCAACTTTCTCTCAATTTATGAAATTATCATTCTCAGTCTTTCTTTCTTATTTTCTTTGTCAGTCCGCCTTTCGCACCTCCTCACATTTTCAGAATCTTTCACTTTGTTACCTTCTCTCAATTTCTCAATTTTCACTTTTTTTCCGATTTTTCTCGCATATTTTAAGTTTCCCAACATCACTTTCGTGCTATTTCTCAATCTTTTACCTTCTCACTTTCTTTCGTTTTCTCACATCCTCTCACTTTCGCACTGTTTCTCTCATCTCACTTTCAGTTTGTCTCTTCATTGTCTTAATCTTCTCATTTTCATTTCTCAACATTCAACTTTTATACATTCCAAATTTCTTCCATTTTTCTCAATTTCCCAACCGTTCTTTCTCAACATCTACTTTCCTACATTTTCTCAGTCTTCCTCTTCATCATTCTCTCTCATTTTCTTATTTTTTCTTCTTCAACTTCTCACTTTTTCTTAATTTTTCTTTCATCCTCAATCTTTCTCCCAATTTCTCATTATTTTCCAATCTATCCCTTTCTTACTTTTCTTTCTCTATCTGACTTTCTTAATTTCTCTTTTTCTCAATCCATCTCTTTCAATCTGCTACCTAATCTGCGTCTCTTTCGATCTCTTTAATTCTCTCAATCGCTCCCAGTTTCTTAAACTTTCTCACTGCGAACTGCAGCTTTATTACAAACATATTTT